>JALAZF010000140.1:6334062-6998750 GCA_022829125.1 Lathyrus tuberosus | reverse complement strand
TACCAAAACATCCTATACACTCCATGTTCTTTTGCATAGTGCAATAAATCAAAAGGAACAACACTTTCCATACTTGTTGAGGATGACCATTCCTTAAAGTTTTTCTAGTAGGATGATTATAATAATGGTATTAGGGTCTTCCATACAATTTATAGTAAAAAGGTCTTATATGACCTTGCTGGCCATAGTAGTGGCACACCCATGATGCTTTCTTGTAGACATATTTATGTTGGTAATGATGTCGAGCATGATGTTGTGACATATAGTTTGACATTAGGAACTTAGTCTTTTTGACTAGTTGAACAAACTTATTTTCTAATTCATCGAGCTATAGTCAAACCTAATTCCTTTCATATCTCTTGCAGTCTTTCCATCCCCTAGAATTTCATCAAGAGTATTCGAACCATAATTTGGCATGCGAACTAATTTTTCATACCTTCAAGCTTGGAGTTCAGGTGATTAATTTGTTCCTGTAGCTTTGTGATAGGCTACAACATTGTTTGCTTTGATCTCACACAGACTTTGAATGCTAAACATTGTTTGCCTTTTCTCCTTCACTATCATCTTATGATTCATAATCTGACAAAGTGGCAGTGTATCCCTTCTTTTGTTTCCTAAGGAAGTTGGTACTATTCCTACTGAATGTGTCCAAATCCTTTTCATTCATGGAACTAGACTCCTTTGTCTTTATTTGTCTTGTCACCTTCTTTACCTTTATACTGGGAGCTGAATCTTTTGGATTTGGGATGCAGATTGTCTTTGACATTGGTTGTGATATTATTCCTTGATCTTCTATCAAATATTCTCATAACATTACTGTTTTTTTTTGTGCAAGTAATGCAATAGATTCATATTAGTTATCATCAATATCTTCTTCTACATGTTCATCAACATTATCAATGTCACCTTTGAAGGCTACATGTTTGTTTCTTTTCTATGATTTGTCGTTGATGGCTATTTCAAAAGTGAGTAGTGAGTCTATGCGTTTATCCACTTTGATAGTGTTAATGTCCTGAGCTTATTCAATTGTTGTGACCTTCATATTAAACCTCTTTGGAAAAGATCTGGAAAATTTTCTAGCCAGCTTCTCTTCAGATATTTTTTCACATAGGGCAAATGAACTATTGGGTATGTCACAGAGATGAACATTAAAATCAGTAGTATTTTTCGTTTTCCTCCATCCTCAAATTTTAAAATTTTGTAGTAAGGGGTTGAAGTATTGACATGCGTACTTTGGAGGGGCCTTCATGTGTAGTCTTGAGTGTCTCCTAAGCTTCTTTAGCACTTGAACATGTACTAATGAGTTTAAAGACATATTTATCAACTCCGTTGGAAATGGTGTTGCGAGCACGAGAGTTGCCATAAGCTTCTTCATCTTCCTTTTGACTAATATTATTATGGATTCAAGGATTGTGTGTTATCTTCAGTAGTAACCTTTAAAGGTGTCCATCCTTTTAGTAATGCTCTCCAAATCCATTGAATTGAGGAAAGAAACCGTGCAGGCTTTCCAGTAATCATAGTTTATGCCATCTAAAACAAGTGGTCAATTTACAAATTCTCCTTCTTTAGCATTATCCATTTTGAATAGAATGTATATATCCCCTAAAGCTCACCCAACCAAAATAAGGGGTCTGCTCTGATGTCAATTGAAATTATATTTGTCGAATACCAAGATGTTAGACACAATGTCGTAATAATGTGTATGACAAGAGTATATAGAATAATAACAATAAGTAAAATGACACATGGATTGGTTATCCATTTCGGTGCTAAACCACCTAGGTTTGGAAGGTATTAACCTAAGAAAGGAAGTTCATTCTTACTAGTCAAAAGTTCATCCTCTGAATATGAGACCCCTCTCACTTTCACTCAAACATTCTCCCAAGTGTTTTGGACACTTAGAATAGATTTAGAATGATGGAACGGATTACAACTCAAATACTTTATTCCCTTAAGAATCAATAATAGAGTATTTCAAAACAAATTGACTCAAAAAAAATAAACACGCCTAGATTGAACGCGCAAGGTCTAAAACTTTACAATGAAGAACTCTTCTTTAAATAGCAACAAGGTCCGGCTTCAAATCCCATTAGGATTTTCGTCTTTGAATGCAGCTGAGCAATCCACATATGCAAGTAACCAATACTTCATTATGTTAATTTGCAATCATTGATTAGTTAAATCTTAATCATATCAAATTTGATCTAATTTAATCTTTATGTAATGATCGTTTGTGAAAACTTCCTTATTCCAAAAAGTGCATAAAAGATTAAACATGATTAGACAAATATAGAAACAAATCTTCAATCAACATGAAATTCACTCACGCTCAACAAATTCTGGGCAAGAGAGAATGTTTCTCATACTGGGGAATATTATGCTCCACACATGCTGCTTCCTTGTTTGAGCACATAAAGACAAAATATCTCCCACAATATCATGACGTCTTGCTACACATGTTACATATAAAATGACGCCAAACAGATGTAAGAACAACGTGATTATTTATAAGTTCCCTGGAGATGGACATAATTTGTTATCGTTTGATGAGGTTGAGGGTGATACCCATAATTTATATCAATAGGAATACTTACACACAATTACTTATGGGACTTTATCCCCACATATTTTAAAGATAAAAAATGGGCTCCACTGATGTTGTTGTGAAACATAGACCCTAAATTTTGATTGTGTAATGGGACAAGGATTTTATGTCATGGTTTTTTTAATGAATTTGCTTGATGCTGAAATACTTGCAGGCCACAACGCTGGAAAAAGAGATTTTTTTTTATATAGAATTGAGCTCAAAACCACTTAAGATGTGTGACTTTCTTTTGTGCTTATTAGAAAACAATTTCCCGTCAAAGTAAGCTTTGCAATTACTATTAATAAATCAGAAGGACAAACAATTCCAAATGCCAGAATCCATCTTCCACAACATGTTTTTAATAATGGACAATTGTATGTTGCTATATCAAGAAGTGGTTTACGGGATGCAACAAGCGTGTTAATTAAAAAAAGGAAGACTAGAAGAGGAAGAAGGGAACTTTACAAAAAATATAGTTTTTAGGAAATTTTATTGTCACAAACTCAAGTATCTATTTATCTATTAAGTTTAATCATTTAGTATACTTTTGTGTAATCATATATGGCACATACTAATTAGATTACACTATATTGCTTACTAATAAAATTTACTAAATTTGAAATGAAACGAGAAATGTTTATGTTCTGGACTGGGCCAGCACCTACCTACCAGCCGGGCAGGCCTAACCCAACGTCACATTGGGAAGGCCCAATAAGACCCAATTATCCCTCTCATCGGGCATGTTCAGCATTCACCGTAGTCGAACAGACCACTACCTGGTACGGGGAGAGGTCATGCGTCTTCCCCACGGACTCCACGTGCCCCTCACGTGGGGACACATCATCAGGCAACTTCCCACTTCCTAAAGAACTGGTCAACCCATCTTCCGAAGATCACGGGGCGATTGCTTCAGGGCGAAGACCACGTGCTGGTCTTCCCTACGCCACGTAAGCCCTAGTAGTTATTTGCATTGGGCCTGGCAGTCCAACCCAGTGTAGATGACTGTTGGCCCAGCATTGGGGGCACACTATAAATACCCTCTATCACTAGAGGGTTAGGTATTCTGAATCTTTACTCTCTCTACTACCTTTCTGTACTTGCATTCTTTGCTTTATCTCTTACTTTGGCATCGGAGTACCTTGCAGGTACACCCCGCACCTTCTCACCACCATCGGAATGTAATGGAGCTCACGACGTGTTGCTGACCACCGATCTATTTCTGATCAGGTACGATAAGTGGCGCCGTCTGTGGGAAACCTTTGCTTCCCCATTTTTCCTCCCGTAGAAACCAAAGCAGCCTTCAATCTCTAATGATCATGGCCAGTCCGCGAAGTGACGTTAATGCTCCAGACTCTGCGTTTGCCCCATTCACCAACGGGGATGACCACGATGCCAATGTGGCTGTCCACGTCAAAGAAGGCGACCCCAGGAACAGGAACACCACGTCTCCCTCCTCTGATAATGCGACCTTAAATGCTGCCTGACACACTGATAACCCGTTTGTCTACCATTCGATCCCCGCACCGCCTAATGTTGATCCGACCATGGTGGCTCTGTTTGCAGCGATCAATCATACCAATCTGATGATCTTCCAATAGAATGTACGGATATGAGTGTTCGAGAGGGAGCGACTAAGGGCTCTCCCCCATGGAGACACCGTCGGCCCATTTCTCGTAGTCTCCCCCCCCCCCCACGAAGGACAAAACACGATGACTCTCAGAGCCCCTCTCCCCGGATGCCTGGGCGTCACCCGCATCTGGAACGACCCTAACCCGTGGTCACCCAGAAGCACGACCGGTCTCCTCCTCGGAAAGAACGATGTTCCCCCGCTCAAAGGAGGAGTAAGGCCGACGGGTACGGCGAGAAGCCGAATAGTAGACCAAGGAGTCCTCCTCGGTAAAGCAGGAATGACCGAGGCAACCAGTCCCTGTCACCCGTCAGGAGTGATGAGAATGATCAGTGCACCCCACTGTCAAGGGACATTATGGAGACCCCCTTTCCTGTCGGGATGGAAAACCGCCCTTGGCGACATATGATGATACAACCGACCCACACGACCACATCAAAAGCTTTGATGCGATGATCGATTATCAAAACGTCTGGGGAGCCATCAAGCGCATGCTCTTCCCCACTACTCTCTGGAAGGGTGCCATGGCGTGGTACAAGAGCCTCGCACCTGAGTCCATCACCACCTGGAAGGAACTAAAGAGACAGTTCTCCAGACACTTCACCGCTTCCCGAAGCCACCCAAAGACGGAAGCATCCCTGGAAGCCATCATCCAGGGAAAAGACGAATCTCTCTGGAACTACATCGAGAGATTCAACTGAGAAGCCGTCCAGGTGTCCACCTCGGACGAAATGAAGAAATTCTTGATCGAGCGAGGACTCCGACCTTGCACCGAGTTCTCTAATGCCGTCGGAATTGAATGATCGGGAACCTTGGAAGTGCTCCTCCACAAGGCCCAGGCATACATCCAGTATGAGGAGATAGAGGCCACCCACTGTGCCCGCGATACGCAGAATCAAGAGGGCCCCAGAAGCTCCAGGCACGAGGACTCCACAGCCCCCCGACGAGGGGGGAAAGAAGGAAAGAAGACCGGCCCCGAGACTCTCGAGAGACGAGGGGACCAGCGGGCTGGTTCACAGAGTACACGCTACTCACCGCTCCCCGCGAACGACTCCTAGCCGAGTGCATCAACTCAGAATTCCAAAAAGGAGGTGTCCGCTTCCCGAAGCCGACACCCCCTAAACCAAACGTTGACAAGTCAAAGTACTGCAGGTTCCATAGGAGCCACATGCATGTCATAGAGGACTACATCTACCTCAAGGATGAGATAGAAATCCTGTTGAAAGAGGGGCACCTCAAGCAGTACACGAAGAGGAATGACACCCCCCGACAAGAGACCCGATAGGCAAAAAGGGTCGGGGAGGTGACCCTACCCCCCAGCGAGAACGGACTACAAGTCACCCTGTGTGTCACCTAACCAGAAGACTTCTACTTTCCCGACAAGCCTAATATCCCTGTAACCGCTCACAACACGTGGGAAAGTTTCCCCGCTGCCATGGTCATATCCAACGGAGGATTCAACAAAGTCTCGGTGGGGTCGATGAAGAGGAAGTTTGACGAGTTGATAGAGACGAGCTCGGCGCAGACCGACACTTTTGAGAAGGTCCAAGGAAGGTCAAACCCCATCTCCTTCTACCTCGAAGAATTGTCGGGCGGCGCCCCCAACTCCAACATCCCCCTCCTGATCAGGGCGCAAATGGCAAACTTTGATGTCCGCCGCATCTTGGTCGACCAAGGGAGTTCGGTGGACATGTTGTACGCCCACCTCTTCGAGACCCTCCAGCTCAATGAAACATATCTGACCCCTTACATGGGTTCAGACCTCCAGGGTTTCAACGGCACCACCACTAAACTGTGGGGCTACGTCGAGCTGATGGCCACTTTCGGGAACGACGACACTGTCCGACAAGTCAAGGTCCGCTTCCTGGTGGTAGAGTGCCCTTCTCTATACCAGTGCATCTTGGGAAGGCCGACTCAAGCCGAGCTCACGATCGTACCATCTATAGTCTATCTGAAGATGAAGTACTACATGACCAGGGGCCGTGTCGTCACCCTCCACGGGGATATTGAAGCTGCTAGAAGATGTTTTGAGGCTGCAACCAAGGGTTTGAACTCGATCAACATCAAGTCCAAGACTGCAGAGAAGCCAATGTAACACCCCATTTCTACCCGGCGGATAAGTAATAAAATCAGAGTTTTCATTTTCAAAATTCTTCAACATAAACAGGATGTCACATTTTCAACAGAAAGCAACTTCATATTAATCACAAATAATTCAGATACATAACACTGATTCGGAAGAACTGATAACAACCTTGTATTATCCTTTTGAAAACAAAACAACTTTTATTAATAAGCGGCTTCACATAATTCAACTTATAATGACATAATCTCATGTCCAACTCAAAACAACTTTGAAACAACAATTTAAGATTCAACTACTAAGACAATAACAACAAATAAACAACAATCGTTCATCCCCCCGAGTGCTACGTATCAGAGCAAGACCAACTCGAGCTAACAGCATCTAAGACTTCACATTATACCTCAACTTCTGCAGCTATTCTTGAGTACCTGCTCAGTTACCCATAATAGGTAACATCATTACAGAAGGGGTGAGATATCGAATATTATAAACAAAATATGATAATTAATATGCTAGATTAGAATCATATAAATTCCACCGCTTCATACGACAGTCATGCAACAACCAGAAATAAACAACTTAATAGCAACCCCAACTTGTATTGACAGCAAATAATAACATATAACAACAACATATATAAAAGATGCAAATTATAGTAATAACAACATATATAACATCAGCTCACGACATTAGTAATTTATCTCAAGCAACAAGACATAGCAATACCAACGGCAACTTCACAACAACAGCAACTTCACAACAACAACGAATCAAGAACAACAGCAACTTCACAACGACTCAAAATGTGATGCAACTATGCACATGCATGTGGTACCATCGGAGTAAAACTCCCAACTTAAACATATGCCAGGTTATCGAGGCATTTCAACAAGGCATAAGCCTTCAACGTGGTGCCATCAAGGCCAACTTAATCAATGCCATCAAGGCCAACTTAATCAATGCCATCAAGGCCAACGTGGTGTGAGCATACAGCCCCGACTCATGAATGCAATGTATGCGACAATTATCAAAGGCATACAATCAACTACATCATCAACAAGAACAACCAGAACAACAACAACGAAAACAACAACTCAAACATGCATCAATAGCACCAACTTAATCCAACATTGGTCATTCGACCTACAACTTAATCAACAACAACACAACTCAAACAACATTGGTCATTCGACCTACAACTTAATCAACAACAACACAACTCAAACAACATTGGTCATAAGACCTGCAACTTAAATACTTCGCCCGTAAATCGGGACAATACAACTTATCCAACTGTACCTGCAATTCCACACGTTCAACTTAATTCAACAAAACAAACCGACTAAAATCACCTACTAATTATTACGAACTACCTCGACAATTTTCGTTAAATTCCGGACAACTAAGTTTCTCGCCTAAACCGGCTAAACCGACTAAAGCTGCAATATTCTTAACCTCTGTTATTTAATACCAGTTTATTCCAAAATTCTACTTTCTGTTTCGATTCCCCTAAAATCATGTCCAAGCTTCTGTCCAGAATTTTTTATTAATCCTGTTGCTGTCACGATTCTGTTTGTTATACAAAACCTGCTATTTTCATTTTCTGCTAAAACTACCACTGCTACCAATACATGTCCAATTTTCTGCAAAAACCTGCTACGGCTATTGTTACATTTTTCTGTCAATTTACCATTTCTACTTAATTAGCTTTTGTCGACAACCTGCAAGTTCCTGCTATTAATCATACTGCTCCATTATTAATTCTGCTACTTATATACGTATATCAATTGTATACCAGACCTCTGCAACTTACTCCTCGAACCTGCTATTTGCTACTACAAAATAACCACACCTGCTGCTGATTGATTCTGCTACTGCTATATACCCATACTGAAATTAATTAACTGTTTTATCTCTAGTAATCGTATGCTGCTACTAATTAGTCTGTTAGATACAAATACCAACAACTCTGTTACTAAATTATCCATTAACTATTATTACTATCATAATTAATATTATATATATATATTGTAAAATGGTTCAGTATATAGGTATACGTGCCAGCAAATGTCATAAAAGGAAAGCATAAAGGAGGCGCCCACCTCAATACTTGGAGGCCCTCGCCTCCATCCTTTAATTAAATGGGGGTGCTCACCTCCATTACTTTGAGGCCCCCGCCTCCAATTGCTCTGAGGCCCCCGCCTCCATTGCTCTGAGGCCCCCGTCTCCAATTCCTACACTTTGGCTCACGATTTTCCAGATTCCACTCAATGTCAATTTAACCAATTACGACATATAACACATCAACACATCAACACATCAACATATTTTCTTCGATCAACTATCTCAGACACAATCAACTTATACTTACTGCAACATCAATTTTCAATCACAACAATAATTTCCCCTAAACCCAATTTCACATCGTGTGACAGTATGAGACCAAACAGAGATTACTCAACAAAATTACAGACAGTGTCAATTCAATACAACCTAATACCCACATAACATTCATCATAACCCGATTATAATAGTCGAACCCACCCTTACCTTAATTTTGATGGCCGCTCGAATTTCCGGTCGAAACTGGGACTTGATTTTTGACAGCATCTCTTGCTCTCTCTCCTCTCCAACCTACGCTTCCAAACCCTTGTTCAATTTCTGTAACTTCTTTTTCTTCTCTTCTACCACGTACAACCTTCATTCTTCTTAGCCTCCTTTTCTCTCACTGATATCTCTGCCTTCCACTAACTCATGAAAATACTAATAATAATAGTATTATTTAATCTAATGGGCCTAATTTTTTTACACCTCCATTATTTCTTCATGCTATCATTTAAAATAAGCCCACATAAATAATAATATTATTTCTAATATTATTCCCGATTAAACCGACAATTAATCCGACTTTAACTTAATAATTCCGATCGACATATCAACCCAATTAGCCTCTTAAAATGATACCGATAACACCCAATTACTCGATTAATTCTCAAACTTTGTCTAAATCCAATAATAAAATCCTTCGATAATTTAATTAACTAATTAATTAAATTCGGGGCGTTACAACTCTCCCCCACTTAGGACATTTTCGTCCTCGAAAATCTATCCGACACAACCATCCTTAACACAACATTCGTATTTTAATCTTTCAATTTAACGACAACTCAATCACGGTTTAAACCCAATACGTATACTCCGATACTTCAATTACTCTTGCAACATAACCGTTACTATTCGCCAACCATTTTATTAATACCTTGAAACCACCACCTTACAACATAGTAACAACCTTCACTTGCCTATACTCGACTATACAACATCGCATCATTACCGCAGCAACGTAAACAACACCAAAACACATATACGATCCTTTCTCCATACTCTGAAGGAAACCCACGTATAACACAAACAACGGTTCTTAACCTCAACGGCGACAACAACGCGAATACTACCCAAGTGATGCAACTGACAACTAACATCGCAACACAAGAAGTAACCAACTTAAGAATTCGTCGGTTTAAGAACCAGAACACAACAACTTAAGAATACCAACTTAAACACAACATCAACGTAATCAAATATCAACATCGGTACAATTCACGTCTAAACAACCGCAATACACTACGCGTTCGCTGCGCACTCTGATTACTTTCAAGGTACTAACTCTACTCAGTTGACCTCCAACTCCCAATCATCAAAATCGACATAATACCAAGGCTTTCGACTTAACTCTTCGGGATCTCCCCGTTAACACCACACATAAACTTCAACTTTACTATCTTTTATCAACATAGTTCCCAAAATCACCTTAGGCGCATAACAACATTACAACAACATTTGACACCTGAGTCCACTTAAATTCAACAAGATCAATCATCGTTACCAACCAAAACTCCACTTTTACAAATCAACTTATAATTTAACTTCTTTTAATAATCACAACTCAACCTTCAAATATTCTACGCGTTCTTCTTCTGATTTTACAACAGCTCAAAACATTCGCAACAAACACCAGTTCCAACTCATCCAAACAAATATGGAAGATACGCTTCATACTCCATACATACACCTTAAGGCATACTACCCATTCGCTTCATCACAAACAACGACTCAAGTTATCTAGAACTCGACTGTGAGTCTCCATACTACTCATCAATCAAACACAGCTTCGTGCTGTCATTCTTAAATTCAACTAATATTCTAACATATGAACTTGTATCAGCAAAACAAATAACCTTCAAGCACTTGGCTTGACTTCGACCAATTCAACGTACATACTATACTAGTTGGCACGACACATCTATCCACCAATTATGATTCCGTCTACTATCAACAATAGATTAAGGGTGATCAGTTTCTCAATTTGTCAATAGACAGCCGAAAACCATAACGGTGAAATAAATCATCAGTACCCAGCCCAATAGCGTACTTCAACTTGTGCCCAAAGTCCGTAAGCATAATGCTCCGCCAACTTTCTAAGGCTTACCAATGCCACTCTTAGTTTCTTTAGTTTTAACTTCGTCAACGATGCAAAAACGTTCAAAATCCATTACGCATCCTCTTATGCACGTTCATAGTACAACACGACTTTAAATATTTTTCCAATACCGAAGTCGCTACAACATTGAGAACGATCCAATTCAGTTTGCTCCAATTACAACTTTCCACCAAGGTGAAAATTCTTAGCAACAAAATCAACATTCACATTTCTCTCAACATTACCTTTACTTAACATCATCGTCTTAATCATCCTCATTCAACATAAATTGCATCTCCAAGCATTCTCCGATACAGTCACATCTTACAAATACCAACATTTTATTCTTAATACTATTCCACACTTGTTTTCATCCTTCCAAATTTTCAGCAATGGTCGCTCAACTTCAACCATATATATCTCCTTCAATACAGATCTCTCAATCACAAAATCATATTCCAAAATGAAGAGAATTTCGTGTAGATTCCATAACTTCAAGAATCGCTCAAATCCGACTTACGAGTAAAGAGTTATCATCCTTACAACGGGACTGGTTCAAAATTTCCATATGCAGAATTTTCCAAAAATCAGCATCAGACCTAAATATTAAAATGCACTTTTCTCCCTCTTCACAAACTTCCTGAAGACAAATCGTATATGCAACTGTAGGGAATTTCGTAAGCTTTCCAAAAAGTCCAGAATCGCTTCAATCTGAATCACGAGTCAAAAGTTATACCTCGTTTACTGACAGCTGCTCCAAAATCACAAAACCAGAATTTGAGGTTGATGAACATAAGTTCCATTTCCCTCTCTTGCTTCCAAGATCTACCAACATCCTCCTTTTCGTCCAACTACGAAAATCACTCAACTTTAATCCAACTATACTCAAGATATACAACTTACCGAATTAATCCACCAACTTATCATTCCATTCGGAATAATTCCTTAATTTCAATCATCTTTGATTCAACGTCCAGACTCTACGCACATCTCCAACTTGACTGATACGGATTCGCGAGTCCAACTCTCGCCGGTCCGCAATAACATCGCTCCAACATATGCACTCTCGCAAGCAACATCACCTTGAAACAACTTCTACATACCAACAACACGTACGGGAGACAAGCCTCTCCCCCACTTGTTTCAAACCAACACCTGCAGACAACAACTAGAAACTAACAAACAAGTATCGACAGTGTTTCACACACATGTCGAGTACTAAGGGACAAACAGCATTAGACAACATTGGTTGGACAGACCGACCTGCTCTGATACCACTAATGTAACACCCCATTTCTACCCGGCGGATAAGTAATAAAATCAGAGTTTTCATTTTCAAAATTCTTCAACATAAACAGGATGTCACATTTTCAACAGAAAGCAACTTCATATTAATCACAAATAATTCAGATACATAACACTGATTCGGAAGAACTGATAACAACCTTGTATTATCCTTTTGAAAACAAAACAACTTTTATTAATAAGCGGCTTCACATAATTCAACTTATAATGACATAATCTCATGTCCAACTCAAAACAACTTTGAAACAACAATTCTTTAATAACAACAATTTAAGATTCAACTACTAAGACAATAACAACAAATAAACAACAATCGTTCATCCCCCCGAGTGCTACATATCAGAGCAAGACCAACTCGAGCTAACAGCATCTAAGACTTCACATTATACCTCAACTTCTGCAGCTATTCTTGAGTACCTGCTCAGTTACCCATAATAGGTAACATCATTACAGAAGGGGTGAGATATCGAATATTATAAACAAAATATGATAATTAATATGCTAGATTAGAATCATATAAATTCCACCGCTTCATACGACAGTCATGCAACAACCAGAAATAAACAACTTAATAGCAACCCCAACTTGTATTGACAACAAATAATAACATATAACAACAACATATATAAAAGATGCAAATTATAGTAATAACAACATATATAACATCAGCTCACGACATTAGTAATTTATCTCAAGCAACAAGACATAGCAATACCAACGGCAACTTCACAACAACAGCAACTTCACAACAACAACGAATCAAGAACAACAGTAACTTCACAACGACTCAAAATGTGACGCAACTATGCACATGCATGTGGTACCATCGGAGTAAAACTCCCAACTTAAACATATGCCAGGTTATCGAGGCATTTCAACAAGGCATAAGCCTTCAACGTGGTGCCATCAAGGCCAACTTAATCAATGCCATCAAGGCCAACGTGGTGTGAGCATACAGCCCCGACTCATGAATGCAATGTATGCGACAATTATCAAAGGCATACAATCAACTACATCATCAACAAGAACAACCAGAACAACAACAACGAAAACAACAACTCAAACATGCATCAATAGCATCAACTTAATCCAACATTGGTCATTCGACCTACAACTTAATCAACAACAACACAACTCAAACAACATTGGTCATTCGACCTACAACTTAATCAACAACAACACAACTCAAACAACATTGGTCATAAGACCTGCAACTTAAATACTTCGCCCGTAAATCGGGACAATACAACTTATCCAACTGTACCTGCAATTCCACGCGTTCAACTTAATTCAACAAAACAAACCGACTAAAATCACCTACTAATTATTACGAACTACCTCGACAATTTTCGTTAAATTCCGGACAACTAAGTTTCTCGCCTAAACCGGCTAAACCGACTAAAGCTGCATTATTCTTAACCTCTGTTATTTAATACCAGTTTATTCCAAAATTCTACTTTCTGTTTCGATTCCCCTAAAATCATGTCCAAGCTTCTGTCCAGAATTTTTTATTAATCCTGTTGCTGTCACGATTCTGTTTGTTATACAAAACCTGCTATTTTCATTTTCTGCTAAAACTACCACTGCTACCAATACATGTCCAATTTTCTGCAAAAACCTGCTACGGCTATTGTTACATTTTTCTGTCAATTTACCATTGCTACTTAATTAGCTTTTGTCGACAACCTGCAAGTTCCTGCTATTAATCATACTGCTCCATTATTAATTATGCTACTTATATACGTATATCAATTGTATACCAGACCTCTACAACTTACTCCTCGAACCTGCTATTTGCTACTACAAAATAACCACACCTGCTGCTGATTGATTCTGCTACTGCTATATACCCATACTGAAATTAATTAACTGTTTTATCTCTAGTAATCGTATGCTGCTACTAATTAGTCTGTTAGATACAAATACCAACAACTCTGTTACTAAATTATCCATTAACCATTATTACTATCATAATTAATATTATATATATATATTGTAAAATGGTTCAGTATATAGGTATACGTGCCAGCAAATGTCATAAAAGGAAAGCATAAAGGAGGCGCCCACCTCAATACTTGGAGGCCCTCGCCTCCATCCTTTAATTAAATGGGGGTGCTCACCTCCATTACTTTGAGGCCCCCGCCTCCAATTGCTCTGAGGCCCCCGCCTCCATTGCTCTGAGGCCCCCGCCTCCAATTCCTACACTTTGGCTCACGATTTTCCAGATTCCACTCAATGTCAATTTAACCAATTACGACATATAACACATCAACACATCAACATATTTTCTTCGATCAACTATCTCAGACACAATCAACTTATACTTACTGCAACATCAATTTTCAATCACAACAATAATTTCCCCTAAACCCAATTTCACATCGTGTGACAGTATGAGACCAAACAGAGATTACTCAACAAAATTACAGACAGTGTCAATTCAATACAACCTAATACCCACATAACATTCATCATAACCCGATTATAATAGTCGAACCCACCCTTACCTTAATTTTGATGGCCGCTCGAATTTCCGATCGAAACTGGGACTTGATTTTTGACAGCATCTCTTGCTCTCTCTCCTCTCCAACCTACGCTTCCAAACCCTCGTTCAATTTCTGTAACTTCTTTTTCTTCTCTTCTACCACGTACAACCTTCATTCTTCTTAGCCTCCTTTTCTCTCACTGATATCTCTGCCTTCCACTAACTCATGAAAATACTAATAATAATAGTATTATTTAATCTAATGGGCCTAATTTTTTTACACCTCCATTATTTCTTCATGCTATCATTTAAAATAAGCCCACATAAATAATAATATTATTTCTAATATTATTCTCGATTAAACTGACAATTAATCCGACTTTAACTTAATAATTCCGATCGACATATCAACCCAATTAGCCTCTTAAAATGATACCGATAACACCCAATTACTCGATTAATTCTCAAACTTCGTCTAAATCCAATAATAAAATCCTTCGATAATTTAATTAACTAATTAATTAAATTCGGGGTGTTACAGCCAACCCCAGACGCAGAGAAGAAGCTGCTCCCACGCGCCAACGCGGTCGACCTCGACAGCCATTTCCCCGGCGAGCAGGAGCAGGACAAGATAGCGGAGCACATCCCTCGAGCTGAAGACAAAGGGCGGCCTCTCCACCCCATGCGCCCCATTCCAAATGGGGACTTCGAGCTCATCGATCTCGGGGATGACCCGGACAGGAAGGTGAAGATTGACATATGTCTCCCCGACCTGGCGAGGAAGCAGCTGAATGCTTGCCTTAGGGAGAACGCTGACCTGTTCACGTGGAGCGCTGCGGAGATTCCCGATGTTGACCCAGATATGGCCTGCCATCAACTTACAATAGATCCAGCTGCTAGGGTTGTAGTGCAACGTAGGCGTAGGTAGTCTCCTGAGTAAGCGGAGGCTACTGAAAAAGCTGTAAAAGACCTCTTAGAGGAAAATTTTATTTCAGAAGCCCGGTACACAACCTGGCTGTCCAACGTTGTACTTGTTAAAAAGAATAATGGAAAATGGAGAATGTGAGTTGATTACACCGATCTTAACCGGGCATGCCCGAAAGATGCTTATCCACTGCCTAACATTGATGTAGCACCCCAAAATTTGCCCTCCTTACTCTTTTTACTAACTGGCTTATGTTTCATTTCATTTTTTTGCATTATCACGTATGCATATCATTAGCATGGGGTCAAGGTGCTTGAAGCAGTTCAAGAAGGTCCTATCTGGTCCATCACATCATCAAGGGTTCACAGGTGGCAAGGGATCTCAAGTGGATTACTCCCTCCTAACCAGTGCATGAATTAGGGTTTTGAGATTCTTGGGTTTATTGCTCCAATGGGCAAGCTCCTTGGGTTTTTATCATCACCAAATGGCATATCTTATCTTTGTTGGAGAGGATACACATCATATTCAGAGGAATTTGAATTTGGAGACTGTGTTATTTCCTCCTAGACTAAGGGTGCCACAAACTAGGGTTTGCTACAAAGTCAGTTTATTTCTGATTTTTTGGGAAAGACTTGATTCCATGGTCTTCCTTGGGTCCCTGAGTATCTAGGAGTGGAGAATTGTCCATCAGTTTGGATCAGGAGAAGTTCAATTGGCCAATGGATTGAAAATCAGTTAACTTGGTCAAAAAGTCAACTGTGGTCAACACAAAGTCAAACCTCAAGATTTTTGGTCAACATCAAGATTATGGGGTGAAATTCATCATTTGATCAAGGGTTGATCATGATTCATCAAGGAAACCTCAGAATCATCAAGAATCGGGAGTTACTAAATTAGGGTTTTTGTAGGAAAAGTCAACTATACTTTGACCAGACCTAACTTCCACATACTTCATCAAAAATTCCTCAACCAAAGTCCATATTGAAGGAAATTTAATTCCCTACAACTTTGTGTCTCACAAGCCAAGTCCAGAAATGCTTCATTTGGGAGATATGGGCCAAGACATTATAGGTCATTTTGAAAGTCAACAAAAGTCAACCTTTTTCAAAAGCTCATAACTTGAACATGGAAGATCAAGTTGACATGGGACCAAAATGGTTGGTTAGAGGATATCTTGAGGTTTCTAAGAAGTATTAGTTTGCATTAAGGAGCTAAAAATTGAAGGAGTTGTGCTTAGTCAAAGTTGGGCGATTTTGAGGAGGTGCACAAAGCAAACTATGCCTAAAATCCAAATTTTGACAAATGGGCCATAAGTTTCTTAAACCAAAATCAAACATAAAGCCATGCACGACCCAAAGAGCATATATTTGGTTTTTCCTCATTTTATTTTATTTTTATTGGATTTAATTAGTTAAAATTCAATATTAAATGAAATAATTCAAAAATAATTAAACAATGGATTATCCAGGCCCAACTCATCATCAGAAGACTAACCCTAAGTATTTAAAACCTATTCATGCATTGGTTAGGGTTCATGCACGTGAAATTGGAGGAGTTCTCAAGAAAACCCTAAAAGAGAGTTTCTCACCACAACTCACGATCCACAAGGAGATTCTCCAAACTTCTTCCACAAAGTTTCTCTTGGTAGTTCATAGAGTGCAAATCAACTACTATTCGCAGCTAAAAGCAAGTGTACAAGGGGAACCGTCCCAGGTTGGTAGGATTTTCGAGGATCCTAAAACTCCAATTTTTTACGTGAATATTGTTGTGTTGTTGTCACTGATTATGCTGGTACGATTGGTTTGATGATTGGATGCGTATGTTGCTCGTAATGTTGATTTGAAATTTTTTGCCCTAACACTAATCCTTTCGATTTACACTGTGTGTTATTTATTTGTGATTTTGGACGAGGGATTTGGAATCCTCTTGGAATTTCGGTTCGAACGGTATACAGGTTGTGGTTTTCTGGGCATTTTTAATTTGCAGGTGGTGGTGGCAGGCGGGCGGAGCTAGGGCTCCGGCGATCTGCGAGGTTCCGGCCGGTGAGGGGTCCAAATGAGGAAGACGACTCCTTGGTCGTCCGATCCACACATCCAACGATCCTCATCGTGCCATGTGTTTTTCTTTTTATTTTTTTTCTGAATTTTTATTACCGATTCCATGTTATTCACCCATCGTAAGTATCGTGCACATCCAATGGCATCATTTTGTTCTGCTTACCTTGTATTGACTTTTGACTAGTTGACTGATCAGTGAGCGCACGATGCATCAGACGGACAGGAATGCGCCAACCCATTAAAATACTCACGCGCATGGCACGTGGGGGGGCACACGGTGAACTCCCCAGTTTTTTGTTTGGTCTGATAGTTTGGTGGGCTGGGTTGCTATGCGCACCCCCACCCTTTGGCCCAACCATGATTCTAACGCACTTTTATGCTTAATACACCCTCCAGTTTTTATTTTATTTTTGGCTGATGGACTTAGCATCTGGACTCGCTAACTGCACCCCCAGGTTTCAGCCCACTTCCCAATTTCAACGTGCCCTCCTTACTACGCGCACCCCCCATGCACTTTCTTATTATTATTTTTTTCTTTTATTTCACTTTCATTTTATTTAATTCATATTAATTCCACTTTTAATTTTTAAAATAGTAAATTACATCTAAAAATCATCATAAAATTAATATATCATCTTTATTATGTTATAAAATTTTTACAAATTTTATTTTTTATTTTTATTTTATGTCTTTCATTTAAATTAATTGTTTCATTAAACTTCTTTTTAATTACACATCCCATGCACGCATAAATTTCTTTATTTTCATTCTCCTCATCTATAAAACATTTTTAACCCGTTTCTTTTGCATTTATTCATTGACATATTAAATTGCATAAAAATATTTTTCTTGCATTTTTAAATATTTTTCATATTGCATTTAGGTCCTCTCTTTGGCACATTGAACCCTATCCCTTACTAGAGTTTTGTGTGATTATTTGAATGGCTAACTTTTTTTGGATTTTTGCAGGGAGCTTTTATATGTTGTTTGCCTCTGGTTGAGGAACTTTAATGATTAATTTGGGAATTTTAGGAATCACTTTTCTAATTATTTGATTTGCTTTCTTTTGAGGTTCTCTTGTGTGCACATCTTTGACCTTATATGATTACCTTGTTTGAAAGGCATGTGTGCCATTTGCTTTGAGGGTGTTCCTTTGATTTCTAAGTTCATGATTGGATTATGCTCATTATTGTTTGCCCTTGCTTGAGTGTCATTCACCTCTTTCCTTTTATTTATATCCGTTTCTCACTAATCTTTTATGCAGGGACTAAGGTAAGTTCTTTAAGGGTATGGATAAGTATCCATGGTTACCTTTACCGTTTCTTCTCTCCTATCCTTATTATTTAGGGTTTAGGTCATCTTCAAGCCTCACTAACCCTAGGGTCATCCATGTATGATAACTTTAGGACTCATAGTCCCCCTTTAAAGTTACCCTTGTGTCTTCTCTCTTCTCATCTCAAATTTCTTTAAAACACTTAATAATAATAAGGTGTATTGCGCACGAGCCTTAAGTATGGGGAATGAGAAATGAGGGGCTTCCTCTCATCTTTCTAGAGTGCTTAGCGAGCGTCCTGTCTTGGTACGATGCGCTAAGTATTCGCCCCTGTGCCCTAGACTTTGGTGCAATGCAGCTTAGGAACTAACTTAAGCCACTTCTATCCTAAAAAACACCAACCAACCTCAAACCTTTTTGTCCTTCAGGACCTTCAAACTAAAGGCTATTTTCAAAAAGGGCACGTTACTTTCCGTCTGAGTCGCAAACAGGCATTGACCCTAACTGCCGGACGCGAACTTAACGTCGCTCATAAAAAACACAAAAAGAACTTAGTCCGAACTACGTTGACTCTGAATTCCCCATTGCACAAAGGGGGTACGTAGGCCTAGGACGTCGACGTCCTACCGAGTCTGTCTGTGTCTTTCCCTCCCGTCTTAGCACAACCCTAGATGATAGTATAACTTACCCTTAGAATAGACAACAAGCGTGGATCCCATCGAGTACGATGGACGCATGGGGTGCTAACACCTTCCCCTCGCGTAACCGACTCCCGAACCCAGATTATGGTTGCGATGACCATTCCTTTCCCTCTTCCTCAGGTTTATGCGGTGTTCCCTTTCCCTCTCTTGGGATAAATTTACACGGCTGGCGACTCTATTTTTTCCGCGCCACTCTCGCGTTTGTACCTGGATGAAAATCCTGGGAGCGACAGTTGGCGACTCTGCTGGGGACTCTGGTTGACCTATGCTGGTCTATCCCTAAGCGAGTCAGTCCTAACGCTTGCTTGTCTTTGTTCTCTTTGGGTGTTTTTGTTTTTGCTTTGTTTTTTTGTTGTATTTGATTTTTACAGCTTTTCTGCATTGCATTCCATTGTTATTACTGTCATACTGCTGTGCTGTGCTGGCTGTCTTTGTTTTGCAGGTTGGGTGGGTTTGAGAGCTAAGCCCAATACCAAGGCTTGAGAATACCCTAGGACTAGAGTGGAAAGTAGTGGGACCTACGTGCCCGCTTGGTACGTTTGTGTGTTCACGAAATTCACAACCAGACGAGGCTATCTTGGGATGCATTCTAACGTGTGTGTCTTGCGCATGTTGGGGTGTTGATCTAGAGAGCTGTCGACTCTGGTGACCGATCATTGAGGACCTTAGTGGAAACATCCCTCTTTAGCGGTGACAATGGCAGACCACATCCCGTGGCAAACCCATTCGCACCCGAGGGCCCGCTTTGGAACTCGCATAGGATGGCCCCTACGTTTTGAAGAGAATCAGTGGAGGCACTCCTCGATTGACTTTAGTACTGTACCCAGAAGGATGAATGTACTATTGTTTCTCGACCTCAGTGCCAAAGCTGAGGACCTTCCGCCTTGGAGAATCAGTTGAGGCCTCCTCGATTGATGATGATGCCAAACCAGAAATGGTGAACGTATCATCATTTCTCGACCTGAGAGCCCGGGATACTGAACATCCTAATACCCACATGTGAGAGGGGATGGGCGTTTGCAGGTTTGCAGGTAACCGAGACTTTCAACCTACCCGGTTTTCTGGATTTCTCATCAATGTCTGATTATTTAGGTTCCTCAGTGGTTCAGAGTTCTGGTTTTCTGGTTCCTCGTTCAGCTAACAGCACAGCACATCCAGCAGTGTGCCTTGACCCCATGTTTGCATGAGCATATCATTTTTCTTGCATTCTGACGTGTTTGACATTTTTCAGGGCTTGCATCTTACTCTTGATTCCGGTTTTCTGAGGTTGCTTTAGTATGGATGTTCAGAGAAAGAAGACTGTCGCCTATTCATTCCCAGAGCCGACTTTGACACTGATTCACAAATTGATTAATATGGCCGGTTCCGGAGTTCGTACAGAGTTCAGTGGAAGGTATGGAAGACTTCTGAAATTTGTCTATAATATCTCCCAGTATGAGAAGGATGCCACTCACACACTTCTTCAGTTTTACGACCCGCCTCTGCGTTGCTTCACTTTCCTGGACTACATCTTGGCTCTGACGTTGGAGGAGTTCTCATTTATTTTGGGAATTCCTATTAGTCATGATATAGTTTTCTTTTCTGAAGAACACCCCGGTATAAAAGATATGGTTGTTGCTCTTCATATTAGTGAGCCTGTTCTGAACAGTAACATTGCAGAAAAACAAGGAGTTAAGGGTTTCCTATTGAAGTTCCTATTTGATCAAGCTTGTATACATGTCAAAGAGAAGAACTGGACTGCTTTCCAAGCTATTCTAGCTGTGTGTATCTATGGGATTGTTCTGTTTCCGAATATTCCTGATCTGGTGGATATGCACGCCGTCAAGATCTTTATTTCGAAGAATCTTATACCTACCTTGCTAGGTGACGTGTATCACTCGGTTCACTACAAGAATGAGAATAGGCGTGGGAAAACTGCGAGTTGCTGTGCGCCGCTCTTAGCTACTTGGTTTTTGGGTCGTCTCCCTGAATCTGGCGCTTTCGTTGATACGAAAGATTCTTTGAAGTGGTCTAAGAGGGTCATGGGCTTGACCGCTGATAACATCGTTTGGATTAATCGTGACTTGCTAGGAATGGAGATTATTTGCAAATGCGGAGAATTTCCCAATGTACCCTTGATAGGGAGGAAAGGTGGAATTAACTATAATCCCTCCCTAGCTATCAGACAGTTTGGCTATCCTTTGAAGAATCCACCCGAAGAGCGAGATGTCCGAGAATCATTATTCTTCAATGGTATTGAGGATCAAGGGTTGATAAGGAAAGTTGTGAATGCTTGGAAACAGGTGACTAAGAAGGGTAAGATTCCATTCGGGAAAAGTAACAATCGGGCTTTCCATCCATATAAAGAGTGGATTGAGAAGAGAGGAGAAGAGGAGCTTCTCCCATTCCCGGTGGAACCACCTTTGTACCCTTTGGTGATCGAGCCTCCTACTACTGTTGAGTTGGACAAGTATAACAATTTATGGGCTGAAAAGGAAAGGTTACGGGAAGAGAATAGTGAGCTAAAGAGAGAGATTTATCAGTGGAAACACGAGCGGGGTGAAGCTGTTCATACCGCCAAGTTAAAGACAGAGCTCCTTGCTAAAGCAGAAAAAGAGCTTGCTGACATGGTCGCATCCAGGGAAAGAATGAAACAAGCTTTGGATGGTATCAGTAGCGTTCTCAGGTCCAAGGAGGAGGAATTAGGCAAGGCTTTGTTGAAGATTCACAGGTTCAATGATCACCGAGAAACTGCCATGGCTGAGAATAAGAGAAAGGAAGACGACTACATAGCTAAGATTGATCAGTTGAAGTCGAAGCTCAAGAAGAAAGATGCCGAGATCTTATCAGGGATATTCAAGAGACAAGTAGTCGAGGGTCGACTCAAGGAAGCCATAGCCTCCATGGAAGAACTGAAAGTCCAAGTTGAAGTGAAGAAACTTAGACATGAGGGTCCTAGCATGGATGGTGTTTCTGGAGAAGACGCTTGGGAGTTACATTGTCGATACTTGGATGGGATCATACACATGAGAGACCTTCTCATTCAAGGGCTAATTCAGAGGCCAAAGCATCCCGATACCAGAAAGCTGTTCAAGGAGATTCAAGACTGGTGCAGAAAGCATAATGGATGGGGGTTGACACTTGTGGACTTTGATGATATGCCTTAGTTTTCTGTCTTTTTTCATTGTATTAGGATCACCACCAGGCTTGTTGGCTGGGATCCATGATTATTGTGTTCAGACTTATTATCTCGAGTTGTGATCATTGACATCTGGTTTTCCTTTGGTTTTCTTAATATATGAGCAGAAGTTCCGTTCTATCTTGTTATTAAACTTGAATCAAGGGATGGATCGCCCTGTGAATTTTCAAACACGTCCATTTGCATTTGCATATTCATAATCATTTTGCATAATCATTTTGCATAACAGGTGTTTATCTCCGGTATTCTTATCTTGTTCCGACATCTCAGGCCGTTCGAGAATTGATCATGGAACGAGTTCAAGCTGAGTTGAGGGAAATGCGAAGCCAGATGGGGCAATTTGGGGAAGACATGCTCCAGGAGCAGAAAATGATGAGGGAGGAGATCAATCAGTTGAAGACTCAAATGGGTTTGATCATGGAAATGCTGAATAGGGTGTTGAAGAAGGAAGACAGTCATGTGCCCTCTTCCACAGCAGGGGTTCTCATTTCTCCCACCTCCTTGGGGTCTCCTCTAGACCATGGATTGCCTCGTGGATCCTCTCCACCATCAGAGCTTTTTCATCAGCAACTGTTTCTTGAGGGTCTTAATCCAGAGAAGATTGATAAGAAGTTTGATCAAATTCCGATGCCATACGCTCAGTTGCTTCGGCACTTGCTCAAGTTTCAACTAATTGAATTGATTGCTGCGGGACCCCCACACACCAAGTTTCGTATGGGTTCCAACGTCCATGATAGGTGTGAATTCCATTCAGGGGCACCTGGTCATAATGTTGAAGACTGTAAGATGCTCAAGTACAAAGTCCAAGAGCTCATTGATAAGGGGCAATCAAGTTTACATCAGTTGGCACTGGTAAACAAAGTGATGTTACTCCCGGTGTTGCAAAGGGACCGAGGACTCCCTCTTTTACCAAAGGATCCACCTCGCGCCAGGGATCTCTTCCACAACCCTTGTTCGTGCCTCAGCCAAATGCGGAAAAGAGAGTGCAAGCGCAGGTGAGGCGTCCAAATCAGCAACGACAGCAGAATTATCAGCAACAGGGGCAACCAAGACCAAGAAGGCCCAAGAGGACAATTGATCCTGTTCCAATCCCTTATAGTCAGCTGTTTACGCGTCTGCTCAAGAAGTCTCTGATTCAAACAAGGGGTACCGCGCCAGTACCGTACCCAATTCCTCCAGATTATGACATAACTGCTAGGTGTGAGTTCCACTCAGAAACGTTTGGGCACACAATTGATGAGTGTAATGTATTCAGGCACAAGGTACAAGACCTGGTAGACTCAGAGATCATTGTATTCACTGAAGATGATATGTACATCAATGGAAGCCTCCTTTCTCAAATGAACACACAGTCTGCAAGTACGTCCAGACAGAATTAAGCTTCCTCAGCAATGGCAATTTTCAGCTTCTTTACTGCATTTTCATTTGTAGTTTGTTTTTTCTTGTTAAAGCATCGTATGTATGCAAGACTTGTTTGTTTTTTATGATATTAATGCAATGAGTATGTTTTCCTTGAAGTAATCCATTCGTATTCACTCTTAAATGTTTTTATGCACTGCAATACCAATTTTCTTTGTTTAGAACTCTTGAGGGAGGATGATGAGACGAAAACGCAGAACCTCTGGTCGTATGTTCAAGGATAGAACCCTGTTGAGGATGTACAGGCATTGTTTCAAACCCCTAAACACTGGAGATATAAGGGAGATAGACCCTCGTTAACCCCTTTGAGCCTTGGAGTAGGAGTTTCTTTCGTATGAAAAAACCCCCATACTTAACCCAGGGGCAGGGTAGGCGTTAGTTAGTTTGACCGAGCATTCAAATTTCAAAAGGAGTGTGCATCTGAGGATCCATTACCTTCTATTCCACGATCAAGAGGTCAAGAGATGTGAACCACAATGGCTATCCATCAATGATCAAGGAGTGAGACAGTCACAACTCTTTCAAGCAAGTAAGACAACCGGTGTCACACGCTTTGTTCAAAAAGAGAAAAAGAAGAAAGCCCGCTAAGTCGAAACTTGAAAACAAGCGACTTAGGCAAAAGTTAGGGCATCCCGCTAGACTTAAAAATTGAAAAACTCAGAAGAGCCAGTCCAGGCAAAAATTAGGGATCGAAAAAGCAAAAGAAAGAGCGGTAAGCATTACAAAAGAAAATCCTCGATAAGAACAAATTCGTGTGATTACAGACACAAAAGATAAAAAGGGGTGACTGTCATTAGTGGCATAGGTTCCTTAAAGATCATAAACCTTTTGAGAGATGAGCGTTTGGGTCAGATTAACTGAACATAGGGCTGGAGAACATCACGAAGAGTGGGTGGGCACCGATTAATTTTGAGCCATAAATCCTTTTTCTGAAACCGTGAACCAGACCACGTTACAACCCTTAAAAGTCCTAATTGAAACAGGGTTTATTCCGAAAACGTACTTCAACAAGGATAGCGTTCCTGACTACTACGGGTTGTACTAATAAGATTTGTTGGTATTGCATGTGCGCATTATTTTACCATTCAAAATCAAGGCAAGTGATTCGTTCACAAGGCTTGGCGACGCATTTTCAATAAAAAACTTCAAGGTTAACATGAGTGTTGCATTAGAATTGTCATTCTCATAAATAAATTTTTCTGTTTGCATACGTGTGCCTAAGCATCCATGCAGCCTACACAGTGAACGTCAGTCAAGAAGCTTGATCCTTCCAAATGGAGATGCTTGAAAATTCTGAAAGACAATCATATCAAAGGGCATGCTGCCAAGAGACTCAGTGTAGAGTGGGCTCTCCCTAGTAAATCGTGTTAAGATGTAGCTAATCTGGGGCAGTCACGTCGAGAAAACTCTCCAAAGTTCAGTTATTCTGGGGCATTCATTCTAGGATCAGGGGTAAAGTCACTTCAAAGCCCATAGTGGGGCAGGCCACCTCTAGAGCATGGGAGATCATCCACTCCTGAAAATGGTTAATTAAAAACACCTCCTCAAGGTTCAAGGTACTAAAGAAGAGTATTTTCAAGTCATTATAATGTACGTCATGGATTATGAAGACTGGGGCAGTTATGTCGAGATATGACAAATCTCTCTCCAAGAGTTTAAAGACCCTGGGGCAGTGCGAACGCCCGATCTTCTGTAAAATCCTCTTGAGATGAAAAGTTCAAAGAGCCGCTTATGGCCATAAAGGCAAGTCAGGTTGCAGGGCAACAGATTGTACATCCCCAACAGTTGGCTCTCCCTAGCATTGAGATTGCTCCTTCCCCAGCAGGGCAAACTTTCCTCAGCAGAGCAGACCTCCCCCAGCAGGAGACTTGAGAAGTGTTTTTCTCAGGAGCAAGACATTATTTCCCCACAGAGTCTGAACGCTTGTTTTCCTCAGCCAGTCAGGAAATTTTTTTCTCAGCAGCAACAGTGCAATCTGATCCTCAACAGATAAGTAAGCTTGATGTTATCCACTAGCAGGGTGGATGTCAGCATCTACCGTTCCCCCAAGCAGAGTTTGGTGGCAATCCTCGCAACATTTGTCCAACGGTGGTTGACGTCCCTAGCAGGTTTTAAGTTCAAATGATATTTGGCACTCTTCTGATTCAGGCCGTGGCCTCCCTGTTCAAAGAGTTATGTATAATCCCTAGTAGAGCGAATGTTCATCTGAGACTTCATCCCCAGCAGAAGTTATTGATCCAGAGAGTCGGTCACGGTGATCCTTCTCAACGGAGTTCTGGGATTCAGAGGACAATTTATTTTTGTCAGCCCGATCTGAATCATTCTTTTCTCTCTGGTATTTATTTTGCTGGAGGGACCCCTTTGCATATCATAAGCACTTGCATTGCATCCTCAAACGCGTAGCATTTCCACTTCGTGTGGAGCATTACGGCAAAATTCAAACATTTGCATTCGAAGCATAAGCCAGGTTTGACACTCTCTTCGCCAGTTTCTCTTTCTCAGCGGAGATGGCATAACTCAGGAGATTTTGGAGGGGCGCGTTCCTCATATTTGTGTTCCCGGGCAGAGTCTTTTATTTAGACTTATCCATTCCCCAGCGAGATTAATCCCCGGTAAAAGTTGCTTTACACCTTTTTACACCCGTCCGTGTACCTTTCAGATACCCGTCCGTATTGAAACCTTACACCCGTCCGTGTACCTTTTAGATACCCGTCCGTATTGAAACCTTTACACCCGTCCGTGTACCTTTTTGATACCCGTCCGTATTAAAACCTTTACACCCGTCTGTGTACCCTTTTAGATACCCGTCCGTATTGAAACCTTTACACCCGTCCGTGTACCCTTTTGATACCCGTCCGTATTGAGCTTTCTACACCCGTCCGTGTACCTTTTAGATACCCGTCCGTATTAAAACCTTTACACCCGTCCGTGTACCTTTTTGATACCCGTCTGTATTGAAACCTTTACACCCGTCCGTGTACCCTTTTAGATACCCGTCCGTATTGAAACCTTTACACCCGTCCGTGTACCCTTTTGATACCCGTCTGTATTGAACCTTTTTACACCCGTCCGTGTACCTTTTTGACACCCGTCCGTATTGAACCTTTTTACACCCGTCCGTGTACCTTTTAGATACCCGTCCGTATTGAAACCTTTACACCCGTCCGTGTACCTTTTTGATACCCGTCCGTATTGAAACCTTTACACCCGTCCGTGTACCTTTCCGGTACCCGTCCGTATTGAAACCTTTACACCCGTCCGTGTACCTTTTACATACCCGTCCGTATTGAACCTTTTTACGCCCATCCGTGTACCCTTTAGATACCCGTCTGTATTGAACCTTTTTACACCCGCCCGTGTATCTCTTCAGTACCCGTCCGTAATTGATTTTCTGAATTCCTTGACACCCGTCAGTGTTTATCCCCGGCATAGTTAACACTCGTTTGTGTTTATTTCGTGACTTTCCAATACTTTGGTTTTCAACACTCGTACGTATCGTGACAAGTGCAACATTTATTGTTCGTCCCCCAGTGAGTCGTCCCTCTTCTGTTGGTCGCAAATTTCTGGAGTTCTTTCAGAATTCAATCCCCGTGTATCCTGGAATGTCTGAGAGCCATTGCTATCATACCCTCAGGACCAAGTTGATTGAATAGGGGCAGCTGTAGCACCCCAAAATTTGCCTTCCTTACTCTTTTTACTAACTGGCTTATGTTTCATTTCATTTTTTTGCATTATCACGTATGCATATCATTAGCATGGGGTCAAGGTGCTTGAAGCAGTTCAAGAAGGTCCTATCTGGTCCATCACATCATTAAGGGTTCACATGTGGCAAGGGATCTCAAGTGGATTACTCCCTCCTAACCAGTGCATGAATTAGGGTTTTGAGATTCTTGGGTTTATTGCTCTAATGGGCAAGCTCCTTGGGTTTTTATCATCACCAAACGGCATATCTTATCTTTGTTGGAGAGGATACACATCATATTCAGAGGAATTTGAATTTGGAGACTGTGTTATTTCCTCCTAGACTGAGGGTGCCACAAACTAGGGTTTTCTACAAAGTCAGTTTATTTCTGATTATTTGGGAAAGACTTGATTCCATGGTATTCCTTGGGTCCCTGAGTATCTAGGAGTGGAGAATTGTCCATCAGTTTGGATCAGGAGAAGTTCAATTGGCCAATGGATTGAAAATCAGTTAACTTGGTCAAAAAGTCAACTGTGGTCAACACAAAGTCAAACCTCAAGATTTTTGGTCAACATCAAGATTATGGGGTGAAATTCATTATTTGATCAAGGGTTGATCATGATTCATCAAGGAAACCTCAGAATCATCAAGAATCGGGAGTTACTAAATTAGGGTTTTTGTAGGAAAAGTCAACTGTACTTTGACCAGACCTAACTTCCACATACTTCATCAAAAATTCCTCAACCAAAGTCCATATTGAAGGAAATTTAATTCCCTACAACTTTGTGTCTCACAAGCCAAGTCCAGAAATGCTTCATTTGGGAGATATGGGCCAAGACATTATAGGTCATTTTGAAAGTCAACAAAAGTCAACCTTTTTCAAAAGCTCATAACTTGAACATGGAAGATCAAGTTGACATGGGACCAAAAGGGTTGGTTATAGGACATCTTGAGGTTTCTAATAAGTATTAGTTTGCATTAAGGAGCTAAAAATTGAAGGTGTTGTGCTTAGTCAAAGTTGGGCGATTTTGAGGAGGTGCACAAAGCAAACTATGCCTAAAATCCAAATTTTGACAAATGGGCCATAAGTTTCTTAAACCAAACTCAAACATAAAGCCATGCACGACCCAAAGAGCATATATTTGGTTTTTCCTCATTTTATTTTATTTTTATTGGATTTAATTAGTTAAAATTCAATATTAAATGAAATAATTAAAAAATAATTAAACAATGGATTATCCAGACCCAACTCATCATCAGAAGACTAACCCTAAGTATTTAAAACCTATTCATGCATTGGTTAGGGTTCATGCACGTGAAATTGGAGGAGTTCTCAAGAAAACCCTAAAAGAGAGTTTCTCACCACAACTCACGATCCACAAGGAGATTCTCCAAACTTCTTCCACAAAGTTTCTCTTGGTAGTTCATAGAGTGCAAATCAACTACTATTCGCAGCTAAAAGCAAGTGTACAAGGGGAACCGTCTCAGGTTGGTAGGATTTTCGAGGATCATAAAACTCCAATTTTTTACGTGAATATTGTTGTGTTGTTGTCACTGATTATGCTGGTACGATTGGTTTGATGATTGGATGTGTATGTTGCTCGTAATGTTGATTTGAAATTTTTTGCCCTAACACTAATCCTTTCGATTTACACTGTGTGTTGTTTATTTGTGATTTTGGACGAGGGATTTGGAATCCTCTTGGAATTCCGGTTCGAACGGTATACGGGTTAGGGTTTTCTGGGCATTTTTAATTTGCAGGTGGTGGTGGCAGGCGGCCGGAGCTAGGGCTCCGGCGATCTGCGAGGTTCCGGCCGGTGAGGGGTCCAAATGAGGAAGACGACTCCTTGGCCGTCCGATCCACACATCCAACGATCCTCATCGTGCCATGTGTTTTTCTTTTTATTTTTTTTCTGAATTTTTATTACAGATTCCATGTTATTCACCCACCGTAAGTATCGTGCACATCCAATGGCATCATTTTGTTCTGCTTACCTTGTATTGACTTTTGACTAGTTGACTGATCAGTGAGCGCACGATGCATCAGACGGACAGGAATGCGCCAACCCATTAAAATACTCACGCGCATGGCACATGGGGGGGGCACACGGTGAACTCCCCAGTTTTTTGTTTGGTCTGATAGTTTGGTGGGCTGGGTTGCTATGCGCACCCCCACCCTTTGGCCCAACCATGATTCTAACGCACTTTTATGCTTAATACACCCTCCAGTTTTTATTTTATTTTTGGCTGATGGACTTAGCATCTGGACTCGCTAACTGCACCCCCAGGTTTCAGCCCACTTCCCAATTTCAACGTGCCCTCCTTACTACACGCACCCCCTCTGCACTTTCTTATTATTTTTTTTCTTTTATTTCACTTTCATTTTATTTAATTCATATTAATTCCACTTTTAATTTTTAAAATAGTAAATTACATCTAAAAATCATCATAAAATTAATATATCATCTTTATTATGTTATAAAATTTTTACAAATTTTATTTTTTATTTTTATTTTATTTCTTTCATTTAAATTAATTGTTTCATTAAATTTCTTTTTAATTACACATCCCATGCACGCATAAATTTCTTTATTTTCATTCTCCTCATCTATAAAACATTTTTAACCCGTTTCTTTTGCATTTATTCATTGACATATTAAATTGCATAAAAATATTTTTCTTGCATTTTTAAATATTTTTCATATTGCATTTAGGTCCTCTCTTTGGCACATTGAACCCTATCCCTTACTAGAGTTTTGTGTGATTATTTGAATGGCTAACTTTTTTTGGATTTTTGCAGGGACCTTTTATATGTTGTTTGCCTCTGGTTGAGGAACTTTAATGATTAATTTGGGAATTTTAGGAATCACTTTTCTAATTATTTGATTTGCTTTCTTTTGAGGTTCTCTTGTGTGCACATCTTTGACCTTATATGATTACCTTGTTTGAAAGACATGTGTGCCATTTGCTTTGAGGGTGTTCCTTTGATTTCTAAGTTCATGATTGGATTATGCTCATTATTGTTTGCCCTTGCTTGAGTGTCATTCACCTTTTTCCTTTTATTTATATCCGTTTCTCACTAATCTTTTATGCAGGGACTAAGGTAAGTTCTTTAAGGGTATGGATAAGTATCCATGGTTACCCTTACCGTTTCTTCTCTCCTATCCTTATTATTTAGGGTTTAGGTCATCTTCAAGCCTCACTAACCCTAGGGCCATCCATGTATGATAACTTTAGGACTCATAGTCCCCCTTTAAAGTTACCCTTGTGTCTTCTCTCTTCTCATCTCAAATTTCTTTAAAACACTTAATAATAATAAGGTGTATTGCGCACGAGCCTTAAGTATGGGGAATGAGAAATGAGGGGCTTCCTCTCATCTTTCTAGAGTGCTTAGCGAGCGTCCTGTCTTGGGACGATGCGCTAAGTATTCGCCCCTGTGCCCTAGACTTTGGTGCAATGCAGCTTAGGAACTAACTTAAGCCACTTCTGTCCTAAAAAACACCAACCAACCTCAAACCTTTTTGTCCTTCGGGACCTTCAAACTAAAGGCTATTTTCAAAAAGGGCACGTTACTTTCCGTCTGAGTTGCAAACAGGCATCGACCCTAACTGCCGGACGCGAACTTAACGTCGCTCATAAAAAACACAAAAAAAACTTGGTCCGAACTACGTTGACTCTGAATTCCCCATTGCACAAAGGGGGTACGTAGGCCTAGGACGTCGACGTCCTACCGAGTCTGTCTGTGTCTTTCCCTCCCGTCTTAGCACAGCCCTAGATGATAGTATAACTTACCCTTAAAATAGACAACAAACGTGGATCCCATCGAGTACGATGGACGCGTGGGGTGCTAACACCTTCCCCTCGCGTAACCGACTCCCAAACCCAGGTTATGGTTGCGATGACCATTCCTTTCCCTCTTCCTCAGGTTTATGCGGTGTTCCCTTTCCCTCTCTTGGGATAAATTTACACGGCTGGCGACTCTGTTTTTTCCGCGCCACTCTCGCGTTTGTACCTGGATGAAAATCCTGGGAGCGACAATTGACAAACTGGTCGACAATTCTGCAGGTTTTAAATTGTTATCGTTCATGGACTCATACTCGGGATACAATCAAATCCCTATGGCAAAGGCCGATAAGCAACACACAGCTTTCATGACTAAGTTGGGCAACTACTACTTCAACGTAATGCCCTTCGGTCTGAAAAACGCCGGCGCGACCTACCAACGGATGATGAACAAAGTCTTATGGGGAGAGATCAACGACATGCTCGAGGTCTACCTGGACGACATGATTGTAAAATCACGAGAAGAGGTCGATCACACCGCCCACCTCAAAAGAGTCTTTGACACAGCGAGGAGGTGCAAAATGAGGTTCAACCCAGAGAAATGCACTTTCGGCGTCCGAATAGGAAAGTTTCCCGGCTTCTACCTCATAGAGCGAGGGATCGAGGCGAACCCCAACAAGTGCAGGGCATTCTCTGAATTTCCGACGCCAAACTCAAAGAAATCGATACAATCGGTGAACAGGATGCTCACCTCGCTATCCCGCTTCGTGGCCAAATCGGGGCAATTCGTACTTCCCTTTTTCAAACTCATGCGCAAGAAGGCCGTGTTCGAGTGGACCGAGGAGTGGGAACAAACGCTCCTCCACCTTAAACAAGTCCTCTCGCAACCCCCTGTCCTCTAGAGACCAGGAGATGCGGAGACATTGTACCTGTACCTCGCCTTCACGAGCGAAGCGGTCAGCGCGTCTCTAATCTGGGAGACCCCCGACGGGAAGAAGCCGATTTACTTTACCAGTAAAGCCCTTTAAGGCCCCGAAATTAGATACCAGCAGATCGAAAAGGTCGATCTGGCCCTTGTCACCGCGGCCAGAAGACTGCGGCACTACTTCTTGGCCCACACAATTGTGGTGAGGACTAAGCAGCCCTTGAGACAGCTCCTCGGCCAACCAGACATTGTAGGTAGGATGCTTAAATGGTCACTTGAACTCTCCGAGTTTGACATCCAATACGAGGGTAGAAAGACCCTGAAAGCTCAAGTGCTGGCCGACTTCGTCGCATAGATGACCATCCCAGAACCTTCGGTCGATGGATCCCAAAAATGGACAATCTACATCGATGGGGTATCCAACTCGACGGGAAGTGGAGCGGGCATTATCCTAGAGAACGAGGAAGGCATCCTGATTGAGGTCTCCCTCACATTGTCCTTCCCAACGTCAAACAACCAGGCCGAGTACGAGGCTTTCCTCACGGGGCTACGCCTAGCCGAGGACCTCGGCGCCAAAGAAGTAAAAATATTCACTGACTCCTAGCTAGTGGCCTCCTAGGTGCGAGGAGAGTACCAAGACAAGAACGATAACCTCATCGAATACTTGGACTTGGTGAAAGAAATGATGACAAAATTCGCCTCGACAGAAGTGAGTCACGTCCCACGTGAACACAATACTCGGGCAAACATCTTATCTAAGCTCGCGAGCACAAAGAGAAAAGGCAGGAACAAGTTCGTCATCCAAGAAGTGCTTCCGCGTCCGAGCATCGAGAAATCCATTCCCACGACCGACGTGCATGCCATTAGGGACAGCCACTGCTGGATGACCCTGGTATACGAATACCTCAGCACGCGAAAACTACCCGACGAACCCAAGGATGCCGGCGTAGTTAGGCGGCGTGCCTGCTCATATACTATCGTCGAGGACAAGCTATACCGGCGGGGCTTCTCGATCCCCCTCCTCAGGTGCGTTGAGGATTCTAAGGTCCCCGACATACTCCAGGAGATCCATGAAGGGATTAATGCGCAACACCTCGATGGATGGTCCCTAGCTTGTAAAGCATTGCGAGCAAGGTACTACTGCCCCACCATGTAACAAGAAGCCAAATGGCATGTCAAGAAGTGTGACAGGTGCCAGCAACACGGAGACTTGCACCTGGCCCCGCCCAGTGAACTCAAAACGCTTTCATCCCCATGACCGTTTGCTTGGTGGGGGATGGACATCCTCGGACCCTTCACTGTAGGGTCGTACCAAAACAAGTACTTGATTGTCGGCGTCGATTATTTCACTAAGTAGATAGAGGCCGAAACCCTAGCTAAAATCACGGTCCACAACATACTCCATTTCTACAAGAGAAATATACTTTCCCAGTTCGGCGTACCCCAAGCAATCGTCACCGACAACAGGACACATTTCACCGACAAGAACTTTCAGGACTTCGTTACCAAGCTAGGCACGAAGCAACACTTTAAGTTGGTTGAGCACCCGAAAACAAACGGACAAGCCAAAGCCGCAAACAGGGTGATCCTGTAAGGCCTTAAATGAAGACTGGCCAACGCCAAGAAAGGGTAGGTCGAGGAGCTGCACAACGTGCTCTGGGCCTACAGGACGACCCCACACTCGACTATTGGGGAAACCCCATTCCGACTCACCTACGGAACTGAGGCGGTAATCCTAGTAGAAATAAGGAAACCTTCAAGAAAGACCGAGTCTCCCCTTGACGAGGAGATGAACAATGAGACCCTAAGGGAGGAGCTCGACCTAGTTGAAGAGATACGGTCGGACGCATCCCTCCGCGAAGCCTCGCTCAAACAGAAGATAACTTTACGCCATGACAGCAAAGTTATCAAATGCGAATTTCAGGTAGGCACCCTAGTCCTACGAAGGAACCAGAAAGATTCATGCGAAGGCAAGTTCACCGCGAATTGGGAGGACCCCTATCGCGTCCGCGTGAAAACGAGGACGAGAGCCTACTACCTCGAAAATCTGCACGGAGAAGAACTTGCTCGACCATGAAACGCTAAAAAACTTAAACAGTACTACAGTTAAACACTGTCTGCGACCTATTCGCGTCGCGACCACAGGAGCGCACTAAGGTAAAAGTGTGACTCCCTACCTCGAGACAAGAAGATAAGGTCCCGCTTTGTGTGTGCGCGAGGACCCTTGATCCGACGGGGACATCTCTACCGAGCTCCATCGTCGCCGTACAAACTAGGAAGAACACCAAGCTCGCGATGGGAAGTTCACGCCTCGGAGCTAAGACCTCGACCGAGCTCTTAGCTTTGTCGAAGGTCAGAATACGACTCCGACCACTCGACCAGTTCCCCACACTATCGAGGATTAACGACGTCGAGCAAAGGCCCCAAGTACTTGGACAAATACGCAAATAGCAAATATATAGTCAACATACAAACAACAGACACAAGATATGAAAGACAATGCAATAAAACGAGCAAAAGCCCATCGTTCGAACAGTACAAATAAAGCATCACAAACCCCTAGCACGCAGGCGGGGAAAATGTCAGGTTACAAAATTACGGCATGCATGCCGAGCTAAACGATAACCAAAAGTGGCGCGCAGGCCGAACAAACTGAACGAAAAAAAATAGAGCTAGACGGCTACATTCCCCTCAGGTTGGTCGCCCTCCATGGTTTGGTCGTCTTCTTCCTCCTCGGTTTCAGGCGCGACCACTCGACCTTCGACTACCTGGTGGTAAGGGTCTGTTCCCTCGGTGATAAATTAGATCCCAGGATTCACGAGCCGGAGCTGCTCCACAGCGGCCGCAAAACCCACCTCGACAGCCCCCAGAAAATCCTGCACGAGCAGCCGGATCTTCGATACCAGGTCAGCCCGAGAAGTCAGGAGCTTCTCCTCGGCGGTCTCATCTTCAACAGGCCTTGTAGCCGCCTCCAACTCAGCAATTCTTGCTAAGAGATTCTCCCTCTCCTCGTCAACGTCCTTCACTTTCCTCTCTATCTCTCTGTGAAGCTTGACCTGGGTCTCATTCTTCTTCTTGCACTCGTCAAGGTCGGTAGCCAGCTTTTTCATCTCAGCCTTGATAGACGCAAGGCTATTCTAAAATTTGGTCATGTCGGACGAGGGGCGGGTCTCGTCGTTGAGGACCAAAGCCGTCTCAAATACCCGCATCATCACGACCATATCTTCCGACAAGGCTTTCCTCCTCGCAGTCCGGTCAATACCCAAGATAGCCTTGGACTCGGCAGCACTCACAGTTGGGGAGTTGGCCTCGGAGAAGAAGGCAGGCTGTAAGAAGCGGGGTGAGAGCATATACTTCTCCTCAAACGTGTTATCGGTGAGCTCGACATGCACGGGCTCGCTGACACGCTTCCTCTTGGGGGAACCCTGCGACATCGGAGATTGACTGCATTGGGGGGAAGAAGACGAGCCTCCGGGTGTTGAGTGGGGGCCTTGCATCTGCTAAACCTGGACGACTCGCCTATTGCCAGCTTTCTTCGAACCTCTGGCGGCCGCCAGTTTCTTCACGCGTTCTTCCAAGCTCGATATCCTACCTGCAAAAGAAAAGCAAACATGTCAGCGAACCAACGATGGAAACATAGATGAGGCCCAAATGAAGGCGATGTTTTCTACCTAAAAATCGGACAGCTTCCTCGTCGGACTCGCACTCGAGGAGGGCTTTCGTGTTTATCAACTGGGCCTCCTTTAAAATCTCCCCGTGATCGTTGCGGATAAAGTTCTTGTCCGGAGTCACAAGCTTCGCGGGGGTGAAGCCGGAGACAAACTTGACCAACTTTTGGTAGGCCAGCCGGTCCTCTTTGTCCAACGCATCAGGGCTGACTATGTAACTTTCTGTGCTTCTTTTGAAATGCTCCTCTGTCTATTCCAATGGAAACTTCGATTCTAGGACCTTCTCCCGTCGTCCATTTTTCTCCCTGAACACACGGTCGTACAATGAGTCGACGACCACATGGGTGATGGGCTTGACAACGAAGTACCGATATTTGAAATTGTAGACAGAATCTAGGTAAGCCCGAAACAATCTCATCGGTTGCTTAAAGGACACCCAGTTGTGCCGGCCCTCGGCCGTCTGTCTCTACAGATGGAAGATGTGGAAGAAAAGAGGTATTGCGGCCCCGACGTTGAGGTACTGACATATGAGCTCGTATGCCCGCACGAACGCGATCGTATTTGGATGGAGCTGCGATGGCGCCAGGTGCAGCCAGGAAAACACCTCCCATTGGAAATCACTAAAGGGCAGACGCAAGCCCGCTTCCAGGAAGGTGAATTCATACATGGGGAATCTCATTCCTCTGAAGCACGAGCATATTCGATGGTGTTCCCGAGGCTTGTACACCTGTCAGTTCCGAGGGGAGCCCTCATAATGATCCTTGACAGTAGCGTAGGCGTCTGAGTCATTCACGACAAATAAAGAAGGAACGTCCAGAGGCTCCTCCCCGACCCAATCCTCGGGCGTTCGTTTCTGAACACCGCTGGTCTGCACTACTGGTGAGCCGGGCTCATCATCGGTCTCAATGACCCCTTCAATCATTGCAGCCATTTTTATCTGAAAAGCAGAGGAAAAATGATGAATTTGACGTTCCAGATCAAATCCACCCTTCCACCGCAAATCAAATGAAAGGGCGAAGAAAGGAGGCGAGGAGTTGTTCGGTGAACGTCCTCAACTAGAACCTTCCTCGGGAAACTTATACACACGAGGAAACTCTGCTCGACGCACAGTCGTAAACCCCTTCCTCGGAAGACCATTGGCAAAGGTCCTCGAGACCCCCACCTAACATCCTCGGGACCTTAATCCCAGGTCCTCGGGACCTTCATCCCACGTCCTCGTGACCTTCATCAGGTCCTCGAGGCCTTCATCCTATGACCTCGGGGCATTCATCCCAGGTCCTTGGGACCTTCATCAGGTCCTCGAGTCCTTCAACTTACCTCCTCGTGGCATTCATCTTGGGTCCTCGGGACATTCATCGGAAGCTTAAAGAAGTTTCGGCGTTTTTGCCAGAAACTCCGTGGTTTCCCTGGGAACTTCATCGGTTCACCAGAGGAACCACCGGGAAACACATAAAACAAAGATGATGGAGTCGGAAACTTACTTGGACAAGGCGGTTGTTGAACGACGGTACGGCGGCGTACGACAGACAAACAGAAATGGAAGCTGAAGAAGCGAAAGGAGAGTGAGAAAAGTTCTGAGCAGAAGAGCGAAAGCGTGCAAATGGCACAGACTCACCACCTATTTATAGTCCTGAAACGGGACTCGAGGCATCCCTAGGAACTTGAGTGCCCCTACTCCTAGCCGCCTAGGCATTGATGACGCGTGACACGTGGCGCTTAGAGACCCCGCGTGCGTCCTCTCAGCTTCCCTTCGTGCCCGCGTGATTGGCGCATTCGTTTCTTTTCGTTTTCCCCACGTCGTCGACCAAGGCACCGAACGGGGACACGCCCCCGACAAGAGGTGGCTTGTAGGGCACCAGACGGATAGACGTCCCCGCGATTCCTGTCTCGTCAAACATCACCTACTCCTAGCCACTTGCATCCTCCACCAACTCGGTGTTTCGGGCACGCGACGCCATACTGAACACGAATGGGCTGACCCTTAAGTCATTACGCCGACGCTTCGGAGCAACGACTTGGGGGCTCCTGTTCTGGACTGGGCCAGCACCTGCCCACCAGTCGGACAGGACCAACCCAACGTCACATTGGGAAGGCCCAATAAAGCCCAATCCTCCCCTCGTCGTGCACGTTCAGCACTCACCGTAGTCGAACAGGCCACTATCTGGTACGGGGAGAGGCCATGCGTCTCCCCCACGGACTCCACATGCCCCTCACGCGGGGACACGTCATCAGGCAACTACCCATTTCCTGAAGAACTGGTCAGCCCACCTTCCGAAGATCACGGGGCAATTGCTCCAAGGCGAAGATCACGTGCTGGTCTTCCCTACGCCACGTAAGGCCTGACAGTTATTTGCATTGGGCCTGGCAGTCCAACCCAGTGTAGATGACCGTTGGCCCAGCGCTGGGGGCACACTATAAATACCCTCTATCACTAGAGGGTCAGGTATTCTGAATCTTTACTCTCACTACTACCTTTCTGTACTTGCAGTCTTTGCTCCTTCTCTTACTTTGGCATCGGAGTACCTTGCAGGTACACTCCCCACATTCTCACCACCACCGAAGTGTAACGGAGCTCACGACGTGTTGCTGGCCACCGATCTATTTCTGATCAGGTGCGATCAGTTTCTGATTTCGATTTCATGGTTAAACTTCTTATTATGCAACCGTATTGTTAAAAAATATAGTTAATGTTGATGTTTGTTTGCTTAAACAAATTTTGAGATATATTATTTTCCTTATTTTTTATACTTGTCTTATAGTTTTATACAATATATTTGATTATCGTTAGAGATTAATTTGTATGTATTGTTGATCAGTGATCTTTAAGCGTAGATGTCAAGCTGTTTTAGTTGTTGTTTCGTATGTTTTCATGTGTTTTTAAGTCTTTGAAGTATGCTTTCATCATTGTTTTCTTATTTGGCTAAGCAAGTCATATGTCTATGTTTTTATCATTTTTACCGTTGGTGCGTGTTATTTGGTTGTTGTTTCAATGCATTTTCAGGCTCTTATCAAAGACTGGTTATCCGATGCCAGTGCGAAGACGATCCGAATGCAGAGAAATGCAGGAAAAAGGAGATATCAGAAGCCTGACACGGATGCCAGTGTCACACGACACGGTCCGTGTCAGGAGGCCCTTTGAAGAGGATGCTTTGAAACAAAGAGGAGGCTGGTCAGAAGCATGACACGGGTGCCCGTGTCACACAACACGGCCCGTGTCATGGTCACTGAAGAAAAAGCGCAAATTTGTATGGATCAGCAACCTGACACGGTCAACCATGTCACATGACACGGCCCGTGTCAGGGCCCCTGGGAGCGAAAATTTTCTTATTTTATTTTACCTTACTTGGGCTTTGCCTGAGGGCAGCTGGGACATTTTGCTGTGTAATTAGAGATCTGATATATTAGGCACGGGGTAGCTGGAAAAGGACTACGTTTTTATTTTGGAATTACACTTGAGAGGATTAGAGTGGGGATTCTTGGAGATCACGGATCGATCAAAAGCGGAAGCAATTGACGATCCAAAGAATCCAGATCTTATTGTAATGTTTTCCTTTGTTTATTTCGTTGTTATTTCTGTTATGAACATGAGTGGCTAAATCCCCCAATGCCAGGGGGTGTCCCTGATTTGCATTTTGTAATGACTTTTGAATTTCGTAATATGAATTTTTATGTTTGAACCTTATTCTTTATTGTGTGCAACGCTCTTAATGCTTAATCTTTTTGGAAAAACTGATTATTGATCGTAGTTAGGGTTTGGCCTGACCAGCAACCCTAACCCTGTTGCATTGCTTTTATCATAGTAGATATTCCTAAGGAATTAGAATACCCTGTGAATACCTGTTTTATGTCAGAACTATTGCTTGATATTCTTTCTTGGCCTCAGAGGAATTAGGGCCAAGGAAGAATACCAACGGTTTTTCTTAAAAGGAATTTTGGAAAAAATAACTTAGAACATAGGGAAAGAAAAGGTTGAAACATATATTTTTAAAATAAAGAAACGATTTAGTCCTTGCTCTGCAAATCATACACCCTCAGGCATTACTCTCATCTTCGTATTACTTTTACTCGTAATTTACCTTTCTATTTAGTTTTGACTCAAAACAAACAATCAACTATTGCTTTTGTTCAATTGATATTTATTCAAAATGACTTAATTCTCTGCGCAGTCCTCAAGAGATCGGCACTGGGGTTGTCCCCATTTACTACTACATCGATAAAGTAGTACACTTGCTATTTTACCGATCAATTGTCAGTGTAAAAATTTTTACATTGATAATGTATCACAATCATCTATCGATATTATTTTTCAAGTAGTTAAAATCAAATCAAATCTTTAAAATAAATTAACGGTTGTAATTAATTGATAGTTTAAAAAATCTTTTCACTGTGGGCAAATAACCTTTTTCGTCCCTTAACTTTACTCCAGGGTCCAAGTTGGTCCCTTAACTTTAAAAAGTGGCGATTTAGTCCTTTAACATTTTAAAACGTGCCACGTTTATCCTTCTGTTAGCTTCCGTTAGTCCCTTTTTGATAATGTTGTCCACGTGGGAGATATGGCTGTAACGTGGGAGATATGGCTCTTATCCCAACACAATGAACTTCAGGTCCTCATAAAACACTTAGCAGTCAACCATATACCGTCCATCAAGTGAGATTATGATCCAATCAAAGCATACACGAAGCTATCTCCATAAATAGGCTCGACACAGCTTTGTACAGTCCAGCACTTCAAGTCACTGAGATCTCCAACAGGATGAGAGGTGAGATATCTGCAACATAACAATGCATATAATTTCGATTTGTGAATACCCTGACTTGTTTGAATGTTTTTTTCTTCTAGCAAAGAACATCAAAACTCGTGGGAACATAGATTTCTTCTTTTTTCCATGCTTTGATTCCGGAGATGATTCACCTTCATCAATTTCTGAGTGCATATCAGCCTTTGGACTTGATGGGTTTCGGGACCGGTCAAAATTATTTGCTTCCTTACTCCCCTCAAAACTAGCTCTAGCGCTTTTGTTCTGGTCAACCATTCCTTGCCCATTTGCTCTTTGGCTTCTTTCTCCTTCATTTGTACCAAAGCTATTTCTGATCTAGTCTTGTCCAACTCAGCTTCTAGAGATGCAACTGCAATGGAGGCCATTCCTTCTCTTTGACTGATGGAGGCAAGAGTTGATTTTTCTTGTTCCAATTCTGCTTTTAAAGATGTAGCAGCTAGCTTCAAGCAAATAACCTCCGTAATTGCTTTATCTATGTTAAGTTTTACCTCTTTAAGTTCCTTTCTGGCTGATTCCACAGCTGCTTGTATTTCAGTGTGTGTCTTCTTTCCTGGTTCTTCTGGCCTCCTTGTGAAAGCTCTTCATCACTTTCTTGCTTTAACTTTGATTCCATATAAACAGTTAATTTAGCTTTCAAATCAAGCAGCAAACCAGAGGCTGTTTCCAGTTTGGATTTGAGATCCTTTACAGACAACATTTGCCCATTGATTCTTTGGAGCTCCTCTTCTGCCTGTTTAAGTTCCTTTTCCCAATTGAGAGAATCTTGATCTCTTGCCATGACTGTTCCTATTCTATGTTCCTCTGCTTCCAAGTGTGCGGCATGAGCAGTCTCCAATGACTCTTTTGTGGCGATTAATTCAATAGTTAAATCTTCCACTGACTTCTTTACTTCCTTGGATGCTGTAACTGCATCCTCGGCTTTCTTGATAACTTCATCTCTATCAGTCGCTAAGGAAGCATACTCCTTATGCAATGCTTCTAGCTCCTCTTTCACAGCTGCTAAATCTGAAATGGCTGCTGTATACCTAGCTTTAGCAACCTCAAGTTGTGCCCTGGCTGCAACACTAGATTCGTCTGCAATACCTTGGCTGCTAAATCTGGAAGATGATTTGAGTTTGCCCTAACAAGGAAAAAGAATGGGCGTCTGCAGAATGCACAACCAAGGAAGAAGACGATAAACAAATTCCAAGTCACCTGCCACGTAAGTAAATATAAACAGACGTTTGGTCAAACTAACGGCAGGACTAACTTGGCACTTTTTAAAAAGTTAAAGGACGAAATCGCCACTTTTTAAAGTTAAGAGACCATTTTGGACCCTGGTGTAAAGTTAAAGGACGAAAAAGATTATTTTGCCTTTCACTGTCAATACATATCAATTAAATTCTTATCGTTATAGACATATATTAAATTATTGTTATAATAGATAAATCTATTAGTTTAATATCAAAATGACTACATATAGTAAATTTACTATATAATGAAATACATATAACCTATTTCATCATATAAATACTTTATATTTAATATCAAAATTAATAAAAAATATAATGTATATTACATGTTTTATTACATAAATAATTTAATTAAAAATTAAAAATATTTTTTTATTTATATTTTTAGGCATGTGAGCATTAAAAAAGAGAACAAATAGACACTCGTCTGAACAAATGACATTGATAGGAAAGAAGAAAGTAAAATACTAAAACATATTAAAAATAAATATTGTTTTATCTTAATGTTAATTCTATTAATTAAATTTAAATAATATTATTTTTAATAAGATATATACACTAAAAAAAAAGGTGGATAGACCGATAAGTCGTTAGTAATAAATTAATATATTTATTAGAACAAATATTGTCGGTCACTGTTTTTCTTATATTTGTTTATTTTGGGCATTTTAAAAATTTGACTCTGAAAAAAAAGTGTAGGACTTCCAATAAAATTATCATCTAAATAAGAAACAAATAAAAAAAAATCACAAACAATAAAAAATACAATAATATTTATTATTGTAGGATATTTGATTAGTGTATTTTATCCAATAATACCATTTTAAAATTTTTATTATTTATGATATGTAAATAAATAAGAAATTATTAATTTACTTTATTATATTTTATTATTATTATTATTAGCCTTAATATATTTAAAATGTTATTGTATAAAAAAAACCCTTCAATCCAGTTACAAAATTCAAATTGTAAAGATAGATGTCACATTATAATAACATGAATAACACTTATTATAAAAATAAAAATAAAAACTAATATTCCACATTAAAAAAAAAACACACATTTTTAATTTGTGTCAACTTCCTCAAATCCCTTGGTAGGGTTTATTTATATCTCTTTTACTGTTTCTATGCAGTGAGAGAAAAGAAAAAAGAGGAAGAAGAAGAAACATGAATGTTAACAGAAAGAGAAGCTACCATTCAATTTCATCTCCTTCACCATCAGCTCCAATCCTCCAAAACAACACAACACTCTCTCCATTACCGTTACCGTTGCCACCACTCGGCAAAACCAAATCCCTCTTCGAAATCATCTCCACAAACCCTTCCCTTTCCGTCGAAAAATCCCTCCAAGATTCCTGCATCGATGTCACACCACAAGACGTTGAACAAGTCCTCAAGCTCTCCTACCGCTTCCCCGCTCAGGCCGTCAAATTCTTCCGGTGGTCCGGGCACCGCATCAACCACAACCACACTCCTTACGCTTGGAACCTGGTGATCGATATTTTAGGTAAAAATCGTTTGTTTGATGCAATGTGGGACGCTGTTAAATCTATGCGGCGAGAGGGTTTGCTTTCGCGGTCGACTTTTGCTTCGATTTTCGCTAGCTATGTTAATGCTGGTAGAATTGCTGATGCTGTTACGACTTTTGAGGTTATGGATGGTTATGGCTGTGTTAGGGATGTTGTTTCGTTGAATTCGTTGTTGAGTGCTGTTTGTAGTAGTGGTAGGACTAATGAGGCTTGTGATTATTTGCAAATTGGTAAGAAACTTGTTAGGCCGGATTCGGATACGTATGCGATTTTGATGGAGGGTTTGGAAAGTGATGGGAATGTTGTTGGTGCGAAAGAGACTTTTGCTGAGATGGTTATTGAAATTGGTTGGGATCCTGCTAATGTTCCGGCTTATGATTCGTTTCTTTGTACGGTGATTAAGGGGCCGGATGGGATTCGTGATGCTGTTAAGTTTTTTGATTCGATGAGAGATAGGAGGTGTTATCCGGGGGTTAGGTTTTTTAGAGTTGCTCTTGATGAGTGTGTTAGGTTTCATGATATAAGGAGGGCTGAGTTTTTTTGGGATGTTATGTTGGGGAAAACTGCGTTGCAGCCGACGACTGCTATGTATAATTCGATGATTGCTCTGTATTGTTATCACGATGATATTGATGCAGCTATGAAGATGCTCGATGGAATGGTTTATAAGGGGGCTTTTCCGGATTCGCTTACTTATAATTTGTTGTTTAGGTTTTTGATTAAAGGGAGGAAAACGCGGGAAGCGTCAAGGATGTTTGTGGAGATGCTGAAAAATGAGTGTCTGCCTGATCAGCTTAACTGTGATGCGGCTGTTAGGCTTTTTTTGGATAAGGGGGATCCTGTTATGGCTATCAAAATTTGGAAATGTTTGGTTGAGAATTACCGTGAGGATTTAGAGGATACTGCTAATCTGTTGGTTGTAGGGCTTCGAGATAATGATAGGGTCCCCGAAGCAGTTAAGTATGCTGAGCATATTATTGCTACTGGAATCAAATTAACTTCTTCTACATTGTCGAAACTGAGACAAAGCCTTGTCAAAGAAAGAAAAGAATTTGTGTATGATCAACTTATAGCAAAGTGGAAAGCAGCCTATTAGGTATGTTGGAATTTCTCTAAAGTTGCTTATTTTAATGTCAATGCTGAGTTTGGTATTCTTTTCAAGTTTTATCTGATATTGATGTAGAGAGTTGCTGGCATGGTTACCGGTATCTTACATTGCATATGATTCATATCTCAATTCAAAATAAAATTGAATCAACTCGATACGAATCGATTCATGTATCTTTTTTGGAGAGCTTTTGCGTTGGTCTCTTGCTTTACCTTAAAAAGTTATATATTTATTGAGTTGTATCTTATGATTCATGTTAAGATTCAATTTAAGATTCGAAAAATAGGTCTTCACGATTTGAATCTCAATTCGGTAACCACGGTGCTTGTGATCAGGGTATGGAATCTGATGTAGTTTCTCTAAGGTTATACTTCAATTCTGCTGAGTGCTGGGCAACAAATAAACTGTTTCTTAATTGAATATGTATCACATCAGCATATAGTTTATTGAACAGAATGCAAACGTTACCCGGATTTACGGGAGGGCAAAAGATTATTGAAGTTTGTCTAGGATTTTGTTTTAGACATGTGATATTTAAAAAAAATCCATTATCAATCTAAAATTGCATTTCTCAACTGCTTCTGTTTTGAACTAGATTATCAATTATCAATTTTGGCTATTTATACTTTCCTGTTTGGATGTTTTGCAGTTATTGTTTCAGGTTTTCACCTGCATGAATAATCAAAGTGCTATAAGATTTGAACTATACCTGGAGTGGATTGGTTTTGTCCATGATTTTATAGACATACAAATTTTGTAAATGGATTTTCTGGTTGATCCTGTTGTGGTGTTAATGGGCACTCCTGTAAGTGTGTGACCTTGTATGTTCTGTTCTATAGATGTTATTTAGTGTTATAAGATATTTAGTGTTAGTTGAAAAGGGTTATCAAATATCTATTTAGGCTTCACATTTTGGTAATAAGGTTATCCTTTATGACTTATGAGAGATCTTTAAGCACCTCAAAAACACTGAATTGTCATCAGACTTATACATAAAATTCTTTCTAGCAACCCTGCTTGAAGACTCTTTATTAGATTGCCTCATTATTGATTTTCCCTAATGTATTTGCTAGCTTACCGGTGTTATCAAATTGCAGCGCCATGACCTTAATGGTGGAAACAGGAAATACATGGCGGTTTTTGGGCTCGCTGCAATGGTGAATATGAGCCGATATTGCGGGTTTTTTTTGTCATAATCCGCTATAATGGCGGCGCTAAGCGACCGGTATGATGGGATTTTGGCTCTATGTCATGGACTGCAATCCGCCATCGACAATACTGTAGCATCTACTAAGGTTAATGTCATGTGTGGCGTATAAATTTCCAATTTGAGCTGTTAAATTCGAGTTAACATATGAACATGTTTTTGTTTAAATTATGATATACTGCACTCAAGCAAAATTGTGAGATTGAGGACATTACTAAAATGACGAGTTTGATGTTCATTTAGACTTTGTTTGGAAGTTTAAAGGGCGACGAAGAGAGCGCTTCAAAAGAAGAATTTTTAAAGAAATATAGAAGAATTAATATTTTTTAAATGAATAATTTTGTATAGAATAATAAAAGAGTGGTTGTATTAAAATATTTTTAATTTTCAAAATACTTTAAACTATAAACCCTAATTTTTGAAGTACTATAACATAAATTTTATTTGAATAATTTATCAAAGTCTTAAAAATACTTTTTTCAATACAATTTTTTAATTCTTTAATTTTTGAACAAAAAAATCCTTCAAAATCCTCCTCACCTAGATACCTCTATTCTTTTTACTCAATACTTTCATTTATTTCTTTTATAAATTTTCTCCTATTTTTTCTTCAAGACTTTGTGTGTTTGGAAACCAATAAAAAAAAATTATATCAATTTTAAAACCATATCCCAATGCTCTAATTGTGCCTTTGATTTGAGAAGCTACAAATCCAAGCTTCTACGAGATCCACGTTAAAGTGCATTGGAACGTGATAATTGAGTTTCCAAACTCATTATCAAATAATTGCTTTGTTCACGAGTTTAAAAGGGGAAAAGAAAGAGAAGACTTTGGATGGAGAGGAGAATAGAGAAATCTTGAGTGTTTTTTGGAGAACGATAAATAAATCTTTTTGATTAAGATATTTTTAATTGAAAATATTCTAACATGATTTTGATTTGAGTAATGTATCTAAACCCTTCCTTTGTTTTACCCAAAGCCCTCCACTTCCACTCTTTCAAACTCACACCTAGAGTCTTAGAAAACCAAAATGCAATGGTTGGATGAGAAGATTCAGTAGTACAGCAACCTCATAGTCGTACTCCACATGCAAACAAGTCTGGCATACTGTTAGAATATAGGATAAGGATGGGTTTTGTTAGGATAGAGTTGTAGCACTTCACATGCATCCAAGTCTGGCATACCGTTAGGATATAGGATACAAAGGGGTTTGTTAGGATATGGGAAATTATTATGAATCAAATCCATTAGCAGAGACAAATCTAAAAGACTACCCCATCAAGTACCACATTGAACTTTTTTGTCTAGTCAATGTGTAATTGTAATATTGCCACTCCCTTAAGAAGAGTCCACGCCACAACAACTTTCACTCCCTCGACACTCACATGATTAGGGAGTATTGTTTTCTACTTTAGCGTTTTTATTTAGGAAATAAATTCTCTCAAATTTTAGTGGTGGAGAACATCTTATAAAAATTCAAAAATGTCTCTAATATTCGGAATGTACATCTTCGAATGCACTTATATACACTAAATCAATGCGTAACTGAGCAACACACTCATTTTTGTTATTATTTAGTCTAGAGATTCATTTATGTAATAACCTCATATGCACTTCTTCTATTCGTAAATGACTCACAATCTCCTTTTAAAGTAAAATTTAACATTTTCTCTTAAAAATACACTGATGTAATAGACTATGTATTATTGTTAGTTCTTGTGATTGGCTGAAATTTTGGTAAAACAATGTTAATGTCATGGTTGATGTTGCAACATGAGCCTCTAAACATTATTGATTGTTTGGTTAACATTCTGGTTTGTGAAAATTGTTGAAGAGTTAAAGGGCTGAAGAGTGATGTCACATGCGATGTCTTGACATCACTATACAAGAACATTAAAACATCAGGTTGTGATGTTTTTAGGGCTGCGCGCATTATGTTGATCTGTTAGTTAGATTTGATGTGAATTTCATGGTGCAATCATTAATGAAGAAGATTAGTTTGTTGCTAATTTAATGCAAAAAGATATGGAGAACAATCAGAGTTAATTATGAAGATTTAATTGAAGATCTATTTAGGAGAGAATCTGTTGCAGATTTGGTGCAGAAGATTTGAAGGCCCAAATCTAGTTGGGAAAAGGTTATAAATAGATTACTTGTAGTCTAGAATAGGCACGGGTCCAAGATGTAGATCATTAAGGCTTTGTCTAAGTGAACCACTCGGGTTGTGAGATGGTCACTGTGTTATTACTCAGAAACCTGTAGGTAATGAGTATTGTATTGTTCTTGGAGGAAGCTGTGAAGCAACTCCAAGGTGTGTCATGGAAGTGTGTCTTCTATGTTTCTGTGGTTGTAGAGTTGTTGGTAATCAAGCTGTTGATGCAGTGGCGGTGATGTTGACTGCTAGACATCATTGCGATGATTGGGAGTGAGATAGAGTCTCTTACCTAGGGAGGACTTAGGTAGAAGGGTCATTGGGCAGTGATTGAATTAGGTAGATTGTCAACTAGTTTGTTGAGTCTGTAATTTGATACTACTAATAGTGAACTTCCTTCCTGGCTTGGTATACCCCCAGATGTAGGTTGTTGAACCGAACTGGGTGAATAATCCTTGTGTGCAGTTCTGTAGTTTTCTGTTGTTTTACATTGCAGAGTGTGTTGCTGTAGGTTTTGAGTGTCTTGTTCATACAACAGATATTGATGTTGTGACATCGCACTTAACATCACATATCTGGTACCAGAATTTCAATTGGTATCAGAGCAGACATCCTATCTGTTTCTGGATGAGATATTGGGAAGATGCTTTCTGGTTCATGAGCAAGGAAGAGAGTTGTTTGGATGATCCCTTGAAGTGAAGGATGGACTATTCATGATAAAGTATTGTTGGCACGTGGTGTGCAAGGATTATTGAGTAATGCCTAAAAGTTGTTGAGGAGTTGTTATGTGTTCCGCTGCATGGTATCTGGTGTTACCCTGGTTGGTTCTTGTATCTCTGGTGTTGAGATTCTAGAAAGATATTCTCTTGGAAAGTCATTAGGGTTTGATTTCCTCAGCAGGATATCCTATGTTGTTGTAGTTAGAGAGGCCAACGTTATCTCATATCCTGGTTTGGGAGAGAAGTGTTCAGAAGGTGAATGGATCTTCTAAAGACTGGTTGACATGGAAGGATCAGAAAAAGAATATATTTCAAGTCAGACATTGAAGACCAATTTGTTCAGTACAGTGATTCCTTCTTTATTGTCTTTCTTGATGGTGAAAGAAGAGGGTAGAGCCAAAGCAAAAGAGTATCACTGTCAAATCTTTCATGCGGGAGTGAAGATCTTGATAAGTTATCTCTTAAGCTTAGTTGTGGTGACCTAAGGAGAGGGAAGTTTCATCAAGAAAGAAGCTGAGCTTAATATCTCAATGTCTCGACATCGCGCTACACATCAGCAGTTTATGCATTTCAGCTGGATCTGATTGAAGAAAAAGTAGTAATCTTGATAGCAGAAGAGAAGGAGATGAACCTTGGCTGAGCTAAACTGACTGAGGACAATACTATAGGGAAAATGCATCCAAGGGTCTGTGTGCAGTAGTAGTGTAAATCAGCCTGTGGTCAATCTGCGTCTGCATTAGTTGTTTGGAATGAACTCTTCCAGTTTTGTGGCTTGATGGATAAGAAGTAGCAGATTGTCTATGGTTGCTAGTTATCTCTCCTAAGTTAGACAAAAGGTCTGGACCTTGTGCTTATAAGAAAAAGCTTCTGGAAGAGTGTGTTATGCAAGTTACTTGGAAGTTGATGGAAGATTATGAAGACATCATAATCTTGATGGTTATAGCTTAGATCAGTTTATTTCTGATCTAAGGGGTTTGGAGCATGGTGTTTAAGGTCGAGGATAAGTGGCAGATATCTCTGGCTTTCCACTGACAGCTCTACTAAGGAAGTGACTCTCTTTAGTATTCCAATGGGGTAGTCTTGGATTACTTAGTTTCTGAAGATTCAGATGTGGTAGGTTTGAAGTCTTTGAAGTTTCCAAGCAGGATAGAGGTTGTCTACTCAAACCTGATTGTTGAATCAAGTCTATGAGAGCATGGAAATCTGTTTCTGCATAGGGAGGAGAAGGTAGAGCTGAACTCAACAGTTGGATGACGTAATATTCTGACATCTAGCTTAACATCAGGAGTCTCAGCTGGTGATATGGCATATCAGCTTAAGATAGAGGTGACCTACAGTAATGGAAGTTATGAAAGATCCATCTCATACAGTTTACGGGAGTAGTGGTTTGAGAAGATGTTACATGACCATGGCTTAGGGAGTCTAAGTGTGAGCAAGTGGAACATGTGACTTGAAGATCAAGTTTCCTTGGTGGATTAAGATATCTTTGTGAGAGTTCTGACAAATGTGAAGAAGAATCTAGATAATCAGAGTGTGGCAGCTGGTTCTTTTGGAGGGTTGTCTTGGAACAAGTTGCTCTTGGGCAGAAGGGTGATGAGTTGAAGACTCGAGGAGATTATTCTTCTTGAAGGAGGATGAGAGTTTATTTCTCTAGTTCTTTGGATTACTATGCTATAGTAAGTCCAACATATCAAGAATCATGGTGAGGATGTCTTGGTGTGTGGCAGATGTTCTAACTTGTGTTGGGACATTATCTGGTTGGATATCCTTGGTGAAGGATGATTATGCTCTGGTTCAGAAGCGTGGTGCCTACATTGTACCTATGGAGCGTCTACATAGTCATACGGGAGAATGATAAAGTAGAAGGTCTGCCTTGGATGGAGAATGTAGAGAAGACTGAAGTAGATCAGGGTCTTGCTAAAGGCAGAAGAAAAGCCTGTGAAGGGGACATGGACCTATTGTTAAGACATGCTAGATCAGCCTGGCAAGATGTGGAGTTTTGGAGCATGTGAAGATAGAAAACCAAGAGGGAATTATATTTGATGTTGGGACAACACTCCTCAGGTGTTGGGTTTTCAGCCTAGAAAGTTAGTTGTGCTCATGGTGGAGTATCAGGTCAAGCGACTTACCTAATCTGAAGTGATCAGCGGTGTGAATTTATAAAGGAGGGATCAGCTAGTGCCACAAGTGTGCACAAAAGTATGTCAGACCAAATGTCATGCCTTGTGTGAGAAGGTAGTCTTATTCTGTCTAATAGTAGATACTTTGACAGGAGACTTAGTATTTGTCTATTAGTGATGTTGTGCATAAGGGTAAATACTTTGACGGGAGACTGAGTATTTGTCTAGAGAATTATGCAAATCTGTGTCTGGATATTTTGTTTGTGACCATGATGGAGTAGCTTGATATTTGAAAATGACAACCTGAGGTAGCCTTATCAGTTGACTGTAGCAGAAGATGTGAGCTGTTATCTAATGCTGATGTCATACGTAATGTTACAACATCTGTGTGAGGTGCAAGTGATCTAAAGACATTTGAGAAATTCCAATTTAAGTGGGCGTTTATATTGGACTTGGCAGATCATGTATCTGAAATAAACATGATGAAATTATGCTCAACATATACAAGAAGTGGCAGTTCTTAATGTTGAGAATGTGGCAATTTCATTGTGCTTTTATCTGTTGTCAAGTATTCATCTTCATAAGGAGCGTTGGGTTAAGGCTGTTGTCTATGGTCTATTACTGCAAGGGTGCAGTTTGTTGTGAAGATTGCGCAGAGTGGTGTCAATCAACATGATGGGACATGTAATACTGAGTATGGTTGGGTGTTCCTAAGGCTGGTATGCTAGAGCAGAATTGTTGTATCTGGGAAAAGTTATTTTTCTGGAGGAATCTAGAAGGGTTTGTGAGTTGTGCTGATCGTACTTGTGTTTTGGATTCTTTCAAAATGTCTTGGGTTAATAATATTGTGAACCAGCAGACAATGTCTGGTGTGATGTCAGAACATGGTATAGGACATGGTTGTCTTAAGCCATACAAGGAATTATTCTGGACGGTGGTGTTGGGATAAAGTGGAACACGTGTCTTCGACTGTGCATGGAACTGTTTTGGCATAATTTATGGTAAAGATCAGTTAGGAAACAATAAAAGTGGTCAAGACTGTTTTGGACGGTAGGCATTGAATTTGGAAGGAGTTTTTAGTACCTAAAATAGCGTTTCTGTGACCAAGAACCTTGACATATTCAAAGCTCGTTAATTCCTAAGTAACTGATCAGCTATTTATAGGGGTTATTCTGTTCTCCTTCAACCAGTGAGTGTTCTTGTTTCATAAGTCTTATGATGTTTGTTCATTTTTGGGTGAGCACTACTTGGGTTTGGTTCTGTGAGGGCTTCCTTTGCCAATTTGTGGATAAAAAGGGGGAGAAAGGAAAGGGTTTGGCAAAATGGTTAGCACAGATGTTTTGTCTGGAGTCTGCAGTTTTGGATATGGGTCAGAGATGTCAAAGAGGTTGGCTGAGCCTTAAGGTGGTGTCTTTGTGATTGACTTGTGTTCTGAGTTACCTGGGTTGGCAGAATGGCACTTTTTAAGTTTCATCTTATGCTACAGATTAAACCCAGTGTCTGATCAATGAAGGTGGCCAGAATTATCTTATGCCACCATTGGTCGTTTATGTATAGATAAACATTTCTTTTCTGGAGGAGTCTTCTACACTTGTTCTGGGTATGTCTTGGAAGGAAAAAGAAATGTGTTGTGTTGAGGGGGGAGTGTCAGATATCTTCTTCCTCATATGCACTAAATGACTTCAGGACTTTCTGCTACTTAGGTTCTGATGTGCTGCCTGGAGTTGCTGTTATATGGTGATGTTATGTCCAACATGATGTCCTAACATCAGTCAAAATTAGCCAAGAAGATGATTCTCCATAACTGTTGGTTACTATTAGGTTCAGTAGTTACTGATGACTACTAACCGTAGTATAGGGTTGTAATTGCGGCTGTAATCTAAGTTGTAATGTTTATATATGTGTTTTAGCCCAAATTAGCCAAAGGGGGAGATTGTTAGTTCTTGTGATTGGCTGAAATTTTGGTAAAACAATGTTAATGTCATGGTTGATGTTGCAACATGAGCCTCTAAACATTATTGATTGTTTGGTTAACATTCTGGTTTGTGAAAATTGTTGAAGAGTTAAAGGGCTGAAGAGTGATGTCACATGCGATGTCTTGACATCACTATACCAGAACATTAAAACATCAGATTGTGATGTTTTTAGGGCTGCGCGCATTATGTTGATCTGTTAGTTAGATTTGATGCGAATTTCCTGGTGCAATCATTAATGAAGAAGATTAGTTTGTTGCTAATTTAATGCAAAAAGATATGGAGAACAATCAGAGTTAATTATGAAGATTTAATTGAAGATCTATTTAGGAGAGAATCTGTTGCAGATTTGGTGCAGAAGATTTGAAGGCCCAAATCCAGTTGGGAAAAGGTTATAAATAGATTGCTTGTAGTCTAGAATAGGCACGGGTCCAAGATGTAGATCATTAGGGCTTTGTCTAAGTGAACCACTCGGGTTGTGAGATGGTCACTGTGTTATTACTCAGAAACCTGTAGGTAATGAGTATTGTATTATTCTTGGAGGAAGCTGTGAAGCAACTCCAAGGTGTGTCATGGAAGTGTGTCTTCTATGTTTATGTGGTTGTAGAGTTGTTGGTAATCAAGCTGTTGATGCAGTGGCGGTGATGTTGACTGCTAGACATCATTGTGATGATTTGGAGTGAGATGGAGTCTCTTACCTAGGGAGGACTTAGGTAGAAGGGTCATTGGGTAGTGATTGAATTATGTAGATTGTCAACTGGTCTGTTGAGTTTGTAATTTGATACTACTAATAGTGGACTTCCTTCCTGGCTTGGTATGCCCCCAGATGTAGGTTGTTGAACCGAACTGGGTGAACAATCCTTGTGTGCAGTTCTGTAGTTTTCTGTTGTTTTACATTGCAGAGTGTGTTGCTGTAACATCACACATAACATCATAGGTTTTGAGTGTCTTGTTCATACAGCAGATATTGATGTTGTGACATCGCACTTAACATCACATATCTGGTACCAGAATTTCAATTATAATTATACTATCATAAAAAAATTATCAATTAAACAACCATACACTGATGTAATAAGATAAATATGTCATAAATTAGGATCACTCCCTAATCCATAATACTGTCAAAATTACAAACAATACCATTATCCATAACCTTAATACAAATACTATCCTACTGGATATCTCGAACCCCTTTGTCCTTCCCTATCTCGTGTACTGCAATGTCGTTTATGCCTCAGATAGAAGGAAATTTAGAATTACCATCCCAAAAATGTCTTTCAAAGAGTCTCCTCTATCTATACGAGCTCGTGCAAGATCTATAATACGACAACATTCATGTAACACATCAACAACATGATTTTCCCTAACCTGCTCCTCATATAATGTCTCCTGATGAGCTTGCCTAGGTGGATCTTCTTGAGAATCTGGTGTCATGTAAGGATGTGACATTCTGAAATACCACTAGATGTATTCAAATGCAATACTTCATTCGCCATGAGCTATAACATCTCGTGCTTCAGTTGGTACTAGATTATTAAGGAAATCATCATACATGGCACCTACATCTCTGCAGGCCATAGTAGGAGGAGTAAACACAAAGGATTCTCTTACAATAACCTACATATACCCGAACCGGCGCATGATTCGATTAAGCAGATGTGGATACATTAGATGTGACCCACAAGTCAGTGTACAATAGTAGAAGGCCATGTCATCAAAGGGACGCATCCTACAGGATTATTGTAAAACTGGACGTGTATATCATCTGATGTTGTGCAGTCAAGAAACTCTACGAAGGACATAGTCAAGTGATTCCTTTTGAGTGGAACGAACACACAAGAACGTGTCTTATCTTTAGTGTAGCCATCAACAAATGACCACACGAAGATGCATGGGAAGTGGTGGAGGATCCATGTTTGAAAAATGGTATAGATGAATTATTAGTAACGGCGTAGCACAAGTGTTATGAAAATGGTATACAAATAGTAAAAAATGCAAACATATTACTGTCAACAACGTGCAATAAGCTGTCATCAATTTTTTTTACCAAATACAATCTTCAGCTAACTTGGAGTACAAGTAAGCCAAATAAGTGACCCCTTAGTTGTACTCATAAATCCAATCCAAGTCAATATGTATCTGAGGTAAACCACATCAACGTAATAGGCATTTTTTCCCACAAATATAGACGTGTTAGCCATCCACATGCTCTATGATACATAACATATTTATGAACACCATCGACATGCATTGTCGCAGCCAGGTGGTGTGCATATAGGTTCTCCACCTTCTGGTGTCTTCTAACTCCTTCAGGGCATCCTCTGGCTCAAATCCCAAATAATCTTACCCTAATCAGAAGATGTAGTAGGTATGAAACATCATTCCATGTGATGGACATTTCACCATGTGGAAGATGAAAAGATGACGTCTCAGAGTGCCATCTCTCAATGAATGTCGGCATCGTACTATGGTTAATAGTAGAATAATTGGTCATGCATAAATCTTGCAGTCCAGATAGTTGCATCGCATTATGAAAACACCGCTCTTCAGGCTACTGCAGCCTTGCAATCTTTTGATCATGGTTGATGCATTTCAAAGCATCAGGATACCGCAAAAAATACATCATCGTCAAAATGTTCCAATATTATAACATATGTGTTTCAAATAATAAATACTCATAAATTTTACCTCTTCTTCCTGCACGTTCCTGGAAGCGTGAACTTTCGTACTCTTTGAAAACCAAATTCTAGAATAATAGAAAAAGTGTATTTCCGTAGTTACGTATAATTCAGAAAAAGGAAAATGGAAAAAACACAGGGAAACCAAAAAGGGACAAAACACATTGCTCAATTATACTATATAATAATGACTATACTACCTATATATTAATGTATATTACATAACCTAATGATTCAATTTCTTAAAGCATGTATAAAAAATCAAATATGAAAAAAATGGATTCAAAAACTTACCAAATGTGTAGTTGATGTTAAGCACTTCACTTGATTGTATGTTGAGAGTAGAAATTGATAAACTACTTGGATTGGATGGAGTAGAAAGGAAACTTGGATTGGAAACAAATTAGAAGTGAGGAATGGAAGTGAGAAGAGTTTTAGAGTGTTTTTACTGGAAATAAGAAAACTCTCGTCTGAAGCGTATTTGATTAAAACCCGTCCAAAAATGCACTTTCGTATGTTTAGCAAAGATACATTTCCATAATAATTTTTGGAAAAAAATGAGGGTCTATCTCACTTACAAATGCATTGAGTGTGGACTGGGGTACATCTGGAAGTACATTTATGAATTCCAAGGACAATTTTGGATTTTCGCAAGGGTGTGTGAGCACCCCTAAAGGGTAGGAGAAGTAATTCCCTTTCATTCATCTATTAGTTATTGGTGGTGAATTTTAATTTGGTAGTAGCCCATTTTCATTCATCAATTGGTTATCGGGGGATGTATTTTAATCCAGTGGTAGCCTTTTTCACAACCATACTCTAAACGAGAGCTCCATTTAGATGTTTTAGCCTAGCACCCCCGTAATTTCTAAAGGTCAATAATGTCCCTCTCATAATTTGCATATTTAATTTTTTTTACAATTTTTATGAAAAATTACACTAAAAAAGTCAATTAAAAACTAAATATTCGATAGAACCACAAAAAATTGAAAAGGAAAAGTTTGAAGATTTACTAGACATTTAATGCCAATCAGAAACTTGATATTCATTTATACTAAATATCCATAAAATTCCAGTGCAAAATTTTCACCTATCGAATATTTAAAAACCCGGCACACAAATTTTTTTTAACCCCCATCTCAACATTTCTTTAATGCCCTTGTATTTGTTGTTAAACTGGTCGCCATGAATGAATCTGCGAAGGATAGTGCTCCCGAAGTTATACAATTCTTCACCACTGATTTAGTATGCTTTACTTTCAAGCTTTATGAAATTTTTAATCGACTTATGAAATCTATGAGTAATTTTTTATGTTCTAATGGACAAATATTTTTCTCCCAAATAAAAATTTAATCATAAACACAATATATTGGGAGAGAACATTGTATTATTGTGGTTACCATTCGCTCTGATACAACAAATAAGCTAATAGACATGAAGGACAAACTAGTTATTGGTTATGAGAGGGGAGAAAATTATAAGAACAAAGGAAAGTCATAAGTTACTTGTAGTAGAATTGTTCAGTGTCCCTTTTGGCTAAGATCACTGCCGAATGGTTGTGTTTTGAACATTAAAGTTAGATGTGACATTCACAACCACTGCCTAGCTAAGACTTTAGATGGTCATAACATACTAGGCCGTATAAAACCCTAAAAATACATTTTATTAATGACATGAAAAAGTAACATGGCGTTGAGGTACATAATAGGTGCATTGAAAGAAAATTATGTCATGATAGTCTATGTAATGTTATGTAAGTTAAAGTCGCAACAAAATAAAATAACTCACAACAACATAAAATAATTTACAACAACATAAATAATGTCATAGAGACTCCAAATAATATCAATGAACCAACAAAAAATATCAATACCAAAATATAAATTAGTCTACCACGAGCAATTTGTGCTATCTATGATGATATATAAAAAACTTCACCATCTGGATTTATCAAACCCGTGAGGTTATTAAAAAGAAGATCTATCATTTGAAGTCACTGTCTATCAGTCACACCAGGTGGTGAAGGAGGTAGTGGCATGTCATCTAAATGTCCTCCAACATGTGAAAATCTAAAAACAACTACATGCTTAATTTAGGTAGAAAGTATGATGTGAGTATGTGATAATATATGGTACCACTCTAAATAACCATGTATGCATTGTCCATGAAAAGACACGCCCACAACATTTTGTCTAATCTCACTAACATTACTCACCAAGTTAGGTTGAAACCATCTATCAGCGTTAGATAATACAACAGGGACTGACCTTGGCATGTCATGGACATATACAAATATTGTGGAGTGTTGTTGAACTCCCGATCAAATCTATTGTCTGTGTTGGTCCACAAAGGAAATCATCTAGGGGAAAAGTATTATTTCTCTACTTGTACTCCTGAAGACCTCCTGAATGAGAATGCTTGAAGCCCCATCTTGTGTCCCATGGTGAGCCATCTGTGAAAGGACTGTGATTATGCTTACCACAAATAGATGGGAAATGCTTGTATATCCAACAATGCATAAAAGTTAACTTAAATTAAAATATTTACACCTCTCCCTGCCATAACTTGAAGGCAACATGATCAACATACCTAACCAATAATGTGAGGTTGCAGGATCTACAAGGAACTCCTCATCTGGAGGACCATCACGATCATCACTTATATCATCCTGATCAGGCACCTGCACATGTGCCTCTAGCTCAGCATAATCAATCACAACAACCTCTTCCTCCTCATCATTCTCTAGAGCGATCAACTCTTGAAATTTTCGTCTATCAACATATAAGTTATTTCGTTATTTTAATGCTTTGTTTTACATTAATTGTTTATTTTAAGTTTCCTTGCTTATTAATCCTCAAACACATATCAAAGAAGGTTGTCCATGCATTATGCTAAGTTGAATAGAAGTCATAGCTGTTTGAATTGATTCAGAAACTTTCCTTATTTGATTCAAAGATTTTTGTGGCTTCTGACTCGAGTCAAGGACTTCATGAATCGATCCATGAGTTTACCTCTAAAGTTGATTTTGGTTTTGCTTGCTCGAATCGAGTCAAGAGGAAATTTGAATTGAGTCAGGGGTCTGAAATTACAAATTGATTTAATTCAGTAAGGGTCATAACTTGATTCAGGATACTAATTTGAATTGATTCATTTCTGACTCAACTCAGGTCAATTGCCCTAATTTAATTGAGTCATGGAAATACTAAATTGATTCATTTTGTTCTTTTTTACTCATTTCTTGTGCATTATCTCTTGATCCTATAAACATGGGTTTCATTTCTTCATTTCTCAAGAGATCAAATTTTTTCTGTTAGAAAAAGCTTTGCAAACACAACTTCTTTCTATCTCAAATCTTCATCTTAATCATGCTCATGGAAAATATTTTCTTGTGTGTGTGTGTGTGTGTGTGTGTGTGTGTGTGTGTGATGATTAATTATGGGGAAACATTAGAAATATAATTATTCATTAAAGTGTGTAGATTTTTGCAAATACATAATTTGATCTTGGAAATTTCAAAGGCTTGAAATTTCTTGAAGGAAAAAGAAGAAAGAGTTTTTCTCCCTTATAGTGGAGTTTTTCTGTGGATATGTCAGCTTGTTGAAGAGAAGGATTCAAGACTTGTAATTTCAAGATTAAGTGAATATTGGGAAATTTATCAAGATTGGAATCCATCAAAAGTTATAAATTAAGATCTTGGGTAAAGATCAAAGTTTAGTGGTGGTAGCTAGTTGCAAAAAATTTCTAACAAGAAGCAAGGAAGAAGATAATTGGATTATTAGAGTTTATCTTTTGCTTATATGAATTATTGTAACAGCAACCGAGCTCAAATATCATATTAATGGAAGAAAGAAATTTTCGGTGGTTCACCATTGAAGATTAGATGTAGGTTCCTGCGAGGACGATAACACCAAACTAGTATCTATCCTGGTGCTCTCTCTCTCTCTCTCTCTCTCTCTCTCTCTCTCTCTCTCGTTTAAAATTTCATGCTTGAGTTAGCTGTTTAGATTCATAGCGTTCATAGTCTTGATATGCAAAAGTTTAGGTTTGATTAGAATCGTTCTTTGAAAGGATCTTTTTAATTGATTATTGTATGTGAATTGAAAATAGAACTGCCATTCAATTGAAGAATAGTTAAAGTTTTAAACATCTAGTTGAAACTTTATCCGTTAGTCATTACACTGTCTTTTACCTCATTACAAATCTTTGGTGTATGTGTAACATAAATCCTCTTCCAATATCATAAAACCTTTTCAAAATAATTTTTCACCATATCCATTTCTTCTTGCGTAATCTCATTTTTTATTCAAAACAAAGGGATTTTATTTGTCTATTCAACCCCCCTTCTAGGCATATTACACTAAATTCAAACTAACAGTTGGTATTAAAGCTGGTTCTTTTGATGAGCTTTAATAGCCTCAAAAGTGATTGAATATGGCAAAAGTTGATTCGAATGGAGCGTATAATAGAGCCCCAATTGTTACTGGTGAAAACTATGCCAATTGGAAGGATTCCATGTACGCACACCTTATGTCTGTGGATATATAATATTGGTTAGCCATCGAAGATGGACCTTTTGTTCCTCAAAATGTCGTTGATGGTGTATGAGTTACAAAATCACTTAAGGATTGGAATGAGGCCGAACCTAAAATGGCGTCTTATGATTTGAAGGCGAGAAATATACTCATCTCATCATTGAGCATGTATGTATATTTTTCTATATCACATTGTAAGACGGCTCGGGCAATGCGTAACGCTCTTCGAGTTCTCTATGAGGGAACCAAAAACGTTAAGCAATCTAAGATCAATACTCTAACAGAGGAATTTGAACTCTTTCGCATTGAACCCGGTGGAGCTGTGACCTCCATGCAAATGAGATTTTCCCATATAATCAATAAACTTAAGAGTTTGGGTAAGACCACTTCTAATCAAGATTGTGCTAATAATATTTTGAGGTGTATGTGTAGGGAATGACAACCAAAAGTCACGACTATCAAATAATCTTATGACCTAAAGACCTTAGACATGTCGACCCTATTTGGTAAGCTCACCGAACATGAGCATGAATTGAAGAGACTTGAAGCGGGCGAAATTAACACAATTAAAGAAGAGAAAAAAAACATCTCCCTAAAGGCCTCCACTTCAAAGGTCAAATTATAGGTATATGACAAGGACTCGAGTGGCTCTTCCGCAAGACAAAGAGATGAGATTGTTTGTTAGAAGCTACAACAAGTATATGAGGAGAAATGGTCTAAAACACTCAGACAAAACCTTAATGAAGTTTAGAAAATTGAATCACTCAATGAAATGGGATGACAAAAAGAAAGAAGAAATATAAGTCACCTGTTTCGAATGCAGAAAAATCGGCCACTACAAAAGAGATTGTCCAAGTTTGGCAAAGCACAAAGGAAATAAATGTTACCACAAGTCCAAAAGCCAAGGCAATGGATGGTGTGTGTACATCTCTTGGGAAGAGGATGAATACTCGTTATCCTTCTCCTTGTGTTTAGATGAAGAAGTAACTAATCTTTGTTTGATGGGTTAAAACTGGTAAAAGGACTCCGATGTAAGTGACTCCGGTTCTAAATATTTACCTTCTTATAGTGAGTTATCTAAGGTGTTCCAAGAGATAAATGAAGATTCATTAAAAGCTTTATGAAAATCTACTCTCAAAAGAAAAGGATTTTGAAACTTGAGGGAGAAATCTTAAAACTTCAAAATGCTCTTGAGTCCTTGAAAAAGTACCATGCATCTTTAGTAAACGACCAATTTTGCATTCCTCCAACTCTAGATGAAAAGGAAACTTTAGTTGAGTGTGCTACTTGCCCTTATTTAAAAATTGAAATAGAAGATTTAAAGAGACATATAACACAATTAACTAGAACACCTACCATCACATCTATTAGTTCAAGTGATGATGAGAAAAACTTCAGAAAACAAAGTAAGAAAAATGCTCATTTCATTTTTCTTTTCCCACATTTTTTGGTCTTCTCTCTCTTCACTTCTATTTTCCTTTACATTCTCTCTCTCTCTCTCTCTCTCTCTCTCTCTCTCTCTCTCTCTCTCTCTCTCTCCATTTCATTAACTTTGTTCTTTTCTTTCATAACATTCATTCGTTCTCATTCCATTCTCTTTATCAAAATCATCACTCTAACCTAAAATCATCACATGCACTCCAAAAATCCTTCATGACCATCAAGGTTTGAGCTTCTAGTTTTGTTGTTCAACAAGGTTTCATTTTTTCTTGGGTTACTGCATTTAAGTTTCTTCCAGATTTAAGTGTGAACATGTTCTTCAACCTAAAGCTTTCATCTTTTGAAGTTTGGGTTTAAATATTTTCAAGGTAAAGGTTTTGGTTGTGCTTGGGTTGCTATTGATTCAAGAAAAGTTAAGAAAATGTATCAACAATTTGTGTATGCTAATATTACCAAGAAGTGATCCTCCATTTCGAACCAACCCCATCGTGAATCTTCCGCGGGTGCTCCAATGACAGAGTGGAGTGTTAAGCTTCACAAAGTTCAAAACATGATTTCGGATTGCATTCTTGCTCAACTTAAATCTCATAACATTGGTCAAAACAACAATGATTCTGAAGATCCTACAGATTTTGAGATGGACGACTCTTAAACCATCATTTTCTTCTTGCATATTGCATCTTTGCATTTAATTTAACTCCTTCCATTTTGTTATATTTTGGGTTGTATTTTGGATAATTCTCTGTTGACTTTGCCTGCTTAAACTATGCTATTTAGCTTTGTCTTCTCTTATCTAACTGAAATTTCCTATTGCTTAAGATGTTCTTTTATGTGCTTTGAGTTTTTTTTGCTGGATTACGCTTTGGTTATTGTTTATGTGTTATCACTATTTTTTTCTTTCATTTTTGTCCCTATTCCTTTTTTAGTTTTTCAAAGGGGGAGAAATGATTCCCATTTAGAAATTGTAATTCATGTGATTAAGTCTTTTACGCAGGGGGAGCATGGCTCCGTGTAACCCAAAATTAATCAAGTTGCCAAGGATAAAAAAAGGGGAGACTGAAATTGCCCTCTATCAGCATATTGATTATTTCGTTATTTTGATGCTTTGTTTTAAGTTTATTTTTTATTTTGAGTTTCCTTGCTTATTAATCATCAAACACATGTTAAAGAAGGTTTCCATGCATTAGGTTAAGTTGACTAAAAGTCATCGTTGTTTGAATTGATTCAAAAGCTTTCCTTATTTGATTCAAATATTTTTATGGCTTCTGACTCGAGTCAAATACTTCATGAGTCGATTCATGAATGTGCCTTTAAATTTGATTTTGGTTCTGTTTGCTCGAATCGAGTCAGGAGCAAATTTGAATCGAGTCAGATGTCTGAAATTCCAAATTGAATTGATTCAGTAACGACCGTGACTTGATTCACGATGCTAATTCGAATTGATTCATTTTAGACTCGACTCAGGTCAACTGCCCTAATTAAATTGAGTCATGGAAATATTGAATTAATTCATTTAGTTCTTTTTTACTCATTTCTTGTGCATTATCTCTTGATCTTAAAAATATGGGTTTGATTTCTTCATTTCTCAAGAGATCAAATTTTTCCAGTTAGAAAAAGCTTTGCAAACACAATTTTTTTCTCTTTCAAATCTTCATCTTAATCATGCTTATGGAAAACATTTTACTATGTGTGTGTGTGATGATTAATAGTGGGGAAATATTAAAGATCTAATTGTTCATTGAAGTGTGCAAATTTTTTCAAAGAGGTATTTTGATATTGGAAATTACAAAGGCTTGAAATTTATTGAAGGAAAAAAAAGAAGGATCTTTTCCCCTTTGTAGTGGAGTTTTTCTGTGGATCTATCAACTTGTTAAAGAGAAGGATTTAAGGCTTGTAATTTCAAGATTGAGTAAATATTGAGAAATATATCAAGATCTGAATCCATCAAAAGTTGAAGATCAAGATCTTGGGTAAAGATCAAAGTTTAGGGGTGGTAGCTAGTTGCAAACAAGTTCTAACAAGAAGCAAGGAAAAAGATATATTTGATTGTTATAGTTTATCTTTTGCTTATCTTAACTATTGTAACACGAGCCAAACTCAAATATCATATTAATGGAAGAAAGAAATTTCAGTGGTTCACCATCGAAGACTAGACGTAGGTGCCTGCGTGGACGATAATACTGAACTAATATATATCCTGGCGCACTCTCTCCTCATTACTACAAATAACGCTTATAACGTCACATGCGAGAGAGATATTTGACCTCGAATACCTTGGCAACTAATGAAGGGTGACATGAAAAGATGCCACTTAGCACATCAGATAAAGAAAAATCAAGGGGTAAAGTTATATGATCATGGATTCGAACCTCAACATCTACATTTTTATTATTTACTAAAACAATGCGTTATACATCTCGGTTTATCAAAAAACCGAGGGGTAAGATAGATTGTTTTTTTTAATAAAAATCGTTGTATTGTTTAAATATAATATTAATAAAATACTTTATTTACAAATTACAATGTTTAACCAGAATATTACAATGTTTACCCATGAAGATCATATGTTAGATCTTCGAATCCTTGATATTTGGACAAGATCAAATGTTGGGTGCGACTATATTCTTAATGACTTTACCTCGCATAGATTTGTTTATGATATAAGACAAAAAAGGGTTGATAAATAAACGGTTTTTACTCAAATAAATAGTTAAGAACACAAACCTTAAACCCAAGTAATTTTCTGTTGTTGCATCCATCTTAGTGATCTTGCAAACCCAAAGAGGTGGATGTAGATATGTTTCAAGCGCTTCATGATGATTTACATGCTTCTTCATATTCATAAATATGCTTTTATAATGGAAGTTTTTTATGTGTCACGCAGATCACTAATGGTAGTGTCTTGAGCGTTGATATCTCATGAAATGAATGACATATATTTGATCAACATAATCACCAATAGTTTTTTTATGTTTAGTTTAGGTAAAATATTTTAACCCTCATTTTAATAAAAAACCGAGATAAAAAACCTTTGATTTTTTTTACATTTCATTGATTACAAAGAATATTTACAAATAAAAAAGAAAGGTTCCTGGTTTTCCCCTCGGTTATATTAAAAAACCAAGGTAGTATGTTGTTTTTTATATTTTAAAAAAATAGTAATGATCACTGCCTCTTGGAGTCATATCACTAGAATAGTAAAGGTCATACATATTCAAAATGTAATGTATGTTTTGGATTTTCAAGGAGGTGTTTGAGCTTCTCTGATTGTTTCATTTCCTCTTTTCCAATTTATTTATACGTTATTCATCTCTCATTTTATTTCCATCTCTTTGTCTACAAATACCTTTAAATCTAGTTTAAAAGTCTATTGTTCGTAGATGAAAACTAGTTAAACCTTCAATGTAGATGAAAAATTCTTTTCTCTTTGTTTAATTTCTTTTTACTAAAAATCTAGTTAAAAACCTTTAAACCTTCAACGTAGATGAAAATCTTTTGTTCGTTATCATTAATGAAAAGTTTGTTGATTTTGAAGAGTTGAAAAACCAAGATTTTGATCTAATGAAAACTATTACCAAACATAAGTTGAAAGGTTACTTTGACATTCTGCAGGGACCCATCTACACTAATCTTGTAACAGAGTTCTGGTTAAATGCCTCCATTAGGAAATCTGATGAGGATGCTAAGTCAATACAGTCCAATGTATATGGATTTCCTATCACCGTTACTCCGTCACTTATTGCTCAGATAATAAAGTGTGAAGAGAAAGGTAGCTGTGTTAAACAATATAGATTCAACAATGTCTTCTCAAAACACCTTCTCCTACTTTATGCCAACTACAATAACCTCACTAGTCCTACTACTTTCATCCCAATTGCAAAAGTTTGGCATCAACTTCTAGTATCAAATCTCCGTCTAAGAGAGAAACAATTAGAAACTCTTACTTCAGATGACAAGCATCTTTTGTACTTCCTTATCCACAACGTCAAAATTAATCTCTCTTTCACTATTTTTAACTTCTTAATGGAAATGGTTGAGACCTCTCACGAGAAAAAAAACATTCTTCATACCATATAGAAGAGTTCTTTGGGAACTTTTCTCTCATTCTGAGATAGCTAAAATGGTAAAAAGAGAAGGATTAAAAGTTGAAGTTGAGTAGAGTCAGAAATATGAATATATCGAATAGTTATCTGTTGTCATGTTTTTTTGTTATTTGTTGTCCTACTTCTCTGATTATCAATGGAATTTTCGTTTCCTTTTCAATTGTATTATTGTGTAATCTTTTTATTGATAAAAAAGATTTGTGTTTTAATAAACAATTTGAGAAAAATTTAACAAAGAAAAAATATATCACAAAGAAAAAATGGAATCTGAAAGGCGCCAAAGTGAGAAATACTAATTATTTGTAGCGTCCCTAATATTTTTATTCCCTCAGTTTTTTCAAAAGATCACGGTAATAGGTTATACTAAAAATACAATAGTGCTCCTTATAGATATATTCCCTCGGTTTTATGGATAATTGAGGTAAAAGGTTGTTAGCATGACGTTACCAGGAAACTAGACTCTCGATTTTTAGCGTTTCGAGGGTAAAAACTTCGTCATAAAAAGTGTTATTTTTATTTGTGCCTTCTCTATCTCTCTCTCTCTCTCTCTCTCTCTCTCTCTCTATATATATATATATATATATATATATATAATTATATATATATATAGTTTAAAATTGGATGCTTAGGTCAGTTGTTTAGATTCATTGCGTTCATAGTTTTGATTTGCAAAAGTTTAGGTTTGATTAAAATTGTTCTTTGAAAGGATATTGTCAATTGATTATTGTGTGAGAATTGAAATTAGAGTTGCCATTTAATTGAAGAATAGTTAATGTTTTAAACATCTCAGTGAGCTTTAACCGTTAGTCATTACATTATCTTTTACCTCATTACAAACCTTGGTGTATGTATAGCATAAATCCTCTTCCAATATCATAAAACCTTTTCAAAACAAGTTTTCACCATATCCATTTCCGCTTGCGTAATCAAATTTTTGAATCGAAATGAAGGGATTTTAATTGTCTGTTCAACCCTCTTTCTAGGCAAATTACTCCATATTCAAACCAACAACTCTACCGCCTCTAAGGTTGAAAGTACGTGGTTGGAAATACTCTTTGATCCTCCTACGATGAGAACCGATATGAGCTACTATAACAACCCTAGTATGCAATGAATGTCCCCATCATCTCTGCTTGAGCTCTCTACAACATCCCTGATAGGTATTTCTCTCAATCATGGTATGAAGCTACCATTTCTTTCTCTTGTCCTCACTAAAAACAAAACAAAAAAAAAAAATCAAGCAATTTTAAATATTACTAGATTTTTAAAAAAAATTGGTGTCACCTCAAACCCAATTTACCAGATGTTCCAAATATCTGGTTGCATATGAGTTTTCCACCGATTTTTTTAAAATGTTGGTATAAAACCATATGAAGTCTATAAGAAATTTTGAAAACGTCGATATAACCATTAGATTTATATATAAAATTTTGAAAAATGCGGTAAAACATAAAATTTTGGTACCACTCTTTCTGAAATCAAATATAAATGCATGTACATATACCATATTTTTTTTATGAGTATGCTAAAAATTGGAAAAACCTTATTAAACAAAAAAAAAGACATTCTTGTGAATATTTGGTAATCCTAAAAAATATGAAATCTTATGATATGTTTTGAATAATATGAAATAATCAGTTTTACTTTTATAATTTTACTTATTTTTGTTTAAAGAGTATTTGGTCAAATAATCCAAAGTGTGGGTGTTTGGTTTAATTTAGGGGTGTCATATTTAATTTTCATAAATGACTTAAGCTCAGAAGGATAGTCTGGCCCGAAATACTAGTCAATTAACTAGGAGAGCCTCATAACTTAAGTATCACATTGGGCTTTATTTGAGGGGATTTCTCTTCTCACCCTTAGTGATGGACAACCACCCTTATGAAATTGCAAATGCAATTTGTTTGCCTGGATTTAAAATCTGAATGTACCTATTACATATCACGCCATCATCATCAGCAAGTCACCCCTATTTGCCTAAAAATATCCAAATACAGTCTGAATACCACTATCTAGAACACCAAGCGGGAAATTGAATATAACACCACATTTCAATTATCAACTGTTTTAGTTTGCTTGATAAAGGAGAAGTGAATCATACATTTGCCTGTCAACATCTAATAAAAAAGTTGAAGGAGCATGAGGAACCATACACGAAATTACACGGGAAAAAAGAACATTTTGATGAAATTCACGTATCTCTTATTCCTTGTTTTAGAGGTCCATCACTATAGGCAAAATGAATGTGTTTCCCTAAAATGTGTCATCTTATTGCAAGTGCGTATAACTGGGTTTTATCGATATGACAAGATATTGTTTCTAAAAATATTTTTTCCACTTCGAAGTGGTCCACCTCAAAATCCAACTAGATGCATTATGGGTATTGAGTTACTTTAAAAACCACAACACTTTGTTCAAGTTTATTTGAAATCAGGATGTCCTATACCACAAAGATCGGCCAGAGTGAACAACTCATTCCATAAACGAAGTTGAAATTTGTCCGGATAACTTTTTGGATTGGATGAAAGAGTTCACCATTTTGAACGATCTTAGAAGAAAATCAAATCAGTACAAGTCAAAGGCGGAACCACCCATAAATATAGATTAAGGCGGTGTGACACATATTTTGATGCATTTTAGTCTCTATCTTACAATTAATTTAGGCAGTACCTCATTTTTTGTATGTAATGTTAGATTTTTATTTTCAATAATGTAATCCAAATACGTTTTGATGTGTTTAATGAATATCTAACATTACATGTATAAATATTGGAACCTAAATTTTCTATGTTCAAATACAAGTTATGTTTGTGTTTTATATGTCAAAAAATAGGTTATGTTTATGACATGTTTCTATCAGTGAGGAGTCAATCCAAATTCTAGACTCATGACGCACCCCATTTTATATGCGCTAAAAAGGTGATTCCAGATTTCATAATTAGATTTCTAAGGTCCATATTGATCTAAAAATTATATAAATACGATGTCCCTGATGTTGTTAACTAAAACACCATATAATGTCTCAATATTCGTATCTCGCGTTCATCTATTTCAACAGAAAGATGCCCCATCTTGAATTTAGGCTTATAGAGATCACCAGTTTTGTCGATCTAAAATCCATGCTAGAGAATCTTTTGTGATAACCAAACAATCAAAGGGTTGCGAAACTCTATTATCGTTCACCCTCAATTGACAACGTATGGAATATACAGTTCAACAAGTTTAAGTTGAAGACAAATGAAGATTTAACGGTGATGCGTTGTACATTTCACCGTTACGAAACAAAATGTTCGATTGAGGTGGATGTGACAGTTGCGAGATCAGCCGACGATATTCTAAAGATGTTGAAATATCCTCGACCATCTCATGATGATGAAATGTAATGTGAGTTTTAAGTTAACGAAAATTAACGTAATGTTATGCATTTTATATATGTCAAATGAGAATTTTATGTTTATTTATGTTGCTCTTCTCATTTCTGTAATTGCTTTTGGTTTGTGGTAACAAGGAAGATTCCAGATTTTAAAATCTGGACAATCCCCTAAATTTTATTTCACGTTTCGTCTGTGTTTTAGTTTGTCATAACTTGTGTTATCCGAATTAAATAACCCTTAAACATTATGAAATTGAGTTTGAGAATGAGTTTGGTTTGGGTAAATCCAGATTTTAAAATTCAGACTTTTTTTTATCTTTAATTTGGTAAAAATATGAGAGAATTTGACATTTTGAATGCGGTCAGAGAATAAAATCCGAATTATAGGGACATTATTGAATTTTCATAGTGGTGGTTGAACAACATATAACATGGAAAAAGAATCCCTTATTTGAGCTCCATTTGTTATGATTTAAGCCCACAAGGACAATCTAACCCAAAAAAATCCCTTATTTTGAGCTCTATTTATTATGACTTAAGCCCACAAGGACAATCTGATCCAAAAGACTAGTCAATTAACTAGGAGAGCCTCATTGAGCTTTATTTTCTACTTAATATGAAACTCATACCATTTTTGTTAGTGTATTGGATAAGGAGATTGTTAGGATATGGGATAAGGAGGAGTTAGTGAGAAGATAGTTACTTATTTGAGTTATTGGAGAGTATTTAAAGAAATAGGAAAATGTAAGGAGTTTACAAAGACAAAGATCATGATTGAGTATTGTTAACCTTTGGGGAGAGAGTTATGACCCTATGCTGGAGAAGTGCTCTTATGGATTCATTAGCAGTTTAAACTTCAGATGTATAGTCACTATAGTTTATGTGGTCATATGTTAGGATTTTACTTCTTTAAAGTTAGTAGTTCACTTAAAATGAAAAGTGGGAAATCTAGAAAATTAGTAGTATTTCACTTACCCGATTGAGAACATGCTTGGATGATGATTCAATACAATTTGATAATCTAAAATGGCAATGGAGATTGATCTTATTTAACTTCATTTATTCAAAAAGTTGTATTCAGTTGGCTAAAGCCTAATATTACCTAAAAAAGTATGACGTATGGATTAGTGATTAACCATAAAATTGCAACTTTAGTTATACCATACCACTAGTTTAGTTTGCATTTTAAATACAATAATGCATTGATTGATTACGAATCAATTATAAGAGGAAACACCAAATCACCTCTATGTAAAGAATCTAATCACCGAATCCATGGTTGAGATTTTTTTCCTCAGAACGTGCGAACTTAATAGTAGGAAGGTGTGCTGGACTGGACCAGCGCCTGCCCATTCGCCGGGCAGGCCTAACCCAATACTGCGATGAGAGGTCCGTTAAGGCCCAATCCTTCCCCTTGCCGAGAACATCTAGATCCCATCGGTGTCGAGCAGGACATCACATGACTCGGGGAGAGAACACGAGTCTTCCCCACGTACTCCACGTGCTCCTCCCGCGGAGACACGTCATCAGGTGACTACCCACCTCCGAAAGAGTTGGTCAACCCACTTTTCGAAGATCTCGGGGCAATTACTCCAGGGCGAAGACCACGTGCTGGTCTTCCCTACGCCACGTAAGCCCTGTCAGTTATCTGCATATGACCTAGTGACCCAACCCAGTGCAGACGACCGTTGACCCAACGCTGGGGCACAATATATGAAATTTTGGTATAACAGATCCCAGATGTCCTACATGATGTCGAGACATCTGGTCGGACATAAACAGCAAGGCAATTATAGACATTTAAAGAAGTTACTGAAAAGTAAAGTGCACACAGAATTTGTTCACCCAGTTCGGTCTAACAACCTACATCTGGGGGCATACCAAGCCAGGAAGAAAGTCCACTATTAGCAGTATCAAATTACAGACTCAACAAACCAGTTGACAATCCACTAACTTAATCACTACCCAATGACCCTTCTATCTAAGTCCTCCCTAGATAAGAGACTCCATCTCACTCCCAATCATCGCAATGATGTCTAGAAGTCAACATCTCAGTCACTGCATTAACAACTTGATTTCCAAAAACTCTCCAAACACGTAGAAGACACACTCCTATAACAATACCTAGACATGACCCTCATGACTAAGAACAATACTTAGAGTTGCTTAACAGCTTCCTCTAAGAACAATGACCATCTCACAATCCGAGTGGTTCACACATACCAACTCTCCTAGAGAGTGGTTCACAAACTCAGCCCTTAGAATTTACATGATGGCTGGGTTTTTTTTAAACTAGGTTACAATGCTTCTATTTATAACCTTTTTCCCAACTGGATTTGGGCTTTAAATCTCAGTATATTAACTGCTACAAATCTGCAGAAGATTCTGCTACTAAGTAGATCTTCAATTAAATCTTCAATCAAATCTTCAATTAAATCTTCAATTAAATCTTCAATTAAATCTTCATATCTTTTAGCCTTAAAAACAGCAACAAGATCTGCTCCAAATCTGATTGCAACTGAATATATCTTTACCAAGATATTCGCCTACAATCTCTCACTCTCTTCACCAGAATATCTCTCCAATAACAGAAACATGCAGCCCTAATAAAATAACTCAGACTGATGTTTTATCAATTGATGTCTTAACATCGGGTTTGACATCAGCACAAAATCTGCAACCATTTACAACTTAACACAACCAGAATGTTAGAAACTCATGTTGAAACATCAACCATGACATCCACATTGTTTTACCAAAATTCCAACCAACTACAATAACTAACAATCTCCCCCTTTGGCTAATTTTGGCTAAAACACTTTCAGCTTGCAGCGGAAAAACACTTACTAACATTCACAGCACAACCTGCAGCAATACCAGCTGTTCAAACACGATTACTCCCCCTCATGTAACACCCCAATTCCCATCGCGAATAAATAATACATAATTAAATCAGAGTAAATAAAAATTTATTTTTCCAACAGAAACAAGGATGCCACAATTAAGGAAAGAACATACAATCCCTGCTCATATATTTTTTATACATACCACAAAATAGAATACCCTCAAAGGGAAACTTTTTCCATATAAAAGAAAAGCTCAATTATGGAATAAAGCGGAAAGATCCATAACTGACTTGTTTTACAAAATAAATTGTTTTATAACATCAAAATATACATACAAAAGTCATACAAAATATATTCAACAATTGTATACGTATAACTTAAAGCGTTCCCCGACTCCCGTGCTACGTATCAGAGCAGACTGACTGACAGACGGATGGAGAACTAAACTTCACAAAAGCCTCCAAGACACAAATCTGCAATTGCCTCATAGAGCAACAAACCACAGCAGAAGGGTGAGAAATAAGAACTAAATCAAGATTGCATAATAATATGCAACACACATAAAAATTCACATGCACAGTTATTCTCACCATAAGCATCACATACAATACATATAACATATATCAATTATACCAACATAATACCACATTCACACATAATGCACACCAAAGTTATGACATATGGAAACACATCACCACATCACCTAGCATGTCTATACATAAAACATATTATCCACAACCAATGCATTTATCACATATGCACCTCAATTCACCAATGCTATCACAAACTTAACACATAATCAATCCATTCATAATTCTCACACATAATCAATCCATTCATGATTTATGCAAATGCACAGAGACCGACACAACGAATCTATGCAATGCATATGCGGTACCACCCATCCATCATTTCTCATCACTAGTTCACTCAAGAACTATTGGAATCATCGCTTGTTACTGAGGACCACTCATGTAACACCCCGTCGGGCAAATGATGTTCCCCGTCGCTTTCGGTCCTCTTTGTATAAGGCTCACGACGTTTATGGATCGCTTTCAGTCCTCTTTGTATAAGGCTCACGATCCGATCGTTTTCGGTCCTCTTTGTATAAGGCTCACGATCGTCTATAATCATCGCTTTCGGTCCTCTTATTTTTTAAGGCTCACGATGTTATAGCGGATTCCCTCTGGAATCGATTCGTCGCTCACACCCCACAAGGGCACACGACATCACCAACATTCATATCATGATGCTTGGCATACAATGACTCATGACAATCAAATGCATCTTCACAATTCAACCATATGAATTATCTCATCATCATTATTCATGCATTGAAAACACTTCAAACAATGCATTTCAAACCATAAAGGCCACCAAACAACATACATTGAATTTCACATAAACAATGCATTTCATCATAATCCACAAACCACAACAATTAGCACTTTAGCACATACACTCATATCAATTCACATCAAGAATTACTCACCATCAACCACAACAATCCTACAATCATACAATGATACTCACAACACTAGGATTCACGCCACGAAGGCTACCCACAGCAACATACATTAATACCATACATTTGTATTCAACTCAACAAAGTATTTTGCCATGAGGCCACAACAATTACAACAACTTATCACATGCTTCAACATCATATAAACCACATAAAAGTTCCACGTCATATAACAATAGCACAACACACGATAAAATACCGACCACACGCATTGTACGCGATAAGAACACCCGACCGCCCGACTAATTCTCAAAAACACAAATTACTTAAATCATCTTTTACCCTCCAAATCATTTTTAATAGAAAGAATATTTCATTAGCTTTCCAACGCTTCGAACGGGGGTCAAAACGGACTTACGGTTCAAAAGTTATGAAGAAAACAAAATCTGACATTTTGGAAAATTGGTGTCACGCGCAGGTATGCTCAGGTCGAGTATTTAGGTCGACTTTAGGTTCTTTAGGTTGACTCATAGTCCTTTAGGTCGACTCATACTGCGCAGAATTTGTTAAAAACTCAGTTTTCGATCGTTAAATGACTTTCGGACCTCCGATTTCGATTCCGTAAAAAGCTGCGATCTCAAAATTCAACATACTACAATATTTTCACTATTAAAAAGCCATCCAACACATTTTCCATTTTTGAAATATTTTGAAACATAATTTTATCAATTTATCCCAACTCCAAACTCGCTCAAAACCACTCGAAAACACACAAACAACCATTCCCGATTAATTCCTATCCTCACCCGCCTATACTACACAACTTATTCCAAATTCTAACCGTGAAAACATCGATTTCCACTCGATTTACCATTAATGCCCTAAACTCCAATTCTTGATAACTCGACACAAAACCCCTCAAATCTCACCAACGTGCCTTTCCGATTAAACCCACTCCTCGCTCGACTATTCTACACAAACAGTTCCGAAATCTAACCGCAAAAACGTCGATTTCTATCAATTGTTCATAATTCTAACCAAATAGAAAACATACATATTTCAACCAAACAAATACATACATATACATATACAATCGAAATATAATTGAAACTTCTCACCCTTACCCGATTATTCGCGATTTTTCCTTCTCTTCTCTTTCTCTTCTTCCCCTTTTCTTTCTTTTCTTTTCCTTTCTCTCTCTTTTCTCTCTATTTCTATTTTTATATAAATATCTAACTAATCAAATGACCATTTTACCCCTCAGCTCAAATATCTCGCAAACGCTCTCAAAACGCGATAAAACATAAACAGCGATGAAATATATTTTTGGGAAATAAAAGTTGAAAAGAAATTATAATTTATTGCAAATATTTTACCTATCAAGAAAATTAACCAATTAACTCAATTAGCAGGTAAAATACAATAAACTCACACATTTCACAAAATTCACATAAATGAAATAAATAAATACAATTAAACAAATCGGGGCGTTACAACTCTCCCCCACTTAGACATTTTCGTCCTCGAAAATATCACTGAGACGAACAACTCCGGATACGACTCTCGCATCCGACTAACCAACTAACATGCCAACAAAAGGCACACCACGAATAACACAAACTGACAAACCACCTAGCTAACAGCAGCTACAACAACGACACGACAACGACGACAACTACAACGACAAGATGCAAAGCCCATACAATGCACTTGACGACTAACTCACAACTCAAAGAAAACCATGTTACCAACACCCAGGTAACACTCCTCTAATCTCCCACACAGGAATTAGCTACTCGCACTCGGACCAACACGATAGAAACGAGGCAACAACACAAACAAGAACAAAAAGTTCCACGACTCAACATCGTTTCAACAACCTCGACCAAACCAGGATACCAAACATTCTTGTCACACAACAATATTACAACAATGCTACGATTCACCAATCGAACGTACAACCAAAACAACCATCTACATACTAGCCCATGAATAATATTTAAACCTTTCACCTAACACTTCCATTCTGAAATGTCCAATGGTCTCATCATTCCTACCATTTTCCACTATTCAACCTTTGAACTCTTGCAAGTCACACACGCATATACGAATTGTGCCACATCACACTTTCGCTGCGTATTCTGATTACTCGTAACCATCAAAACTACCAATTCCACGTCCAAAGTCTAACTCTTTCTCATATTCGCCAAAACTCACTGTTCACTTTTAATATACCCAACCTCACACTCTCCTGTGTTAGCTTACACACCAGACACAAGTCTCTGTATTGCTTAAATAATTCTAACTCCCTGACCATCAAAACTGACATGTATAAAGCTTTCGACTTAACTTATTACGCACGACATTAACTTTACCAATAGGATAATTCCAGCTAAAGTCATAACTCATCACGAATTCCAACCATCCACGCTGTCTCATACTATATTCCTTCCGACCAAACAGGTACTCTAAACTCTTGTGATTACCAACCATTTCGAACTCAAAACCATGAAAATAATCCTCCAGATTCTCAACACAAAGTAACCACAATCATCTCGAAATCATGAATCCTCAATTGTCGTAAAGCATAAACCATGACTTTACCATCTTGTATCAACACACTGACTAAACTCATCAAAGACACATCACAATACCTCACAAACGGTTGATCAGGATCACACAGTATCAAAACTAGAGCCGCAGACAACTTCTACTTCAGCTCTCTGAAACTTTCCTTATAATGAACATCCAAGGCAAACGACTTACCCTTTGCAAGTCAACCGAAGTAACGAAAACGGTAACTTGGAAAAGCCGTCCATAATCTCCGGTAATAACCAACTAAAGTCTAAAAAGATTCTAATCTCCTTAACTAACTTTGGAGTCTCTCAATGTAGAACTGCATCTACTTCCGATGGATCCTTAACAATACCATCACCAGAAATAACATATCCAAGAAAACTAACCTTTTCCAACCAAAATTCTCACTTGGACAACTTAGCATAAAAATTCCTTTCTTTTCAACACTTGCAACTCAATTCTCAAACACCCTACATACTCTCCTTCTGATTTTATAATAGATCAGAATATCCCTAATAAACACCACTCCGAACTTATCCAAAAATATGGAAGATACGATTCATATACTCCACAAACATTCCAGCAGCAATACTATCACCGAACAACATCACTGTACATTGTAATGCCCAACCAATTTCCAAAAGATATAAATTCTTAAAGTGTTTGCAAAAATTTTCACTGGGTAACTGGTTACTCACATACAAGCTTAACCGAGTAAATAACACCCTAATCCGATGATAACAACCATAACCAGTCACATGAAATAGATCAAAGCCTTAACTCACAAAATTCACCACTCTTATCAAACGTTCCAACAACTGTATTTTCAATCAAACTCAACCAAACCATTCCAATCATCTATCCTTGAAAGTGGACACTTATTCTCAATCGTTACCTTATTCCACTGTCAGTAATCCATACACAATTTCATTCTGAGCTCGAAACAGTTCATCCAAAAATAGCTTAACAATCTCTGGTTACCATATTCCATATCAATTCTTCTTACGGGGTTCCAACTCACTCAAGGTTTCTGTTGACACGAGATCTCAACCCATAACAAAAGTAATACCATCAAGGAAATTCAAATCGTTCGCGATTCGTCACAATTCAAAACTCAAGCTATCCCGAACACCACCGCAAGTTTCCATACTACTCACTGATTAACATGCAACCTCATGCTATCATCCTTTTCCTTACCAACCATGTTGGACCTCTTCAAGTCGACACACTAATGTTCCATCCAAAAACACATCTGAAACCATGCACAACTGACGGCCCATCACTGTGGCCTTCCTGCCAATTTCCAGAACACTATCATCACAAACATAACAACATCTTAGTTTCACGTCCTAAAAGTTCTTCTACTTACTTAGCAGGTCCAAACCTCAAATCCGTCTCATCTTCCGATATAAGAATCTTCATCGACTCTTCAAAACATTCCGTAATCATTTTCTTAATTCCAAACAATTCATTGCACACACTATTAAAGCCGGAAAGACACGTCTATTCCATCCAACATAATTCCGTCTACTATCAACAAGAGATTAAGGGTGATCAGTTCCTTAATTTGCCGATAGACAACCGACAATCATGATGGGGCATAAACCGTCTTCACCAAACTATAATAGCGTTTCTTGCATCCTGTGCACAAAACTACCTAAGACACAAATCCTTAGTTGGCATAAACCTTACCTCCGCATTCCCTCCGGAACTGGGAACAACACTGTCCAAACAACACTTACACTCTTGCAATCTACAACACACTGAGCCAACGCTCCACACCTGAATCAACTTGGAGAAGTACAAGCTTCTCCCCCACTTATCTCATTCTCAATCCTGAAGATAAAGGATTAGAAAACCAGAAAGCACTGACAGTGTTTCACACACATATCACATACTAAGGGACAAATAACATCGACAGTATTCAACTGTCACACCAACTGACTCAACAACTTGGCCGGACAAACCGACCTGCTCTGATACCACTAATGTAACACCCCAATTCCCATCGCGAATAAATAATACATAATTACATCAGAGTAAATAAAAATTTATTTTTCCGACAGAAACAAGGATGCCACAATTAAGGAAAGAACATATAATCCCTGCTCATATATTTTTGATACATAGCACAAAATAGAATACCCTTAAAGGGAAACTTTTTCCATATAAAAGAAAAGCTCAATTATGGAATAAAGTGGAAAGATCCATAACTGACTTGTTTTACAAAATAAATTGTTTTATAACATCAAAATATACATACAAAAGTCATACAAAATATATTCAACAATTGTATACAAATAACTTAAAGCGTTCCCCGACTCCCGTGCTACGAATCAGAGCAGACAGACTGACAGACGGATGGAGAACTAAACTTTACAAAAGCCTCCAAGACACAAATATGCAATTGCCTCATAGAGCAACAAACCACAGCAGAAGGGTGAGAAATAACAACTAAATCAAGATTGCATAATAATATGCAACACACATAAAAAATTCACATGCACAGTTATTCTCACCACAACCATCACATACAATACATATAGCATATATCAATTATACCAACATAATACCACATTCACACATAATGCACACCAAAGTTATGACATATGGAAACACATCACCACATCACCTAGCATGTCTATACATAAAACATATTATCCACAACCAATGCATTTATCACATATGCACCTCAATTCACCAATGCTATCACAAACTTAACACATAATCAATCCATTCACAATTCTCACACATAATTAATTCATTCATGATTTATGCAAATGCACAGAGACCGACACAACGAATCTATGCAATGCATATGCGGGTACCATCCATCCATCATTTCTCATCACTAGTTCACTCAAGAATTATTGGAATCATCGCTTGTTACTGAGGACCACTCATGTAACACCCCGTCGGGAAAACGATGTTCCCCATCGCTTTCGGTCCTCTTTGTATAAGGCTCACGACGTTTATGGATCGCTTTCGGTCCTCTTTGTATAAGGCTCATGATCCGATCGCTTTCGGTCCTCTTTGTATAAGGCTCACGATCGTCTATAATCATCGCTTTCGATCCTCTTATTTTTTTAAGGCTCACGATGTTATAGTGGATTCCCTCTGGAATCGATTCGTCGCTCACACCCCACAAGGGCACACGACATCACCAACATGCATATCATGATGCTTGGCATACAATGACTCATGACAATCAAATGCATCTTCACAATTCAACCATATGAATTATCTCATCATCATTATTCATGCATTGAAAACACTTCAAACAATGCATTTCAAACCATAAAGGCCACCAAACAACATACATTGAATTTCACACAAACAATGTGAAATTCTGGTATCAGACGTGTGATGTTAAGGTGTGATGTCACAACAACACACTCTGCACAATGGACAGTAAAACAGTAAAATAACACCAAGAATTGTTGACCCAGTTCGGTTACAACCAACCTACTCTGGGGGCTACCAAGCCAGGGATGGAATTCACTACTTGTAGATATAATTTACAGACTCAACAACCCGTTGACAATCTCCTAAACTTATACTTTACTAATGACTTCCTACCTAAGAAACCACTTAGGTATGAGAACACCACTCAATCCCTTACAAACACTAAAAGAACCCACTTTGAGTACCCTTGATCTTACTTCACAACTTCGATCAATTCAAACAACTCTCTTTGCTTCACAGCTTTAGAGAGGACAGATCACCAATTCACCCTTGAATGGTTTACTCACGATTCGTACAAATATCTAAGACACTCAGCCTCTGCTCTTGATCTTCAATCTGTACTTTTTCCTTTGGTCTTGTGCGCTTTATATAGCTCCTGAATTGGGCTTAGACTTGTCACAATATTTGATCAGATTTGTTAATTAAAACTGAATCTTCAAAACAGATTTTATCCCCAAAATCTTTTTAAATCTTCAACCTTTTAATTCTCCAACAGATCTGCAATCAAATCTCCCATGTAACAGAAAATATCTATCCCAAGATATTCTCATCCAATGAGTTAACCACTCTCCACAATTCCAGCTAATGCGCGTGCCCTAATAACATAACCTGCTGTTATTAATTCTGCAGGTCTGATGTTACAACATCACCTGTGTGACATCAGACATCCAACTTCAGCACTTAACTACTTAACACAGCCCAGTGTTAAGACTTCAATGTTACAACATCAGCACCTTGACATCAACATTGAATACCCTTTGTTTTACCAAAATTTCAGCCAATCCAGGAACTATCAATCTCCCCCTTTTCCTATCGGGATGGAGAAGCCTCCACCCTTGGCGACGTATGACGGCACCGGCGACCCGGACGACCACATCAAGAGTTTCGAGGCAATGCTTGACTACAGGAACGTCCGAGGAGCTATCAAGTGCAGGCTCTTTCCGACCACCCTCTAGAAGGATGCCTTGGCTTGGAAGGAACTGAAGAGACAGTTCTCCAGGCATATCACTGCTTCCCGAAGCCACCCGAAGACGAAAGCGTCCCTGGAAGCCATCATCCAGGGAAAAAACGAATCTCTTTGGAATTACATCGAGAGATTCAACCGGGAAGCTGTCCAGGTAGCCACCACGGATGACATGAAGAAGTTTCTGATTGAGCGAGGGCTACGACCTCGCACTGAGTTCGCCAAGGCTTTGGGTATCCAAAGGCCCCGCAACTTGGAAGAGCTCCTCCACAAGGCCCAAACATACATTCAGTATGAGGAGCTGGAGGACACCCATTGTGGTCGCGACTCGCGGCATCAAGTGGACCCCCAAAGCTCCAGGCACGAAGACTCTACCTCTCCCCGACGAGGGGGAGAAAGAAGTAGAGAAGACCGTCCCAAAGACTCTCATGAACCGAGAGGTCCAGCTGGCCGGTTCACAGAGTACACGCTACTCACTGCTCCCCGCGAGCGAATTCTGGGCGAGTGCATCAACTCGGAATTTCAGAAAGAAGGTGTTCGCTTTCCGAAATCGACACTACTAGAACTAAATGTTGACAAGTCCAAGTACTGCAGGTTCCATAGGAGCCACAGACATGTCACCGAGGACTGCATCCACCTCAAGGATGCGATAAAAATCTTGATCAAGGAGGGGCACCTCAAGCAGTACACGAAGAGGAACGACGCCCCCAGACAGGATGCCTGGGAGACGCAAAGGGTCGAGGAGACGACCCCTCCCACCATAGAGAACGGACTGCAAGTCGCTCTGAGTGTTACCCGACCAGAGGACTTCTACTTCCCCGACGAGCCTGAGATCCCTGTGACCGCTCGTAGCCCATGGGAAAGTTTCCCCTCCGCAATGGTTATATCCGACAGAGGGTTCAACAAGGTCTCTGTGGGGTTGATCAAGCGGTAGTTTGACGAGCTGAATGATGCAAACTCAGAACAAATTGCCACCTTCGAGAATGTACAGGGGAAGTCGAACCCCATCACCTTCTACCTCGAGGAATTGCCGGGCGACACCCCAACTCCATCATTCCTCTCCTGATCAGGGCGCAGCTGGCAAACTTTGATGTCCGCTGAATCCTGGTCGACCAAAGGAGTTCTATGGACATCATGTACGCCCAACTCTTCGAGACCCTCCAACTCAATGAAAGGCATCTGACCGCCTAAGTGGGCTCAGACCTCCAGGGTTTCAACGGCATGACCACCAGACCATGGGGTTATGTCGAGCTGATGGTTACTTTCGGGAGTGACGACATTGCCCGACAAGTCAAGACTCGCTTCCTGGTGGTGGATTGCCCTTCCCTGTACCAGTGCATCCTAGGAAGAACGACTATGGCCGAGCTCACGGCAGTACCATCTACAGTCCATCTGAAGATGAAGTACTACACGGCCAGAGGCCGGGTCTTCACCCTCCACGGGGATATTGAAGCTGCTAGGAGATGCTTTGAAGCTGCAACAAATGGTCTTAGCTCGATCAACTTTAAGACTAAGGCCGGAGAGAAGCAAGGCCCAGACGCAGAGCAGAAGCCACTCCCGCGCATCAACGCGGTGAACCTCGACAGTCGCTTCCTCGGCGAGCAGGAGCAAGGATAAGCAGTGGGCAATGACCTCCCAGCTGAAGGCAACGGGCAACCTCTCCACCCAATGCGCCCCATTCCAGATGGAGACTTTAAACTCATCATTCTCGGGGACAATCCAGACAGGAATGTGAAGATTGACAGGGGGCTCCCCGACCTGGCAAGGGAGCAGTTGAAGGCCTGCCTCTGGGATAATGCTGACTTGTTCGCGTGGAGCGCGTCGGAGATGCCCGGCCTTGACCCAGAGGTGGCCTGTCACCAAGTTACTGTAGATCCAGCCGCTAGGGCTATAGTGCAACGTATGCGTAGCCAGTCTCTCGAGAAAACAGAGGCTGCTGAAAAAGCTGTAAAAGACCTCTTAGAGGCAAACTTTATTTCAGAATCCAGGTACTCAACCTGGCTATCCAACATTGTACTTGTTAAGAAAAATAATGGAAAATGGAGGATGTGCATTGATTACACTGATCTTAACCGGGCATGCCCTAAAGATGCTTATCCACTGCCTAACATCGACAAACTGGTCGACAATTCTGTAGGTTTCAAATTATTGTCCTTCATGGACGCCTACTCGGGGTACAATCAAATCCCCATGGCTAAGGTCGACGAGCAGCACACCGCCTTCATAACCGAGTCGGGCAACTACTACTACAATGTAATGCCCTTCGGCCTGAAGAACGCGGGCGCGACCTACCAGCAGATGATGAACAAAGTCTTCTGGGGAGAGATTGGCGACATGCTCGATGTCTACATGGACGACATGATCATAAAGTCTGCAGAAGAAGTCGACCACGCTTCCCACCTCAAGAGGATCTTCGACATAGAGAGGAAGTGCAAGATGAGGTTCAACCCGAAAAAATGCACCTTCGGCATCCGGACAGACAAGTTCCTAGGTTTCTACCTCACGGAGCGAGGGATCGAGGCGAACCCCGATAAGTGCAATGAATTATCCGAACTCCCGACTCCGAACTCAAAGATATCAATACAATTACTGAACGGGATTCTCACCTTGCTTTCCCTCTTCGTGGCCAAGTCGGCATAATACGTGCTCCCATTTTTCAAACTCCTGCGCAAGAAGCCCACCTTCGAATGGACCGAGGAGTATGAACAAGCGCTCCTCCACCTCAAACAAGTCCTCTCGCAACCCCCGGTCCTCTCGCGACCAGAAGATGGGGAGACGTTGTTCCTATACCTCGCCGTCACGAGCGAAGCTGTTAGCGCGGTCCAGAGCTTAGATACCAGCAGATCAAAAAAGTCGCTCTGGCCCTTGTCACTGCTGCCAGAAGACTGCGACACTACTTCTTGGCCCACACGATCGTGGTGAGGATCGAACAACCCATGAGACAGCTCCTCGGCCGACCAGACATGGCGCGGTAGGATGCTCAAGTGGTCACTCGAGCTCGCCGAGTTTGACATCCAGTACGAGGGAAGAAAGGCCCTGAGGGCTCAAGTGCTGGCCGACTTCGTGGCGGAGATGACCCTCCTAGAACCTTCGACCGACGGATCCCAAAAATGGAAGATCTACGTCGATGAGGCATCCATCTCGACTGGAAGCGGAGCGGGCATCATCCTAGAAAACGAGGAAGGTATCTTGATCGAAGTCTCCCTCACGTTATCCTTCGTAACGTCAAATAATCAGACCGAATACGAGGCTTTCCTCGCCGGGTTATGGTTAGCCGAGGATCTCGGCTCCAAAGAAGTAAAAATATTCACCGACTCCCAGCTCATGGCCTCCCAGGTACGAGGAGAGTACCAAGCCAAGAACGACAGTCTCATCGAATACTTGGCTCTAGTGAAGGAAAGGATGAAGAAGTTCACCTTGGCGGAAGTGAATCATGTCCCACGTGAGCACAATACTCGGGCAGACGTCCTATCAAAGCTCGCGAGCACAAAGAAAAAAGGCGGGAACAAGTCTGTCATTCAAGAAGTTCTCCCACGTCCGAGCATCGAAAAAACCGTCCCCGGGACTGACGTGAACGCCATTGGGGACAACCATTGTTGGATGACCCCGGTATACGAATACCTCAGCACGGGAAAACTTCCCGACGACCCCAAGGATGCCAGAGTAGTTAGGCGACGTGTATGCTCCTATACGATCGTCGAGGGCAAGTTATATCGATGGGGCTTCTCGATCCCAATCCGAAGGTGCGTCGAGGAGTACAAGGTCCCCGACATACTCTAAGAGATCCACGAGGGGATCAACGCGCAACACCTTGGCGGACACTCCCTACCCTGTAAAGCGTTGCGAGCAGGATACTACTGGTCCACCATGCAGCAGGACGCCAAAGAACACGTCAAGAAGTGTGATAGATGCCAACGACACGAGGACATGCACCTGGCACCACCTAGTGAGCTAAAAACGATGTCGTCCCCATGGCCGTTTGCCTGGTGGGGGAATGGACATCCTCGAACCCTTCATCGTGGGATCATACCACAATAAGTACTTGGTCGTTGGCGTTGAGTACTTCACCAAGTGAATCGAGGCTGAAGCTCTGGCCAAAATCACGGCCCACAACATACTACGTTTCTACAAGAGGAATATACTTGCCCGGTTCGGTGTACCCCAGGCAATCGTCACCGAAAATGGGGCACAGTTCACCGACAAGAACTTTCAGGACTTCGTCACCAAGTTATGCACGAAGCAATACTTCACGTCGGTCGAGCACCCACAAACAAACGGGAAAGCCAAACCCGCAAATAGGGTGATCTTATGAGGCCTAAAATGGAGACAGGGCGACGCCAAGAAAAGGTGGGTCGAGGAGCTACACAATGTTCTCTGGGCCTACAGGACAACCCCACATTCCACTACCGGGGAAACCCCATTCCAACTGACCTACGGAACTGAGGCGGTAATCCTAGTGGAAATAAGGGAACCCTCGAGAAGAACCGAATCTCCCCTCGACAATGAGATGAACGATGATGCCCTAAGGGAGGAACTCGGCCTGGTTGAAGAGATACGGACGGACGCATCCCTTCGCGAGGCCTCGCTCAAACAGAAGATAACTTTACGCCATAACAACAAAGTTATCAAACACGAATTTTAGGTGGGCACCCTTGTCCTGCGAAGGAACCAGAACGATTCGCGCGAAGGCAAGCTCGCCGCGAACTGGGAGGTCCCCTATCGCGTCCACACGAAAATGGTGACTAGAGCCTACTACCTTGAAAATATACACGGGGAGGAACTTGCTCGACCATGGAAAGATGAACAACTTAAGCAGTACTACAGTTAAACACTACCCGCGACCAATCTGCGTCGCGGCCACGGGGGCGCGCTAAGGTACAAGCGCGACTCCCCTCCTCGAGACAAGAAGACAAGGGCCCGCGTTGTGTGTGCACGAGGACCCTTGATCCGACGGGGATACCTCGACCGTGCTCTACCGTCACCGTACCAACTAGGCAGGACACCCAGCTCGTGATGGGAAGTCCACGCCACGAAGTAAGATCTCGACCGAGCTCTTGGCTTCGTCGAAGGTCGGAATATAACTCTCTCCACTCGACCAGTTCCCTACACTATTGAGGATCAACAAAGTCGAGCAAAACCCCAAAATACTTAGTAAAAAATGAAAAAGATATAATTAGCATACAAACATCACATACAAGATAAAGAAAGACAATGCATTGGAATCGGGCAGAAGCCCATTGTTCAAATAGTACATACAAAAATACCATAAGCCCCTGGCGCGTAGGCCGGGAAGAAAGTAGTACAAAAACACGGCACGCAGGCCGAACTAAATAAAGTCAAGAAGAAAAAGTGGCACACAGGCCAGACAAACAAAAAAAGCTCAAACAGCTATCTCCTCCTCAATCCGGGCCTCTATCTCCCCGTCACCACGACCATCATCATCATCGTTCTCTCCAGGTACGACCAACTTTCCATCGACCATGTGGTGGAACAAACTAACTCTATCAAGGGCAAGCTAGACCCCTGGATTCTCAGTCTTGACCTGCGCCACATCACTATTAAAACCCACCTCGAGGGCCTCCAAACAGTCTTGCTCAAGCTCCCGGACTTTGGCGATCAGAGCACAACGGTCCACGAGGTGCCTCTCTTCTTCTGATTCATCCTCTGCGGGATGGGCAGCAGCTTCCAGCTCGGTGACCTTGTTTCAGAGATGGTCCCGCTCCTCTTGGGTTCTCTACAGCTCCGCATTCGTTTCGTTCAGCTCATGGAGGACACGCACGTGGTTCTCGCACCTCGTCTTGGCCTCCAGCAGGTTGCTCTCGGCTTTGTTCTTTTCCCTCTCGAGGACGTCGTACTCATCTCGCAGCTTTTGCAGTTCAGAAGGTGGGTTGGTTCATCATTCAGGACTAGGGCGGTCTCAAATATTTGCATCATAGCGGCCATGTCCTCGGCCAACACCTTCCTTCTGGCCGCCCTCTCAATCCCCAGAATCGCCTTCGCCTCAGCCTCGGCCACGAAAGGGGGATTCCCTCCGAAGAAGTCCCGCTGGAGGTGGCAGGCAGGTAACATAAAATTCTCAGTGGGAACAAGCTCCTCGATGTCCACGAGGATAGACCCCTCGGTGCGCGACCTCTTGGAAGGGGTCCTCTTCGGGGGGAGACTGACTGCATTGAGGGGAAGCTGAACCACTTCCTCCCTCGACAAGCATCAGCGTCTGTTGGACTTCTTGGACCTGGCCTTTACTTCTCTTCGCACCCCGGGTGGCTGCCAGCTTCATGATACGCTCAGTCGTGTTCGATATTTGGCATGCTACAAAAAGCAAGAAACAAGTCAGTGTAAGGAAACACAACGGGGTGAACGCGCGAGCAAAGCAAAGGGCCACTACCTAAAAACCTCAAGGCTTCGTCTTTAGACTGGCACTCGAGGAGGGCTTTGGTGTTGATAAAACGGGGCTCAGTGACGACTTGCCCTCGGGCGTCAAGGATAAAACTCCCATATTTGCTTATACATTTAGCCCGGGTAAAGCCAGCGACATACTCGACCAGCTTCGTGTACGACTCTCGGTCTTCGACGCACAACTCACAGGGCTTTACGATGTAGCTCTCCATGCTACTCTCGAAGTGCGCCTCCTCCCACTCCAGGGGGCACTTAGATTCAAATCTTTCCTCGCCCATGTCGTCAATCACGAGATCGTAAAGGGAGCCAACGACTCTATGCGTGGCAGGCATGACAATGTAAAACCTGTCCTTGAAGCAGCGGACGAAATATAAATATGCCTTAAACAGTTTCCTCGGCTGCTTCAAGGAAACCCAGCTATGTTGGCCATTGACAGTTGACCGTTGCAGGTGGAAAGTACGGAAAAATAGAGGGAGAGTGGCCCCGACGCCGAGATATTCACACACGAGCTCGAACACCCGTACGAAGGCCATCGCGTTAGGGTGGAACTGGTAGGGCGCCAGGCGCAGCCAGTAGAACACCCCCAGTTGGAAGTTGCTGAAAGGGAGGCGGATGCCGGCTTCCTTGAACGTGAACTCATACATAGGAAACCTCAATCCCCGGAAGCTCGAGCATATGCGATGGTGTTCTCTAGGTTTAAAGACCGTCCAGTTCACTGGAAAACCCACGACAATGTCCTCAACAATCGCGAAGGCATTAGTGTCGTCGAGGGAAAACCGCAATCTGAGTGTTAGGGGCTCTTCCCCTGCCCAGTCTACAGGCGTACGAATCGGTTCCTCCCTGGGTTGCTATACAGGCTCTTCCAGGTCGGGTTCGTCATCTATCTGAATTATTCATGCGAGCCTCACGACCATTTTACCTGAAAATCAGAAGAGCACGGTGAATTCGACTTTCGAAATCAAATCCACCCTTCCACCGTAAATCAAGTGAAAGGGCGTGGAGGGCGCCGAGCAATCCAGATGACTCTCCCCGTCACTAAGTCAGGAACTGCCCCGACCGACGTGATATAACGCGCACGGGGGGCTCCACGACAAAGACATGCAACGACCCCATCGCGCTAGGAAGGCCAGACTCCCCGGGACCTTCATATTAGTTCCCCGTAGCATTCATCGTCTCCCCGGGACATTCAACGCATGTCCTTGGGGCACTCATCGCAAAATTCGGAAAACCACCGGAACCCCCCTAAGTTTTCCAGAAAGTACACCAGAAACTTCGTGAATGTGGCCGGAAATCTCATATATTTTCCAGGAAACTCATGGAAGTTCCCGGAATATTCAAACGCCACGCTAAAAATTACGTCCCTCCCCAGAAATCAACGATAAGGTCAAACTGCGATAGAAGGGACATGAGAACTTACTTGATGATTAGGAGTTCGGATGTCGGGGAGCGCTTGACAACAGCGGCGGCGATGATGTCGAGCTCGGAGGGAGAGATTGAAGAGCATAGAAGACTGATCAGTGGAACGAAAGCGTGCAAATGACATAGACTCGCCACCTATTTATAATTCTAACACGGGACTTGAGGCGTCTTTAAGCACTTGAGTGCCCCTACTCCCAGCCACCCTAGACATTAATGGTGCGTGCCACGTGGCACCGTGAATCCCCGCGTACGTCTTTTCAGCTCCCTACGTGCTCACAGCCTCAACGCGTCCACTTCCTTCCGTCTCCCCTACATGATCGACTAAGATGCCAAAGGGGGACAACCCCGGCAAAAGGTGACCTGTCGATGCCAGACAGACAGACGTCCCCGAGACTCCCGTCTCGTCTCGTGTCGCCGGAAACCGCCACCAACCCGGTGTTTTAGGCACGAGTCTCACTTAGCATGTCCTCGATGAATGGGCTGACCCTTAAGTCATTACTCTGACACTTTGGAGCAATGACTTGGGGGGCTCTTGTTCTAGGCTGGGCCAGTGTCTGCCCATCCGTCGGGCAAGCCCAACCCAATACTATGATGAGAGGCCCGTTAAGGCCCAATCTTTCCCCTTGCTGAGAACATCCAGATCCCATCGGTGTCGAGCAGGACATCACATGACTCGGGGAGAGAACACGGGTCCTCCCCACGTACTCCACGTGCTCCTCCCGCGGGACATGTCATCAGGTGACTACCCACCTCCGAAAGAGTTAGTCAACCCACTTTCCGGAGATCTCGGGGCAGTTACTTTAGGGCGAAGACCACGTGCTAGTCTTCCCTATGCATCGTAAGCCCTGGTTGTTATCTGCATTGGGCCTAGTGACCTAACCCAATGCAGACGACCGTTGACCCAACGCTGGGGGCACAATATAAATACCCTCTTTCACTAAAGAGTCGGGTATTCTAATTTTCACTCTCACTACCTTTCTGTACTTGCTTGCTCCGTCCCTGACTTTAGCATCGGAGTACCTTGCAGGTATACCCCCCACCGTCTCACCACACCGGAGTAGCGGAGCTCACGACATGCAGTTGGCCACCGATCCAATTCTGATCAGGTACGATCAGAAGGAAATAGCTATTTGATTTCATACAAAGTTGCATAGAAAGGTTCAATATATTATGGTTGGTGGATGTCCTTTCTTCAAAAATCTTAATAAAGAGTGACTTATTTATCATTAGAGTTTGGTGATTGAGTTTGTATGGCGGTAGAGACAGCCTCATATGCTTTTATGGCTTATAAAACCCAATCTTAAAAAGATCATATATTGAGAGACTATAAGGTATATGATATAGACTTTGATTTCGACCGATAGTCTTAGTTTCTCAATTCCAGATTTTCATCTTAGCAATTTTACTTTCAAGGATATTGTCCCTTCTAAAGCACAACATGTTTTGCCGAGTGTCTTTTTTAGTAAAAGTGTCCAAGACATGGATGTAAAGTTTGACATGACTACAAGACTAAAAAATAGATTTTGCTTGTTTGCAAGCCGCACATGCTCGGGAGTTTCTCCTTACTATTCTTATTGATTGGTTAGACCAACATATGTCGTTGGTGGAGTATCGTACTACCCTAAGATACCGCCTTATGGTTCCCTTATTTTCTAATTAAGATGTTTGCCTTGTTTATCACAAGGCGTGTGAATAAATTTGGGAAACACATTATTCATTGTAGGGAGCTTCCAAGCTTCAAATACGGACATTACCTTTTTAGAAATGTCTTATTTAATATACTTTAGTGGGTCGGAGTATTTGTGAAGAAAGAGGCGCATGCGAATTTCTTCATTGACTTACATGAGGGGAGATCGACACTTAGTCCAACCAATATTCTGGTGTAAGAGAGGTAGGAGGAAAAGATGCATGTGTGAATCTGACTAGGATTTCTCCACTGGTGGGATTTAAGAATAGATGTTTTAATGTGGGACATACATCTCTCAAAATCACTTCAATTAAAGTGGTTAAACATAAGAAAGCGTGTTCCGGTAATAAACATGCTTTCATATTATTTGCCTTTGACAGTTTTGGTTTCCTAGAACCTGAAGAAATAGATCTTTTAAAGAGAGTCCACAAGCTTATTTGTAGCAATGTTGTATCTTCTGGGTCAATGGATGTAGTTTTTAAGAGGATTAGTTTTAGCATCTAAAAAGGGGTAGTGATGCAGTTTGTTGCCCGTTTTCCTTTTGTTTTTGTTTAAACTTTAACATATATGAATTTTCTCGAAAAAAGAAAACTTAATATAGTAAAAAAGGAAAATCTAAGCCTGAAATTAAACCTCCAACTTCCAAATTCCTCCAACAATTCTTGTTCTCTTTTCACTCTAAATAAACCGTTTGAGAAATGGAACATTAATTATAAAGAATTTGTTGGACATATGACTCCATACACAAGAGAGACTGAATTGTGGGAATTTAAAAATCATTGAGTTAAAATAAAATCATTTGATAAATAAGAGTTTGCAAATATTTTACAAAGTGTTTAAATAAATATGTAGCGGAAATTCAAAGTAAGTAAAAGAGATAAGGGAAGATAAATGACACTGAAGAATTATACATCTTCAGTCAAGAAGACTTAATCTTGTCCACAATAATTAATCTTGAGAGTATCCACTATGTTTGAGAGCTTTTAGAAGGTTAAGCCCACGACCCCCCTTATACAAGGAAAATGAAGTGTTGGGCTAACTTATAACAAAACAACAAACACGATTTAAAGTGGTTAGTCTTCACACCAAATAGAGATTTTGTACATGCAGATCTTGAACCAAGACAAAGTTTTGAGTTGTGTATCCTCCAAAACAAAGTGAGGTTTTATACACAAGCTTACCACAAAACATGATGGAGATTTAAGTTGGCTATCCTCCGAATTGAACCGAAATTTCTATCATGATGATCTTGAATAGATAGAGATTTTAACCAAGTTGAACTCAAGAAATATTATAGATATTTTTCACTAGTTGATCTTCACGAACCCAAAAGAGAGTTTTTCTTCAATGGCGGGAGCTCACGAACCAAATAGAAACTTAGATAAATCCCTCAAATACAAATAAGAGTTTATTCAATGGTTTAGCTTCTAACCAAATTAATCACTTTCTAAGGAAGAATTATTTACTCCAGAAAAAAATATACTCTTGGTAAATTTACAATTATATCCTCATCCGAAACAATATCTTCACTGAGACTCAAGAACACTCTCAAAGCACTATGGCTAAATTATGTGAGAAAAATATAAAATATTTAGAGAGGTTATGAGTGAAATGAAAAGTGAGATTTTTCAAGTTTTTAGATATTGAAAAATGATAAAGAAGCTCCATATTTATAGGCCAAGACATGACGTAAATTTGGAAACAATCCATAGGTCAAAATAATGACCTAGCCAATTAGATAGAATAAGTAATTGATTGTTGTGGCTCGAATTGGAAGGTTTAGATAAAGAGCCTTTACAAATCATTAAGAGACTATCACAATTGATTATAGACTCGATTAATTTATTTTTAAAAGAAAAATGTTGATAAAACCCAAAAAGAACGAAAATATGGCCGTCACAACCAAATCCAGAGAGTCGGTTATGCGCGGGGAAGGTATTAACACCTTGCACATCTGTTGTGCTCAATGGGAACCATTTAATTAGCTTTACGAATAAGAGTGTTAAAGTAATATATTTTCGGCTTCTTCTAATTATTACTGAAAGCTCCAAGAATTTGACTAAATTTTGGTAAAACATAATGTTGAACAAGATGTTCTAGTTTGATGATGTCAAATGAGATGTCCCAGCATGAAGAATCGACATCATGACTGCCACAACAGGTTTTAGTTTTAATTGTGTTTCAAGATTCAAGGCGCGTTTGGCAGTGGATCAAGGACAGAAGATTTGAAGCCCAAGGAAGCAGAAGACTATATAAGAAGACTAAGACCTAGGATAGAAAAACTAACTAATCCTATTTTTGTAACACTTTTGTAAAGTAGCAAATAGGGTTTAGGGTTTTGAGAGCCGTAGGCTTTATTGTGTTGTAAGTCTCCCTCTATACCAGTTTGATACATTGTGGAAGACATAGTTGTTTGTACAGATTCAGAAACCTGTGGGTAATGAATCGTGTATTGTTCTTGGATGAAGCTTTGAAGAAAATCCAAGTTGTGTTGTTAGTCGAGAATGTTCAACTGAACTTTGTATTTAAAGAGGTGTCTTTCAAGTAGGATGATACAGTTATTGTGACTATAACTGTTAGATATCACAGGTTGTGATTTAGGGAGTGAGATGGGTTTCTCTTATCAATTAGATGTGACTTCTAATGATAAAGTCTCCATTGGGTAGTGATAGGTAAACTAGAGGTTGTTTACTGTAAATCGGAGGTTGTTTACATAAAACTATATTACTGATAGCAGATTCTTCTTCCTGGCTTGGTAGCCCCAAGATGTAGGCGTTTTGCACCGAACTGGGTCATCATGTTTTGTGTTGTTTATCATTCTGCAATTTACTGTTCAGTTTTGATTAACATGTAGTAACAGATGTCGAAACATTTGTCTTGCTGCTGTTGCTGATATTCAGAATATCAGCTTGTTTATTATGTCCTTGTTTTTTAAGTTATGCAGAGAACAATTTCGGGACATGTGTTAGGACATCTGCTATCTGCTATACCCTAATTTCAATTGGTATCAGAGCAGACATCCTGTCTGTTTCTGGATGAGATATTGGGAGATACTTTCTGGTTTTTAAACAAAGTGTGTGTGAGATCAGATCATTTACTCTGACATACTCAAGGGTATTAATGGATGGGTTGGATGTTCTGGATCAAAGGTAACATCTACTGATGGTTGTGCAAGTTTTCTGAGGAGTTTCTACAGCAACTGCAGGAGGAGTGGCTAGTTCTCCTGTATGGTGTCTTATAAGATGTCTTGCCATCTTATTGGGCATGTTGAAGATGTTCTTTGGTGGTTCCGTTACATATGTTTCTTATGGAAGAACTCTAGTATTTATGTAATTTCGGAGTTGTGATAGAAGAAAGATGGTGGAAGATCTTAACTGTTGGCTTCTATTCTTGAAGATATCTGCATCTATGAAAGTTCTAATCGTTCCAAAGTCAGGAGAAATGGAATGGAGAGAGTTGTTGGTTGATGTCTGTCATGATGACTTGGTACTTGGAAGCTTGGTTCCATCTTGTATCTTGAAGTCACTTTGAAGAGAAGGTGAATTGAGACCGTGTTTATTAAGTTCATGATCTATGAATTTGGTAAATAATCTTTTCGATTAAGTTGCCAAAGATACTTGAGTTGTCACTCAAGTCCACTTATAAAGGCATCTCTGGCCGTGTTTAAGAGATTTTTCAGAAGGATAATCTGGTTCTCATGCTGAAGATAGATTTCTGAAGATCTCTGGTGCTGATGGAAGTTATTCAACTTGGAGATAATTGGAGGTGATCTATTTTCACCATTCATGATTTGCAAGAATTCTATTAGCAAAGGAAAGTCATAGGCAGACTGAGTCAAGGGTGACAGACTTGATGTCTCAACATGTTTGACTAGAAAGATGTTGACACAAAAATTCTTGATTTGTGTTGATATCTGGTAGATCATATATCCTACCGGATTTATGGCTTTGTGGACAAGAATTTAAGATAAATTGATATTTGCGGAATTCAAAATTATTTAATTGATTATTCTTGTATTTTTAAGATCAAGATTGTTGGAGTCAGATGGTTCATCAGGAGATGCATTACTACAACAACTCAAGGACTAACATCAGGTGGATGATCCCAGAAGGTTTCTCGTATAAGGATTTAAGATTCATTGCTATTTATGATAGTCACGTGTATTTAATGGATTATCCTTAGTTGGTGATCTAGGAAGATGAAGTCGAGGTGTCTCATCAGTTGTTGCATCATCAATACTCAAGTATCTAGACCTTGGATCTGTCTAGGCTTCCACAAGGATCTGATATTCAACTAGATGTTGAAATATTCCATCAACAGAGATTGTGCAGAATCTTGTTGATTCAAGGAGTGAATCTTTGGAACAAGGAAGACGAGTAGCTTATGCTATGGGAACCAAACTTTTGTGTTGGGAACCTTCTTCTTGTTGAATCTGGAGAAACACATAATCAGACTAGGAAGTTTCGTGGCAGGAAGCTTATCTAGAAAGTAGTACTGATGGAAGTGAAGATGAAGACATTTTTCTTATATCAGTTTATTTTTTATCTAGGTGCATTGGAGTACAACAGGTGTGTTCCTGTCTCTACTCAAGGAGCATGTGATCTTACTCATCTCGGAGGCGAAGGACAAGTGGTAGTTATCCCTGACCTTCTGAAGAAGTCTCTAATTAAGGAAAGCGGGATTCCTTTTGTAAAGATCTTGTGTGACTAATTGTCGCAACTACGAAAAATAACCGGCGGAAACAGAACAGAAGAGTCGCCACCGAACGTTATTTATCCCAACACAGGGAAAGGAAACGATCGAAGAAAACCTCAAAAGGGAGAAGACATGGTCATCGCAACCATAGTCCGGGTTTGGGAGCCGGTTACGCGAGGGGAAGGTATTAGCACCCCCACGCGTCAATCATACTCGATGGGATCCACGCTTGTTGTCTAATCAAAGGGTGAGCTATCTAATGCCTACTGCTAAACAGAAACGGAAAACAAAAAGGGAAAAAAATGACTCGATAGGACATCGTCGTCCTAGGCCTAAGTATTCCCTCGTGCAATGGAAATGTCAGAGTCAATCAAGTTCGGAGGACTACGGGTGGATGGGGGGAGGTTGCTCGCCAAGACATCGTCGTCTTGTGCCTACGTATCCTCAATCTAACCAGAGAGAGGAAATCAGACCGGTTGTAGTTTGACCTACAGGTCGAAAAGGTGGGAAGAGTGCTCGCCAAGACATCGCCGTCTTGTGCCTACGTATTCTCAACGGGAATGAGAAATCAGAGCAACGTAGTTCGGGGTAACGACCACAAAAGTTAAGTGTTTTTTTAGCGACGTTAGGTTCGCGTCCGACAGTGAGGGTCGATGCCTGTTTGCGACAAAACGGAAATAACGTGCTCTTTTTTCAAAAAAAAGATTTGAAACCAAACAATCCCGAAGGATGAAAAAGATTTGAATTTGTTTTTGTGTTTTTTAGACAGAAGTGATTTGAAGTTCGTTTGAAACTCACATTGCACTAAAGTCTATGACATAGGAGTGAATGCGTCGCAAATCGCCCCAAGACGGGATGCCCGCTAAACACTCTAGAAAAATGAAGGGAAACCCCCCATTCCTTATTTCCCATGTACTTAAGGCTCATGGCGCACAATGCTTGTTGCCTTTATTAAGTGTTTTAGACTTGTTAGGAGATGAGAAGAGAAGACTCAAAGGTTGAAAAGAAAACACTAACGGAATTTTATCCTAATGTTAGCATACATGGTTTCAATCCTAATGTCTACCCTACTCCAAGCTTAATCAAAGATTAAGTTGGACTAGGGAACCCTATGAGAACATGCAAAAGTGAATCCAGGACTTAAATAAGTCTTGAGATCCAAGGGAGGGAAATGAAAAGAAGTGAGAGATGAATAAAAAGAAACATAAGATAAGAAACAAGGTAGGGCAGCAAGCACATCTTGCATATCATATCCAATTCATACCAACAAACATGCTTCAAAAGATTTCACAATGAAGTTCATACAAGGAGATAGTAGTAAACAAGAAAGGGTGCAAACAAACTTGCATTAGAATCACAATCGGACACCATTAATCACCACACAAAGCACATGTGAGCAAGGTAATATGAGAATGAAGCAAGGTCAGAACTCAAGTCATGTCATAATCAAACAATTCAAACATGTAAGAGAGCTTCACATTAACATGCATCATGAACCAAAGTAGCAACAATTAAATGCTAGTGGAGTGCATCATGGAAATCAATCATTAAAGACCAAGTGAAGTAAAAAACATGAAGTGAATCCAAATGGACAGTAGCAAATGCATCATCCATGAATCATAATCAAACTCAAACCAATCCAAAAGAGTCATCAAGCATCATACTCAAAGCATGTATCAAAACTAGGCAAGCATGCATCAAAATAAGGTCCAAAATGATTCACATACTTCCATACAAGTAAAACAAACCAAAAGAATGATCAATGCATCAAGAGCCAAGAAAAATCAGAACCTTAAACATGTCTTATCAATCCAAGAAAGATCACAAAGCATCAAAGAAGTTCATGTCATTCAAAGGCACAAAATTAGGTCAAGAAGTGTGCATTAACATGTTCAAAACATCATCAAATGAAAGCATCTATAAAAATTAGAAAAGTGATCCAATAAAATCCAAAAAAATATCCAAGGACAAGTTTAAACATCCAATTAACATGTACAAAAGGATTGGAACAAAAATAGTTCAAGAACATGTCCAAAAGTGATCAACAAGGCAAGGTATGCAAGTAATCGAGCATGAATCGAGGGCCAACAAAACTTAAATGGCAAGTCACTAAAAAGTAACTCAAACCAAGCCTTAACCAGCATCAAATCATCCTTATATCAAGGCCTAAATGTGGCTAAAAAAGTAGCCACAAAATATGAGCAATGATCAACAAACTTCCTAACCCTAGATGAAGGGTATCCTTGGAAACACATTTTCTAATTAAATCAAAATAAAATAAAAAAGAAATTAAAAATAAAATAAAAATTATGAAAAATATGCCAAGACATCCAATAATCATAAAACAATTTTTTTTCATTTTAAAAATGATTTTAACAAATTAAAACAAGAACCAGCCATGGGGGTGCGTTAGCACTGAAATGAATAAGGCCACATGATTGGGCCAGTTTTATGGGGTGCGGATAGGAGGACGCAAGGCCCATGGACCCAGTTAGTGAACACATAATCAGGATTTTAAAATAAAATAGCAAAAAGAAATGGCTATAACAAAAAAAACAATGTGGCAACAATGAATCAATTGGTCACCTTTTTTTTTTTAAAACACTAAATGACAAAAAAAAAAAAAAGAAAAAAAACCTATCTATCAGCCACATCATCATCTTCTATTTCATCCATGCATCTCCCTTCCCCACACGTGAACAGTGTCACGATAACCATACAAACCCCAGCACGCCGGAATGTGTAGTCTGGTCTGGCCGGCCACCGACGGCGGCGGCTGGTTCGGCGGGAAATGCCAAAACCAGAGGTACCTCCCTCCCTCTACTTTCTCGCGTAAAATCCAAAAACAAACTTAGTTTTCAAATTTAAAGCCTCTAACACCCTAAAAAATAGTCACAAAGAAAAAGGTCATGGAGTGCAACTTTCACAAATCAAAACAACAACAACACAAACATTTTATGCATTAACTCAGGACTCCAAATGTGCAGATAACACACTCAAAAACACGTAAGACATGAGGGAAAAGAGTTGAAGAAAGGTTACCAAAAGTGGAACACTTGATACTTTCTACTTTTGCTCAAAGCTTCAAAACCACCCTCCTTCTAGCCTTTTAGGACTCCTAAGATGATGATGGAAGCAAGAATGGGGGAGAAAGAGCCTTTGGTGAGTGAGATTCCGAATATTCAAGATTTTTTAGAGAGAGTGAACTTTAGGGTTTTGGTTCTGAACACAATGAGCAGCCACCCTATTTGCTAGGGTTTCTGGGGTTATATATGGGTGGTTTGAGGTTAAAAAGTAAGTTTTCACTGTGGTAAACTTGTGGTAATAGATTTTGATGGAAACTTGGAAAATGGAGGGTGGAGATGTTGTCACGATTTAGCATGTGATGAGGTGTGTGATGGTGATTTTGATTGTCCTTGTGATGATCAGAATGGAGAGAGTGGCATGGCATTCTTGCTGAGCAGTTTGTTGGTGTTTTGGTATATTCCCTTTATGGTAAAAAATCTCCAAATGGTACAAAGTTGGTACATGCTTTGTGTGGCTATTTTAAGCAATGTTTTTGGTGATGGAATTTGGACACATAACTTGTGTGATTTGGGGCAGATTTTGAATGCTGTAAGATTATGGCATATAATGCATCATTTCATGCATGAGAAATATTTCCAAGTTAGCAACTTTGAGCCACCATAAGTCAATGGATTCCTACTCAAATTGTGCCATCAAATGCTCTTTAGAAAACTTGAACATCAAGGGGTAATTTTGATGTCCAAGACAAGTTGAAATGGTGCTTGAAAGTTGCTTAAAAATGAGCATGAACATTGGTGCACCAAGCTGTCCAAAGATAACTTAGAAAAATTCTAAGTCCTTAAATTTTACAATTTGAAACCTCCATCTTTAAAACACCATAACTCACTAAAAAATGATCCAAATATGGCAAACTTTACATGGTTGGAAAGCTTGGAATAAGCTCTACAACTTTCATGTTCGGAGAAAATTGAAATGGAGCTTGTATATTGATGGAAATTGGCCTTGAAAGTATCTATTCAAACATAGAAACTTGCTAAAAATAGTAAGTTTTCTAAGAAACCTAATTTCCAACTTTAGCAATTTTTCCAAATTCTTGATTTTTGATGAATCCTTGAACATTTCTTGATCATAAGATGAGGTGATGGCCTCATCAAGATGCCTTATGACATAAGAACCCATTGTGGCTTGAGCAATGGTGCCATCAAGACCATCTCTCTTCTTGATCTCTTGGACAATACACATGAACTTTTGCTTGAACCTCTGGAAAACATCTCTTCCTCTTGAGCTAACTCAGACACCTTGATCCCATGCTAAGAGTCAATGATATGCACAAATGATAATGCAAAATGAGATGAAACATAAGCCAGTTAGTGCTAGAAGCATGAAGGAAAATTTTGGGGTGCTATAGTTGCCCCTATTCAATCAACCGTGGACCTGAAGGAATGATAGCAACGGCTCTCAGACATTCAAGGTGCACGGAGATTGAATACCCAAAGAACCCGTAAATTTACAAACTGTGGGGAGATAACAATAAAGTGTTTGCCAACCGAAGGTAGACTCAGAATAAAGATGCCACTCGAAAGCAGATTTGAAAGGGATGTCGGCCGGAGACGGACTTACAATTAAAGAGCGAAAGAGGGAATGCCGACCAGAGGCGGTCTCACATCAAATGAAAGAAACTTGACCATGGATTCTCACCAAGGAATGCCAGCCGGAGGGGGTCTCACATATAACAAGGAAGTGAACATCAAGAAGAATGCCGACAAGACGGCAGTCTTATATCCAAACACAAAGGTAGGCCGACACGAAGGCGGTCTCATAACCAGAGTTTACCATCACAAGATGGATTTCAAAAGGAAAGCCGACACGAGGGCGGTCTCATATCCAAACACAAAGGTAGGCCGACACGAAGGCGGTCTCATAACCAGAGGTTACCATCACAAGATGGATTTTAGAAGGAAAGCCGACACGAGGGCGGTCTCATATCAAAACACAAAGGTAGGCCGACACGAAGGTGGTCTCATAACCAGAGGTTACCATCACAAGATGGATTTTAGAAGGAAAGCCGACATGAGGGCGGTCTCATATCCAAACACAAAGGTAGGCCGGCACAAAGGCGGTCTCATAACCAGAGGTTACCATCACAAGATGGATTTCAAAAGGAAAACCGACACGAGGGCGATCTCATATCCAAACACAAAGGTAGGTCGACACGAAGGCGGTCTCATAACCAGAGGTTACCATCACAAGATGGATTTCATAAGGAAAGCCGACACGAGGGCAGTCTCATATCCAAACACAAAGGTAGGCCGACACGAAGACGGTCTCATAACCAGAGGTTACTATCACAAGATGGATTTTAGAAGGAAAGCCAACACGAGGGCGGTCTCATATCCAAACACAAAGGTAGGCCGACACGAAGGCGGTCTCATAACCAGAGGTTACCATCACAAGATGGATTTTAGAAGGAAAGCCGACACAAGGGCGGTCTCATATCCAAACACAAAGGTAGGCAGACACGAAGGCGGTCTTATAACCAGAGGTTACCATCACAAGATGAATTTTAGAAGGAAAGCCGACACGAGGGCGGTCTCATATCCAAACACAAAGGTAGGTCGACACGAAGGCGGTCTCATAACCAGAGGTTACCATCACAAGATGGATTTTAGAAGGAAAGCCGACACGAGGGCGGTCTCATATCCAAACACAAAGGTAGGCCGAAACGAAAGCGGTCTCATAACCAGAGGTTATCATCACAAGATGGATTTTAGAAGGAAAGCCGACACGAGGCCGGTCTCATATCCAAACACCAAGGTAGGCCGATACGAAGGCGGTCTCATAACCAGAGGTTACCATCACAAGATGGATTTCAAAAGGAAAGCCGACGCGAGGGCGGTCTCATATCCAAACACAAAGGTAGGCCGACACGAAGACGGTCTCATAACCAGAGGTTACCATCACAAGATGGATTTTAGAAGGAAATCCGGCACGAGGGCGGTCTCATATCCACAAAGGTAGGCCAACACGAATGCGGTCTCATAACCAGAGGTTACCATCGCAAGATGGATTTTAGAAGGAAAGCCGACACGAGGGCGGTCTCATATCCAAACGCAAAGGTAGCCCAACTGATAATATTCGAGAATTGTATTAGATACAATTTGAAAGAGTTCCTACCTAAATAACCTATTTTTGTGTAATCAGCCTAACGTTGACTTAAAACAAAGTGAAATATGGATCTCGATCCACTTGAAACCTTCCAACGGGATTTTCCGAATCAAATGGTAGGGTCATTTGGTTTGAGTGAAATAGTGGGAGCATATTTAATTAAAGGCCTAAATGAATATGTTGATTTTAATGATACTTATATTTTTCTCATTTTTATGTAGATTACCATGACAACAAACACCTCTAACAACATGCTGCGATCAATCCTTGATAAGGAAAAATTGTCTGGGACAAATTTTATGGATTGACATCAAAACTTGAGGATTATCCTCAAACATGATAAAAAGTTGTATGTCTTAGAGACACATGTTCCTGAAGAGGAGCCTCTTAATTCTTCTCCTAAGGCTGAAAGAGATGCTTATAAGAATCATGACGATGATGCCAATGAAACTGCTTGACTCATGCTGGCAACCATGAATTCTGAATTGCAAAAGCAACATGAAAACATGGTAGCGTTCGATATGATTGAACACTTAAAGATATTCTATCAAGAGCAGGCAAGGCATGAGAGATTTGAAGTTTTAAAAGCCTTTTTTCAAGGCAAGCTAGTTGAGGGAGCCCTAGTAGGTTCCCATGTGCTCAAGATGATTGGGTATGTGGAGAACCTTGAAAGGCTGGGTTTTCCCCTTAAAAAGGAACTTGCGACTGATTTAATCCTTCAATCGTTTCCGAAGAGCTTCAGTTGATTTGTCCTTAATTTCAACATGAATGACATGGACAAAAGTCTTCTAGAGATGCTAGGCATGTTAAGAACTGTTAAGCAGAATCTGAAGTTAAAAGGGAAGTCCATTCTAATGGTCAGTAATGGAAAGAAGCAGAACAAAAGGCACACCAAGCAGGGTGGTAAAGGGAAAGGCAAGGAAGTTGTTAGACCCAAACCTACTACTCATGCTTTGAAGTCTAATAGAGTTATAACAAAGGCAGACACTTGATTCTATTGCGGTAAGACCAGACACTGGAAGAGAAACTGCCCAAAGTACATATAAGATAAGAAGAATGAAGTAGAGACTAAAACTTGCTTCTATTCAGGCATTTTTGTTATAGAAATAAATTTATCTACTTATGCCCAAAGCACTTGCTTCTATTCAGGTATTTTTGTTATAGAAATAAATTTATCTACTTCTGCGTCATGGGTATTGGATAATGGATGTGGTTCTCATATTTGTACGAATGTGCACGGGCTAAAAAGGAGTAGAGAATTGGCAAAAGGTGAAGCTGGTCTACGATTTGACAATGGAGCTAGGCATGGAAATGGGGCGGGTCGAAGACGATTTTTACCTCCTCCAAATCCAAACCCGAATCTCAAAACAATCCCTGTTCCCCACCCATAAACCCCATCGGTGATTAAGAATTAAAATCCAAACCCGTCCCGAACGTGTTTGGATTGGGTTCGGGTATCCCCGTCCCGCCACCATCTATTTAATAAAATCATTTTTTTAATAAAAATATTTAATTTTCCAAAATAAAATTACAATACAATTAATAAAATAAAAATATCTCATAAAATTCCATGCCTACATTTCAAATATTTTAAATAATAAATATAAATCAAATATCAAAACATTAACCACATAATTAATATTCTAAATTATAAAAGATAAAATAATTAAGCACATAATAAAATAAACGGGGCGGGTTTGGGGTGGGTACTAGTGTCTCCATTACCTGACCCGTCCCCATATTTTATAATCGGGGAAAACCCAAACCCAGTCAAAGCGGGTTTTCCTTGTCAAATTTGGGGCGGGTTCTGGTGGGTACCCGCAGGTATGAGTTATGTTGCCATGCCTAAATGGAGCAAAGGTACTGCTTTAGCCGTAGGAACTTGTGTATTGACTTTACTTAGTGGTTTAATAATTTAGTTAGAAAACTGTTATTATGTACTTGCAATTAGCCGGAATATTATTTATGTTTCTTGTTTGTACAAGTTTGGTTTTTCATTCATAATAAAGAAAAAATGTTGCTCTATTTGTTTAAATGATGTATTCTATGCTACTGCAAAAATGAACAATAGACCATATGTCCTTGATCTTAAAATGTCAATTTATAACATTAATACTAAAAGGATGAAACTTAATGAGCTAACTCCAAGTTACCTTTGGCATTATCACCTAGTCCATATAAATGACAAGCGCATTTCCAAACTCCATAAAGATGGACTCTTAGACTCTTTTGATTATGAATCATGTGATACATGCATATCTTATTTAATTGGAAAGAGGAGAATTCCCCATTCACGGGAAAAGGTGAAAGGGCTAATGATCTTTTGGCCCTCATACATACTGATGTATGTGGACCACTGAACATACCAACTAGAGGAGGTTTTCAATACTTTTCATCACATTTACTGATGATTTTAGCATATATGGTTATGTGTATTTAATGAAACACAAATATGAATCCTTTGAAAAGTTAAAGGAATTCAAGAGTAAAGTACAAAACCAACTAGGTAAGAATATTAAAACTCTTCGATCAGATCGAGACGGTGAATATTTAAGCCTAGAGTTTGATGACCATATAAAAGAGCATGGGATTCTATCCCAACTTACTCCTTCTGGAACACCAGAATGGAATGGTGTATCTGAGGGAAGAAATCAAACCTTGTTAGACATGGTCCGATCCATGATGAGTCATTTCGATCTTCCAAACTCCTTTTGGGGACATGCTCTATTAACAGCAGCTTACACACTTAACCGTGTTCTATAAAAAAAGGTGGAGAAGACGCCATATGAGATATGGAGTGGTAAGAAACCACATATGTCTTACATGAAGATTTGGGGTTGCGAAGTTTATGTGAAACGAAAAATTTCAAATAAGCTTGAACCCATATCTGACAAATGTTTATTTGTGGGGTATCCTAAAGAAACAAGAGGTATTACTTCTGTAATCCTTCTGAGGGCAAAGTGTTTATCGCTCGAACTAGAGTATTCTTGGAAAGGGACTTTATTTCCAAAGGAATCAGTGGGAGGAAAATAGAGCTTGACGAAATTCAAGTATCACAAAGCATTGATACACCTATGGAGGAACTAGAGCAGGAAACACAAGTAGTTGTGGAAGAGAAACCAGCTCAAATAGAACAAGACCAGCGTAGGTTAAATAGGATACATCACCAACCTGAGAGATATGGTTATCTCGTAACTGATCAAGGTGACGTACTACTCATGGATCAAGATGAGCCTGTGACCTACCAAGAGGCTATCGCTAGTCCCGAGTCTGAGAAGTGGCTAGAAGCCATGAAATCTGAAATGGATTCCATGTACACAAACCAGGTTTTGACATTGGTAGTGCCTCCTGTAGGATTTAATACTATAGGATGCAAGTGGGTCTTTAAAAAGAAGACTAACATGGATGGCAAGGTACATACCTATAAGGCAAGACTGGTTGCTAAGGGCTATAAGCATATTCACTAGTTGCAATGCTTAAATATGTTTGAATTTTACTTGTTATCGCTGCATATCATGATTACGAAATATGGTAGATGGATGTCAGGACTGTTTTCCTTAATGTGAATCTTCTTAAGGATGTGTACATGACACAACCTGAAGGATTTGACATACCAGAAGAAGTCCAAAAGATATGTAAGTTACAGTGATTAATCTATGGATTAAAGCAAGCTTCCAAAAGCTGGAATCTTCATTTTGATGAAACGATAAAACAATATAGATTCATCAAAAACAAAGATGAACCTTGTGTCTATAAGAAGGTTAGTGGGAGCATGATCTTCTTCCTGATATTATATGTAGATGGCATATTACTCATAGGAAACGACGTCCCTACCTTGTAGCAAGTAAAACTTGGCTGGGGAAATGTTTTTCTATGAAAGACATGGGTGAAGCAGCCTATATACTAGGAATTAGGATCTATAGAGATAGATCACAAAAACTGCTTGGCCTAAGTCAGAGTACGTACATAGACGAAGTGTTTAGATGCTTTAATATGCATGATTCTAAGAAAGGATTCATACTTATGCAACATGTCATGTGTCTATCAAAAACATAATCCCCTTCAACTAAGGAAGAAAGGGATCACATAAATAAGATTCCATATGCATTTGCACTAGGATCTATTATGTATTTCATGTTATGTACTCGACCAGATGTCTCGTATGTTTTTAGTGCAACGAGTAGGTACCAATTGGATCCCGATGATGCTCATTGGGTTGTTTTCAAGAATATCCTTAAGTACTTGAGAAGGACTAAGGACTCATTCCTGATATATAGAGGTCATGAAGAGCTCACTGTAATTGGATACACCGATGTTAGCTTTTAAATAGATAAGGATGACTTTAGATCGCAATCTAGTGTCATACCCCAAATTTTGACCACTAAGATTTCCCATCATTGTGAAAATCATCATCACAATATGGAGGAACCATCATATTTCATCAGTCTCCCCAAAGATGGGTGAGCATCCACTACAATCAAAATTAGGGTTTCAAGCCCTCTCTGAGTGCTTAGACAAAGGATCAATCAAGGAATGACATGATCTTCAACTTGTCTAACATCTCAAACATCCACAATGGATCAAAAGGACTCCCACTTCAAGGATCAAGCACAAGGTTGCTCCCTTCTAGGTGGATCAAGTCTCAAGATCGACAGTGTCACCAAATTAGGGTTTTGGTCGACCAGGGCCTCCAGATGGAAATTTTTCATCTGGGCACAAGCCAATGATCCAAAACCTAACCTAATATACTACATGGAACCTCATGGACCCAATCATCAAGTCAATCTTGCCTCAGGGATGCATTCATAAAAAATCAGGAATTAGGGTTTCTTGACCTAATTCACCCCTAAATTGACTTTTGGGACAAAACATGAGCCAAGACCTCAAGACATGATTTGAGGGTCTCTAATGAACTATATTGATCCATTTGCAACAATGGATTAATCCAAGAAACTTGAGCAACAAGTCTCAATTTCATCTGCACCACAATTAGGGTTTTAAGGAAAAAGTCAACTGTAACTTTGACTTTTGACCAGGACATGCTCCCAAACCCTAAGACATGCATCAATATGTCCTATGACACCCATGGAACATGTCCATCAAGTTTGATTTAAGTCAAGGACATGATTTCCTGAAGAATTGCACAGTTTGGAATTCATCTGATAAAAAGTCAACTGTGCACAAAAGTCAACTTTGACTTTTTGAGATTTTTCACCAAAATGGATTTTTAACCCTAAAATGATGTTAATGTATGATTTGAATCATCATTCATCAAGAAAAATCAATAAAAGTTGGATAACTTGTAAAAGGGGTAACTATAAAAACTTAGAAAATTTTCTAAGTTAAAAATAAAGTGACAAGGGTACCAACTTTGGAGGATCATAACTCCTAAACCACAAGGCCATTGTGCCCCATCCAAGGCTTGATTTGTAGATCTCATTGCCCTCTACAAAAACTTCAACTAGACCTAAGTCCAATTCATTAAGGATTTTGAGTTATGGAGTGATCAAAGTGGCTGAAAAGTGAAAATGTCACTTTTTCCAACACTTTGTGAAATTTTCACTAAGTCCAAATCTGTCTTCACTTTTTGCCAAATGTAGGGGGATTTTTCACTTGGATTCAAAAGAGATCAAAACCAAATATGTTCAAACAGTTGTTGTATCATGTAAGGGCTTTCCAAAATGGTCAAGAACATTACCAAATTCAACTTACACCATGAGATATGACATTGGCAAGTTGCCTTGTTGAAATCTGTCAAGGCAAGGCAGAATTTGCAATTTTGCTCGATTTACCAAAATCAGCCAAATTCAAATGCTCCTATCCACTTGGACACATCTGAGGATTGAATCTAAAGGGGACAATCACTGAGCCAAGCCTCCAAAGTCCATGGAACAAGAAATAGCATGTTTAACCTAGGATGGCCAAAATAGGGACAAGACTCCAAATTTGGATTGAAGAATTCAATGGAAGCATCAAGGTGGCATGGACTGAGCCATTCTCATCTGAAATCAGTCAAGACTTATCCAAGACCAAGGGAACCACAGCTCTGAGCCATAACCTTTAGTCAATGGCTAGAGGAGACTTGCATTTCCATTGGACAACATTGGCCAAACACCTGCTGCAGTTGCCATTCACTGTGGATCCCAAAACAAACTTGATCTACTATAAATAGAGCTCAATTGTGATCAGTTTGAGTACACCAAAGCCATCACACAGATGCTTTCCTTAAAATCTCTTCTTTCACCTCAAATTTGCCTTCCAAAGCAAGTAATTCTGAGTTTTTGAGCTAGAGAGCAATTCCACCCAAACTAATCACACACACACCTCATATATATCATATGTAAGCTGTGCAAACCATCAAAAGTGACCTGTAATCACAACATCACAAAGTCGCCTCTCAAAACATCAAAATAGCACTTTTTGCATTTTTCAAGCCATGTCTTGATTCAGTCACTTTCCAAACCAGATAAAACCTCAAACACACTCCAAATATCATCCTTGAACTGTCCCAAATGGTTCCCACCATCTGGAACACCATTTGAGGGAGTTGTTATTTTGGTCACTTTTAACCCCTTTTGCAAGAAAGGGACTGTTTGTGTTTTTGCAGGTACCAGCTGATTCCAATCATCCTAAAAGCATCCAAGGGATCATTTGAGGTGGTTCAAAGCATAAAATCATATCTGGAGCAAGAAGGTTGGCAGATTACAGAGAAACCTCCAAAATCCCAAAGAAGGGTAAGCCTCTCAGCTTGCACTCACCAAAACATGTGTGCATTTGAAGTCCACTGAGTATGGATCCATTGTACATGTCATATGTGTTGTGTTTGTGCCAATTGATCATGTAATTCATGCCTGTATCCAAGTGTAGCATAGAAAATGCAATCATAGGCCATTTTCAAAACCACTATCGGGTTTTGAGGAGGGAGTGTGATCTGAAAAAACCACCACCGCCATTGGATTCCTTGTGAAATTCTGGCCCAGATACATATAAATTTTGTCTCCAATCATTAAGAATTGAGAAAGTTATGACCTTCACGTTTTTGAGCCAAAACTTGCATTGGGCAAGCCAAAACCAAGGCATGACTTGTGTATTTGTTGGTTTATTTCAAACAATGGATGTATCACCACCCCAGTGGTAAGGCGCGCGCCTTGTATGCTTGAGGTCGTGGGTTCAAACCCCACCCATGCCATTTTGTGATTTTTCACATTTTTGCTATTTTTCCAACTATTTTCATGTTTTGTTAATTATTTGGAAAATTTATAACTCTTTCAATTTTAATTATTTTTTATTGGTTCTTTTTGCAAAAAATCACAAAAATGTTGAAATATTTTATTCCACAAAAAAAAATAAGTTTGTATTATTTATTTAATATAATTAGTATTTTTGTGAATAAATTCATTTCATTTGTTTTTAAACATTTTGAAATGAATATTCATCTTGAAAAATCAAGACCAAATGAGTTTTAATATCTCTTGTGATTTATACCTCATTTTTTAAACCTTAAACAAAAACCACAACTGGTTTATTCAAACCTATTTGGTATTTTTCATTGATTTTCTTTAAATATTTACTTTTAAAGAATAAAATTAGGGTTTCTTTGATTTTCACTCAAACAAATCATTGTCAAACACTCATGGGCCTCTAATAGAGTGTAAGACCTAATCCTTTTTTTGACCAAATCATTTTTGGGCCTCAGTGTATTGTATAAGTCCCGATACCGTCAAAAACAAACGGCGCGATCGTCGCCTTTTGAAAAATCAAACATTGGGCCTCTCCTCGAGCTATAAGACCCATTCAAAAATTTTGGGCCTCTAATAGAGTGTAAGACCCAACCCCCTTTTAACCAAAACAACTTTGGGCCTCACTTATTGTATAAGTCCCTCTGCGTTAAAAGAAAACCTCGGCGCGATCGCCATTTTAAACGGAAAAATCATTTGGGCCTACCCTCGTGTTATAAGCCCCACTCTTTTTCTTTAAACCTTTTGGGCCTCTTGAGAGAGTGTAAGACTCATCCCTTTGTATAGAAAACCTTTTTGGGCCACAGTCACTTGTATAAGTCCCTCTGTATAAAGTCAAACAGTGCGCTCACTGATAAAACCCTGGGCCTCTCCTTGAGCTGTAAGCCCCAAATCTTTATTTTTCAAAGCACTTTCTCCTTTGATTTTGAAATATACTGTTGTTTTCAATCTTTCTTTGTTGAACAACTAACCAAACAGCATGGAAGCACTACAACCGAGTAAGTGGTTATTGCTTTCATTTACCACTTTCATATACATATAACTGTATTGTGGGGCTGTTTCACTGTAAGTCTTCTTTCATAAACTCATATCAACAGTGTAATAATAGTATAGATATTTTGAGTTTCCCCGGCAACTACGTCTAGAACTAGGTGACGCCGTTTCATTTACTCGTAGAAATAGACAACTAGATCCCCAATAGGATCACCAGATACAGTCTTCTCTTCGGCTGTCCTCATTAGGAATTGTCAAGAAACTCAACTCCCAGAGATGAATGTATTCTCCGTGAATGGCATCTTTGAGTTTCTTCCAAATTCTCAAACTTTCCTGACTTGATCTATTCTTTGTGAATAGCTTACCTTGAATTTCTCGGGGTTTGGGGACCCACGAGCTTCTTAAAAGCATCGGCCTCCTCTTGGGCATCATACAAGGACCCACAGGCTTCCTAAAAGCAACCCCGCCTCCTCTTGGGCTTAGTACAAGGACCCTACGACTTCTTAAAAGTATTCACAGCCTCCTCTTAGGCTTCGTATAATGATCTCTTCCTCCGGGAATGATAGCCTCCTCTTGGGCTTCGTACAAGGACCGATTGGCTTCTTAAAAGTTTCTAGCCTCCTCTTGGGCTTCGTACAAATTGTCCCGACGACCTCCTAGAGGTATAGGAACAGAACTTAGTCATCTTCATAGAACAGTCCTTTCATAGAGTCTACTACTGTTTTTCAAAGCATGGTACAAAAGGTGAAACTCTAGACTTGGACGGTCTAATCTCCTTGAGTCTCAAAGACATTCTCAAGTGACCCCTTCGTTAAATAGGAAGGAAACCCGCAGACTCGGACAATCTCAATACCCTTTGGATTTCCCGCTTCCTTAAAGAACAGGAATAACCCGGATCCTTGAATCAAATCCATGAGTACAGTGTTGCTCATATAAGAACTGATTTTCTCTTTAAAATCAGTATACTGGACCTGTCACTCAACTGAAACAGCAACCATAGCCTCCTCTTGGGCTTTGTACAATGATCCTCCCCAGCGGAGTCAAACAACGTTTAGCCTCTCTCTCGGGCTTTGTACGAGACACATAAGAGACTCCCTAGTTAAGTCAATCACCCTTTCACCTCCATCTCGGGCTTTATACGAGATACAAAAGGGTTCTTACTGAGCCAAACGAATTTTCGCCTCCATCTCAGGCTTCATACGAGATACCAAAAGATTCCCTCGTCGAGTCAAAAACCTTTTAGCCTCTCTCTCGGGCTTTGTACGAGACACATACTAACCTCATCTTAGGCTTTGTATAAGAAAACCACCGGTTAATCCAATTAACCTTTTAGCATCAAAGTTGTGCCATGTTCACAGTACACAAACATCAACAACTCCTTCCCCTTCCATCTAATCGCTGTAAGCGGCAAGCCTCTGGATTATTTACATCCACACCACTGTCCCTCTTTTAGCATGAGAAATTCTTAAGGAAAGATAGCATTGCTCTACACTGAGTTAAAGTCTTCTCCTTCAGGTTAAAATCCCTATAAAGGAAATTATGGCATTGCCGGATTCACAAATCCCGGTTAAAGTAATTCTCCTTTATAAACATTTGTCATAGACAAACCCCTCTTTAGAGATGACAAATTCTCTCTAAAGTAAACCCCTTTAGCTTCACATCTTGGGCTTTGAACAAGATACAAACCACCTTTCACTTCACGTCTTGGGCTTTGAACAAGACACCAAATACCATTTCCTCCCATAGAATAGGAGGAACTATGAACGCTCTGATTTCCCTGTTTCAGTAAACGGGAATACGTAGGCATAAGATTGAAAGAAAAATCTTAGCGAGTGCAATCAACAAAAAACCCTAAATCCCATAGCATCAGTCCTAACATCCTAATCCTTGTTCCCCGTCAGAAACCTTCTGTCAAAATGAAAAGAAAGAAAACAGTATTGGCGAAAATACAAATAACCAGTACAAAGGCCCCCCATATTGATAGCATCTGTAACCTAACAGACCCCTGTTTAAACTCAGTATGCAAGCAGGGTTAATTGGAGACATCTATTTCCCTTCCTTATTCAGCTCACAATAGGATAAAAAATGAATCGACCTGTAGTTAAAGCTCAAACCGCAGAGAGTGACCAGCGCTTAAGAACCGCGTCCAAAATCGCTCGCTACAGAAAAATGGCGCCCACCGTGGGGCCGATCTCTGTTTTTCTTTTTCTCCTTTTCACCTCTTTTGTGAATACCACAGATTGGGGCTTCCGCCGGGGAACCCATTTTCTGTCAGGAACTTAGGATTCATAGCTTTAAAGGTCTAGGATGATTATGACCAATATATATACTTCTTTTCCTAATTGCTATACGTGTTTATTTTTCTGCTAACGGGAATGCGGGTGATGCCGTATGTGGAAAGATTGAGTATACACTTAAGATAAGTGATGGCGACGGGGTCGACCATCAACCTCAGTGGAGGCTGACCAATGCAACCCATTCTCTCACCTAGACAATGGGCCGATTGTTAAGTCTGAGAAGCTGAGGAGCCAAACCCTTTTGTAGTGCGGAAACTATTGGGAATAGTTGTTACGCAATACTACCCTCATTTGAGGCTGGTGATCTATTCTCGGTGAATGGCACTTACTCTAAGATTGCTCTATAACTCGCTGGCGATCCGCTTGTCGTTTTGCTTTCCTGGGAGGAGCTGATGATAATGAGTACAGGTACAAAAATCACCCTAGTATAAACCTTTGGGGATAGGTAGAGCCTTGACTTCATGACAACGACCCTTTGACCCCATGTTTTTTTCTATGTTTTTATGTGTTGCATTCATGCATTCATTTAAAAAACATTAAAACATTCAAAAAAGATTTTCTCTTCTAGTCTCTCTGTTTTTCAAATTAAACTAAGACTATGATTGCAAATATCAGAGAAGAGGATTACGCTAATGGATTTCGGTAGAAGGAGAACTCATAATTACGCCTTCAAGGGTCCAAAGCTAGAGGATTTGAGAAGGTTAGCGAGGATGATCACTAACCCTGAGGATTTCAGAGCCAAGCACGGAGGTCTGCTACCTCTATTAAGAGTCCATGTGATTGAGGGAATCATGGATGTGCTCATTCAGTTTTATGATCCAGTTTATCACTGTTTCACATTCCCGGATTACCAGGTCGCACCAACGCTGGAGGAGTATTCTCACCTGATCGATCTACATATCACAGATCGAGTTCCATTTTCTGGACTGGAAGAAATTTCAAAGAATCAGACCATTGCAAGAGCAATTCATTTGGATGAGTCTGAGGTCAGGACTCACCTAACCACTAAGGGTGGCATCCAAGGTTTGCCAGCCCAGTTCTTGACAAGGAAATCCCTGTATTTTGCCAGTATAAGAAACGTTACTGCTTTTGAAAGCATCTTTGTCTTGCTCACCTACGGGTTATTTTTGTTTCCCAACATCAATAACTTTGTAGATATCAACTCCATTAAGGTTTTTCTCATTGGAAATCTTGTCCCGACCTTGCTCGCAGATGCGTATCATTCTGTACACTTGGGAAATTTGTACAGCGGAGGGGAGATCACATCTTGTGTACCTTTTCTTTACAAATGGTTTATCTCTCACTTGCCCAAGTCTGCTGCTTTTTGGGATTGCAAGAGTGCCTTACGTTGGTCGCAGAAGATCATGTCTCTTACCAACTCTGATATAGATTGGTGTAATAGGATCTATGATGGAATCAGAATCATTGATCGTTGTGGAAACTTCCCCAACGTACCCCTTATAGGAACTAAGGGAGGAATCAACTACCATCCGATATTGGTTCTTCGTCAATTTGGATACCCGATGAGACACGTCCCACGGGGTGTTCATCTGGAAGGTCTTTTCTTCAAGGAAGGAGAAAACGACAGGGCACTAAAGATGGAAATAGTGCACGCTTGGAAACAGGTCCATAAGAAAGGACGAGAGTCTCTAGGAAAACCAGACTGTGTCTCGGTGGAGCCTTATCTCCATTGGGTCCAAACTAGAGCTCTCAAGCTAAAGATGCCTTATCCTCATTACGGAATTCTTCCGCCGAGGGAATCTGTCATGTATTTCATGACGGAAACTGAAAAGCTTCAGGTTACTCTCAACAAAGTTCAACGGGAGAGAAGGTCTTGGAAGAACAAGTACCGCACCCTCGACGTAGAGTGCATTAAAATACAGCAATTACTGAAAGAGAAAGATGCTCTGATTGAAATTTTGGAGCAACATGCTGTAGAGAATCAAGATGACCAAAGGAATTTGCTCGCTCCTTTCACCTGGCAAAGGAATGACAACCCGACAACGGCCCAAGAGCCCCGGTCAAAGAAAAGGAAGATACCAGAATCAGCACCCAACTTCTCTTCAGAGAGGACTCGGGACCCATTAGTTTTGGTTTCTGTTTCTGCACCTTGTAATCTACTGTATTTCCATTTCTGTAATCCTTTGAATTCAATAAAAAGGGGTTTCCCCACTGTCTGATATTTGTAATCTAATTGTCGAAGTTTATTTTGATTAAACCTTAAACAATTAATATAATCATTGCATTCATCATTCTCACATCGCGTATTCTTCTTACCTACGAATCTCACGTTTGTGTCTTGGTTCTAGAGTCAAACTATCTCATTCGTATAATACTCGGGCCAATCGTCAGAAAAAGATGGATGATCTCGAGGAAGAAAACAGAGAGTTGAAAGAAGAGATCGACGCTCTAAGAGAGGATATGAGAAAGCTTCGTAACGACACGCAAGCCATGGCAGAAGCTCAGCTACAAAGAACTGCGATCTCAGAGATCACCTCAATGCCCATCGTGGAGAAGTATGATCCTAGGTATCAAATCCCGTAAGATCGTCCTTGGGGCATGCATGTTAACTATATCCCAGAAGGATATGTTCCGCCGATCACTGAAGATCAGGGAATCACAACAGAAGCCGCTGGGCCTAAAGGTTACAAACTTCGGGAAAGCGAAGATGCCAGGGGCATACTGAAGACTCCTGAAGGTTACAAACTTCGGGAGACACCAAGACTCACTGCCATAGTAACGGTACCACCCCCTGTGGTGCACACTGTCCCGGAAGGACAGATTCCACAGATACCTTCTGGTAAGAAGGAAACTATGTTTGACAGAATGGAGGAATTCCAGGAGCAGTTCTTGGAAATGCAGAAGGAACTGCAAGCCATTCGCGGTCAGGATCTATTTGGAAAGGACGCCGCAGATCTCTGCTTGGTCCCAAATGTGAAAGTCCCGCACAAATTTCAAGTGCCCGACTTTGAAAAGTACAAGGGTAACTCTTGCCCTCAAAGCCATCTGGTGATGTACGCTCGGCGAATGTCAGCTCAGACGGAGAATCAGGACCTACTGATTCACTACTTTCAGGATAGTTTAACCGGTGCCGCACTCAAATGGTACATGGGTTTAAACCGTGCCACGATCAGCACATTCAGAGATCTTGGCACTGCCTTCGTCCAACAATACAAATACAATTTGGACATGGCACCCGACAGAGATCAATTCAGATCGATGTCGCAAAAGGACAAGGAAACCTTTAAGGAGTATGCTCAAAGGTGGCGTGAAATTGCCTCTCAAATTTGTCCACCTCTTGAGGAAAAAGAGATGACAAAGATCTTCTTAAAAACCTTAAGCTCATTTTACTATGACCGAATGGTTGCCAGTGCGCCCAGTGATTTCACTGAAATGGTTGGCATGGGCGTACGTCTTAAGGAAGCCGTCCGAGAAGGACGTTTGCTAAAAGACACTGGATCGAAGAGCGGTACTAAAAAATACGGTAGTGCTCTCCCTAAGAAAAAAGAGCAAGATATTGGGAATATCTCTCTCGGAAAGCAAAGGTGACGTTATCAACCGGTAGCAGCTGTGACTCCTGCTATCAGCCCTGCGTCTATTCCGATGTATCAACCTCAGGTTGCGCAGAGCCAACCTAATCAGCAAAGGACACAACAACCTCTTCAGCAGGCTCGTCCTCCATGCAACAACAACCGTACAACACGGCCACCAGGATTTGATCCTATACCTGTGTCGTACGCAGAGCTGTTTCCGTTACTACTGGCTAAGGGGCACATTCAGACTAAATCTCCTCTTACAGTACCGGAAAATCCTCCTTTTTGGTTTAAGGTGGATCAAACTTGCCCTTATCATCAAGGAGGTCCAGGGCATAACATAGAGACTTGTCTCAATTTCAAGTCCGACGTGAAAAAACTTGTTAGGAGCGGGGTCTTATCCTTCAAGGATACAAATCCTAATGTTCTTATGAACCCGCTACCTCAACATGAGAAAGCTGCAGTCAATTTGATAGAAGGAGAGACTAACGATGTCTATAAAATTCACGATGTACTCTTGTTAAAGACCAATCTGGTCAAGATGCATTGTAGACAGAGTGGATATGGCCATGTGCCACCTCATAACTATCACCAGTGTGATATCTGCTCTAAAGACAACCAAGGATGTTCTGTGGTGCAAGCAGCTCTACAGGAACAGATGGATCTCGGATGGATCCAAGAGCACCGAGTTCGTGGAGTTAACATGGTCTACACAAATTCCAATGTCATTCAGAACCACGATATCCGTGCAATGAATGTCAATCTGGTGGCAATGCACTCAAGGCAAAGCCAGTATCATAATCTGCCGCAGCACGATTACAGTTCCTGTCTGACTTGCTCGGTAAACAAACAGGGTTGCTCTTTCATACAAGAGGCCCTCCAGCATCAGATGGATCTTGGATGGATCCAAGACTACCATGATAGGAACTCCTATCAAATCAACATGGTTCAGATCTTCGATATCCGCGTGATGAATACCAACCTGGTAGAGTTACATGCTGAACAGGTCCGACTCGGATTCCTAATATCACATGACTATCAAAGCTGTAAAGCAGGTTGCGAAAACGATCGAGGTTGTACTCTTGTCCAGGAGGCACTTCAGCACTTATTAAATCACTGGTGGATGCCAATCTACATGGATGAAGATACTCAACAAATTAGTATCAGTAACAAGAACCCTACTCGACGTCAGAGTCAGGATGTCCGATCTGTGGAAGCTAACCTAGTGAGGTTACATTGTATTCAAAGTGGGCGTGGCCAGGTGCCACCACACAACTATGAACGTTGCGGCGTCTGTTCGGAAAGTAACCAAGGGTGTTACTTTGTGAGAGCAGCTCTCCAGGGGCAGGTGGATCGTGGAGAGATTCGCCCATATCCGGGTTCTGGACCCATCAACTGGACGCCGAACTACCTTGCCGAGCAAGTTGAGGATGTTGTCACGATCTCTGGTCATCAGAGGACCAGGAATGTTTTTGCCATTATCCCTCTGCTTGACGAATCAAGAATTCCCAACCGGGAACGGATCGAGATTATGTACGATGGTCAGAAAAACCAGAAGGTTCCCATAGTCATCTATCTACCGGGACCACTACCGTATGAATCAGCTAAGGCTATCCCTTACAAATATGGTGCAATGACAGTTGAAAATGGAAAGGAAATTCCATTACCCTCTGTCGTGAATATTGCAGACATCAGTTGTGTAACACAGAGCAGTAGAATCTTCAACCGAGGAGTTGGAGAACTTAACAAAGAAAAAGGAACTTCAGACGGAAGCTCCCGATCCCCCAGTCGGTCAATCCAGTAATCGCGACCTTTCGAAAAATAATGATGAGATGCTAAAGCTCATCCAAAGGAGTGAATATAACATTGTTGATCAGTTGTTACAGACTCCTTCAAAGATCTCGGTATTACCACTGTTGCTCAGTTCAGAAGCCCACAGGGAGGCTCTACAGAAAGTCTTGGAGCAGGCCTTTGTGGAACAGGATGTAACAATCAGACAGTTCGATAGCATTGTCTCTAACATCACTTCCTGCAACAATTTGGGATTTAGTGATGAGGAATTACCCGAAGAGGGTCGCCGTCATAACATGGCGCTCAACATTACAGTTAACTGCCAGGACGATGCTTTAGCCAGCGTACTGGTAGACACAGGGTCAGCCCTGAATGTTATGCCGAAGTCCACTTTGATGCAATTATCATTCAAGGGACCTCTGATGAGAATCATCGAAGTCGTCGTCAAAGCATTCGACGGATCCAGAAAAACGGTTATCGGCGAAGTTGATCTTCCCATAACTATTGGTCCTCACACTTTCCAAGTCACTTTCCAGGTCATGGACATCCGGGCAACGTGCAGTTGTTTATTAGGAAGACCTTGGATACATCAGGCTAGAGCGGTCACTTTGACCCTCCACCAAAAGCTAAAGTCCGTCAAGAACAATCAACTTGTCACAGTTTGTGGGGAACAAGCCTTGCTTGTATGCAACTTGTCATCATCTACTGGCATAGAACTCGAGGAGGTTATTGGAACTCAGTTCCAAGCACTGTCGGTAAGCAAGAACAATCAGTTCAAAGGAGGAACCTCGATTTCCTCATACAAAGATGCTATTAAAGCGGTCGAGAGTACCGATACAACAGGATGGGGACAACTTGTCATTCCTATTAACAATAAAACAAAGAAGGGTCTTGGTTTTTCTGCAACCTGTACCCGGACAGCTGCCAACGATGAAAGTCTTCAGCCCCTTCAAAACTTCTTCCATAGTGGAGGTTTCCCTCACCCAGTGTCTCAGGCAGTACATGCTATCAATGAGGAAGATCCCTCTGACACAGATGAAGAATGGAAGTTCTATCTTAATGAGGACGGTTATATGTCCCAGGAAGAGGTGCCTACACCCTTTTGCTTTCCTACACAGAGTCCGAGAATTATACTAAGGTCAGACGTCGAAATGATCTATGGAAATTGTGATCCGGAAAGATGTCGTGCTCCGCCAAATTCATTAGAGGAGGACACTCTGATGAAAGACAACTTTGACCATAATTACTATGGCCCAATGGATGGTCTGCCAATGTGGCAGCCTTACCCAGGAAACTTGGGGCAAGATAGTCAGCCGAGCAATGAAAATCAGCTGACCGTCATTGAACAGAATACCTGTGTCCCCACCATGTCATGGGATCAACACTTAGGTCATTCAGAAACTACTCAACATGAAGATGAATTTGCAACGTTTGCAGGACTTAAATTCATCAACTATGCTTTTCCTGAGGTCAACGTCATCGAGAGAGATGACTCCTCCAGTTCCAGAGAAGTGTGGGACACCTTGGGACAACCGAGTGGGAAATAGGACTATATGGTCAAGTACACCGCTCCCGAAAGCTCTCGTATCAGATTCGAAGATATCCAGCCTACTGGATGGGGAGATACAGCTGAGAGCATAAATACTATGTAAAATGCAACTGAGGAATTCTCCTACGACAACTCTTCCTGGGAGACAGATTCCAACGATCCTGCTCCACCAGAAATCAGTGTCATTTCTGAATACAAATCAAGGAAGGTGCCAGACTTTGTGATTCGCCGAGGAGTTCGCCGCCAATGGGTTGCCTTCGAGGTTCCGAAGGTCGTTCATCAGTCGAAGTAATTGTCATCTTTTAACCTTTCACCCTGCCCAGGTGAAACGGATGTTTTGATAGGGCTCGCTTTCTGTAAATTTCCCTCTTCGCTTCACCCAAAGCGACAGAGTTTTGTTTTATAGGGCTATAGTTTCAAGGATCGACTTGTTCATTAATAAAATAACGTCGTTCTGTAATTTCCGCATTAATTGTTGTTTTCTCTTTTTGCTTTTTCAGAAAATGGTAATCCTAAAAAACAATTCAAATAAAAACAAGCAGTAAAAAATAAAACACTGCACACACTTGCATTTTCTCTATCTCTTCTAAAAAACAATCATCACGTCATGTAGATTGCTTGTTTTAAACCCAGTTGAAACATACGATCTGATGCCTTCTCCCAACTTTGAGTTCCCGGTATTTGGGGCTGAAAAAGAAGTTGACAATGAAATTCCAGAAGAGATCTCCTGATTACTCAGACAAGAGGAAAGGTCGATTGAACCTCACAAAGAGCTGTTGGAAACAGTAAACTTGGGTTCAGAAAAAGAGAGAAAAAAAATCAGGATTGGGGCACTACTCAGTCCAACTGCCAGAGAGGGTTTGATAAAGCTTCTCAAAGAATTCCCCGATGTGTTCGCTTGGTCCTATCAGGATATGCCAGGGTTGAATACCAGCATCGTGGAACATCACTTACCGTTAAGATTGGAATGTCCGCTCGTAAAGCAAAGGTTGAGACGCACTCACTCAAACATGGCCATCAAAATCAAAGAGGAGGTACAGAAACAGATCGACGCGGGTTTCCTCGCTACATCTGAATATCCTCAATGGTTAGCCAACATCGTACCCGTTCCCAAAAAGGACGGAAAGGTCAGAATGTGTGTTGATTACAGGGATCTAAACAAGGCAAGTCCAATGGACGACTTTCCTTTACCACACATTGACATGCTGGTAGACAGTACAACAAAGTTCAAAATTTTCTCCTTCATGGATGGATTCTCGGGCTATAACCAAATCAAAATGGTGCCGAAAGACATGGAGAAAACTTCGTTCATTACCCCATGGGGTACCTTTTGTTACAAGGTAATGCCGTTCGGTTTGAAGAATGTCGGGGCAACCTATCAAAGGGCCATGACTACTCTGTTTCATGACATGATACACAAGGAAATCGAGGTATATGTCGATGATATGATTGCAAAATAAAAAACAGAGAGTGAGCACGTTGAACATCTGTCAAAATTGTTCGAACGTCTAAGAAAATTCAAGCTCCGCTTGAATCCCAACAAGTGCACCTTCGGTGTCCGTTCGGGGAAACTACTAGGGTTCATCGTCAGCCAAAAAGGGATTGAGGTTGATCCTGACAAGGTCAAGGCCATTCGAGAAATGCCTTCTCCGAAAACTTAAAAACAAGTCAGAGGATTCCTGGGACGTTTGAACTACATCTCCAGATTCATATTCCTTATGACTGCCACTTGTGCGCCAATCTTCAAATTACTCAAAAAGAACCAGGATTGCGTTTGGTCAGAAGATTGCCAAACCGCCTTCGACAGTATTAAGGAATATCTGTTGAATCCGCCGATTCTATCACCTCCAGTGTAAGGAAGACCACTGATCATTTACCTCACAGTCCTAGAGGACTCAATGGGATGTGTACTTGGCCAACAAGATGAAACCAAACGGAAAGAGTCTGCCATTTACTATCTGAGCAAGAAATTCACCGACTGCGAAACTCGGTACACTATGCTTGAGAAAACTTGTTGCGCTTTGGCTTGGGCAGCCAAACGTCTTCGCCAATACATGATTCGTCATACTACTTGGTTGGTCTCCGAAATGGATCCAATCAAGTACGTTTTCGAAAAACCTGCTCTCACGGGAAGAATCGCCGGTTGGCAGATGCTGTTATCAGAATATGACATAGAGTACCACGCTCAGAAAACCGTTAAGGGAAGTATTTTAGCCGATCATTTGGCTCATCAACCGATTGACGATCAGGAATCAGTCGGGTTTGACTTCCCAGGCGAAGATGTCATGTATCTAAAGATGAAATATTGCGATGAACCGTTACCCAGTGAAGGGCCAGAACCAGGTTCCCAATGGGGACTTATCTTTGACGGAGCAGTTAATTATTACGGAAACGGAATTGGGGCAATCATTGTTACCCCTCAGGGTACCCACATTCCTTTCACCGCTCAACTTACGTTCAAATGTACGAACAACGAGGCCGAATACGAAGCATGTATCATGGGTCTCGAGGGAGCAATTGATTTAAGGATCAAAAACTTGGACGTATATGGCGATTCAGCCCTGGTTATCAATCAGATAAAAGGAGATTGGAACACATACCAATCAGGACTGATTCCTTACAAAGATTATGCAAGAAGGTTGCTACCTTTCTTCACTAGAGTCGAGTTTCATCACATCCCTCGTGAGGAGAATCACATGGCTGATGCTTTAGCCACCCTCTCTTCCATGATTAGTGTAGGTCAATGGAACGACCTACCTAGGATCGACATAATGCACCTTGAACGGCCTGCTTACATCTTCACGATTGAAGCAGTCATAGATGACAAACCTTGGTATCACGATATCAAATGCTTCCTTCAGAAACAAGAGTACCCACCTGGGGCACTCAGAAAGATAGAAAGACCCTCAGAGGATTGACTGGAAACTTCTTCCTGAGCGGTGACACTCTCTATAAGAGAAATTTTGACATGGTCTTGCTCCGATGCGTAGACAGGCCAGAAGAAGACATGCTTATGAAAGAGATTCATGAAGGATCCTTTGGCACTCATGCCAATGGACACACAATGGCGAGAAAAATTCTAAGAGCAGGGTACTATTGGTTGACCATGGAATCTGACTGCTAAAAGTACATGAGGAGGTGTCACAAATGTCAGACATACTCTGACAAAATTCATGTACCGCCATCACATCTCAAAGTTCTTTCTTCCCCGTGGCCTTTTTCTATATGGGGAATCGACATGATTGGCTTGATCGAACCTAAGGCTTCAAACGGACATCGGTTCATCCTGGTAGCCATTGACTATTTCACCAAGTGGGTCGAAGCAGCGTCGTACGCTAATGTAACCCGGCAAGTGGTGGTCCGATTTATCAAAAACAATATCATCTGCCGTTATGGTGTTCCAAGCGAGATCATTACCGATAATGGATCTAACTTGAACAATAAGATGATGAAAGAGTTGTGCGCAGAGTTCAAGATTGAACACCATAACTCATCTCCCTACCAACCAAAGATGAACGGAGCGGTAGAAGCGGCTAACAAGAACATCAAGAAGATCGTTCAAAAGATGGTTGTAACCTACAAAGATTGGCACGAGGTGCTACCCTTTGCTCTTCATGGTTATTGCACATCTGTCCGCACTTCAACAAGGGCTACCCCTTTCTCTCTAGTATATGGCATGGAAGCAGTGCTCCCCATAGAAGTAGAGATCCCGTCAATCCGAGTATTGATGGAAGCTAAGCTCGCCGAAGCTGAATGGTGTCAAGGCCGACACAACGAATTGAACCTGATCGAAGAGAAGCGAATCACGGCACTATGCCATGGTCAGTTGTATCAGCAGAGAATGAAGAGGGCGTTTGACAAAAAGGTCCGACCTCGTGTCTTCAGAAAAGGAGACCTCGTGCTCAAGAAGATATAATCATTTCTCACTGACTATCGGGGCAAATGGACCCCAAATTACGGTGGCCCCTATGTGGTCACAAAAGCTTTCTCAGGCGGCGCCTTGAGACTTGCAACCATGGATGGAGAGGAATTTTCCTACCCCACAAATGTTGATGTAGTCAAGAAATACTTCACCTATAAAAAACGTCTCGGTGGATTGAAAACCCGAAATGGCGGTCCAGGCAAAAGTTAGAGACATGAAAAAAAATCATCCCGATGGATTGGAAATCTCATAGTACAATCCAGGCAAAAATTAGGGATAATGGCAAGTAACTATGTTCAACAGAGGCAAGTCCCTCAGCAGTAGTTACATCATCCGTCAGAAAATTCCAGTCAAGGTCATCTTCGACAGAAGCTCAGGATGCCCCGAATTCAAAGTTGGTAGAAGGATAGCGGTCGTTATGTTTCAACGTAGCCCTTTTCCCTGTAAATTACCATTTTCAAACTTTGTATATACTCTTTGGAATCACGCGTTTGGCTGATCTCCATCTTATCAATAAAATTTGAGCCATTGTGCTTTTGTTTGTAATTCTTATTTGTTTTAGCTTTACAGAACGACGTTGTTAACATGATTAACGATTCTTGAAATAAAATGAAAATGAATTTACTTGTTAAAACTTTTTCTGCTTTTAATAAAGACGGCAATTTCTTTTGACTGTTGAACATCAAAAGAGCATCAACCGCTTCTTCAGAAGTAAGCGAACTTCAAAGTGCAGAATCAACGTACTCCTTCTAACCCAGTACGTCTGAATGAAGGGATCAACTGTGTCAGAGACCTTGTTTCGTCTGACACGCCTCGGCCGAGTTCTCATCTCCTAAGCCCGACCAACGGTAGCTCCCAACTGGGACTATCTCTCCTAAGCAAGGTGGAATTGTTATCTTGAACCAGCGATATTTCTACACGCCCCGCGATGGCCGAGTATCCAGTCATGTTCACCCGTCAGTTCGTATGTTGCATCAGTTTTGTCAGCATAAACATACATACATCATGCATTATTGATTTGCATTCACATTTCATATTGCATCGCTATCACTCTAGTCGGCCTTGTCCCCTAGTGATAAAAGTCCTCTCAATCGAGTTGTCAGCCCTTTCCTCGTCAAGAGGTGTTACGTCTGAACAATCTCTCTCCTCCAGTTTTATTTCTAGATTGAAGTTGGGTCCTTGACCACTTTGATAACTTGAACCTCTGAAAATCCAGAGAAAACGTTCAACAAACATCACTCTTCACCATTGAAGATGATATACTTGCTTTCCCGGATTAAAGAAAATCCCGAGAGAAAGCCTCCTAAATCAGAGATTCGGCAGCATGCCAGTTTCGCTCCGAGGAGACCGCTGATGGAAAGGTCATCGGCACCTCAAAATTGGATCACATCATATGGCATTTCTCCGAGAAGATCTCCGAGAAAAGTATGATGTAAAGACCCCAAGAGAATCCAGTCTCTCAAGGGACTCGCATTCCCCAAGTAGAGTCAACAAACGGCATCTCCAACAGAGAAGTTTTTGCACCTCTACAACTCAGACGACTGGGTTCACCAGCAAGTCTGACATCAAAACTTTTTCCGTCAAATGGCATCTCCCCAAGAAAATTCGGCGAGAAGTTTGAGGAAAACCGCTACGCATAGTGTCCCTTGTCAACTAAGTTTATTGACAAAAGAAACTAAGATCAGTTCCTCGGTAGGAAACCAGGATCGAGGGGAAGTTTAAATCAGAAACTAAGACCAGTTCCTTGGTAGGTAACCCAGATCGAGGGAATTTTATTTCAGCAACTGAGACCAGTTCCTTGGTAGGAAACCAGAACGAGGGGAAGTTGACAAAAGAAAACTGAGACCAGTTCCTTGGTAGGAAACCAGAACGAGGGGAAGTTGACCAAAGAAAACTGAGACCAGTTCCTTGGCTGAAGACCAGGATCGAGGGGAAGTTTACCTTTTCTAAGCATCATTGCTCAGCAAAAGAAGATGAATGCGATCCGTCATTCATAGACACCATCAAAATTTCGGGTATTCCGATATTTAATCCTCTTGCACCCCGAATGCCCGAATACCTTCGTCATTCACACCTTCGGGTTCAAGAAGATTAAATAGGGGCATCTGTCATACCCCAAATTTTGACCACTAAGATTTCCCATCATTGTGAAAATCATCATCACAATATGGAGGAACCATCATATTTCATCAGTCTCCCCAAAGATGGGTGAGCATCCACTACAATCAAAATTAGGGTTTCAAGCCCTCTCTGAGTGCTTAGATAAAGGATCAATCAAGGAATGACATGATCTTCAACTTGTCTAACATCTCAAACATCCACAATGGATCAAAAGGACTCCCACTTCAAGGATCAAGCACAAGGTTGCTCCCTTCTAGGTGGGTTCAAGTCTCAAGATCGACAGTGTCACCAAATTAGGGTTTTGGTCGACCAGGGCCTCCAGATGGAAATTTTTCATCTGGGCACAAGCCAATGATCCAAAACCTAACCTAATATACTACATGGAACCTCATGGACCCAATCATCAAGTCAATCTTGCCTCAGGGATGCATTCATAAAAAATCAGGAATTAGGGTTTCTTGACCTAATTCACCCCTAAATTGACTTTTGGGACAAAACATGAGCCAAGACCTCAAGACATAATTTGAGGGTCTCTAATGAACTATATTGATCCATTTGCAACAATGGATTAATCCAAGAAACTTGAGCAACAAGTCTCAATTTCATCTGCACCACAATTAGGGTTTTAAGGAAAAAGTCAACTGTAACTTTGACTTTTGACCAGGACATGCTCCCAAACCCTAAGACATGCATCAATATGTCCTATGACACCCATGGAACATGTCCATCAAGTTTGATTTAAGTCAAGGACATGATTTCCTGAAGAATTGCACAGTTTGGAATTCATCTGATAAAAAGTCAACTGTGCACAAAAGTCAACTTTGACTTTTTGAGATTTTTCACCAAAATGGATTTTTAACCCTAAAATGATGTTAATGTATGATTTGAATCATCATTCATCAAGAAAAATCAATAAAAGTTGAATAACTTGTAAAAGGGGTAACTATAAAAACTTAGAAAATTTTCTAAGTTAAAAATAAAGTGACAAGGGTACCAACTTTGGAGGATCATAACTCCTAAACCACAAGGCCATTGTGCCCCATCCAAGGCTTGATTTGTAGATCTCATTGCCCTCTACAAAAACTTCAACTAGACCTAAGTCCAATTCATTAAGGATTTTGAGTTATGGAGTGATCAAAGTGGCTGAAAAGTGAAAATGTCACTTTTTCCAACACTTTGTGAAATTTTCACTAAGTCCAAATCTGTCTTCACTTTTTGCCAAATGTAGGGGGATTTTTCACTTGGATTCAAAAGAGATCAAAACCAAATATGTTCAAACAGTTGTTGTATCATGTAAGGGCTTTCCAAAATGGTCAAGAACATTACCAAATTCAACTTACACCATGAGATATGACATTGGCAAGTTGCCTTGTTGAAATCTGTCAAGGCAAGGCAGAATTTGCAATTTTGCTCGATTTACCAAAATCAGCCAAATTCAAATGCTCCTATCCACTTGGACACATCTGAGGATTGAATCTAAAGGGGACAATCACTGAGCCAAGCCTCCAAAGTCCATGGAACAAGAAATAGCATGTTTAACCTAGGATGGCCAAAATAGGGACAAGACTCCAAATTTGGATTGAAGAATTCAATGGAAGCATCAAGGTGGCATGGACTGAGCCATTCTCATCTGAAATCAGTCAAGACTTATCCAAGACCAAGGGAACCATAGCTCTGAGCCATAACCTTTAGTCAATGGCTAGAGGAGACTTGCATTTCCATTGGACAACATTGGCAAAACACCTGCTGCAGTTGCCATTCACTGTGGATCCCAAAACAAACTTGATCTACTATAAATAGAGCTCAATTGTGATCAGTTTGAGTACACCAAAGCCATCAAACAGATGCTTTCCTTAAAATCTCTTCTTTCACCTCAAATTTGCCTTCCAAAGCAAGTAATTCTGAGTTTTTGAGCTAGAGAGCAATTCCACCCAAACTAATCACACACACACCTCATATATATCATATGTAAGCTGTGCAAACCATCAAAAGTGACCTGTAATCACAACATCACAAAGTCACCTCTCAAAACATCAAAATAGCACTTTTTGCATTTTTCAAGCCATGTCTTGATTCAGTCACTTTCCAAACCAGATAAAACCTCAAACACACTCCAAATATCATCCTTGAACTGTCCCAAATGGTTCCCACCATCTGGAACACCATTTGAGGGAGTTTCTATTTTGGTCACTTTTAACCCTTTTTGCAAGAAAGGGACTGTTTGTGTTTTTGCAGGTACCAGCTGATTCCAATCATCTTAAAAGCATCCAAGGGATCATTTGAGGTGGTTCAAAGCATAAAATCATATCTGGAGCAAGAAGGTTGGCAGATTACAGAGAAACCTCCAAAATCCCAAAGAAGGGTAAGCCTCTCAGCTTGCACTCACCAAAACATGTGTGCATTTGAAGTCCACTGAGTATGGATCCATTATACATGTCATATGTGTTGTGTTTGTGCCAATTGATCATGTAATTCATGCCTGTATCCAAGTGTAGCATAGAAAATGCAATCATAGGCCATTTTCAAAACCACTATCGGGTTTTGAGGAGGGAGTGTGATCTGAAAAAACCACCACCACCATCGGATTCCTTGTGAAATTCTGGCCCAGATACATATAAATTTTGTCTCCAATCATTAAGAATTGAGAAAGTTATGACCTTCACGTTTTTGAGCCAAAACTTGCCTTGGGCAAGCCAAAACCAAGGCATGACTTGTGTATTTGTTGGTTTGTTTCAAACAATGGATGTATCACCACCCCAGTGGTAAGGCGCGCGCCTTGTATACTTGAGGTCGTGGGTTCAAACCCCACCCATGCCATTTTGTGATTTTTCACATTTTTGCTATTTTTCCAACTATTTTCATGTTTTGTTAATTATTTGGAAAATTTATAACTCTTTCAATTTTAATTATTTTTTATTGGTTCTTTTTGCAAAAAATCACAAAAATGTTGAAATATTTTATTCCACAAAAAAAAAATAAGTTTGTATTATTTATTTAATATAATTAGTATTTTTGTGAATAAATTCATTTCATTTGTTTTTAAACATTTTGAAATGAATATTCATCTTGAAAAATCAAGACCAAATGAGTTTTAATATCTCTTGTGATTTATACCTCATTTTTTAAACCTTAAACAAAAATCACAACTGGTTTATTCAAACCTATTTGGTATTTTTCATTGATTTTCTTTAAATATTTACTTTTAAAGAATAAAATTAGGGTTTCTTTGATTTTCACTCAAACAAATCATTGTCAAACACTCATGGGCCTCTAATAGAGTGTAAGACCCAATCCTTTTTTTGACCAAATCATTTTTGGGCCTCAGTGTATTGTATAAGTCCCGATACCGTCAAAAACAAACGGCGCGATCGTCGCCTTTTGAAAAATCAAACATTGGGCCTCTCCTCGAGCTATAAGACCCATTCAAAATTTTTGGGCCTCTAATAGAGTGTAAGACCCAACCCCCTTTTAACCAAAACAACTTTGGGCCTCACTTATTGTATAAGTCCCTCTGCGTTAAAAGAAAACCTCGGCGCGATCGCCATTTTAAACGGAAAAATCATTTGGGCCTACCCTCGTGTTATAAGCCCCACTCTTTTTCTTTAAACCTTTTGGGCCTCTTGAGAGAGTGTAAGACTCATCCCTTTGTATAGAAAACCTTTTTGGGCCACAGTCACTTGTATAAGTCCCTCTGTATAAAGTCAAACAGTGCGCTCACTGATAAAACCCTGGGCCTCTCCTTGAGCTGTAAGCCCCAAATCTTTATTTTTCAAAGCACTTTCTCCTTTGATTTTGAAATATACTGTTGTTTTCAATCTTTCTTTGTTGAACAACTAACCAAACAGCATGGAAGCACTACAACCGAGTAAGTGGTTATTGCTTTCATTTACCACTTTCATATACATATAACTGTATTGTGGGGCTGTTTCACTGTAAGTCTTCTTTCATAAACTCATATCAACAGTGTAATAATAGTATAGATATTTTGAGTTTCCCCGGCAACTACGTCTAGAACTAGGTGACGCCGTTTCATTTACTCGTAGAAATAGACAACTAGATCCCCAATAGGATCACCAGATACAGTCTTCTCTTCGGCTGTCCTCATTAGGAATTGTCAAGAAACTCAACTCCCAGAGATGAATGTATTCTCCGTGAATGGCATCTTTGAGTTTCTTCCAAATTCTCAAACTTTCCTGACTTGATCTATTCTTTGTGAATAGCTTGCCTTGAATTTCTCGGGGTTTGGGGACCCACGGGCTTCTTAAAAGCATCGGCCTCCTCTTGGGCATCATACAAGGACCCACAGGCTTCCTAAAAGCAACCCCGCCTCCTCTTGGGCTTAGTACAAGGACCCTACGACTTCTTAAAAGTATTCACAGCCTCCTCTTAGGCTTCGTATAATGATCTCTTCCTCCGGGAGTGATAGCCTCCTCTTGAGCTTCGTACAAGGACCGATTGGCTTCTTAAAAGTTTCTAGCCTCCTCTTGGGCTTCGTACAAATTGTCCCGACGACCTCCTAGAGGTATAGGAACAGAACTTAGTCATCTTCATAGAACAGTCCTTTCATAGAGTCTACTACTGTTTTTCAAAGCATGGTACAAAAGGTGAAACTCTAGACTTGGACGGTCTAATCTCCTTGAGTCTCAAAGACATTCTCAAGTGACCCCTTCGTTAAATAGGAAGGAAACCCGCAGACTCGGACAATCTCAATACCCTTTGGATTTCCCGCTTCCTTAAAGAACAGGAATAACCCGGATCCTTGAATCAAATCCATGAGTACAGTGTTGCTCATATAAGAACTGATTTTCTCTTTAAAATCAGTATACTGGACCTGTCACTCAACTGAAACAGCAACCATAGCCTCCTTTTGGGCTTTGTACAATGATCCTCCCCAGCGGAGTCAAACAACGTTTAGCCTCTCTCTCGGGCTTTGTACGAGACACATAAGAGACTCCCTAGTTGAGTCAATCACCCTTTCACCTCCATCTCGGGCTTTATACGAGATACAAAAGGGTTCTTACTGAGCCAAACGAATTTTCGCCTCCATCTCGGGCTTCATACGAGATACCAAAAGATTCCCTCGTCGAGTCAAAAACCTTTTAGCCTCTCTCTCGGGCTTTGTACGAGACACATACTAGCCTCCTCTTAGGCTTTGTATAAGAAAACCACTGGTTAATCCAATTAACCTTTTAGCATCAAAGTTATGCCTCGTTCACAGTACACAAACATCAACAACTCCTTCCTCTTCCATCTAATCGCTGTAAGCGGCAAGCCTCTGGATTATTTACATCTACGCCACTGTCCCTCTTTTAGCATGAGAAATTCCTAAAGAAAGATAGCATTGCTCTACACTGAGTTAAAGTCTTCTCCTTCAGGTTAAAATCCCTATAAAGGAAATTATGGCATTGCCGGATTCACAAATCCCGGTTAAAGTAATTATCCTTTATAAACATTTGTCATAGACAAACCCCTCTTTAGAGATGATAAATTCTCTCTAAAGTAAACCCCTTTAGCTTCACATCTTGGGCTTTAAACAAGATACAAACCACCTTTCGCTTCACATCTTGGGCTTTGAACAAGACACCAAATACCATTTCCTCCCATAGAATAAGAGGAACTACGAACGCTCTGATTTCCCTATTTCGGTAAACGGGAATACGTAGGCATAAGATTGAAAGAAAAATCTTAGCGAGCGCAATCAACAAAAAACCCAAAATCCCATAGCATCAGTCCTAACATCCTAATCCTTGTTCCCCGCCAGAAACCTTCTGTCAAAATGAAAAGAAAGAAAACAGTATTGGCGAAAATACAAATAACCAGTACAAAGGCCCCCCCACATTGATAGCATCCGTAACCTAACAGACCGCTGTTTAAACTCAGTATGCAAGCAGGGTTAATTGGAGACATCTATTTCCCTTCCTTATTCAGCTCACAATAGGATAAAAAATGAATCGGCCTGTAGTTAAAGCTCAAACCGCAGAGAGCGGCCAGCGCTTAAGAACCGCGTCCAAAATCGCTCGCTACATCTAGTTATGTGTTTTGCTTTAATGGTGGCGTTGTGAGCTATAAAAGTTCAATGCAAGATACAGTTGTTGATTCTACAAATGAGACCGAGTACATTGCTGCCTTAAATGCAACAAAGGAAGTTGTTTAGATCAAGAAGTTCATTAGTGAACGTGGCATAGTCCCTAACATTGTAGATCCCATTGATATCTATTGTGATAACAACGGTACTATCGCATAAGCTAAGGAGCCTAGATCTCACCAACGATCCAAACGTATACTTAGGTTATATCACCTTATTATAGAGATAATATATAAAGGAGATGTGAAGATATGCAGAGTACCAACACTTGACGATGTCACTGACCCACTGACAAAGCCTCTTGTGTAGCAGAAGCATGATGACCATACTAGATCTATGGGTATTATGGGTATGCCATATTGGCTCTAGTGCTAGTGGGAGATTGTTGGTGTATGCCCTAGAGGCCAATAGTTTTGGTACTTGTATTGAATTGTTTACTAATAATTATGAAGACATTTCTTTATTATGCTTGTTTTTCCATAATGATAAAGTCCCTAGAATATCTAGTCCGTTTAATGAAATGATAAGCGTGACTTAATCATGAGATCCCATTATACATAAGGACATTATTCTTAAAGTATTTGTAGTCGAGCTTTATTGTGAAGTGGGAAAACATTAAAGCATTGATACTATTATGTAGATAGTCTGATGATCACATCTCATGGATCATGGATAAAGAGTTATCAAGTATTCACATGAGTATGAATATTAGGAGTAATATTTATACTAGATTGACCTGCTATGAGAATACTACATAGAAAGTTATACAAAGTGTCATAAGTTATTCTCATGGTGATAGTGGTGCATACCACCCTTTCAGCTTGAAACCACTATGGACCCTAGACATGGAGTCGAGTACTTTATTGTTGATCAAACATTGTCTCTAATTGGATGACCATAAAGACAGTTGATGGGTACTCCATAAAGTATACTGAGGGACATAAGTGACCTATATGGAATTTGTCTATCTGCCGTAATAGGATAATGTCTAAGGGTCCAATATTGAACTGGACAAGGGTGACATGGTCTATGCCTTGCGTTCACTGTAGACATGAGAGCAAAAGGGTAATTGTACACAATAATATTATCACGAAAAGGTTCTGTCAGATCACATGACATTTTCGTGACTTGGGTAGCAATGATGTGTTGCTAGATATTGCTCATTGTTTATTATATTAAATGTATGATTTAATATAATTGCCAACGTCACGAGAACCTACATGGTCACACACATAAGGACAAATTGATGAGAGATAGAATAAATAAGGAACACTGTAAAGTGCAACGTACTTGAGAAATTATGGAACACCGTAAGGTATGATGTACTTAAGTAAAATATAGAACATCGTATAATATAATAATAATAGTTATTATTATTATTATAGTTATTAAATATGTCAATAATAAAATATATTTATTATAATAATAGTTATTATATTATTATTATTATTATTATTATTATTATTATATGGTGCACTTAAGTTGGGCCTTTTAGCTTGCAGTCCACGCATGTGGTTATATAAATACAACCCTTGTGTATAAACTTTCTTAGTTGATGAAATTCGGCTGGTGAAACCCTGGTCGTAATTTCTTTCTTTTTCTATCTCACTCAAAGTCTTCATTGGTAGCAGCTAGCACTGAGATTGAAGACACTTTGTTCGTGTGAACTGAGTAGAGGTGTTGTTCTTCAATCAACGCTCGTGATCATTCATCCGGATATGCATCAAAACTATTAATCACCACAAGAGGTAACTGTTTCTTTCACTGATCATGCTCATTCGTAAGGATCGACTAAAGGGAAACTTTTTACTGCTGCGCCTTTTGACGCGATTTCCCTTCAGACATGAGGTGTTGAGCGGATCTACAATCACATGGGGAAGAAAGTGTTTTCGGTGGTGCTTTCAAGGTGGTGCTTCAACGATTCGCGTTATATGAAGAGAGTTATCTGGATGTTCTGGTGTAACATGTGGAACACGATGTTCCAACATGTGTGTTGCAACATCTGGTCTCTTTCAATAGACAAATGTTATTGCAGTTGTGGTGAAGAATGGTGTGTTGTAACATCTGGATTATGTGGACAAACTGATGTTATTGCAGTTATAGTGAAGAAGAGACACATGTGGAACATGATGTTCCAACATGGGTGTAACATCTAGCTCTGCCTCAACATGCCAATGAGTTTGTGAGATTTGTTCGACAACTCTTGAAGATCAAATTAATTTAAATGGAAATTTAAATTTGAATTTGAATTAAAAATAAATCATATCTTTTATTGGAGATTTTTATGGAACAAATCATATCCAACAATATCTGCACTTATTCTGGACGTAATCAAATAAAATTATCATTAGAAAAAGCCCAGAAGAAGCATTTCTATTTAAGGAGACTCAAACCTATAGTTTGATGTGTGCACGTTTTGTAGACTCTCTGTTTTACGGTTTCTATTTTTTAGTCTTTGTGTGAGTTATTGTTGTGCACCACTCTAGCGTCTCTATTCATATCTTAAGGCATATTGGTTGGTTTCCTTGTTGAGTTGTAAAGCTTTGTTTTAAGATTTTAATTCTATAAGCTTGAGAGCAAAATGTTTTTGTTTTCTTTTATTCCACACTAATGCTGAATTAGTGTTGGAATCTTTGTGTACACCATTATATATTTCAATAACTTGGTATAGTTGTTGGTTTGTCTTAGTTGAGTTGTAAATTTAACAATCAATAGAGTTGTTATTGAGGTTGATCACTAGAGGTTAGTGATTAAAGAAAAATAGAGGGGTTCTCATATTCAAGAGGAGTCCTATATAGAAAATCATTAGGATTAGGAAGAGGAATTGAACATTATGGAGTTGATGTTCATAGAAAACTAATTATACTAATTCAAAGTAGTAAATTTACTTTCTTGGGCAGAGTGCCCCCCCAGATATAGGTATGGTTTCACCGAACTGAGTTACCAATCTCTTGTGTTATTTGTTGCTTTTCTGCTTAATCATCTTATATAAGCTAAACTATTTTCTCTTGATATTTAAACTGGTTTTTATTCTGGTATACAATGTACCAGACATCGTGCCAAAAATCTGTCCCCAAAATCTTTTATTTGTTATCAACCAATTGTTCACATTATCCTAGACATCTGTCCTTATGAGAATAGAATTTCAGAAGTAAAGGGCTTCACCAAAATGAAACACCCCAGGAAATCACCTCATTTGTTGGTGAAGGGGTTGAACCAAGCATAATCCTGGGTTAAATGTGATAAGCCCATGGTGATGAATGTCATTCGAGGAGGTGCGTGCAAGGTAGATCAAAATCAAAGAACAGCTGAAGTAAAGGCTTCCAAGAACTCTCAGGCCAAAATTAGAACACCTTCATAAAGGCTCAATGAATGTGAGAGGGGGGAAAGTTTCAATTGTCTATGGATGAAAACCTCAAATTCAGACAAATCCATTTGTAGTCCTATCCTGGGGAATGAACATTCAAAAAAGGGAACCGAACACACGTCAAAGGAACTGCATATCCTTTTTTCTGAGCCCATAGGAAGGACCAACCAATTCGATAGACTGTCGACAACAATGTTGGTTGTGTCGATGGCCGCCTCAGGACTCAAAGTAGATGGGTTCCCCCCACTTCTGCAGCCACCCAACTCCCTTTCAAGGAGAGCTCATCAACTTTAAAATGCTCATCAGGCTTGCTCCATGAAACAATGTTTGGTCTACCTCAGTGCTCCATGCGGGTCTTGATTTCAATGCAACTGGGGTCATGATTGTAGGTTCTTCGATAAACCTAAATGAAATCCTCAGTGCGTTCTCTCCTCAACTTAGCTGCCAACATTTTTGAAGTAGAAAAAATAGAAAGTGCATGGAATAGTGTAACGACCCGAAAATCTAAATCAATTATTTAATTATTTATTTAATTAATTTAGAAGGAATTAAGAGAATTTAGAGAATTTTGGAGAAAGAAGGCACTTTTGAATAATTTAATAAAATAAATGAGCATGTGTTATTTATATTATTATTATTATTTAAAAATAAAATGAGAAAGGGCGAGGTGGTCTTATTGGAGAAAAAGTAAAGATAGGATGAGAAGTTCATAAACTGGAATATATGACTAAAAGAGAAAAGGAACGATCATTCTAACTGATCGTGTTTTGGGTGAAGGAAACTGAAGCAGAGAAGAGGAAGAGGAAACCTAAGGGGCTGAGGAGCTTCGAGAAGAATCTTGAAGAAGGAAAAGAAAGGTTTCTGATTACTCTAAGGTATGGGGAGAATTCCTAATTCCTTGTAGTTTCTGAATTTGGGGATTGAATAGATTAGGATTGTGCGGAATTGTATTTGATTTTGATGATTTTGATGTGAAATGTATGATATGATGATAATATGAGGAACTTCACTGGTATGTGTTGATATATGTGTGTCTTATGAGTATTTTGATCAAATTTCGTGTAGAACACTGGTTTTGGGGGATATGGGGATCAAAATTGCAGAAAAATCAGATTTTTGGAAAAGTGGGTTTTGTCGCACTCTGACACGGGCCGTGTCACAGGACACGGGCGGCCGTGTCAACTTTCTGGTCTCGTATAAAAATTGATTTTTTGGAAAATTGGTCCCAGACTTTCTGACACGGGTCGTGTCACAGGACACGGGTGGCCGTGTCAAGCTGCTGACTTGCTACTTTTTTTTAATGTTTTGGAATCGTGTCTCAGGTCTTCTGACACGGGCGGCCGTGTCAGACTGCTGGTTGTTTTATATTTTGCTGTTTTCTTGAAGTTCTCGATGTTTTCTCGTGTTGTTTACTTGGAGTCGAGGTGTTGATGATATATAATTGATGAAACATGATTTTGTGATGAATACTATTGAGATGAAATGAATGATGCACATGTTGATAATTGAATGGAATGAGTAGTTTAGCATCATTGCATTTCATGGCATATTTTATGTTGGCGCTTCGGCCTATTGGTAGCTTCAATCCCATAGTGCGGATTGGAGTGATATGTTGTTATGTTGTGCTCCCATTGGGGAGGGTTGATGGCCAGTGTCCATCACATGGAGAAAAGTCGGTACCGCATTGCATACGTTGCATTTTCATTGAAGTTGACATTGCATTTTCTTATGAAGTAGTTGTGATGAGTCGCATTATGAATTTTAAGTTGATGATGATGTGAATGAAGGCGGATGATGATCTGTTGTTGCTGCTGCTTAATTTATTTAATTTCCATGTCTTTTATTACTATATCGAATTATGTTTACTCACCCTGCCTGCTTGGAAATGTTGCCACTTATGTGGGTAACTTGCAGATAACCCAGAGTAGCTTCGAGGTGACGAAGGAGGTAGCTTTGGAGTGTCCCGTTTATGTTGTTTAAGTTTAGGGGTGTCCTGCTCTGTGTCATGTAACATCGGGTTGGGATGAATTGCGAACTTCGTGTTCTTTTGATTCATGTTGGAATTTTATACTGATGATGTTGTTCTAGATTGGATAAGTTTCTTATAAAGTGTTTAATTGAATTTAAAATGACAAGTTGATTCCGCTGCGAGATTATGATTTCTTTTGACGATGTTTGAGTAACCCGTGTTACGGGACAGGACCATGAGAATTACATAATGTTTTTTAATATGTACACCCTTGGTTGTGGATTTTACTCTGATAATATGATTTATTTCTTTAAAATTGATTGTGGGGTAGAAGGGTGTTACATTAGTGGTATCAGAGCAGGTCGGTCTGTCCGGCCAAGTTTTGTGTTGTCAGTCTGTTGTCAGTCGTTACTTGTTAACGATTATTTGTTTTCTGACATGGTGAGTGTTGTACAGAATGGCTGGAAACAACACGCGCTCTCTTGCTGATGCTATTGCAGCTCTTGCTCGGAACCATGCTCCTGATGAGTTTCGTGCATTGGAGAAGTTTCAGAGGAACAACCCACCAAAGTTTGAAGGAACTCATGACCCGGCAAGCGCACAAAAGTGGCTCAAGGCGATTGAAAAGATTTTTAGAGTGATGGGGTGCTCTGATGCACAGCAAGTGCAGTTCGGGACGCATATGCTGGAAGAAGAGGCCGAGGACTGGTGGGATAACACCCGTCAGAGACTGGAAGATGTTGGCACTGTGGTGACTTGGAATGTATTCAAGCAAGAATTTCTGGGCAAGTATTTTCCTGAAGATGCTCGTGGTAAGATGGAAGTGGAATTCATTGAATTGAAACAAGGGAATATGACTGTGGCAGAGTATGCTGCCAAATTTGAGAGGCTTGTGAAGTTTTGTCCTCATTACAACCGTGCAGATGCTGAGATTTCTAAGTGTCTCAAGTTTGAGAATGGGCTAAGACTAGATATTAAGCAGGGGATTGGATGCCAACAGATTCGCAGGTATGCGGAACTGATGGATAAGAGTAGGATCTATGATGAAGATAGTCGAGCTCGATCTGCTCACTACAAATAGCTAAGTGAAAAGAAGGATAAGGGTCAGTTCAGAGGAAAACCTTATGCGACCCCAAGTGATAAAGGGAAACAGAGGATATCAGATGAGAAGAAGTCAAGTAAGGGAGCCGTTAATGCACCTACTAAGTGCTATAAGTGTGGAGAGGCAGGTCAAAAAGCTGATGTGTGTACTAACAAAGTTCTGAGATGTTACCGTTGTGGTAAGACTGGGCATAGAATTGGTGAATGTCCGAATGAGGGTCCGACCTGTTTCAACTGTGGTGAACATGGGCATATCAGTACTCAATGCCAGAAACCAAAGAAGACTGCTACTGCTGCCCAGACTACGGGAAGAGTGTTTGCTTTGGCTGGCTCAGAAGTTCCCAAGAAGGACAACTTGATTCAAGGTACTTGTTTTATTAACAATGTTGAGTTGATTGCTATTATTGATACTGGAGCTACGCATTCATTTATCTCTCTTGAGTGTGCTACTAGATTGGGTTTAAATTTGTCTAACATGAATGGTAGTATGATAATAGAGACTCCGGCTAATGGTTCGGTGACTACCATGCTTGTTTGTTTGAAGTGTCCTTTGACAATCTTTGAGAAATATTATGTGATGAATTTGGTGTGCTTACCTTTGCACCAAATCGATGTTATCCTTGGTATGAACTGGTTGGAGTTCAACTACGTTCATATTAATTGCTATAGTAAGACTGTGGAGTTTCCAGAGATAGGCGAGGATGGTGAACTGATGTTCTTATCTGCTAAGCAAGTGGATGAACTTTTAGTAGATGAAGCGTTGATGTTCGCAGTGTTTGCATCGTTGCAAGTCAATGGTGAAGCCGTCAGTGCTGAGTTGCCTGTGGTTTGTGAGTTTCAAGATGTGTTTCCTGAGGATATAAGTGATTTACCTCCGGAACGTGGAATTGAGTTTGCTGTGGACTTAATACCAGGTACGAGTCCAGTGTCGATGGCTCCTTATCGGATGTCTGTTTCAGAATTGAGTGAGTTGAAGAAACAACTAGAAGAATTGTTAAAGAAGAAGTTTATTCGTCCTAGTGTTTCTCCGTGGGGTGCTCCAATGTTGCTTGTAAAGAAGAAAGATGGTAGTATGAGATTGTGTGTCGATTATCGGCAGTTGAATAAGGTGACCATCAAGAATAAGTATCCGCTTCCGAGAATCGACGATTTAATGGATCAACTCGTAGGTGCTTGTGTGTTCAGTAAGATTGATCTGAGGTCCGGTTATCATCAGATTAGAGTTAAGGCTGATGATATTCCAAAAACAGCTTTCAAAACGAGGTATGGTCATTATGAATATACGGTGATGCCATTTGGAGTTTCTAATGCGCCTGGTGTGTTCATGGAGTATATGAACAGGATCTTTCATGAATATCTTGATAAGTTTGTGGTGGTTTTCATAGATGACATCTTGGTATATTCTAAATCAGAAGAAGAACATACGGAACATTTGAAGATTGTGTTACAAGTGTTGAGGGAAAAGAAATTGTATGCTAAGTTGTCAAAGTGTGAGTTTTGGTTGAAGGAAGTGAGTTTCCTAGGCCATGTGATTTCAAGTGGTGGAATTTCTGTGGATCCCTCAAAGATTGATACGGTGTTGCAGTGGGAGACTCTGAAGTCTGCAATGGAGATTCGTAGTTTTCTTGGATTGGCTGGTTATTATCGCAAATTCATTGAAGGTTTTTCTAAGTTGGCTTTGTCGTTGACGCAATTGACTCGAAAAGGACAAGCGTATGTATGGGATGTCGCTTGCGAAGAAAGTTTTGTGGAACTAAAGAAAAAGTTGACAAATGCTCCAGTGTTGGTTTTGCCAGACCCGAATGAGTCATTTGTGGTTTATTGTGATGCTTCAAAGATGGGCCTTGGTGGAGTTCTGATGCAAAATGCTAAAGTGGTCGCTTATGCTTCTAGGCAGTTAAGAGTCCATGAGAGGAATTACCCTACACACGACTTAGAGTTGGCTGCTGTAGTATTCGTGCTGAAGATTTGGAGGCATTATCTTTTTGGTTCGAAATTTGAGGTATTCAATGATCATAAAAGTTTGAAATACTTGTTCGATCAGAAAGAGTTAAACATGAGGCAGAGGAGGTGGCTAGAATTGTTAAAGGATTTTTAGTTTGATTTGAATTATCACCCCGGTAAAGCAAATGTAGTGGCTGATGCTTTGAGTAGAAAGTCATTGCATATTTCAATGCTTATGGTGAGGGAACCTGAAATGATTAAGCAATTCAGAGACATGAGTTTATTGTGTGAGACGACCACTGATAGTGTGAAATTGGGCATGCTAAAACTGACTAGTGGAATTTTGGAGGAAATTCGGGAAGGTCAGAAATCTGATTTGAAGTTAGTGGACCAATTAATAAAGATTAATCAAGGTAATGGAGGCGAGTTCCGAATTGGTGAAGATGGAGTTTTGAGATTTCGAGATAGAGTATGTATCCCGTATATCTCTGGAATCAAAAAGAGTATTTTGGAAGAAGGACATAAAAGTCGATTGAGTATTCACCCTGGTGCTATGAAGATGTATCAAGACCTGCGTAGATTGTTTTGGTGGCCAAGCATGAAAAGAGATATTGCTGAATTTGTGTATGCATGTTTGACTTGCCAGAAGTCCAAGATCGAACATCAGAGGCCTTCAGGTATGAGCCGTTGAATGTCCCTGAATGGAAATGGGATAGCATTTCCATGGATTTTGTGACGGGGTTATGGGTAATTGTGGATAGATTAACCAAGTCGGCACATTTCTTGCCGATGAGGATTAACTATTCTATGCAGAAGTTAGCTGAAATTTATATTGATGAAATTGTGAAGTTGCATGGAACACCTTCGAGTATTGTATCAGATAGAGATCCGCGATTTACGTCAAGGTTTTGGAAGAGTCTACAGGATGCTTTGGGTACTAAGTTGAGGATGAGTTATGCTTATCACCCGCAGACAGATGGTCAGTCGGACAGAACAATCCAATCTTTAGAAGATTTGTTGAGAACTTGTGTGCTGGATCAAGGATAATCTTGGGATAGTCACTTGCCGTTGATCGAGTTTACATACAACAAAAGTTTTCAGGCTAGTATTGGGATGGCGCCATATGAGGCATTGTATGGTAGACGTTGTCGGACTCCATTGTGTTTGTATGAGTCGGGAGAGAGTTATGTACTTGGACCTGAGATTGTGCAAGAGACAACGGAGAAGATTAAAATGATTCGGGATAAAATGAAGACGTCGCAGAGTCGTCAGAAGAGTTACCATGATAAGAGAAGAAAAGTACTAGAATTCCAAGAGGGAGACCACGTGTTCTTAAGAGTTACACCCATGACTGGTGTGGGACGAGCTTTGAAGTCTAGAAAGCTCACTCCGCGCTTTGTTGGTCTGTATCAGATTATGCAGAGGATATGAGAAGTTGCCTATCGGGTGGCTTTACCACCGTCACTTGCAAATTTGCATGATGTGTTTCATGTATCGCATTTGAGAAAGTATATTCCGGATCCGTCGCATGTGATTCAAATGGATGATGTGCAGGTAAGGGATAACCTGACAGTGGAAGCTTTGCCTGTGAGGATTGATGGTCGAGAGTTGAAGCAACTGCGAGGTAAAGAGATTGCTTTAGTGAAAGTACTGTGGGGCAGACCAGCTGGTGATAGTTGGACTTGGGAGCGTGAAGATCAGATGAAAGAATCGTATCCGACTCTGTTTACTTCAGGTAATTTTCGAGGACAAAAATTCTTAAAGTAGGGGAGAGTTGTAATGACCCGAAAATCTAGATCAATTATTTAATTATTTATTTAATTAATTTAGAAGGAATTAAGAGAATTTAGAGAATTTTGGAGAAAGAAGGCACTTTTGAATAATTTAATAAAATAAATGAGCATGTGTTATTTATATTATTATTATTATTTAAAAATAAAATGAGAAAGGGCGAGGTGGTCTTATTGGAGAACAAGTAAGGATAGGATGGGAAGTTCATAAACTGGAATATATGACTAAAAGAGAAAAGGAACGATCATTCTAACTGATCGTGTTTTGGGTGAAGGAAACTGAAGCAGAGAAGAGGAAAAGGAAACCTAAGGGGCTGAGGAGCTTCGAGAAGAATCTTGAAGAAGGAAAAGAAAGGTTTCTGATTACTCTAAGGTATGGGGAGAATTCCTAATTCCTTGTAGTTTCTGAATTTGGGGATTGAATAGATTAGGATTGTGTGGAATTCTGTTTGATTTTGATGATTTTGATGTGAAATGTATGATATGATGATAATATGAGGAACTTCATTGGTATGTGTTGATATATGTGTGTCTTATGAGTATTTTGATCAAATTTCGTGTAGAACACTGGTTTTGGGGGATATGGGGATCAAAATTGCAGAAAAATCAGATTTTTGGAAAAGTGGGTTTTGTCGCACTCTGACACGGGCCGTGTCACAGGACACGGGCGGCCGTGTCAGCTTTCTGGTCTCGTATAAAATTTGATTTTTTTGGAAAATTGGTCCCAGACTTTCTGACACGGGCTGTGTCACAAGACACGGGTGGCCGTGTCAGGCTGCTGACTTGCTACTTTTTTTTTTGATGTTTTGGAATCGTGTCTCAGGTCTTCTGACACGGGCCGTGTCACAGGACACAGGCGGCCGTGTCAGACTGCTGGTTGTTTTATATTTTGCTGTTTTCTTGAAGTTCTCGATGTTTTCTCATGTTGTTTACTTGGAGTCGAGGTGTTGATGATATATAATTGATGAAACATGATTTTGTGATGAATATTATTAAGATGAAATGAATGATGCACATGTTGATAATTGAATGGAATGAGTAGTTTAGCATCATTGCATTTCATTGCATATTTTATGTTGGGGCTTCGGCCTATTGGTAGCTTCAATCCCATAGTGCGGATTGGAGTGATATGTTGTTATGTTGTGCTCCCATTGGGGAGGGTTGATGGCCAGTGTCCATCACATGGAGAAAAATCGGTACCGCATTGTATACGTTGCATTTTCATTGAAGTTGACATTGCATTTTCTTATGAAGTAGTTGTGATGAGTCGCATTATGAATTTTAAGTTGATGATGATGTGAATGAAGGCGGATGATGATCTGTTGTTGTTGCTGCTTAATTTATTTAATTTCCATGTCTTTTATTACTATATCAAATTATGTTTTCTCACCCTGCCTGCTTGGAAATGTTGCCTCTTATGTGGGTAACTTGCAGATAACCCAGAGTAGCTTCGAGGTGACGAAGGAGGTAGCTTTGGAGTGTCCCGTTTATGTTGTTTAAGTTTAGGGGTGTCCTGCTCTGTGTCATGTAACATCGGGTTGTGATGAATTGCGAACTTCGTGTTCTTTTGATTCATGTTGGAATTTTATACTGATGATGTTGTTCTAGATTGGATAAGTTTCTTATAAAGTGTTTAATTGAATTTAAAATGACAAGTTGATTCCGCTGCGAGATTATGATTTCTTTTGACGATGTTTGAGTAACCCGTGTTACGGGACAGGACCATGAGAATTACATAATGTTTTTTAATATGTACACCCTTGGTTGTGGATTTTACTCTGATAATATGATTTATTTCTTTAAAATTGATTGTGGAGTAGAAGGGAGTTACATTAGTGGTATCAGAGCAGGTCGGTCTGTCCGACCAAGTTTTGTGTTGTCAGTCTGTTGTCAGTCGTTACTTGTTAACGATTATTTGTTTTCTGACGTGGTGAGTGTTGTACAGAATGGCTGGAAACAACACGCGCGCTCTTGCTGATGCTATTGCAGCTCTTGCTCGGAACCATGCTCCTGATGAGTTTCGTGCATTGGAGAAGTTTCAGAGGAACAACCCACCAAAGTTTGAAGGAACTCATGACCCGGAAAGCACACAAAAGTGGCTCAAGGCGATTGAAAAGATTTTTAGAGTGATGGGGTGCTCTGATGCACAGCAAGTGCAGTTCGGGACGCATATGCTGGAAGAAGAGGCCGAGGACTGGTGGGATAACACCCGTCAGAGACTGGAAGATGTTGGCACTGTGGTGACTTGGAATGTATTCAAGCAAGAATTTCTGGGCAAGTATTTTCCTGAAGATGCTCGTGGTAAGATGGAAGTGGAATTCATTGAATTGAAACAAGGGAATATGACTGTGGCAGAGTATGCTGCCAAATTTGAGAGGCTTGTGAAGTTTTGTCCTCATTATAACCGTGCAGATGCTGAGATTTCTAAGTGTCTCAAGTTTGAGAATAGGCTGAGACCAGAGATTAAGCAGGGGATTGGATGCCAACAGATTCGCAGGTATGCGGAACTGGTGGATAAGAGTAGGATCTATGATGAAGATAGCCGAGCTCGATCTGCTCACTACAAACAGCTAAGTGAAAAGAAAGATAAGGGTCAGTTCAGAGGAAAACCTTATGCGACCCCAAGTGATAAAGGGAAACAGAGGATATCAGATGAGAAGAAGTCAAGTAAGGGAGCCGTTAATGCACCTACTAAGTGCTATAAGTATAGAGAGGCAGGTCACAAAGCTGATGTGTGTACTAACAAAGTTCTGAGATGTTACCGTTGTGGTAAGACTGGGCATAAAATTGGTGATTGTCCGAATGAGGGTCCGACCTGTTTCAACTATGGTGAATAGGGGCATATCAGTACTCAATGCCAGAAACCAAAGAAGACTGCTACTGCTGCCCAGACTACGGGAAAAGTGTTTGCTTTGGCTGGCTCAGAAGTTCCCAAGAAGGACAACTTGATTCAAGGTACTTGTTTTATTAACAATGTTGAGTTGATTGCTATTATTGACACTGGAGCTACGCATTCATTTATCTCTCTTGAGTGTGCTACTAGATTGGGTTTAAATTTGTCTAACATGAATGGTAGTATGATAATAGAGACTCCGGCTAATGGTTCGGTGACTACCATGCTTGTTTGTTTGAAGTGTCCTTTGACAATCTTTGAGAAATATTTTGTGATGAATTTGGTGTGCTTACCTTTGCACCAAATCGATGTTATCCTTGGTATGAACTGGTTAGAGTTCAACTACGTTCATATTAATTGCTATAGTAAGACTGTGGAGTTTCCAGAGATAGGCGAGGATGGTGAACTGATGTTCTTATCTGCTAAGCAAGTGGATGAACTTTTAGTAGATGAAGCGTTGATGTTCGCAGTGTTTGCATCGTTGCAAGTCGATGGTGAAGCCGTCAGTGCTGAGTTGCCTGTGGTTTGTGAGTTTCAAGATGTGTTTCCTGAGGATATAAGTGATTTACCTCCGGAACGTGGAATTGAGTTTGTTGTGGACTTAATACCAGGTACGAGTCCAGTGTCGATGGCTCCTTATCGGATGTCTGTTTCAGAATTGAGTGAGTTGAAGAAACAACTAGAAGAATTGTTAGAGAAGAAGTTTATTCGTCCTAGTGTTTCTCCGTGGGGTGCTCCAATGTTGCTTGTAAAGAAGAAAGATGGTAGTATGAGATTGTGTGTCGATTATCGACAGTTGAATAAGGTGACCATCAAGAATAAGTATCCGCTTCCGAGAATCGACGATTTAATGGATCAACTCGTAGGTGCTTGTGTGTTCAGTAAGATTGATCTGAGGTCTGGTTATCATCAGATTAGAGTTAAGGCTGATGATATTCCGAAAACAGCTTTCAGAACGAGGTATGGTCATTATGAATATACGGTGATGCCATTTGGAGTTTCTAATGCGCCTGGTGTGTTCATGGAGTATATGAACAGGATCTTTCATGAATATCTTGATAAGTTTATGGTGGTTTTCATAGATGACATCTTGGTATATTCTAAATCAGAAGAAGAAGATACGGAACATTTGAAGATTGTGTTACAAGTGTTGAGGGAAAAGAAATTGTATGCTAAGTTGTCAAAGTGTGAGTTTTGGTTGGAGGAAGTGAGTTTCCTAGGCCATGTGATTTCAAGTGGTGGAATTTCTGTGGATCCCTCAAAGATTGATGCGGTGTTGCAGTGGGAGACTCCGAAGTCTGCTACGGAGATTCGTAGTTTTCTTGGATTGGCTGGTTATTATCGCAAATTCATTGAAGGTTTTTCTAAGTTGGCTTTGCCGTTGACGCAATTGACTCGAAAAGGACAAGCGTATGTATGGGATGTCGCTTGCGAAGAAAGTTTTATGGAACTAAAGAAAAAGTTGACAACTGCTCCAGTGTTGGTTTTGCCAGACCCGAATGAGTCATTTGTGGTTTATTGTGATGCTTCAAAGATGGGCCTTGGTGGAGTTCTGATGCAAAATGGTAAAGTGGTCGCTTATGTTTCTAGGCAGTTAAGAGTCCATGAGAGGAATTACCCTACACACGACTTAGAGTTGGCTGTTGTAGTATTCGTGCTAAAGATTTGGAGGCATTATCTTTTTGGTTCGAAATTTGAGGTATTCAGTGATCATAAAAGTTTGAAATACTTGTTCGATCAGAAAGAGTTAAACATGAGGCAGAGGAGGTGGCTAGAATTGTTAAAGGATTTTGAGTTCAATTTGAATTATAACCCCGGTAAAGCAAATGTAGTGGTTGATGCTTTGAGTAGAAAGTCATTGCATATTTCAATGCTTATGGTGAGGGAACTTTAAATGATTGAGCAATTCAGAGACATGAGTTTGTTGTGTGAGATGACCGCTGATAGTGTGAAATTGGGCATGCTAAAACTGACTAGTGGAATTTTGGAGGAAATTCGGGAAGGTCAGAAATCTGATTTGAAGTTAGTGGACCAATTAATGAAGATTAATCAAGGTAATGGAGGCGAGTTCCGGATTGGTGAAGATGGATTTTTGAGATTTCGAGATAGAGTATGTATCCCGGATATCTCTGGAATCAAAAAGAGTATTTTGGAAGAAGGACATAGGAGTCGATTGAGTATTCACCCTGGTGCTATGAAGATGTATCAAGACCTGCGTAGATTATTTTGGTGGCCAGGCATGAAAAGAGATATTGCTGAATTTGTGTATGCATGTTTGACTTGCCAGAAGTCCAAGATCGAACATCAGAGACCTTCAGGTATGATGCAGCCGTTAAATGTCCCTGAATGGAAATGGGATAGCATTTCCATGGATTTTGTGACGGGGTTATGGGTAATTGTGGATAGATTAACCAAGTCGGCACATTTCTTGCCGATGAGGATTAACTATTCTATGCAGAAGTTAGCTGAAATTTATATTGATGAAATTGTGAAGTTGCATGGAAGAGTCTACAGGATGCTTTGGGTACTAAGTTGAGGATGAGTTCTGCTTATCACCCGCAGACAGATGGTCAGTCGGAAAGAACAATCCAATCTTTAGAAGATTTGTTGAGAACTTGTGTGCTAGATCAAGGAGGATCTTGGGATAGTCACTTACCGTTGATCGAGTTTACATACAACAAAAGTTTTCAGGCTAGTATTGGGATGGCACCATATGAGGCGTTGTATGGTAGACGTTGTCGGACTCCATTGTGTTGGTATGAGTCGGGAGAGAGTTATGTACTTGGACCTGAGATTGTGCAAGATACAACGGAGAAGATTAAAATGATTCGGGATAAAATGAAGACGTCGCAGAGTCGTCAGAAGAGTTACCATGATAAGAGAAGAAAAGTACTAGAATTCCAAGAGGGAGACCACGTGTTCTTAAGAGTTACACCCATGACTGGTGTGGGACGAGCTTTGAAGTCTAGAAAGCTCACTCCGCGCTTTGTTGGTCCATATCAGATTATGCAGAGGATATGAGAAGTTGCCTATCGGGTGGCTTTACCACCGTCACTTGCAAATTTGCATGATGTGTTTCATGTGTCGCAGTTGAGAAAGTATATTCCGGATCCATCACATGTGATTCAAATGGATGATGTGCAGGTAAGGGATAACCTGACAGTGGAAGCTTTGCCTGTGAGGATTGATGGTCGAGAGTTGAAGCAACTGCGAGGTAAAGAGATTGCTTTAGTGAAAGTACTGTGGGGCAGACCAGCTGGTGATAGTTGGACTTGGGAGCGTGAAGATCAGATGAAAGAATCGTATCCGACTCTGTTTACTTCAGGTAATTTTCGAGGACAAAAATTCTTAAAGTAAGGGAGAGTTGTAACGACCCGAAAATCTAGATCAATTATTTAATTATTTATTTAATTAATTTAGAAGGAATTAAGAGAATTTAGAGAATTTTGGAGAAAGAATGCACTTTTGAATAATTTAATAAAATAAATGAGCATGTGTTATTTATATTATTATTATTATTTAAAAATAAAATGAGAAAGGGCGAGGTGGTCTTATTGGAGAACAAGTAAGGGTAGGATGGGAAGTTCATAAACTAGAATATATGACTAAAAGAGAAAAGGAACGATCATTCTAACTGATCGTGTTTTGGGTGAAGGAAACTGAAGCAGAGAAAAGGAAGAGGAAACCTAAGGGGCTGAGGAGCTTCGAGAAGAATCTTGAAGAAGGAAAAGAAAGGTTTCTGATTACTCTAAGGTATGGGGAGAATTCCTAATTCCTTGTAGTTTCTGAATTTGGGGATTGAATAGATTAGGATTGTGTGGAATTGTGTTTGATTTTGATGATTTTGATGTGAAATGTATGATATGATGATAATATGAGGAACTTCACTGGTATGTGTTGATATATGTGTGTCTTATGAGTATTTTGATCAAATTTCGTGTAGAACACTGGTTTTGGGGGATATGGGGATCAAAATTGGAGAAAAATCAGATTTTTGGAAAAGTGGGTTTTGTCGCACTCTGACACGTGCCGTGTCACAGGACACGGGCGGCCGTGTCAGCTTTCTGGTCTCGTTTAAAAATGGTTTTTTTGGAAAATTGGTCCCAGACTTTCTGACACGGGCCGTGTCACAGGACACGGGTGGCCGTGTCAAGCTGTTGACTTGCTACTTTTTTCTAGATGTTTTGGAATCGTGTCTCGGGTCTTCTGACACGGGCCGTGTCACAGGACACGGGCGGCCGTGTCAGACTGCTGGTTGTTTTATATTTTGCTGTTTTCTTGAAGTTCTCGATGTTTTCTCGTGTTGTTTACTTGGAGTCGAGGTGTTGATGATATATAATTGATGAAACATGATTTTGTGATGAATATTATTGAGATGAAATGAATGATGCACATGTTGATAATTGAATGGAATGAGTAGTTTAGCATCATTGCATTTCATGGCATATTTTATGTTGGGGCTTCGGCCTATTAGTAGCTTCAATCCCATAGTGCGGATTGGAGTGATGTGTTGTTATGTTGTGCTCCCATTGGGGAGGGTTGATGGCCAGTGTCCATCACATGGAGAAAAGTCGGTACCGCATTGCATACCTTGCATTTTCATTGAAGTTGACATTGCATTTTCTTATGAAGTAGTTGTGATGAGTCGCATTATGAATTTTAAGTTGATGATGATGTGAATGAAGGCGGATGATGATCTGTTGTTGCTGCTGCTTAATTTATTTAATTTCCATGTCTTTTATTACTATATCGAATTATGTTTTCTCACCCTGCCTGCTTGGAAATGTTGCCTCTTATGTTGGTAACTTGCAGATAACCCAGAGTAGCTTCGAGGTGACGAAGGAGGTAGCTTTGGAGTGTCCCGTTTATGTTGTTTAAGTTTAGGGGGTGTCCTGCTCTGTGTCATGTAACATCGGGTTGGGATGAATTGCGAACTTCGTGTTCTTTTGATTCATGTTGGAATTCTATACTGATGATGTTGTTCTAGATTGGATACGTTTCTTATAAAGTGTTTAATTGAATTTAAAATGACAAGTTGATTCCGCTGCGAGATTATGATTTCTTTTGACGATGTTTGAGTAACCCGTGTTACGGGACAGGACCATGAGAATTACATCATGTTTTTTAATATGTACACCCTTGGTTGTGGATTTTACTCTGATAATATGATTTATTTCTTTAAAATTGATTGTGGGGTAGAAGGGTGTTACAAATAGTCGTACGAGCCTCCTCAATGTCATCATCATACAAGAGGGCTTTAAAATAATCCTTATAGGAAGCTCTCTCATCATGATAGTTCCCAAATAGCCTTTTCTAATCAGAATAATCGATTAAGGATATAACTTCATGGCCCATGCGATCATGGATAAGGGGATAGGGTTTTAGTCAGGGGATACTCGCATTCTCTCAATACAATAAGCATCACTCTCAAAATTTCTAACTATGCGAATAGGGTTATCACTCATCTTGACCAAAGAATAGAAAATGTTGACGGTACAAGTTTGAGGTGAGAAAGGTACCTATTAAGACAGGGTTGGTGAAGCAAATATAATGAAGAAGTTAAAAGATTTAAGCAAAGAGCTGCAACTATTCTAGTAAATACTTTCAGAAAAAAAAGAGAGGAAGACACTTAATATATATATATATATATATATATATATATATATATATATATATATATATATATATATATATATATATATATATATATATATATAGAGAGAGAGAGAGAGAGAGAGAGAGAGTGTGTGTGTGTGTGTGTGTGAGGCGCGCGCGGTAAAGGAGAGCAACAAGCCAGATGAACTGCAAATGGAAGTTACAAAATCAACGGCTGGATTTCTCTTGGAAACATAAACAAAATCGAGTGCACTATAAGCAGTGTCATGCCTTAACTAGTCACTTGAGCCCATGTGTCGTAAAGAAGCCGTGAAATGTCTCAATGACGAAAAGACATTTAATGCACATATTACCCACTATTTTTTCAACTGACTTTTAGCATTTCCAGATCTAGATCGAAGCAAACAACATTCTTTAAGGCCAACCATGACTGCTAAAGACTTCCCTAGCTCAATAATGCCCGACAAGCCTTGGAAGCAACTGTTATGGGCCAAAAAAATGCCAAAGAGTTGAGGCTCAAATTATTTCTAATCCACTCAAAACGACCCAAGATATAAAGTCATTTTACGCGAAATGCAAAGGACACTTTCTGAGCTCCACTTTCACTACACTATTCTTGAATCTTGATTTGACTTTGGCGTTGGACTCTAAACTTGTAGGTCCACCCCTGTACTACCATATCAAAGATTAACACCACCAGTTTAAGATTCCTTAGTACCAACATACTCCAGATTTCTGGTTCCAAAATAAAACAGTAATGAATTGAAAATAAAAGTATTTAAGTTCTGCATTGAACAATTTTCATATCTTTCAAGTAGACATGCCAACTTTTAAGTATTTATATATCATAGTTAGTCTTTTTGGGGTGTGCCCAAAGAGTATAGAAAATTTGCTAACGAAGGGAGAGATGTCAATCGTTAATATCACCTACGGCCCGTCTGCCTTGACTCAGCTCAGGCTGGACTTAAGCGTAGGCATGAGGCTTGGTTTGGCATTAGTCCTAATTTTTGGCATTAGAAACTTTAATTTTTAAAAAGAAAATTAAAATTTTGCATTGACTCGTCATTCCAAATAATTTCAGCATTTGACCGAGTATTGTTATAGTAAACTTTGATTGAGAAAGTTATGTCATAGTACTGTTAAAGACAACGTTGATTGAGAAAGATGTGATTGGGTGTGAGGTTGTACCACCACTCTCGAATTTTCTCCCACTCAAGTCAAATAAACCTCCACTCATGAAATATTTCCCTCATTTTTTTCATCTGACAGACTATTTCCATAACGGTCAAATGATCTAGTTCGTCCATTCATGGGCTGAAGCTGGAACTTTTACCTTGAGTCACTTTTCAAATTTCACCAAAAACCTCAAGTTTTTCCTTCTTTACTTTCTTCATAGCTCATTGAGTTTTTATAGCTCATTCTCACATTTCTTCTCATTCAACTTTACGAGTAATTTTTGAAATTCTCTTCATAGAATTAGTTACCTTTCAAGAAAATTTCTCTTAGAGAAATTAACATGAGTGGTCATACAATTATATTTGAAGGTGTATTTCTTCACGGTACTTATAATATAGTATGATATCATACTATCAAAACGAGTTGTTTTATCATGAGAACTTCGTGGTTGATAATCTATTTGCACAATTTTAGATTGGATTTTGAAATGCCTTAAAGAGAGCAACTTAATACACAATTCAAATAATATTATCTTTGGTGACATGGATTATTTTCAAAACTTTTCAAATTAAAAAACATTAATAACTATCTCAACCTAAGTTTGGCGTAGGTTAAATCGTAAACCTAACCTAGTAAATTCTCGCATTTAAAGTCAATCTCGTATTTGTTTTTTCTTCTAACATTTTGCACCAAAATATTAAAGTATATTAGTTATTGTATTTTATAGACAATGTTTTAAAAATCGACTCCAACAAGCTAAACCAATTGAACGGGAGCCATGTGGATAACTAGTCCATGATGGTTACTAGATCGTCATAAAATCAAACTGATAGAAATCGGTACGAATATGCCAAAAAAATTGATAAATCAAAAGTTTTTGGATTAATGTTTACTCTATTTTTTCTTAATAATTAAATCGATACCGTCTTATAATAATAATTATTATTATTTATTTTTAAAAAACTAATAAAACTATAAAACTAGAAAATAAATTTAAAATTTAAAATTTTAATAGTAGAAAATTAATCACTTAAACAATTATCTTTGTTTATGAAAGAAAACAAAAAAGAAAAACATTCTTAAAAATTGAAAAATCAATTGTCTATGATATTTTTTGCCATTTTTTTAGGTGTTTTGTATTTTTATAATTTTTTAGTGACATATTCATCTCGTTCAACTCAATTTAATATTTATGCCTTTTTGTTATCCAGACCAAATTATATAATTGAGTCATTTGATTTTATCTAAATTAGTCATGAAGTTGAACCAATAATTTTTTAAATCAACCATCAATCCATTAGTCCCATAACTATGTTAGATGGATATAGCCTAGACGATTTTTAAAACATTAGTTATAAATAACAATCACACGGTTGTGACTCGTACTTCAAATAAATGGTCATTTAATTTTTCAAGACCCAGTAACATCAGTCTAATGATCAAGCCTAACCTTGTTTTTTTTTTTCTTTTTTGGTTTTTGCCTAACCTTGGTTTTCATCACATACAAAAAGCATAATTTTGGCTGAATTAGTATGAATTAGAAATAATCAATGCCTAACAACATCCTATCATACTATTATCGACACTCCTTGGTCTGGACTCCTCTCAAATCGGATGTTCTTGTACATATACCGAATATTAATTAATAATTGATGAGAAAATACCACTTCAACACCATAAGTTTTACAAAATTATTGAGAAAATCAGTTTAACATAAATGTATCTTAAAATTACTTATTTAATTAAGTGATAATTGAGGCTGAATTTGACAGAGAATTATGGTTCGATACTCACAAATGCGATTAAGAGAGGATTGAAACAACTTGATCTTAGAACTAATTCTCAAATTAGATTATTCATTTTAGTGGATCTTCGAAGCCCAAAATCTCATCGCATATCGACATAATAGTTAATATACCCAAAACAGTTATACATAGGGTCGACCCAATATATTTCGAGGTGGACTTCTTTTAGTATTATATTTAATTGCTTTATCTTGTAAACACAAAAATTTGATGGAGGTGGGATTTGAACCCAACCCTTTTATTTCAAATACTAAACACCTACCACTAGGCTAAAGGGTTTATCTTGTAATTCAATTGCTTTTAAATATACATATTATATATTTGCATATTTGTTTGCATTTTGATCAATTATTATTAGAATATATTGTAACTATATTATATATACTATAACTATTATTAGAATATAGTTAAATAACATATTGTAAACATTATACTATATTATACTGTAGCTAAATTCTAAATATTTATTAAATATTAATATAGTATATTATTATTTAAGAAATGTATTAGTAATATTTAAATATTTACTAAATAATACTGTAGCTATATTATTATTTACTAAATATTTACTAAATATTTACTGTAGCTAAATTTAATTGATTATTTTACTGTAGCTAAATTCTAAATAATTACTAAATATTAATATAGTATATTATTATTTAAGAAATTTATTAGTTAAATTTAAATATTTACTAAATATTACTGTAGTTATATTATTATTTACTAAATATTTACTGTAGCTAAATTTAATTGATTATTTTACTGTAACTATTTTACTTATTATTTACTAATATTTAATTGATTAATTATTATTTACTAATATTTAACTATTTTACTAATATTACTGATTATTTAATTGATTATTATTTATTTACTAATATTTTACTTATTATTTACCGTTTTAACAATTTACTGTAACTATTTATTTATTTATTGTAGCTAAATTTAATTGATTATTTTACTGTAGCTAAATTTAATTGTTTATTTTACTGTAGCTAATTATTTATTTATTATTTACCGTTTTAACAATTTACTGTAACTATTTATTTATTTTCAGTTTTAATTGACTTTAATAATTTACCGTTTTAATTGAAAGTAAATATTAATTAATTTTTTTGTAACTTTTTAACATTATTTTCAGTATTTAATAAAACGTTATATATTAATAAAACGTTAATTTTTCAGTAAATATTAATCTGAACTATTATTATTAAAACTAATATTAAAACTACTATTATATTTATTTATTTCGTTTAGTTTTTTATTAAGAGTTTTTTAAAATAACAATTTTTTTATTTTAAATAACAGTTTTTTAAAATAACAGTTTTTTTTAAAATTACAGTTTTTTAAAAATAACAGTTTTTTTTTTATTTTAAACTAAATTTAGTTTAGTTAAGTTTATATTAAATTTAGTTTAGTTTAGTTTGTATAATATGTAATTTACACAAACTAATAACAACTGATGTATTTTAGTCTAGTGGAAAGAGATGTTTCTTGCACCCAACTTGTCATAGGTTCGATCCTTGTAGTGGGTTAAATTTTGAACTTTTGATATTTTGAACTAATAACATGCAATCAATAAAATATTAATAAAACTGTCACGCGTGTAATTAAATAAACAAAAAAAATAAAAATAAAAAAGCCAACAAAGCAGCGCCACATCATCAATTTTGTTGACCAAATTTACTCAGGGGGCAAAACGAGGGAATCTACAAATGGCAGGGATGGAATCTCTGTTTTTTTTTTACAGGGTTGTTTTTGGGATTTCGCCTATATGGCAGGGGGCAAAAGGGGTATTAACCCTAAAATTAATTATTTAATATAATAATTTTTTAATTTAATATATTTTAGATGTTTTAAAATGTAAAACTATTAAATTATTATAATTAATTTCTTTTAATATTTTATTTAAATTGATAATAAAATTAACTCATCTAAACACTCTTCTTATGATTTAAAAAAAATCATAATTTAAAAACTGATCGTGAAGGCTAAATCAGATCCTGTAGAATCAGGCCGCCAAGTGCGTCAGGGATGCTGGTCGTATGGAGAGGAGGGGGTGTACCTGCAAGGCACTCCGACGCTCAAGTGAGAAAGGGTCAAAGAAAAAGGGCAAGTACAAAGTATGAATTCTTAGGGTGAATATTGGATACCTGACCCTCTCAAGCGAGAGGGTTTATATAGAGCCTTCAGCGCGTGGCCAACGGTCCTATTTTCGGGGCGAAATAACTGTTTTCCCGAAGAATATGTAACTGCCCAAACTAGTCGTTATGTCGGGCAGGGGTGCCCGAAACTAGCCGTTATGCTGGGCATAAGCGTGGTTTCGGGCACCTGTTCTTAGCTGTTCGGGGGCAGCGAAGCCGTGAGTAACGGACAGTGATTCCGGGGAGGGACGTTTTGTTCCTTGCCCGGTGGGAGGGGCAGAAAGGTAACTTTTGCCCCTCTGTGGACTGGACTTAGGCAATTTGGGCCGCTCTGGAGCAGAGGCGGATTGAGCCAATTCTAGCCATTGGTCCAGTCCAGAACAAGAGCCCCCCAAGTCATTGCTCCCGAGCATGGGAGTGATGACTTAAGGACTGCTCGTTGCTCCGGGGAGCCAGCATGGAGTCGTCGTTTGTGGACGAGGAAGATTGTCTCAAAGTGCTCATGGCCCCAGGTGTTCGTGAGATTTGTGGTCGTGACCTTGTTGCCCGGTGTATGGGGAGACTAATGGTCAGACAGAATTTGAAATGTTGGGGCGCCACGTGTACCTAGAGCTCCGTGTAGCAGTTAATAGGCAATGATGGCTAGCGGATAGTCATAATGGCCTACGGGCGCGTGGTTGCACGTGCCCCTTTGTATAAAAAGGGGGGAAACCGTTTCATTTGAAACTTTTCCTTTCTGATTTCTCTTCGTCTCTTTCAGTTTTTGCCTGTCACCGTTTTCAGGATTTCCGACCACCGTCACCAGCTTCGAGCAGCTTCTACCTTCTTCCAAAATCAAGTAAGTTTTTCGATCTGTAACTTGTTTTACTCCCTTTTGTTGTTAGTGGTAGATTGTATGCGGTTAGGGTTAGCTTTAGATGACAAAATAGGTGGATTTCTGGCGAGTGTTGGTGGTGGACGATGGTTGTGTCATTTTGCTGCCTCCAGCACTTCGCCGGAGTATGTAGTATGTTCAGCGAGGAGGGTGGTCCACGACGTGGTTGCGGTAGTTATGCATGCGTGACCACCGTGTTTGTTCATCTTCTGATAGAGCGATGAGTTTTCCGGTAGAATGTTTCCAGATTCCGGTGAAGCTTTGCGGTTTCCGGTGGAGCTTCAAACGGAATCTGGGCATGAGTGCGGGGAGGCTCCTCGCAGGAGGATGATACGTTTCGAGCATCTCCTCACGGGGAGGTTTTAGCTTTTCTTTTGATGTTAGGGCTTAGGCCAGGGACGTTGTCCTCAGCCCTTTGCGCGCCCTTTCACTTGACTTAGCAGTGGAAGGGTGGATTTGATTTGCTGTTGAATTCACAGTCTTCTCTGCTTTTCAGGTGATCGCAATGGCGACGGGGCCAGACAGAGAAGTTATTCTAGATACGTCCGGGGAGGAAACTGGCTCCGAGGAAAACAGTAGCTCGACGGCTTCGAGCTCGGCGACCTTAAGTTCCTCCAGCAATGCCGGGGAGGAAGAAGAGTTGAACGTTATGGAGGAAGATGCCGAAGGGTTCTCCGCGGAGGAGTGGGAGGTGGCCGAACCTTCCGAGCATATTTCTACGTTCGCAAAGTCTTTGGCGGACGTCTTTACGGAGGTAGGGCCGGAAAGGGAATGGAAGGTGCATTTCCCTACTTTGAACGAGCGGGTCTGCACGGACTTCGGGGACCGCTTCACAATGTATGAGTATGCCTTCAAAGAGCTGGGACTGAGGCTGCCTTTTACTGATTTTCAGTGGTCGGTGTTCGAGCATCTGAAGTTAGCCCCTACACAGCTGCACCCTAATTCGTTGGCCTTCACCCGGGCTTTCGAATTGGTGTGCGAGCATCTTTCTTTGGGGGCCATTCTCCCTCTGTTCTTCGCTGTTTTCCATCTACAAAGGCAGCTGGCGAGGAAGAAGTATGGCTGGGTTTCGTTGAAGCAGCCTCACAAGCTTTTCAAGCCGTTCTCGGAGTCAATCCGAACATTCAAGGAACGGTACTTCATCGTTGAGCCCGTGTCCGAGGTCGCCCAGGACAGTACATATGTCTGAGAGATCGAGGTTGACGGGGATGGAAACGACCTGCTCACCGAGGAAGGGAAGTATATTGGGCGGAGACTTTACAAGTTCCCCATTCACTGGTCGCCAGACCACTTCACCAAGGAGCCTAATGATTATGTCTTTCAACCGGGAGAGCTGCTCGGGCAGGATGCTGCGGTATGAGAAGAAGGTGAACTGGGTCAACTCCTTCCGGCTTGCTGAGTGCTGGACGAGCAAGGGCAGCCCGATCTTCGAGGAGGACGGGAGCCAGAGAGTTGAGCGTAGATTCGTCAATGTTAAGGCACTGCTGGTGTACAAGACTCCCGCAGACGTTGAGAGGTTTCTCGGTAGTCTTAGTTGTTTAGATTTTGTTTATGTCATTTCTTTTCCTCGTATCTAACATGTTCGTGTTTTGTCTGCGCAGGTGAGATGCCTCAGGTCCACGACAGAGTTGTGAGGAATGCTCTTGCAAGGAATAAAGCTGGAACGGCTCCACCGAAATCTCGGTTTGCCGGTGCTCGCGCTCCTCCTCCGTCTCAGTCTGCTGCGGGGACCTCCACTTCTCCAACTCCTGCTTCCCGGGGATCTCCCCTGCCTCTAGCCGGGCGACCCAAGCGGCCAAGGACCGTTGATGCCATGGACCTTACTCGAGTAGCGGAGAAGGGGAAGTTCGAGCTTCCTCCTTGCATCTTCGATAGGAGGTTTTTTGAGGGAAACTCTCTGGTCGTTCCCCGGGCGGAATCTCTTCGCTTGGAAGGCATGGACCGCCCGAGCAAGAGGGCGTTGGTGGCCCAAGACGCTTCATCCTTGGTCCAGATGCTAGAGATGGCAGCAGTTTATGCTGAAGGGGACTCTGCAACTGAGTCCGAACTCAACGCTGCCCGTGCTTCCGTGGCATCTCTTAAGGAAGAAGTCAAGGGTGCCGGCGAGGCTCGGAAGAAGGCGGAAGAGGAAGCGGCCAGGCTAAAAGAGGAGAACTCTAAGTTGTTGGCGGAGAAGAAAGCTGCTGAGGAGCTGATCAGGGAGCTGAGGGCGACCAATGCCCCGGGTGCCGATGAGCCAGACGACTTGAAAGATCTGAAGACTAGGTCTGAGCTGGTTGCCCGCATCCTGCTGGCCGAAGATGATGGCATCGCCGTGGCGGAGGAGTCTTTCAGAAACGTTGTGGCTCAGCTGCGTGTGGTGAACCATGGGCTTGAAATCTCTGCTGAGGGCACCCACTATCTGGCGCGCGTTGATGATGGTCATATTATCTTGCCCGAAGGTCTCCTTGCCGTTACCCCCCGAGGATCAGCCCGCAGAGGAGCAGGGACCCGAGCCAGAGTCAACCGAGCACACTGATGAATGAGGAATTTGTTATTTTGTTGATGTCGTTGTAATTTGTCCGGCCTGCGTGCCGTTGTAATTTAGTTTTGGGGGGCATGGCCCCCATTTTATGTAACAATGTACAATTGTGGTTTTTGCGGCCACTTGCTAAATTATCGCATATTTAGTTATGTTGTTTGCATGACTTTACTTGCTTTTATTTTTGCTAAGTGTTGTATGCACGCTTGCTGTGAATGTATGTCCGCCCGTGATAGGGGGCACTTGACTTGTGTGACTATTTCTGGGGGATTGCTCGAAATAGATGTGTTCGGCAGTGTGGGGAACTGGTCGAACTGCCGGGGGATATCCTGGCGGGGAGCGGAGCTCAGGTCGCGTTTGAGGCCTGAGTTCACAGCGTGAACGTCCCATCGCAAGCTAGGGTTCTGCCAATCGTGGTACTTTGACGACGGCGATGCTCGATCGAGGACCACTGTCGAGCACTTACCGGGCTCGTTACTGAGCAGGGTTATGCTTTAGTCGTATGCGACGCTTGTACCTAGACGCGCATAGTGGTTGGTAGCTGACGTTCGTCATTGCGACGAGTCGAACCGAGGATTTACCTGTAGTATTGTTTTACCTTTTCAGCATTCCATGGTCGAGCGAGTTCCTCCCTAGTGAGATGTTCTAGGTACCCCCATTTTCCGTTTTTGCCCGGACGCGATAGGGTCCCTCCCAATTGGCTGCTAGTTTGCCTTCGCGAGAGTCTTTGTGGTTTCTTCGTAGGACAAGGCTTCCCACGTCGAACTCTCGTCGTATCACTTTGGCATTGTGCCTGATGGTGATCTTTTGTTTCAGTGAGGCTTCGCGGAGAGCTGCCCCGGTTCTGATTTCCTCGACGAGGTCGAGCTCTTCCCTTAAATATTCGCCATTCATCTCCTCGTCTAGGGACGATTCTGTCCGCCTAGAAGGCACGTGAACTTCGACGGGAATTACGGCCTCGGTTCCGTTTGCTAAACGAAAAGGTGTTTCCCCGTTCGTTGAATGGGGAGTTGTACGGTTAGCCCAGAGCACGCTGTGTAGCTCCTCGACCCATGCCTTCTTTGTTTCGTTCAGCCTTCGCTTGAGGCCTCGAAGGATGACTCGGTTAGCTGCCTCAGCCTGCCCGTTTGTTTGAGGGTGTTTGACGGATGCGAAGTGTTGCTTCGTGCCCAGTTGGGCGACGAAGTCCTGAAACTTCCTGTCCGTGACCTGCGTCCCGTTGTCCGTTACTATCGCTTGGGGAATACCGAAACGTGCAAGGATGTTTCGTTTGTAGAAACGCAGGATGTTGAGGGCAGTTATTTTGGCTAGAGCTTCTGCTTCTATCCACATTGTGAAATAATCTACGCCCATTATGAGGTACTTATTTTGACTTGATCCTACCACGGGTCCTAGGATGTCTAGGCCCCACCAGGCGAATGGCCACGGGGAGGACATAGCCTTGAGCTCATTAGGCGGAGCCAGGTGCATGTCCCCGTGCCGTTGGCATTTGTCGCATTTCTTCACGTGTTCTTTTGCGTTGTTTTGCATGGTCGGCTAGTAGTAGCCTGCCCGGAGAGCCTTGCGAGCAAGGGACCTTCCTCCGAGATGTTGGGCGTTGATTCCCACGTGTATTTCGCGCAGGATGTGTGCGACCATTTCCTCCTTGACACATTTGAGCAGTGGAATGGAGAATCCTCGCCTGTATAGTTTACCTTCGACCAGGACATATGAGCAGGCTCTTCGCCTGATCGTGCTGGCCTCCTTTGCGTCGGACGGGAGTTTGTCTTTGGCGAGATAGTTGTAGACTGGGGTCATCCAGCAGTTTTTGTCGCCGTTCACCTGCACGTCGAGTGTCGGGGAGGTCTTCTCGATGCTGGTTCGAGGAAGTACTTCCTGTATGACGGATTTGTTTCCGCCTTTCTTCTTCATGCTAGCTGTAACACCCCAATTCCCATCGCGAATAAATAATACATAAACAATATCAGAGTAACTAAAAATTTATTTTTTCCGACAGAAACAGGGATGCCACATTTTAGAGTAAGAAAACACAATCCCTGCTCATAAATTTGATACATAGCATAAAATAGAATACCCTCAAAGGGGAAACTTTTTCCACAATAAAGGAAATGTCAATTATGGAATAAAGCGGAAAGATCCATAACCGGCTTGTTTTACAAATAAATGGTTTTATAACATCAAAATATAAATACAAAAGTAATACAAAATATATTCAACAATTATATACATATATATATATATATATATATATATATATCATCGTTCCCCGACTCCCGTGCTACGTATCAGAGCAGACACCAAGACCGACAACAGAACGGAGGACTAATCTCCACAACAGCCTCCACGCCTCTAAAGCTGACAATCTGCACTATGCCATAAAAAGCATATTCCAGCAGAAGGGTGAGAAATAACAACTAAACCAAGATTGCATAATAATATTCAAAAACACATAAACATCACATACACAGTTATTCTCACCTCACACATCACATACCAATACATATAGCAAGCCACAGATGTATAACATATTTCTAACAATCCAACCACATATCATATGACAATTATACCAACATAATCACACATTTGCACATAAGGCATACCAAGTCATTGCATTTATCACATATGCACATCAAATTACCAATGTTATTACAATCTCAACACATAACAATTCAATGCACAATTTCCACACATAATCAATCAAATCATGATTTTCCACACATAATGCATCCATTCACAATTCTCACACATAATCACATATTCCAATCAAACATATACCATTCAATACAATTGCACATATTTCATCTCATCAATCACAATCACATTTCCATGCACAATTAATTCATGATTTATGCAAATGCACATAGATCGACACCACGACTCTATGCACATGCCATGCGGTACCGACTTCCTTTGTCACGTCATTAGTCCACTCAGGAACTATTGGAACCATCGCTCGTTACTTAGAATCTCAAGTAACTCCCCGTCGGGCCTACGATGTTCACCCGTCGCTTTAAGTCCTCAGGCATCGCCTCATATTTTCGAGGCCCACGACGTTAAGGATTGCTTTAAGTCTCCAAAGGAGCCCACAATCGTCTATACCCATCGCTTTAAGTCCTCAGGCATCGCCTCATATTTTCGAGGCCCACGATGTTATAGCAGATTCCCTCGGGAACCAAACCGTCACTCAGGACGTTCAACAATGCACATCATGATGTTTGGCATACAATGACTCATGACATTCACATTGCACCCACATACACATCCATAATCATGCATATATAATCAAATACCACACATTGCATATTCTTGCCCTTAGGCCACAAATCAACAACCACAACAATTACAACAACTTGTCACATGCTTCAACATCCTCACATTCATGCATTGCAAACAATTCAAACAATGCATTTCATCACATACCACATACCACAACAATCATACAATCATCACAATTCATGCCACAAGAGATTCACACCACAAAGGATATTCACAACGCATCATAACAACATCATTTAATCATGCATCGAAGTTTAACCCAAACAATACACATATTTGCCATAAGGCCACAAACCATCATCACAACATTCCATCATGTATATTTACATCATATACACCACATAAAAGCTCCACGTTACATATCCACAAACATATTGCATGATAACGCATTATTCGCACACCAATACAACGGTAAAAATCCGACAAACTAACACTTTTTCAAAATAATGACTTAAATAAATCATCTACTGACCTCCAACCCATTTTTATTAGAAATAATATTTCGTTAGCTTTCTAACGCTTCAAACGGGGACCAAAACGGATTTACGGTTCAAAAGTTACGATCGAAACAATTTTGAAGAAAAACCTACAGCAGGCCTGACACGGCCGCCCGTGTTGCGTGACACGGACGTGTCACCCAAAAATCCCAAATGGCCGCAAATTGACCCGTCTGACACGGCCGCCCGTGTTGTGTGACACGGCCCGTGTCAGAACCCAGAAAAATGCATTTTCTTACCGTCGGAAGCCTTCCGGACCTCCGATTTCGATTCCGTAAAAAGCTGCGGACTCAGAATTCAATGTACTACAATATTTTCACTATTAAAAAGCCAGCCAACACATTTTCCATTTTTGAAATATTTTAAAACATAATTTTATCAATTAACCCGATTCTAAACTCGATCAAAATCACTCGAAAACACACCAACAACCATTCCCCGATTAAATATCAACCTATACCAATATTACCAGACATATCCAAACACTTTTACTCGATCACAACATCAATTTGCACAAACACCTCAATATATATCAAAAACTCAAAAGTTACAAATTCAACTCGATTCAATCAAACGATCACACTAAATCAAGACCCAACATCACACGACTCTACTACGCGATTTATTCCGACTTTCGTCCGTGAAAACATCGATTTCTATCCATTATTCTCATTTCGACCTAGAATTGGAAACTAGAGAAAATAACCAAAACCATCCAAGAAAACATACACATATACATATACAAGCAAGATATAATTGAAACTTCTCACCCTTACCCGATTATTCGCGCTTTAAACGGATGAATCTTCGATTTTCCACTCTTTTCCTCTTCCCCCTTTCTTTCCTCTCTTTTCTCTTCTTTTCCTTTTCTTTCTCTTCTTCTTTCTTTTCTCTCTTTTTCTCTCTTTTTCTATTTATACAAAATATCTAACCCCAAAAAGACCAAAATACCCCTCATCTCAAATATCTCCCAAACGCTCTCAAAATGCGATAAAACATAAACAACGATGAAAAATAATATATTGCCAAATAAAAGTCAATAATAAAATAATATAATAATAAAATAATCAAATAGACTCGATTAAATAAAACTGACCAAAACTGGGGCGTTACAATTCTCCCCCACTTAGACATTTTCGTCCTCGAAAATATACAAAGTCGAACAACTCCGAACACGACTCTCGCATCCGACTAACAAACCAACATGCCAACAAAAGGCACACCACGAATAACACAATTGACAAACCACCTTGCTAGCAGCAGATACAACAACGACACGACAACGACGACAACAACAACGACAAGATACAAAGCCCATACAATGCACTTGACGACCAACTCACAACTCAAGGAAAACCACGATACCAACACACAGGTTCACTCTAGAACCGAAACACAACAAGATCATTACCATCACCGTAGGTAACACTCCCCTAATTCCCCATCATAGGAATTAGCTACACACACTCGAATCATCACCATGGAAACGAGACAACAACACAAACAAGAACACAAGTTCCACGAATCAACATCGTCTCAATAACCTCGACCAAACCAGGATACCAAACATCCTTGTCACACAACAAATCACAAAAATGCTACGATCCACCAATCGAACATACAACCAAACATCCATCTACATAGTAGCCCATGAATAATATCTAAACCTTTCACTTAACACTTCCATCCTAAAACATCCAATAGTCTCAACACTCCTACATGTTTCCAATGTTCACCCTCCGAACTCTTACAAGTCACACACACAAATACGAATTGTGCCACATCACACTTCCGCTGCGCACTCCGATTACTCGAAACCATCAAGTCTTCCAATCTCACGTCCAAAGTCTAACTCTTTCTCATATTCACCAAAAACACTGTTCACTTTAATATTTCCAACCTCACACTCTACTGTGTTAGCTTACACACCAGACACAAGTCTCTGAACTGCTCAAATGATTTTAATTCTCTATCCATCAAAACAGACATACATAGAAACCTTCGACGTAACTCATCCGGCACAACCTCGGCTTTTCCCAAAGGATAATCCAAGCCAAATTCATAACTCATCACAAATTCTAACCATCCTCATCGTCTCATACTATATTCCTTCCGACCACACAGGTACTTGATATTCTTGTGAGTACTTAAACACTTCGAACCCAAACCAAAAAGATAATACTTCCAATTATTACAACACAATACGACCGCAACCAATTCCAAATCCAGAATAGTATAGATCCTTTTATAAATCCTCAATTATCGTAAAGCATAAGCCACGACTTTACTCTCTTGCGTTAACACACTGGCTAAACTCATCAAGGACGCATCCCAATACTTCACAAACGGTTAATTAGGATCACACAGAATCAAAACTGGAGCCGTAGACAAATTCTACTTTAACCCTCTCAAACTTTCCTCACAATGAACATCCAAGGCAAATGACTCACCCTTTGCAAGTCAACCGAAATAAAGAAAATGCTAACTTGGAAAAACCTTCCATAACCTCCGGTAATAACCAACTGAGCCCAAAAGTTTCTAACCTTCTTAACCAACTTCGGAACCCCTCATTGTAGAACTGCATCTACTTCCGATGAATCTACAACAATTACCATAATAAAAAATAACATATCCAAGAAAACTAACATTTTCAACCAAAATTCTCACTCGAATAACTTAGCATAAAGCTTCATCTCTTTTCAATACTTGTAATGCAATTCTCAAACACTCTACATGTTCTTCCTCTGAGTTTACAATAGATCCGAATATCCTCAATCAAAGCCACCACGAACTTATCTAATTATATATAGAAGATACAATTCCCCTACTCCACAAACATTACAGACGCATTACTAACACCAAATAATCTCACTGAGCATTGTAATGCCCAACCAAATTCCAAAAGATATAAATTCTTAAAGTTCTTGCAAAAATTCTTTTCCCTGGGTAACTGGTTACTCACACACAAGCTTAACCGAGTACATAACAGCCTATCCCAATGATAACAACCATAACCAGTCACATTAAATCGATCAAAGCCTCAGCTCACACAATTCACCACTCTTATCAAACATTCCCAACAATTGCAATTTCACTCAAACTCAACCAAACCATTCTAGTTATCTAACCATGAAAGTGGACACTTATTCTCAATCGTTACCTTATTCAACTGTCAGTAATCCATATACTAGTCCTTCTCTTAACCGTCCAAATTCTATAAATCCCAACATGTAGCAACAACCAACCAAAAAGAACTCTCAAATATTACCTCCATACCTAAAGGTTCTCTCAAAATTTCCATTAATGCCTTAAAACTCCCAAGACTTCAAACCTCACCAGAACTCTAAGTTTTGATGTCCATAGTCTCGATACCTTCATACCCATCATGCTTGTTATTCCATTCAATCATCGGTTCCTTGAATTACTATCAATACTGGAGCTCTCTAAGACGACACACTTGGCCTCACAAATCCCTTTTCCAGTAAATCTTCCAATCACTCTTTCCATCTGAGTTTCACGTCCTAAAAGTTCTTCTACTTACTTAGCAGATCCAAACCTCAAATCATTACCTTCGTCCAATTTGAGTTCACACTCTTCTCTCTGAGAACCACCATTAACGATGCCCAATCATTCTCTCTCAAAACTCCCCAATTGAACCAACACACCAAGGCCTCTAATCCGTCTCATCTTCCAATATTAGCATCTTCATCGACTCATCAAAATAATCCGTAATCATTTCCTTAAATTCCAAACAATTCATTGCACACACTATCAAAGCCGGAAAGACACGCCTATTCCATCCAACATAATTTCCGTCTGCTATCAACAAGAGATTAAGGGTGATCAGTTCCTCAATTTGTCAATAGACAACCGACAATCATGATGGGGCATAAACCATCTTTACCAAACTATAATAGCATTTCTTGCATCCTGTGCGCAAAACTACCTAAGGAACAAATCCTTAGTTGACATAAACCTTACCTCTGCATTTCCTTCGGAACCGGAAACAACACTGTCCAAACAACACTTACACTCTTGCAACCAACGGCACACTGAGCCAACGCTCCACAACCGAAGCAACTTGGAGAAGTACCAGCTTCTCCCCCACTTATCTCAATCTCAAACCTGAAGACAAAAGATTAGGAAACCAGAAAGTACTGACAGTGTTCCACACACATATCACGTACTAAGAGACAAACAACAATGACAGTATTCAACTGTCACACCAACTGACTCAACAACTTGGCCGGACGGACCGACCTGCTCTGATACCACTAATGTAACACCCCAATTCCCATCGCGAATAAATAATACATAAACAATATCAGAGTAACTAAAAATTTATTTTTTCCGACAGAAACAGGGATGCCACATTTTAGAGTAAGAAAACACAATCCCTGCTCATAAATTTGATACATAGCATAAAATAGAATACCCTCAAAGGGGAAACTTTTTCCACAATAGAGGAAATGTCAATTATGGAATAAAGCGGAAAGATCCATAACCGACTTGTTTTACAAATAAATGGTTTTATCACATCAAAATATAAATACAAAAGTAATACAAAATATATTCAACAATTATATACATATATATATAATCGTTCCCCGACTCCCGTGCTACGTATCAGAGCAGACACCAAGACCGACAACAGAACGGAGAACTAATCTCCACAACAGCCTCCATGCCTCTAAAGCTGACAATCTGCACTATGCCATAAAAAGAATATTCCAGCAGAAGGGTGAGAAATAACAACTAAACCAAGATTGCATAATAATATGCAAAAACACATAAAAATCACATACACAGTTATTCTCACCTCACACATCACATACCAATACATATAGCAAGCCACAGATGTATAACATATTTCTAACAATCCAACCACATAGCATATGACAATTATACCAACATAATCACACATTTGCACATAAGGCATACCAAGTCATAGCATTTATCACATATGCACATCAAATTACCAATGCTATTACAATCTCAACACATAACAATTCAATGCACAATTTCCACACATAATCAATCAAATCATGATTTTCCACACATAATGCATCCATTCACAATTCTCACACATAATCACATATTCCAATCAAACATATACCATTCAATACAATTGCACATATTTCATCTCATCAATCACAATCACATTTCCATGCACAATTAATTCATGATTTATGCAAATGCACATAGATCGACACCACGACTCTATGCACATGCCATGCGGTACCGACTTCCTTTGTCACGTCATTAGTCCACTCAGGAACTATTGGAACCATCGCTCGTTACTTAGAATCTCAAGTAACTCTCCGTCGGGCCTACGATGTTCACCCGTCGCTTTAAGTCCTCAGGCATCGCCTCATATTTTCGAGGCCCACGACGTTAAGGATTGCTTTAAGTCTCCAAAGGAGCCCACAATCGTCTATACCCATCGCTTTAAGTCCTCAGGCATCGCCTCATATTTTCGAGGCCCACGATGTTATAGCAGATTCCCTCGGGAACCAAACTGTCACTCAGGACGTTCAACAATGCACATCATGATGCTTGGCATACAATGACTCATGACATTCACATTGCACCCACATACACATCCATAATCATGCATATATAATCAAATACCACACATTGCATATTCTTGCCCTTAGGCCACAAATCAACAACCACAACAATTACAACAACTTGTCACATGCTTCAACATCCTCACATTCATGCATTACAAACAATTCAAACAATGCATTTCATCACATACCACATACCACAACAATCATACAATCATCACAATTCATGCCACAAGAGATTCACACCACAAAGGATATTCACAACGCATCATAACAACATCATTTAATCATGCATCGAAGTTTAACCCAAACAATACACATATTTGCCATAAGGCCACAAACCATCATCACAACATTCCATCATGTATATTTACATCATATACACCACATAAAAGCTCCACGTTACATATCCACAAACATATTGCATGATAACGCATTATTCGCACACCAATACAACGGTAAAAATCCGACAAACTAACACTTTTTTCAAAATAATGACTTAAATAAATCATCTACTGACCTCCAACCCATTTTTATTAGAAAGAATATTTCGTTAGCTTTCTAACGCTTCAAACGGGGACCAAAACGGATTTACGGTTCAAAAGTTACGATCGAAACAATTTTGAAGAAAAACCTACAGCAGGCCTGACACGGCCGCCCGTGTTGCGTGACACGGACGTGTCACCCAAAAATCCCAAATGGCCGCAAATTGACCCGTCTTACACGGCCTCCCGTGTTGTGTGACATGGCCCGTGTCAGAACCCAGAAAAATGCATTTTCTTACCGTCGGAAGCCTTCCGGACCTCCGATTTCGATTCCGTAAAAAGCTGCGGACTCAGAATTCATTGTACTACAATATTTTCACTATTAAAAAGCCAGCCAACACATTTTCCATTTTTGAAATATTTTAAAACATAATTTTATCAATTAACCCGATTCTAAACTCGATCAAAATCACTCGAAAACACACCAACAACCATTCCCCGATTAAATATCAACCTATACCAATATTACCAGACATATCCAAACACTTTTACTCGATCACAACATCAATTTGCACAAACACCTCAATATATATCAAAAACTCAAAAGTTACAAATTCAACTCGATTCAATCAAACGATCACACTAAATCAAGACCCAACATCACACGACTCTACTACGCGATTTATTCCTACTTTCGTCCGTGAAAACATCGATTTCTATCCATTTTTCTCATTTCGACCTAGAATTGGAAACTAGAGAAAATAACCAAAACCATCCAAGAAAACATACACATATACATATACAAGCAAGATATAATTGAAACTTCTCACCCTTACCCGATTATTCGCGCTTTAAACGGATGAATCTTCGATTTTCCACTCTTTTCCTCTTCCCCCTTTCTTTCCTCTCTTTTCTCTTCTTTTCCTTTTCTTTCTCTTCTTCTTTCTTTTCTCTCTTTTTCTCTCTTTTTCTATTTATACAAAATATCTAACCCCAAAAAGACCAAAATACCCCTCATCTCAAATATCTCCCAAACGCTCTCAAAATGCGATAAAACATAAACAACGATGAAAAATAATATATTGCCAAATAAAAGTCAATAATAAAATAATATAATAATAAAATAATCAAATAGACTCGATTAAATAAAACTGACCAAAACTTGGGCGTTACAATTCTCCCCCACTTAGACATTTTCGTCCTCGAAAATATACAAAGTCGAACAACTCCGAACACGACTCTCGCATCCGACTAACAAACCAACATGCCAACAAAAGGCACACCACGAATAACACAATTGACAAACCACCTTGCTAGCAGCAGATACAACAACGACACGACAACGACGACAACAACAACGACAAGATACAAAGCCCATACAATGCACTTGACGACCAACTCACAACTCAAGGAAAACCACGATACCAACACACAGGTTCACTCTAGAACCGAAACACAACAAGATCATTACCATCACCGTAGGTAACACTCCCCTAATTCCCCATCATAGGAATTAGCTACACACACTCGAATCATCACCATGGAAACGAGACAACAACACAAACAAGAACACAAGTTCCACGAATCAACATCGTCTCAATAACCTCGACCAAACCAGGATACCAAACATCCTTGTCACACAACAAATCACAAAAATGCTACGATCCACCAATCGAACATACAACCAAACATCCATCTACATAGTAGCCCATGAATAATATCTAAACCTTTCACTTAACACTTCCATCCTAAAACATCCAATAGTCTCAACACTCCTACATGTTTCCAATGTTCACCCTCCAAACTCTTACAAGTCACACACACAAATACGAATTGTGCCACATCACGCTTCCGCTGCGCACTCCGATTACTCGAAACCATCAAGTCTTCCAATCTCACGTCCAAAGTCTAACTCTTTCTCATATTCACCAAAAACACTGTTCACTTTAATATTTCCAACCTCACACTCTACTGTGTTAGCTTACACACCAGACACAAGTCTCTGAACTGCTCAAATGATTTTAATTCTCTATCCATCAAAACAGACATACATAGAAACCTTCGACGTAACTCATCCGGCACAACCTCGGCTTTTCCCAAAGGATAATCCAAGCCAAATTCATAACTCATCACAAATTCTAACCATCCTCATCGTCTCATACTATATTCCTTCCGACCACACAGGTACTTGATATTCTTGTGAGTACTTAAACACTTCGAACCCAAACCAAAAAGATAATACTTCCAATTATTACAACACAATACGACCGCAACCAATTCCAAATCCAGAATAGTATAGATCCTTTTATAAATCCTCAATTATCGTAAAGCATAAGCCACGACTTTACTCTCTTGCGTTAACACACTGACTAAACTCATCAAGGACGCATCCCAATACTTCACAAACGGTTAATTAGGATCACACAGAATCAAAACTGGAGCCGTAGACAAATTCTACTTTAACCCTCTCAAACTTTCCTCACAATGAACATCCAAGGCAAATGACTCACCCTTTGCAAGTCAACCGAAATAAAGAAAATGCTAACTTGGAAAAACCTTCCATAACCTCCGGTAATAACCAACTGAGCCCAAAAGTTTCTAACCTCCTTAACCAACTTCGGAACCCCTCATTGTAGAACTGCATCTACTTCCGATGAATCTACAACAATTACCATAATAAAAAATAACATATCCAAGAAAACTAACATTTTCAACCAAAATTCTCACTCGAATAACTTAGCATAAAGCTTCATCTCTTTTCAATACTTGTAATGCAATTCTCAAACACTCTACATGTTCTTCCTCTGAGTTTACAATAGATCCGAATATCCTCAATCAAAGCCACCACGAACTTATCTAATTATATATAGAAGATACAATTCCCCTACTCCACAAACATTACAGACGCATTACTAACACCAAATAATCTCACTGAGCATTGTAATGCCCAACCAAATTCCAAAAGATATAAATTCTTAAAGTTCTTGCAAAAATTCTTTTCCCTGGGTAACTGGTTACTCACACACAAGCTTAACCGAGTACATAACAGCCTATCCCAATGATAACAACCATAACCAGTCACATTAAATCGATCAAAGCCTCAGCTCACACAATTCACCACTCTTATCAAACATTCCCAACAATTGCAATTTCACTCAAACTCAACCAAACCATTCTAGTTATCTAACCATGAAAGTGGACACTTATTCTCAATCGTTACCTTATTCAACTGTCAGTAATCCATATACTAGTCCTTCTCTTAACCGTCCAAATTCTATAAATCCCAACATGTAGCAACAACCAACTAAAAAGAACTCTCAAATATTACCTCCATACCTAAAGGTTCTCTCAAAATTTCCATTAATGCCTTAAAACTCCCAAGACTTCAAACCTCACCAGAACTCTAAGTTTTGATGTCCATAGTCTCGATACCTTCATACCCATCATGCTTGTTATTCCATTCAATCATCGGTTCCTTGAATTACTATCAATACTGGAGCTCTCTAAGACGACACACTTGGCCTCACAAATCCCTTTTCCAGTAAATCTTCCAATCACTCTTTCCATCTGAGTTTCACGTCCTAAAAGTTCTTCTACTTACTTAGCAGATCCAAACCTCAAATCATTACCTTCGTCCAATTTGAGTTCACACTCTTCTCTCTGAGAACCACCATTAACGATGCCCAATCATTCTCTCTCAAAACTCCCCAATTGAACCAACACACCAAGGCCTCTAATCCGTCTCATCTTCCAATATTAGCATCTTCATCGACTCATCAAAATAATCCGTAATCATTTCCTTAAATTCCAAACAATTCATTGCACACACTATCAAAGCCGGAAAGACACGCCTATTCCATCCAACATAATTTCCGTCTGCTATCAACAAGAGATTAAGGGTGATCAGTTCCTCAATTTGTCAATAGACAACCGACAATCATGATGGGGCATAAACCATCTTTACCAAACTATAATAGCATTTCTTGCATCCTGTGCGCAAAACTACCTAAGGAACAAATCCTTAGTTGACATAAACCTTACCTCTGCATTCCCTTCGGAACCGGAAACAACACTGTCCAAACAACACTTACACTCTTGCAACCAACGGCACACTGAGCCAACGCTCCACAACCGAAGCAACTTGGAGAAGTACCAGCTTCTCCCCCACTTATCTCAATCTCAAACCTGAAGACAAAAGATTAGGAAACCAGAAAGTACTGACAGTGTTCCACACACATATCACGTACTAAGAGACAAACAACAATGACAGTATTCAACTGTCACACCAACTGACTCAACAACTTGGCCGGACGGACCGACCTGCTCTGATACCACTAATGTAACACCCCAATTCCCATCGCGAATAAATAATACATAAACAATATCAGAGTAACTAAAAATTTATTTTTTCTGACAGAAACAGGGATGCCACATTTTAGAGTAAGAAAACACAATCCCTGCTCATAAATTTGATACATAGCATAAAATAGAATACCCTCAAAGGGGAAACTTTTTCCACAATAAAGGAAATGTCAATTATGGAATAAAGCGGAAAGATCCATAACCGACTTGTTTTACAAATAAATGGTTTTATAACATCAAAATATCAGAGCAGACACCAAGACCGACAACAGAACGGAGGACTAATCTCCACAACAGCCTCCACGCCTCTAAAGCTGACAATCTGCACTATGCCATAAAAAGCATATTCCAGCAGAAGGGTGAGAAATAACAACTAAACCAAGATTGCATAATAATATGCAAAAACACATAAAAATCACATACACAGTTATTCTCACCTCACACATCACATACCAATACATATAGCAAGCCACAGATGTATAACATATTTCTAACAATCCAACCACATAGCATATGACAATTATACCAACATAATCACACATTTGCACATAAGGCATACCAAGTCATAGCATTTATCACATATGCACATCAAATTACCAATGCTATTACAATCTCAACACATAACAATTCAATGCACAATTTCCACACATAATCAATCAAATCATGATTTTCCACACATAATGCATCCATTCACAATTCTCACACATAATCACATATTCCAATCAAACATATACCATTCAATACAATTGCACATATTTCATCTCATCAATCACAATCACATTTCCATGCACAATTAATTCATGATTTATGCAAATGCACATAGATCGACACCACGACTCTATGCACATGCCATGCGGTACCGACTTCCTTTGTCACGTCATGTCACGTCATTAGTTCACTCAGGAACTATTGGAACCATCGCTCGTTACTTAGAATCTCAAGTAACTCCCCGTCGGGCCTACGATGTTCACCCGTCGCTTTAAGTCCTCAGGCATCACCTCATATTTTCGAGGCCCACGACGTTAAGGATTGCTTTAAGTCTCCAAAGGAGCCCACAATCGTCTATACCCATCGCTTTAAGTCCTCAGGCATCGCCTCATATTTTCGAGGCCCACGATGTTATAGCAGATTCCCTCGGGAACCAAACCGTCACTCAGGACGTTCAACAATGCACATCATGATGCTTGGCATACAATGACTCATGACATTCACATTGCACCCACATACACATCCATAATCATGCATATATAATCAAATACCACACATTGCATATTCTTGCCCTTAGGCCACAAATCAACAACCACAACAATTACAACAACTTGTCACATGCTTCAACATCCTCACATTCATGCATTACAAACAATTCAAACAATGCATTTCATCACATACCACATACCACAACAATTATACAATCATCACAATTCATGCCACAAGAGATTCACACCACAAAGGATATTCACAACGCATCATAACAACATCATTTAATCATGCATCGAAGTTTAACCCAAACAATACACATATTTGCCATAAGGCCACAAACCATCATCACAACATTCCATCATGTATATTTACATCATATACACCACATAAAAGCTCCACGTTACATATCCATAAACATATTGCATGATAACGCATTATTCGCACACCAATACAACGGTAAAAATCCGACAAACTAACACTTTTTCAAAATAATGACTTAAATAAATCATCTACTGACCTCCAACCCATTTTTATTAGAAATAATATTTCGTTAGCTTTCTAACGCTTCAAACGGGGACCAAAACGGATTTACGGTTCAAAAGTTACGATCGAAACAATTTTGAAGAAAAACCTACAGCAGGCCTGACACGGCCGCCCGTGTTGCGTGACACGGACGTGTCACCCAAAAATCCCAAATGGCCGCAAATTGACCCGTCTGACACGGCCGCCCGTGTTGTGTGACACGGCCCGTGTCAGAACCCAGAAAAATGCATTTTCTTACCGTCGGAAGCCTTCCGGACCTCCGATTTCGATTCCGTAAAAAGCTGCGGACTCAGAATTCAATGTACTACAATATTTTCACTATTAAAAAGCCAGCCAACACATTTTCCATTTTTGAAATATTTTAAAACATAATTTTATCAATTAACCCGATTCTAAACTCGATCAAAATCACTCGAAAACACACCAACAACCATTCCCCGATTAAATATCAACCTATACCAATATTACCAGACATATCCAAACACTTTTACTCGATCACAACATCAATTTGCACAAACACCTCAATATATATCAAAAACTCAAAAGTTACAAATTTAACTCGATTCAATCAAACGATCACACTAAATCAAGACCCAACATCACACGACTCTACTACGCGATTTATTCCGACTTTCGTCCGTGAAAACATCGATTTCTATCCATTTTCTCATTTCGACCTAGAATTGGAAACTAGAGAAAATAACCAAAACCATCCAAGAAAACATACACATATACATATACAAGCAAGATATAATTGAAACTTCTCACCCTTACCCGATTATTCGCGCTTTAAACGGATGAATCTTCGATTTTCCACTCTTTTCCTCTTCCCCCTTTCTTTCCTCTCTTTTCTCTTCTTTTCCTTTTCTTTCTCTTCTTCTTTCTTTTCTCTCTTTTTCTCTCTTTTTCTATTTATACAAAATATCTAACCCCAAAAAGACCAAAATACCCCTCATCTCAAATATCTCCCAAACGCTCTCAAAATGCGATAAAACATAAACAACGATGAAAAATAATATATTGCCAAATAAAAGTCAATAATAAAATAATATAATAATCAAATAATCAAATAGACTCGATTAAATAAAACTGACCAAAACTGGGGCGTTACACTAGCCAGTTTAGAAAGCACGCCTGCTCGTACATTATGTTCGCGGAGAACGTGTTTCACTTCCACTATTGTGAATTTCGCCATTTCCTTCTTTACCAGGGCCAAGTATTCGGTGAGGTTGTCGCTTTTGGCTTGGTATTCACCCCGGACCTGGAGGGCCACGAGTTGTGAGTCCGTGCAAATGACGACTTCTTGTGCGCCTAGGTCCTCGGCAAGGCGTAGCCCCGCGAGGAAGTCTTCATATTCTGCCTGGTTATTGGAGGTTGGGAAAGACAGTGTGAGTGATACCTCAACGATAATTCCTTCATCGCTCTCCAGTATGATCCCCGCGCCACTTCCTGTCGAGCTTGAGGCACCGTCGACGAAGATGGTCCACTTGCGCGCTTCGCTCGCGAGGGAATCTACGAATGTCATCTCCGCGACGAAGTCGGCTTGAGCTTGGGCCTTAAGGGCTTTCCTTCCTTCGTATTGGATGTCAAATTCGGACAGCTCCAGCAACCATTTGAGCATTCGGCCGGCCATATCTGGTCGTCCGAGCAACTGCTTTATGGGCTGATCTGTTCAAACCACGATCGTGTGAGCCAAGAAGTAGTGTCTTAATCTCCTGGCTGCGTTGATGAGGGCCAATGCCACTTTCTCTATCTGCTGGTATCTTAACTCTGGTCCTTGCAACGCTTTGCTTGCGAAGTAAATAGGTTTCTGCCCGTCAGGCGTCTCGCGGATGAGAGCGGCACTCATTGCTTCGGTCGCAACGGCCAGATATAAGTATAGTGTTTCGCCGTTGTCCGGTCGAGAGAGGACCGACGGCTCTGAGAGTGCCCGTTTTAGATGGAAAAGGGCCTTGTCGCACTCCTCGGTCCATTCGAATGCTGCCTCTTTGCGGAGGAGTTTGAAGAATGGTAGGGCGTGCTGGGCGGACTTGGCCACGAAACGAGATAGTGACGCGAGCATCCCGTTGAGGGACTGGATGGATTTTTTAGACTTAGGCGTAGGAAACTCGGAGAATGCCCGGCATTTGTCGGGATTGGCTTCGATTCCTCGTTCCGTTAAGTAGAAGCCGAGGAATTTGCCTGCCCGGACACCGAACGTGCACTTCTCTGGATTAAAATGCATTTTGTATTTCCTTGCCTGTTCGAAGACTTTTCGTAGATGGGCGATGTGATCGGTTTCCTCGTGGGATTTTACGATCATGTCGTCCATATAGACTTCGAGCATGTCACCTATTTCTCCTCAGAACACTTTGTTCATCATTCATTGGTATGTTGCTCCGGCGTTCTTTAGGCCGAAGGGCATCACATTGTAGTAATAGTTGCCCGATTCGGTCATGAAGGCCGTGTATTTTTTGTCGGACATTGCCATTGGGATTTGATTGTAGCTCGAGTAGGCGTCCATGAATGATAAAAGTTTAAAACCAGCGGAATTATCAACAAGTTTATCAATATTGGGGAGGGGGTAGGCATCCTTCGGGCATGCCTTATTAAGATCGGTGTAATCAATGCACATGCGCCATTTTCCATTAGATTTTTTTAACCAATAAAACTTTAGACAGCCAAGTGGTGTACTTGGCCTCCGAAATAAATTTGGCCTCGAGGAGGTCCTTTACAGCTTTTTCGGCAGCCTTCGTTTTCTCCGGAGACTGCTTCCTCCTACGTTGTGCTACGGCCTTGATGGCCAGGTCAATGGTCAGTTGGTGACATGCGACGGATGGATCCAAGCTGGGCATTTCTGCGGCGCTCCACGCGAAAAGGTCGGCATTCTCTCGGAGGCACACTTTGAGCTGCTTCCTCGCGATGTCAGGCAGGTCTGTTCCGATCTTCACTCCCCGTTGGGGGTCTTCGCTGAACAGGACTAGCTCGAAGTTGCCATCCGGGATTAGGAGCATTGGATGGGAGCTGCTGCTGGATGACGCGGATGGGCCGGCTGAAGCTGCTCGTTCCTCCTGTTGGTCCTCGGGGAAGCGACTGTCGAGGTCGATAGAGTCGACCTGGGGCAGAGGTTTGGCCTCCTCGGAGCTGCTTGGCAGTGCTGCCTTGCTCGACGCTTTAGGCTTGGGCGAAATGGCGTTGAGCCCCTTTGTAGCTGCTTCAAAACACCGTCGGGCAGCTTCTATATCACCGTGGAGGGTGGCGACCATTCCTTTCGAAGTGTAATACTTCATCTTCAGGTGGACGGTCGATGGTACTGCTACCAACTCGGCTAGAGTTGGCCTTCCGAAAATGCATTGGTAAAGTGACGGGCAGTCGATTACCAAAAATTGCACCTTGATGGATCTGGTCGTTTCAGTTGCTCCGAAGGTCACGATCAACTCGGCGTAACCCCACGGCTTGGTCACAAACCCGTTGAACCCCTGTAAATCGGACCCTACGTAGGGGGTAAGGTGCGATTCGTCCAGCTGCAGCGTCGAGAACAGCTGGGAGTACATGATGTCGACTGAGCTGCCCTGGTCGACTAGGATTCGGCGAACGTCGAAGTTTGCCATTTGGGCTCTGACGAGCAACGAAATGCTTGAGATCGGGGAGCCACCGAGGAGTTCCTCCCTGTAGAAGGAGATGGGGATGGAACCCTTCGGGGCCTGATCAAGCGTGGTCACTTTGTTTGAGCTAGTGTTGATCAGGTGTTCAAACTACCGTTTCACGGATCCCACAGTAACTTTGTTGAAACCCCCGCCAGAGATGACCATGGCTGAGGGAAAGGTCTCCCACGGGCTGTGGGCCGCGAAATATGTGTGGGCGCTGAGCCCATCAGGGACGTTGAAGTCCTCGGGTCGCGATATGGATATAGCGACCTGTATGTTGGCGTCTTCCGAGGAGGGTACCTCCTCATTGACCTTCTTGGACTCCTGGGCGTCCTGCCGAGAAGTGTCCTTCTTCTTTGCGAACTGCTTCAGGTGGTCGTCCCTGATCAGTATTTCAATGGCATCCTTCAGATGGATGCAGTCCTCTGTAATATGGTCGTGACTTTTGTGGAAGCGGCAGTACTTTGACTTGTCCATGTTTGGTCTGTTCGGCAGCTGTTTGGGGAAGCGGACCCCGGCTTATTTGAACTCCGAATTGGCACATTCGGTCAAAATCTTCTCCCTGGAAACGGTCAGGGGAGTGTAATCATGGAAACGCCCGGAGGGCCCTTTGCTGTCACGGGAGTCGCGGGGACGATCCTCGTGCCTTCGTTCACCTCGACGAGACGTCGAGGCTTCTTCTCCTTTGGAAGCCCGGGCGTTCTCCTGGCGGCGAGACAATCGGACGTTGCTGGCCGCAATCTTTTCCTCGTACTGAATATGAGATTGGGCTTTGAGTAGGAGGGCGTCTAAGTTCCTCGGTGGCGCGAGGCCGATGGCTTTGGCGAACTCGGAGTCCGGGCGGACCCCTTGTTCGAGCAGGAACTTCTTCATCTTATCTGTCGTCGGGATCTGCACAGCTTCCTTGTTGAACCTCTCGATATATGCGCGGAGAGGTTCGTATTTCCCCTGGATTATGGCTCCGAGGGAGGCCTCAGTTTTGGGATGGCGGCGAGATGCTGTGAAGTGCCGCGAGAACATCCTGCCCAGTTGTTTCCACGAGGTGATGGACTCCTCGGGTAGTTGTTTATACCACGTCATTGCTCCCTTCCGAAGCGTGGTCGGGAATAGTCTGCATTTGATGGCGCCATGTACACCGCGGTAGTCTAGCAGTGCATCGATGTTCTCGATGTGCTCGTCGGGGTCGGTGGTCCCGTCGTATGTGCCAAGTGACGGGGGTTTTTCCAAGCCTTTCGAGAGACGGGTGGTCAGGATCTCCTGGGACAACAGGCCGTAAGGCTCGTCGTCGTCACTAGAACTGGTGTATGATGGTGACCGAACGGGTTGCTTGCGTCGGCGGTTCCTTCGTGGACAAGGTGAGCGGTTCCTTCGAGGAGAAGGTGAGCGGTTCCTTCGAGGAGAAGATGAGTGGTTCCTTCGAGGGGAAGGTGAGCGGTTTCTTCAAGAAGAAGGTGAGTGTGCCAGTCCTTTGGACTTGATTGGAGACTCCTCGTTCCTTCGAGTCCTTTTGTGGTCATGAGCGTGCTGGTCACGCGGGGAGATCTGGTCGCGCTTCCGGGCTACGCGAGGATCGTGCTCTTGGCGCAGTCTTCGGTCGATTTCTCTCCGTGGCTGCGGGCTTCTAGATCGTCGCTGGTTCCTCCGCGTAGGAGGGGATCTTGGATGGCGAGACTCTTCCAGTGCCCCAATCCTCTCGTTTTGCTGCAGGATCAGGGTGTTGGTTTTGTTGAGGGCCTCCAGGAGGTCTGCCACGGCCGGGTCGGCGCTGGGCGGAACAGGAACGGGCTGGAGGTCGAGAGACGGTTGATCGTTGTTGCGATCAGCAGGGGTAGAGGAAGGAGAAGCAGTGGTTTCATCCCTAAGAAAGCGGGCATCTCGGAGGAGAGATGATTGGCCGTCAACGTCAGATTTGTTGACGGGGAGGATGGTTGATTGGAGAGCATCCTTGGAGCGATCTTGGGAGGCCATGATCGTGATGATGTTTGAGAATTGTTTTGATCTTCGGTTAAAGAAAGATGGGGAGAAAAAAATTTCCCACAGACGGCGCCTCTGATCGTGAAGGCTGGATCAGATCCTGTAGAATCAGACCGCCAAGTGCGTCAGGGATGCTGGTCGTATGGAGAGGAGGGGGTGTACCTGCAAGGCACTCCGACGCTCAAGTGAGAAAGGGTCAGAGAAAAAGGGCAAGTACAAAGTATGAATTCTTAGGGTGAATATTGGATACCTGACCCTCTCAAGCGAGAGGGTTTATATAGAGCCCCCAGCGCGTGGCCAACGATCCTATTTTCGGGGCGAAATAACCGTTTTCCCGAAGAATATGTAACTGCCCAAACTAGCCGTTATGCCGGGTAGGGGTGCCCGAAACTAGCTGTTATGTCGGGCATAAGCGTGGTTTCGGGCACCTGCTCTTAGCTGTTCGGGGGCAGCGAAGCCGTGCGTAACGGGCAGTGATTCCGGGGAGGGACGTTTTGTTCCTTGCCAGGTGGGAGGGGCAGAAAGGTAACTTTTGCCCCTCTGTGGACTGGACTTAGGCAATTTGGGCCACTCCGGAGCAGAGGCGGATTAGGCCAATTCTAGTCATTGGTCCAGTCCAGAACAAAAACAATGTCAAAATTATAAAAATAAATTACTTAGATATCAACTTTTCTATTAATATGTTAAAAAATTTAAAAATATATTATCTATACGCGTGATTTTTAAATTAATAAATCAAACAATACATATTACTCCCTTCATTTTTTTTCTAAGTCGCTTTAGAAAATTGTTTTGTAACATAATATAAGTCATTTTACAATTCTAATGAATCATTAAATTATTTTTCTATTATACCATAAAATGATTATTATTCTCTTATCTTTCAATTATATAAATTTGTTTTTTCAATATCATTAATGAATAATAGTTTTGTAAAACCTTTCATTAAAAATAACTTATATTACAAAACGGAAAAAGTATAAATAATTGTTATTAGTATATATTCTAAATGGATATTATTATTTAACTGATATTAATATAATTTAAAAGATTATTTTAAAAAAATTAATTAATTAAAATCATATAAATACAAAATACAAAATAAAAAACTAAGGCCTTGGAGATAGTCTTGATGGCCTACTCCAATGGGCCGGTCCTCGTTATACATTTATTATTTACTAGGACCACTTTAATAATCTTTTACTCAAGATGGTAAAAGTCATCTCAAAACAATATAGCAACAAACTTTATTCCAAGGTCCTTAAACTACATGATTGTACTGGAGTGAGAGGATGTTCAGTAATACAATAAGGTACAGAATAGGTATACTTTAAAACTTTGTCACATTTATTTTTCTTAATCCTTATGACTTGATAGTCAATATAACTACGTCATTTAAGTTGGTTACTTGTTTATTGCTTGGCAAAATAAACCCAAACAAGAAGAAAAGGCAGTGGCGTAATTCCATTGTTGAAGACTTTGCAACTATTGCTGGCGGTCATATAATTTATTTAATAAAATATACAGTGTACACAAAGATGTTCAACGTTAGAGACAAAAGATTATGGATTACATGTAAGAAAAAGAATAATTCTGCCTTTCATTAATACGATTCGTGAATTATATACCATTCTTATATAATTTTCTGTCTTTCATTAATACGATTTGTGAATTATATACCATTTTTATTAAATTCTATATTGACACTAATAATAATAGATGATAAATATAATTAATAATTAGTCAATATAATTAAAATCTAATGAATATGATATATACAATGAATATGACATATTTTAATATTCTCCTATAGTTGAAACTAGAAGTTGACACGTATAAGATTATCTTTGAAATCTTAAAACAGTATGAAGGGAAGACCTTTTGTAAAAATATTAGCAGTTTGATATTGTGATAGGACGTGACGAACCCAAACATGACCTCGAGTTATATTTTCACGAACGAAATGAATATTCATCTCGATGTGTTTCGTTCATTGATGTTGAAATGAGTTATTGGAGAGATATATTGCATTAACGTTGTCACAGTAGATTATGGTGGCTTTGTGAATGAGATAGTGTAACTCAAGACGATCATTGCCCAAAAAACATAATTCAGATACCACATTAGCAACTCCATGGTATTCAATTTCAACACTAGAGCGAGATAACGTGGGTTGTCGTTTTAATGACATAGAGAGCAAGTTATCACCAAGAAAAACACAATTACTAGAGGTAGATCTTCGTGTATCTGAAAACCCTCCCCTAATCGGCATCTGTATATGAAATTAATGAGATAGTAGGTCAGGGATAAAGATGTAAACCATAATTTTGTGTTCCATGAATGTAGCGCAAGATACGTCGGAGAGCTTACTTGTGGTCGTCCATCGGATTGTGCATGAAAAGACATATTTGTTGTACCACACATGAAATAGCTCTGGTGTCCCAAATCTTTAATAGCAAATTCACAACTAAGAAGTGAAATGACATATTGTCACAAAGCATCAGAAGATGTGGTAAGGCTAATATCATCAACATACAGTGGGATGTAGGCCATGTGAGTATCTTTCTTGTAGATGAAAATGAGTTATCACACTTTCTTCGAGGAGTTTGTTTGACCTTATATAGTGATTTACACAAACGACACATATGATTAGGATTTGCTGAATCCTTAAAGCCTAATGGTTGATACATGTAGATGGTTTCTTTGAACTCGCAGTGCAGAAAAGTATTCTTGACATCCAACTAATGAATTTTCTAAGACTTAGAGAGAGCAATACTAAGAATTTTGTGAATAGTAGCCAACTTGACAAGTGGGCTAAAGGTTTCTCCACAATCAATGTCGACTTATCCACCTGCACCATCACCTACATGTCGGGCTTTATGCCTCTCAAAAGAACCTTCAAATTTTTCTTTATGTCTAAAAATACACATAGATTGAATAACATTAACATCGGGTGGCCGAGACACTAAATCACACGTCTTATTTTTAATTAGAGCATTATACTCATCATCCCTGGCCATTTTCCAATTCGAATCTTTGAGTGCAGGCACAAAGTTTCTAGGTAGAGGGGATTTGGGAACATGGGTGTGTAGGCCATAATATTTTTTGTTGGGTTTAAAAATACCATGTGGACTCCTAGTAATCGGCATGATGTCTGTATGTAAAGAGGATTGGAAAATCGGAGGAAGAGATTGTTGGTTGGTTTATTAAGGGTGTGATGGTATATTTTTCGATGGTGTGGCATATAAGGTTGGGTTGACCGAAGGGTTAGGAGAAGTTAGGGTGGGTGGCCGAGGTGATGGGCTTTGGTTTGGGAGGATTGGTGGTTGGTTTGAGCTTAGTGGGGAGGACTAGTGGGGATGAGGTGCCAGTCAGATTGAATATTGGTCTGAGGTTAGTGGAGGGGAGAGACCGGTGGATTAGATAAATCGGTCGTCTTGGATGATGGTCCGAGGTTAGTGGGGGGATGGAGTGAAAGAGCTATTCGGCTTGGGTTGGGTTGAGTTTGAGTTAAAAGGTGGTTTATGATGTAGGGGGATAAGTAATTGTGTAAAAATGTGTATGTAGTGACTTGGGGGTATGCATCTTTGCATAGGGGAAGAAGGTTTCATCAAATATAACTTGGCGACAAATGATAATTGTATTCGAATATAAATCTAGAAATTTATAGCCTCTATGATTTGATGGATACTAAAAAAAGACGCATGGGGTATAGTGAGGTTGGAGCTTATGTATTGTAGTGGATGGAAAAAGGGGATAACATAAACACCAAAATACACTTAAATGGGAATATGAGAGGTATTTTTTATACAACATTTTAAGAGGTTACTCAAAATTGATGGTTTTTTCTAGGTAAAATATTCAAAAGATATGTTGCCATTTCTAAAGCATGACGCAAAAAAGATGGGGGTAACGATGCATGAACTAATAATGTTCAAATAATATTGTTAATTGAACATATTATTTGTTCGGACTTACCTTTTTTAGAAGATGTATAAGGGAAAGACAAACGAAAATGGATTACATTATTTTCACCTATTTTTCAAAAATTACTATTGACATGTTCACGACCATTGCCACATTGGATGATTTTATTCCCCCTTGAAATTGTGTGCTTATGTAAGCTCGAAGTTTTTAAAAACATGAATATACTTGATATTTATGTGAGATGGGAAATGTCCACAAAAATTTTGAATAATTATCAAGAATAGAACATTGTATTTGTGACTTACCGAGCTTAAAATGGGAGATGTTCATACATCACTATGTAAAATATCAAATGGCAACAAACTATGATTTTGAGATTTCAAAAATGGCAATTTGACATGTTTACCAAGAGGATAAAAATGAAAAAGCTGAAAACTTAGCTTCCTATGATTCTCACATTCAATCAATTTATTTTGTCTAAAAGAATTTAAAACTAGTTTTTCCGACTGACCTAAATGATCATGCCAAATAAAAGAGGACAATGCTGCAAAGGATGCTATAGGCTCAATTTTAGTTGTAGAAGTGGTGTTGGTGGTGATGGGGTATAGATCGCCTCGACTATGACATCTCATAAGAGCCATCCCTTTCTGAAAGTCCTTCACAAGAAAATCAAACGAGTCAAATTCAATAGAAACTTCATTATGTGTAGTAAATTTATGAACATATACTAAATTTTTAATTAAGTTTGGGGCATGTAGTACATTTTTTAGGATAAGAGAAGGGTGGGATGAGGGTACACTGCTATAAAATATACCTTTCGTAACATGTTATTACCTCAGATATTCAATTAGCCAATGTAATATGTGATATTTAGGCGCCTACATTTTTTTTTATTAAAATACTTTTCACTACGGTCCTTAATATCAACTGTGGTTAAAAGTATGAAAGCGTCACTTTTAACCACAATTGTAATTTCAACTGTGGTGAAAAGTAGTGTCTGGTCAAGGATTCAACTTCCACTACCAACATTTTTGGTTTATTAATTATTTTTAAACCACTTTTTTCCATGGTCTGAATACACCTCTAGGAAACTAGTGTTGGCGTAAGTTATAGGGTAGCTTTGGAAAACAAAAATCATAAGTCATTTATAAACCAAATGTCACTTATAACAAAAAGTAAATTTTCATAAATCGTTCACACACCAGCAATTTTCGTAAGTCATTCACACATCAATCATTCATAAACCACACATAATTCATAACATAGTCATTCAAAATGTTTACAAAAAAATACAAATTAAAATAAATTTGTTGTGTGTATCTAACGTCTTTATTCCTCCTCTGTCACGTATACTATAGTACAAATCATGCCTCTAATAATATCACATCCAAAGTGACCCTCTCAATAGTGCCTTCCTAAAACTCTCCTCTACTTATGGTATCTTTTCCAATATCGACAATGTGTTTACATATAGGCATCAGGTCCATAGCATGGTCTGCCCTTTCCAATTCCTCCTCTAATGTCTCTTGATAAGATGGCCTAGGGAGATCTTATTATGGACTTGATGTCAATAGAGATAGGGAAATCTATAAAATCATTAGATGTAACAATATATTGTACTCTATGGATGAGGAGCTAGGACACTACACATTTCCTCTAGAACTAGATGGTCACAATACTACCTTTGGCACATTTACTAGTATATTTGATAATAAAAGGGTGAATTTGGATTCCAATATCCGGGTGCCCGCATGGGACGATATCTTTGGCATATTTATTGGGATATTTAAGAACAAAGGGGTGAATTCATATTCCAATATTTAGATGCACTTTAGAGACAATATCATTGGCATATTTACTGGTATATTTGATTAAAAAAAATGGGTGAATCTAGATTCCGATATCCGGATTCATCTTTGGGACAATATCTTTGGCACATTTCCTCGTATATTTGATAAATAAAGGGTGAACTCATATTTCAATATTCGAATGCACCCTTGGGACAGTATCTTTGGCACATTTCCTCATATATTTGATAACAAATGGGTAAATCTGGATTCCAATATTCATATATACACCCTTATAACAATAATGTTGGCATTTTCTTGGGATATTTGATAACCAAAGGGGACATCAGTGTTGGTGTAAGTTATAGGATAGTTATGGAGAACAAAAATCATAAGTCATTCATAAACCAAATGTCACTTATAACAAAAAAAAAATGAAGGAAAAATACCCTTTTTGCCCCCCTTATCTTTACCTTGGGGTACAATTTGGTCCCTTAATTTTAAAATAGTCCAGTTTGATTCTTTATCTCTTCAAACAGCGCCACATAAGTCCTTTCTGTTATGTCCATTAGTCAAAGTCAAAATTAGGGCTCAGTTGGCATACACGTGGCATTGATGTGGATAAAAAATTATAATAAAAAATAAAATCAAAGGCATATTTCAGTTGCTCATCCTACTCCTCCATTAGTGCAAAAGTTAATGGATTTGGAATCAATAAGAGAGTTGCAGTACCTTTTGAATCAAAACCAGGTTCTCCATCACCAGAACTAGAGACTCTAGCACCAAAACACAAGCCAAAACAAGATCATTTCCTCCTTTATCACCTCTCTTATCCACCAGAAAAATCTTTGATATAGCTTCCAACTCAAACTTTTTCGGATCTATAAACTCCTCTAACCCATCCGGCATCTCATCTTTCAAACTTTCAAATTCCTTCTTTTTCCCTTTCACAAACCCCCAACTAATGAACTAGAGTACAATATTGTTTTCTTATGAGATTAAACTCTATTGACGATTTTCAATAGCTATAGAGAAACGACGGTGGCAACAACGATGAATATCAAATATTCTATCTGATACCATTAGCAACCTTTCTGAGCTTCAAGTTTTGAGTCTTAGATCCAATTTCATAATTGGGTTTTTTCCCACTGGTTTTTCTAATTTAAAATTTTAAATGTCTGGTTTCTATTTCTGATTTCGGTTGATATTCCTTAATTTTTTGTCAAGATTGTAGATATTGAATTTATTTAACAATAAGTGAATGTTTTACCCAAATACCCCTAATTTTGGAAAAAATTCCCAAAATAACCCACTTTTCAAAAAAATCCCCAAAATGCCCCAGTTAGGGTTTGGGTTTGTACATGGTCGCCATTGGAATTGGCGACATCTCTTAAAGGCTAACAAGCTGTCGCCAATTGAACTGGAGACAACATACCAAGTCGCCAGTGCAATTGGTGACATAGAGTAAGGCAATAACCCTAAACCCAAATGATGTGGAGACAGGGTGTGTGTTGTTTTTTTTAATATTGGAATATTACATTGATTTTGTTTGCACAATGATATAAAATTTTCATTAATTTAATAAAATATTACATTAATTAATGTTCGTGACCGGGTGCATCCAACCGGCCACCAGTCCCACATCCCCTAGGGTCCCTCACTTGTTGCACTCGTTGTACTCGGCCCCCCTTGTTCCTTTTAATGTTGATTCACACTTGGTGTTTGAGGAGTCGAAGTCTCAGGAACAGTCTAAGATGGTTCCCTTAGGATGTCTTGCATTCCCGTGAAGTCTTGGGGACTGAAACTGAGTGTGCGACCCATGCCAGTATAGTTTTAGGGGGTGATTGGTGTGCGGGCAGGCCGATTGAAGGGAGACATTAGTGTGAAGGATTCGTTGATGAAAGGTTGAAATGGTGTTTGAAAGCCATAAGGATGTTGAGAAGGTTGGTTGTGTTGGCTAGGGTATGATGTTTGGGCGTTTGGGCTATGAAAAGATGTTTGCCCAATTTGGCTATGGTATGATGTACCCTCGTTTTGGTTGTATCTTTGTGACATGTTGGGGGCATAGCCATATTGAGTCTCTTGATAATAATCATTTTTTTGAAGATGATATGAGGGACGCTCGTGGTATTGTGGTTGAGTGTATGGCATGTTTGGATGGATAATGGGTTGGTAATTTTGCTAGGTAGGGGGTTGTGAGTAACATGGCCTTGGAGGTGGGTTAGACGCTGAGGCTTCTTGTGTGTAGGTGGTCTGGCGTGGGTCGTATAAATACCTGTCTTCGGAGACAAACCCAGTTGCAACCGATCTGTACCAAACCATGTAATTATTTTTTGGTATAGATGGGGTTGGCATCACCGGCTCACGTAAGACATAGTGGTTGTGGTTCATCCATTTACGACGCTCAGTTGAGAATGTTAGACACAATTATTTTTAAGGATAAAAAAAAATTAAGTTATTAACTTACTTTTGTGCAAACGGGAAGGAAAAGTCGTCGTCGTTGACAGGCGCTAGGGATGGCAATTTAGACCAACCCCAAGCTTGTAGTAAAACAGCACATCCAAAAAAGTATATGCATCTTTTTTGGCGCACTTACACAAAGAGCTATACAAATAAGACAGACAAGCGGAACCCCAACTATACTGTCTTGTTTGATTTAGATCTCTCAATAAGTGTAAGTACATAACATGCATAGAAGAACCAGTATCCTCGGGAAATAAAAATAAACCAATAAGAAGCATAAGGTAACACCTGGTTTTCTGTAGTTTCATTTCTTCTGTAGACTCTTAAGTTAAAGTAAAACCGGCGTACCAAGCTTTTAGTTGCGAGAGGAAGAGACTTTGGCCTCTCGATGCAGCATCAAGCAAGTCGGCACCCAAAAGCTCCTCACAAATTGATGGGTCATGGTTTGTACTTCCATTGACTGCCTTACCATCGATACACAAACCGAGTAACATGTACACATCTTCTAGGGTCACGGTACATTCACCAGTTGGAAAAAAAGAAGGTGTGTGTCTCTGGGCGCCACCTTTCTTGCAAATCTAGTATAAACTTTGCATCTACCGAATAAGACATGATTTTGCTTACATGTCCGAAACCGGCGAAATCAATATACAGTTGTATTAGTTCGTCGGGTGCAACATATTCATGGGAACGAGACCGAAATCTAGAAACTTCCTGCGTAATTATAGATTTAGAAATAAAATAATTAGAGAGACCAAAAAATAATAGACCAAAAAAAATTAACAAAATAAATTTAAAATAACAAAGAACACAAAATAAAAATTAGATACATAAAAGTAACGCTTACATAATCAGCGATATTTGCAACAGTTCCTCTATGTGTTTCACCCATTGTCAACAAAGCCATCTCAAATGATCAAATGTGAGACAGATGATTTACTTTAGATATTATGTATCAGTGCTACAGATTTCTCTGAGATGATTTTCTCTACAAACCTTATGCTACCTATATATAGGCTTCAGATGGATTCTTTGTAAATATTCTGCCTGAACCAAGTCGCCAGTCCTATTGCCGAGTATGCACAATGCCTGAACCAAGTCACCAAAGGCGAAAGATGGAGTGCAGTGTTAGCATCTGGTCAAGTATACAGTGAGAGCATTATGAAATTGATGAAGGATGATGCTATCAAAGCCAGCACACATGCAGTTACAATCTTTGACTGACATAGGCAATCATTCAGTGTACAAGAAACAATGGATTTTAATGAGGGGAGACCCAATTTATCGTATGCTGTCAGGCTAAACAAAGGTTGGTGTGATTGTGGCAGGTTCCGGGCCCTCCGTGCACTTTGCTCACATGCCATTGCAGCATGCGCACATGCTCGTCAAGATGCTTATGGCTATCTATCTGATGTTTACAAGGTGGTTAATGTTATGAATGTATACAGCGAAGGCTTCGCAGTGCTACCAATGGAGGATTATTGGCCTCCATACCAAGGTGAAATAGTTTGGCACAACGATGAAATGAGAAGAAAGAAAAAAGGGCGCCCAAACAGCAAGCGTATAAGAACCGAAATGGATATCGCTGATAAAATGATACGACTATGCAGTATCTGTCGTCAGCCCGACCACAACAAAAAACATTGTCCCAATGTTGGAGGAACATCTGCATCATAATTTAGCTTATCTTTTCGTATTTTGTAGCCAAATATTTTCATTAATGAATTTCTCTTTGTCACAACAATTTTAACAACAAACAACACTAACACAAACAACTGTAACAACAAACAACAATGTTAACAACAAACAACACAAACAGCTTAACACATTCCTAACAGATTACAAGAATCAACTTAATTTCATTCGGTCCAAACATGAATTCCCTCGAATCTTTGTCAGTCTTCACACGAACCCATCCACGTAGCCGATCATGTCTCTCAATACTTTAGCATTTCTCCCCTTCCCCAATGTCTCCCTCCAACCACCGATTCAACTCTCTCTTAAGTTGATTGAAACCTTGTATGTTCCAAAACATCATGTTGATCGGTGGCTTGTCTCGCGAAAAAATAACTTTTCCCCAACGACGACGATACATCTTATGAGTAAAACAAAGTTGTGAGAAGAGATGTGGAACAAACTGAGCTTAACATCCCTATTTATAGTGAAAAAATTCAGTTTCTAGGGAGTCTCCACTTCAATTGGCGACTCCCTTTTACCATTACTCTATGTCGCCAATTGCACTGGCGACTTGGTATGCTGTCTCCAATTCAATTGGCGACAGCTTGTTAGCCTTTAAGAGATGTCGCCAATTCCAATGGCGACCCTGTACAAATCCAAACCCTAACTGGGGCAGTTTGAGAATTTTTTTGAAACATGGGTTATTTTAAGAATTTTTGTGCCACATAGAGGCTGCACGAGAAATCCACCAAATAAAAAATTGAGGATCATAAACTTCATTGTGTTGGGATTAGAAACAGTTGATAAATTCAATGAATTCATGTTGGTTCTAATTCCTGGTATTTCAATACTCCTATAAATTTCCTTTCGTATCAACTTTTATAACAAACCATTTTCTCATTAAATATCAATTTCCATTTATATGCAGATGATGAAAAAATTAATATGATTTATAATTCACTCGATAAATCTTATCTAAATGATTTATGCTTCGGTTTCAACGTACAAAATACTAGGACGAATCTTAGATGAAACTGAGTTAAGAATATAACTTGCAACCAAATCATCGCATTGTTTCCATGTATGAATGTCTTCTTTTTTTCTTTGGAATAGTAAGTGACTCATCAACAAAATCAATTTTTTTTTGCACAAAGTGCCATTGTCACTACACAACTCCATTAACCGTATTTATCATCGACAAGTAAAGGGGTGACAAGAACAATTGAAGGATTATCTGAATAGTGAATAACATATGAATATGTGTTTGCAATTGTTGTGGAGTGATCAGTGAGAGGCAGGTTTGCAGAAGCAATACCATGAATTATTAGGGGTCGAATATGAGACATGGTGGTAAGTGGAAACTAAGGTGTTTGTTAGAAAAGGTTGGACGCAAAGTAATGGACAGGCATGGCAACTGGGCGGGGCGGGGGCGGATTTAACTATACCCATTCCCGCACCCGCCTCCATGTAGCAGACCTGCCCCCTCCCCCAATCCCAGTCAGGGGTAAAAATTTATCGCCCAGACCCGCCCCCAGTGGGGAACGGGTTTCTCCGCACCCGCCCCGCCCCCACCCGCAAAAATTGATTTCTTTTTAATTGCAATAAAAATTAATAATTTAATTAAAAAATTGATTATTTTAATAACTTAATTAATTATTTAATTAAAAACTTAATTAATAAATGAATATTAACTTGATTAATTTGATTATTTTAATTGCAATAAGGGCATTAAAAATTTAATTAAAAATATAATTACTAAATAAATATTAAAATAAGTAAAGTAAGGGAATTAAAATAAATTGTAATATCTGGGGGTGGGGCGATGCGGGTGCGGGCGGGTCTTAGTGTCTTCTTGTCCCCGCTCCCGCACACGTAGTTAAGAACCGGGTTTTCCCTGCACCCGCACCCACACCCAATTAAACCGGGTTTTTCCCGTTAATTTTGGGGCGGGTCCGAGTTTTTTTGCCATGCCTAGTAATGGATATTAAAGATGCCAAACAATTGATACCATATATGATAAAGGAATAGATTGGAAAATATTTATTCACGTAATTTTCTTTATATATAAGTATACATAGAATTTGTGCATTAAAAGTTTAGCCTATAATTTTCCTAAAATGAAAAATCTATTTAAATACAATAAACCTATTTAAATATAATTGATATGCTTAAATACAATTAAACATATTTAAATACGATTGATATGTTTGCTTTTGTAGAAAATTTGATGTACAATAATATCTTTATGAGTTTTATAATATACTCCTAACAATGTGTTGTAACAATTATCACATATTGTTATTCTCTGATTTTCATTTGACAAAAGTTGTGATTTTTTCCTTCGATTTTAGAGTTTCTATGTTAAAATCTTGTGTTATTATTGTGTTTCTCTTTTTCTCTATGCATTTGATTTTCATATAACTTATTCATCGTTATATTATAAAGATATTTTGGATTGAACCTTTAATCTTTGTTTGAGAGTATGGAGGGGAAAGAAGGCGAAGAATTTAAAAAATGTAAGAATTGAGTAAAAAATTGAGTGATATAAGTGTGAAGGTATTGTAGTAATGGATTTGCATGGAGAATGCATGGGAAAATACAAAGATGGAGAAGATGATGAATGTGATTCATTGATTATCATGGGTTGCTTCCATATATATAGGTGCAGAAGCAACGGTAGAAAACCGTTACAAAACTAATTGAATCGATTAGTTTGTTACTTCCAAAAATAACAGTCTAACTAACTTGATCAACAAGCAACTAACTTCTACTTAAACAATAGTAAAACTCTTAATACTCCCCCTCAAGTTGGGAGGTATATGTTGCAAATTCCCAACTTGGCCATGAGGTAATGAAACAAATTTCTAGGAAAGGCTTTAGTGAGTGGACCGGCCAGCTGGTACTTGGATGTGATGTGTATTAACTTGATGAAATATGCACCCACATGTTCTCTAATGAAATAATAATCTAAGTCAATGTGTTTAGTCCTTTCATGACTCATTGGATTATTTGTCATTTGGATTGCTGATGCGCTATCACAAAAGACTTTACAAGATGGAAAATTGATACCAAATTCCCTTAGGATCAGCTTCAGCCATAGCAACTCATATGTAACAGATGCCAATGATCTGTACTCTGCTTGAGCTGAGGATCTTGAGACAGTTGGTTATTGTTTGAACTGCAGTAAAGCGGCAAGAAGCAAACATTTAGATTTAGAAGGATTCCCTCCGGGATTTATATCATCTCCTCAGGGATCAGTGCGAGGAAAAGAGTGTCGTTCAACGGTCTCTACGTTTCTAAGCTTGTGGTGATTAAATTTAGTTGAAAGATTCAAGGGTACCATAAATAAAGGTAGAAAATATAAAGACAGAAAATATAAAGTAAAGACTTTAAAATAAACGGAGCCTTGTTGGGATTGGATCTCATCAATTGATAACACATGCATTCTTCTGACCAGTTAAACACAAATCAATCATTCGTCTAATATCCCCATGTATCACCTATAACAGAGGTTATGTCTAACGCAATGCCAAAAGAACAACCACAATGTCTCATTGGTGATGTCTCACGCAACTCAACAATACAGAGCATTAAGAACTGATACTCATGCAAATGCTAAGCCTAAATCTATGTCTAGAGTTTAGAACCTAACAGATTTTCATCCTAGATCCAGGTCTGAAGAGTATATTTCTACAACAGTTCAAATCAATGTATAAACAAGTAAACAAGGATAACTTCCATATCAAATAAATGATTGATTCATATAAAACTCCATGATCGAAATATGTACATACGATTAACCCTTTTTACACGCATTCAACTAATTTGCCAAATGTAAGCGAACATAGTTCTTCATCTCAATTATCACACATCCTCACAATACCTTTTGTGTCAAAAAGGTTATTGTGGTTTTTACCGTATTGATCTCTACACATGCTACTCATGCTAATAATCAACACAATAAAATAAAAGTATACTGGTGAATATCAACTTACAATACTATGTCTAAAGTTTTCTCATTGATAGATGAATATCTTAGATCTAAGATTTGAAAAGTTTTTGTCAATACCCACAATTAAGAAATCAAAGACAACATCAATATTGAATTCAAACTAGTTCACAATACGTAGCTCATATGAAATACATAAGGTATCAATAGATTACATCCAAACCCGACAAGAGATCGAAGCACTTACTCGAAGATCAAGCTCCGAGTTGCTTCGATTTGTGCTTGTCCCTCTTAGGGTTTGTGTTTTTCTCTCTAGAATATGTTTGGAATGAAGAGAGATAAAGTTCTGATACTGAAAAATATATGTTATGTTCTAAAAAGCAAGAGAAAGTACTTAAATAGTATTACAAAAACTGTCATGTTTGCACTACAAACTCCCTTTTCGCACTGCGAAGACCACTTTTATGCACATCAAGTGCCTCAGGAACAGTTAATCCGCCCTTGGAAATATCTAAGTTCGCAATGCGAACTCATTATTCGCAATGCGAACGTCTTTGCTACAGCTTCGCACAACGAACTTTGGGTCCTTTTCCTACTGCCATCCAAAGTTTTTAGCTCACCTGGACTTCGATGTGACCTCGCACAGTGAATATTCGTTTTGACCTCGCTGTTGTTCGCACTGCAAACTTGCTGATTCTTCTTCATTTCTTTGGCTTCCTTGTCCATTCCTTTGTGTCTTAATCATTGATGTTTTATTCCTATATCTTACACAATAACACACATATTAAAGAATCCAAAGGTATTTGCAATATAATTGAAGAATCACACAAGAACAAGAAATAAATCCATTAAAACATGAGAAATGAGTTGAAAAATGCCAAGAAAAATGGTTTAATTTAAGTCAAATTTAGCACTTAACAGTTGGTTTTTGGATTTCCAAGCCACTAATGACTCCCCAATGAAAATGCAATAGCCTGTGGTAGACTTTCTTGTTGTGTTACAACTTCACCAGTCTACATCAGCATAAGCAGAAATATGTAGAGAAGGATTTGAGAAGAACAATATTCATTAACCTGAAGTGCCTTTCAGCTACTGCGTGATGTGATTGATCTCATTCAGATGTTGTTTTCTTGGTTTAGAAATGTATTGACTGAGCTTGTTAACAACATATGAAATATTAGGCCTGGAAATAATGAGGTATAGTTATCTTCCAATGATTCTTCTGTACTGAAATACATCTTCAAGTAATGGTTCTTCTTCATCATTGAAAATGGTATCGGGATCCATTGGTAGAGATAGAGGTTTAGCATCTATGAAACATGTGTCAATGAGCAACTGCACAGTGTATTTCTTTTGACATGGGTGGATCCCTTTACTGGAGTATGCAATTTCCAATCCAAGAAAGTATATAAGATCTCCAAGCAACTTCAATTTGAACTGGATTTGGAGCATATTTTGAGTTTCTTGAACAAGCTTAGGATCAGGACTCTCTAGAACAATTTCATCTACATAGACTAGAAGGACAATAAGTGAGTCACCCGTTCCTTTAGTAAATAATGAATGGCCAGCTGATGATTATGTAAAGTCATATTCCAGGAACAGTTGTGGAAAACTTATAATACCACTGCCTTGAAGCTTGCCTTATGCCATTGAGAGATTTTTTGAGTTTGCATACCATGTTTTCCCCCTCACTTGGATAGCCAAGTGGAAGATCCATGTAGATTTCTTCATTTAAATCTCCATTTAAGATGGTATTGTTTATGTCAAGTTGTGCCAATTTCCAAATATGAGCAACAACTAAGCTAAGAACAACTCTCACAGATGTGAGTTTTTTCACTTGTGAGAAGATATCTATGAAATCAAGGCCATGTTGTTGGGTGTAACCTTTGGAAACCAATTGAGCCTTGTGTTTATCTAATAAACCATTAGCATTGAACTTTATCTTGTAGATCCACCTGCACCCAATGGTCTTCTTCCCTTGAGGCAAGACTTGATGGACCCAATATTGTTTGCCTCTAAAGCTTATATTTCTTCACTCATGGCTTTCCACCATTCAGGAATCTTTGCTGCTTGGTGATAAAACTAAGGTTCATAAACAGATGATACATTCATGATAAACTCTTTGTAATTATCAAACAGATTATCATAAGAAAGGGCATTAGTGATGGGATGAGGAATATGACACGCAATGTCTCTCATGCTAGATGTAGGTCTGTGTGTTCAAGCTGACCTTCTTAGGCCAGTTATGTTTTGGTAACGTGGCACAATAGGATTTGTATTGTGTACGGGTTCTGCAGGGTCAGGAATGTCATGATGGTAATCTATATTGTTTGGTGCAAAATCATCAAGATCATGATATGAATGATCAGAAATGGAATTTGGCAAGACTATATTATGAAAGGGATCATCATGGTTGTTATTATCAGATAAAGAATGGAATGGGAAAGTGTCTTCATGAAACATAATGTCTCTAGACACATGAAATGTCTTGGTCACCAACTCATAGACTTCAAAACCTTTGTAGCCATCAGGATATCCAAGAAAAACTCAAGGAATGGCTCTAGGGGTAAATTTGTTCCTATGTTGAGGCAAATAGGAAATGTAGCATAGACAGCCAAAACCTTGAAATCAGAATATGTGGGTGATTTTTCATAAAGGAGTTCATAAGGTGACTTACTCTTCAAGACTACTGATTGAGTTATATTTATGACGAATGTGGTTGTGGCTATACAATCTCCCCGGAATTTGATTGGCATCTTGGCTTGAAACATCAATGACCTTGATACATTTAGCAAGTGTTGATGTTTTCACTCCACAACTGAGTTTTGATCAAGTCTATAAGGATAAGAGTATTGATGGATGTTGCCTTGTTCATCAAGGAACTGATTCAGTTTTAGCTCCTTGGCATTGTCAGATTTCGTAGCTTTAATGACTTTTCCAAATTGAGTCTTTACAAGAGTAAAGAAATGTTGTATCTTGCTAGGAGCTTCTGATTTGTTAGCTAGCAAATAAATCTATGTGAAACGACTGAAATCATCAACAATGGTCAGAAAATATGATTTTCCATGGTATGTAGGTTTTCCATAAGGACCCCATAAATCACAATGGATAAGATCAAAACTATTAGCAGAAAAATGATTTTCAGATTTAAAAGGAAGTCTTTTTAACTTGACAAGAGGACAAATTTTACATTTATGTGAATCAAAATAAGAGGGTACAATGAGTTGAAGTTCACTAAAGAATACTTGATTGGTATTCCTAAAGTGTTGATATCTCTTGGATGTATGGCCTTCTGAACAAGGATTTAAGATCAATTGCTATTTGTGTAATCCACAAGTATTTAATTGATTATCCATGTGTGTGGTGTTCAATATTGGATGCAGTCAAGGTCATCAGTGAAGATCTCATTAGATAAGGATCTGATGTTCAACTAGATGTTGAAACATCCCATCAACAGAGTTTGTGCAGAATCTTGCTGATTCAAGGAGTGAATCTGTATGACAAGTAAGGGGAATAACTTATGCTCTGAGAACCAAACTTTTGTGTGTTAGGAACCTTCTTTTGGTTAAATCTGCAGAGGCACATAATCTGACTAGGAAGTTTCGTGGCAGGAAGCTTATCTAGAATATGGTGCTGATGAAAGTAAAGATGAAGACATCTTAATCTAGATGAATATTGCTTGGATCAGTTTATTTCTGATCTAGGTGATTTAGAGTGCAGCTGTTGAGAGCATGTGATCCATTTCAACATGGAGGTGTTGGATAAGTGTCTAGGACAGTATCTTTGACATCTTTAAGGAAGCTGGATATCTTGTAGCTGTTGACTTCTCTTTCCTAAAGAATCAAGCTTTGGCATGTTTGGTTCTTCTGAGGATGAGTTCTTGAAGCTGATGCTCTTCAAGGTATCTGGTCTTAAGGTTGGTAGTGGACCATTAACACAGGATGAAGGTTGTATACTCAAACTTGATATGTTAATTAAGTCTATGAGAGCATGAAACTCTTGTTCTATAGAAGTGGAGAAGTTCCTCAAGATGGTATGTATGAGGGGAAGTTGATCAAGACTGTATCAGACAGACTTGAGCTCATCAGCTGGAAGTTATGACATTGATGTCAGATGTTCTGACATCAGGGATATCATCAAATTTTTCACTCAGTGGGATCTGGTTACAGTGGAGGCATATCATCCTGAGAAGCTGATCCTTTCATATATAATTAGAATGGATGCTCCAAAAAGCCTATGCAATGTATGGGAATTGCAGAAGCTAGTAGAGGCTATATTTCATAGTCTTAGTGTATATAAGATGTTTTGCTGAAGACCCAGATTCTTGGTTGGAGATCTGGAGGAAGATGTGACACTTGGTTGTGTTTAACCATAGTCACTTGAATCCAAGATGGGTGGTTCATCTTGTCCTTGGAACAAATTATCTTTGTGGAGAAGGGAGGTTGTTTGAAGACCAAAGGAGGATCTGATTTTGCTCTTGGATTGCTGATTGTTGAAGGGGTCTTAACTTAAGGAGCTTGCTTTGGTGGGAGTATGAGAGTTTATTTCTCTCTACAGTTGTCTAAAGTTCTTGATGATCAAGCTGGTAGGAGCTGTGTTCTCTGAAGATCTTCAATTGGATTACTATGTAATAGTAAGTCCAGTGGTAATTGTATCAAGAACCATAGTGTATGGTGTCCATGATATGATCTGGATGTCCTAACTAATGTTAGAACATCATCATGTTTTCTGAATTTGGAATTCAGATTGTGGAAGTTGATATTCACCAGTTGAATCGGAAGTGTTCTAACTTATCATACGAGAGAATGATGAGGTGAAGATTGTCTTGGATTATGGGGAGTCTATCTGGGAGTCTGACTCTTGTTGAGGTCAGCATGCTTGTGGAGAGGTGGTTTCTTCTGGTGCAAGTATCTCTAGAAATAAGTGGATTAGTTTGGTGCTTGTGAAGCAAGTAAGCTGGGGATTTTTGGAGCATATATTTGATGTTTTTCAAGTGTGAATGACATCTCAGATAGCTAACAAACTAAGAGATTTTATATGTATCTTTGAGGAATGTGAAGCATTCCAGGTTCAATTGGATTTATTCTCAAGGAACAAGGATATTTATGGCTGTAAAATTCAAGGTGGATTTGTACAGGGTATAGATGGTTTCAGGATGAGAGGGATCAATGGTGATTTTGGTCTCAATCCAAGAGTTTGTTGGTTATGGCACAAGGATGTGATCCTGGTACTTTTTCACTATATGAGCATGAAGTTGGTCATATGATTTCATGTGGTGACTTTGGGTGTTTCTTATTGGAAGAAGCATCATTTATGAAAGATAGGAGGAGACCTTCTGTCTGTTGAGAGTACTATTATGGCACATAAATTGCTTGTGGATCAAGTAGTGAGTGAATGCGTTCAGTAGATGTGTTGAACAAGGAGTAAGCTCTTTAAGACATGAAGATGAGTCTTATGTTTTCCATTCACTTTAAGGTGTTCTTCTTGCAAAGGAGCACTGGTTTTCTCCGACAGGGGGAGTTGGACTTCTGTCTTAAATCTGTTGTTACAGTAGTGCAGTTGTTTATCAAGATTGTTTGTGGTTTTAAGCAGTCTGTGATAGAATAGCTCTGGTGAGGGTGTAATGTCAGACAAGATGTCGTGACATTGTGTTACTGTTATAGTTCTGGGTGGACCTGACAGGTTGATTTTGGTTCTGTCATTGAGTGTCAATGGATTGAATCAGAGTTGTACAAGCTTCTTGGGAGTGTCCTGAGAGTCATTGCTTGTGTCTGGGAGAATTTATTTTCTCTGCAGAATTAGATAAGGCTCATGGGAGTCTTTGTTGTTAACTGGGAGAAGTTTGACGGAATGTCTTAACATCTTGGTCAATTTTTTTTACTTTTGGTTGAAAGGAGTATTCTTGGGGCTCATTGAATGGCATTGTAACTATGCTTCAGAGTTTACAAGATGGACTGAACAAAATCTGACAAGGTGTCAGGACATTGTTTAGGACGTGTGGGTGTTTCCTAGTTGATTGTCTTGGACGGTGGAGAGTGTGTCTTAGAGAAGGTGTGTTAAACATGTGTCTTGATAGATGCGATTTCTTCGAATGGTTCCCCTTTAAGAAGAAACAGTCAAAAGTGTATTGGCAAGTGAACATTTTTTTTGTGAAGTTACATTCCTCATTTAATGTTCTCATTGAATTGACCTTCGTTATTTTCAATGGTTCGTTACATCCTAAGGAAACCAGTCGGGTATATAAAGGGGGTTCTTGGCTTCAACTTGTCTCAGGTTGTCTTTTCTATTGTGATGTGTTCTCATGGGATTTATCCGCCTTTGGGTATGTTTAGTTTAGGTATGGGTCTGTCTTGGACATCTTTGTCAATTTTTGGATAAAAAGGGGGAGAAAAGTACAGGGGTTGAGTCTGTTCCTGTAGTTGGTTTGCAAGAATGTTGGATAGGATGTTCTGACATTCTATCTGAGTCTCGGGTTTTCTTTTTGTTCTGAGTCCTTCCTTCGTGTCTTGTGATCTGAGTTATGAACACATTCGTGCCCTGTGTTCTGAGTTACTCAGGTGAGGGAGTATAGGTTCCTTGGTAACGGGGAACACTCTAGAGGGGGAGTGTGTTTGAGGGGAGTGTTCTTTGATCAACCCTTTCAGACTTTCTTCTAGCTTTTTTAGGAGTCTCAACCTCTTTTTAAGACCTTTTTCAACTTCACTCACCCTGGGTTTATTGTGTAGAAGGAGTTTTAGCCAAAATTTGTCAAAAGGGGGAGATTGAAAGCTCTTGAGGTTTGACTAAATTTTGGTAAAACTTGATGAAGAACAAGATGATCCAACATGAAGAATTCTTCCAGAAAACAAAGATGTCAAATGAAATGTCCCAACATGAAGACTTGACATTATGATTGAACTAGCAGGTTGTTTTAAGATTCAAGGAGCGATCACAACAGTGAATCAAGGAATCAGCTGACAGAAGATTTGAAGTCCAAGACAGCAGAAGGTTATTATAAAAGACCAAGACCTAGGGTAGTCAGCTTTAAGAATTCTTATTAAGACTTTTGTAAAGTAGAAAATAAGGATTTAGGATTTTGAGAGTCGTGTACTTTCTTGAGTTGTACATCACCTTTTGTATTGTTTGATACATTGTGGTAGACATAGTTTTACAGATTTAGAAACCTTTAGGTAATGAATTATGTATTGTTCTTGGATGAAGCTTTGAAGCAAATCCAAGTAGGTTTGTTAGTCAAGTGTGTTTGGCTGAACTTTGTATTGAAAGAAGAGTCTTTCAAGTATGATGATACAATTATTGTGACTATAACTGTTAGGTGTCACAGGTTGTGATTAAGGGAGTGAGATGGGTTTCTCTTATTAATTAGATGTGACTTCTAATGATAAAGTTTTCATTGGGTAGTGATAGATAAACCGGAGGTTGTTTTCTGTAAACCAGAGGTTGTTTACATAAAACTATACTAATGATAGTGGATTCTTCTTCCTGGCTTGGTTTCCCCCAGATGTAGGTGAATTGCACTGAACTGGATTAACATATCTTGTGTTGTTTATCATTCTGCAAATTTACAGTTCAATATTTGCTTGCTGATTAACATGTTGTAACATATGTTGAAATATCTGTTGCAACCTTTTTGCTGATATTCAGAGTATCAGCTTGTTTATTCTGTCCTTGTTTTAAAGTGATGCAGAGATCAATGTCTTGACATGTCGTTAGGAGATCTGCTATCTACTATGCCAGAATTTCACCATCGATAGAATAACATTTTTGAAGGCAAAGTATCCATAAGCAAGATTTGTCCACGAACTTGATTGAAAGATTATGTCAAGCCTATTAAGAATGTGATAATATGTTCATTCTGCAGATGATCAACAATGGGTTGCACTCCACCGCAGCGACATGTGCGCACATGTCAATATTCACCTAGTTCTTCCCACAAGGATTTGAATTAAGTGTAGTAAGAACTTATAATTGAAGAACCTTGGGTGCACCTTAGCAAATTCTTCTTCAGTTGAAATACACGAGGACCATTCTTTTGCTAAAATTGATCTTGAATCTCTTTCCATATTTCAGCCGTATTTGCTGCATAGATCAAACTTACAGAGATTTCTTTGGAGACGGAGTTAAGAAGCCACGATGACATTGTACTATTGTTTCACATCCAAGAACGAAACTGAGGATAATTTACTTCTGGTTTTGGAATCGTGTCACCCACAAAATCAGTCTTGTTCTTGCCATCAAGAACCATGATCATCGCGCATCGCCATGAATTGAAGTTATCTTCGGTAAGTGGTTGAGAAACTAATATGATGTCGAGGTGATTGGAGGAATGTAGGTAATAGGGATCATTGTGATTTTCCATGAAAGCAGATGACCGAGGAAGAAAGAAAGATGATGAAAGGAATCCCAAACGAAACACGAAAGCAAATCTAAAAATACCTACTAATACCATATTATAGTAATGGATTTGCATGAAAAATGCATGGAAAAATACAAAGATGGAGAAGATGATGAATATGATTCATTGATTATCATGGGTTGTTTCCACATATATAGGTGCAGAAGCAACAATAAAAAACAGTTACAAAACTAACTGAATCAGTTAGTTAGTTAGTTAGTTACATCCAAAAATAACAATCTAACTAACTTGATCAACAAACAACTAACTTCTACTTAAACAATAGTAAAACTTTTAATAGAAATGTTTTGGGTGTTTCTTAATGCACCACCCAAGTTTCTTAGGCACCACGTGAAATTATTTTTTTGCCCCCAAATTCCGGATGTGCACATCCGGACGCACCAGTTCCTTAAGAATTAAAACCTTTTTCCGGATGTGCATATCCGGAATTTCTCCGGATCTGTATATCCGGAAGATATTCTGAAATATTTAAAGTTGCGTGATCACTCCCCCCTTCCCATAATCAACCTGCTTCTTCCCACTCACTCTCACAAGTCAAAAAACCCTACTTCATCAATCCCATTTCTCACTCAAAAAGTTCAAATTTTTGGTGCAACAAATCAAAGGGAGCAAGAAAAGACTGAATTTCAGGTAAACATTCAACTTCATCCACTACATTGCTCACATTATCAATCTACATTTTTGGAAAAACAAGTTACGCTACTTCCGGATGTGCACATCCGGAACTAATTTAGCATGAACTTTTCCGGATGTGCACATCCGGAAAAATGCCTGAAGCTAATTAATTTAAGTTTTCAGCATTTTTGAATAAATCTTATTTATACATATTAATTGTTCTATTCTTGTTTATAAATAGAGATGGTGCATCCCGATAACATGGCAAAAGAATTAGTTGCGCCGATTTCCTCGAAAGATGAAGGTATGCTCGTAAAGTCGGTTGATGTCGGCGGTGACTTTAACAACAAGCAAGACTTTGATGATCGTGAAAGCATGATCGCATACATTCATAGGATGGCTATTGAGCTCGGCTTCGGTGTAAATATCGGGAGATCGGATAATGGGTCGGATAGAAGAAAAGCTTTTGTAATTTTGGGGTGCAAAAGAAGCGGCAAATATCAAGCACCTCTACGGAAGTTAAAGAAAGACGAGACCGGTACTAGAAGATGTGAGTGCCCTTTTAAGATTGGTGGTTACATGTTAGTTTCCAAGAAATGGAGATTTACCGTTCGTTGTGGTATACATAACCACGAAATGTGCTCAAAGCTAGAAGGTCATCCAAGTGTATGCCGGCTCAAGGCGAAAGAGATGACATGTATAGCCGACATGACCTTGAACCTTGTCCCATCGAAGAATATACTTGCGACGTTGAAACGGAAAGAACTCGAAAATGTTGCAAACATAAAGCAAGTGTATAACATGCAGTATCGAATGAACAAGGCAATTAGGGGAAATAGGAATGAGATGCAACAACTATTGAAAGTGTTGGAGGACAACGATTACGTGTCTCGGTACAGATGTCGCGATGATGGAATTACGGTACGAGATATTTTTTGGACTCATCCGGATTCCATCAAGTTGTTCAACACGTTCTCGACAGTGCTCATTCTCGATAGCACCTACAAGACAAACAAGTATCGTCTTCCATTATTTGAGATGGTTGGCGTTACGTCTACGGATAAGACATATGCCGTCGGCTTTGCCTTTTTGGAGTGTGAGAAAGAGGACAATTTCACGTGGGCGTTGGAGACGTGTCGGTCACTTTTGAAGAAACATGTTCAAATGCCAAAAGCAGTTGTTACGGACCGCGACAACGCCTTGATGAATGCGGTTGCAAAAGTCTTTCCGTCTTCCAATGCACTACTTTGTCGATTTCACATAACAAAGAATGTGCGAAGTCGGGTTAAGACCGCGGTGGGTGCGAAGCAAGTGGGTTCGGAAGACGGAAAAGTGGTCAAGTCGGGTGTCATTGTAGAGAAAATTATGGATGCATGGACTCATATTCTAAATTCTTCCACAACGGAATTATATGCCGATTCGGTCATTAAATTCCGGAAAGTGTGTGAACGGTACCCCGCTTTGTTGAAATATGTTGAATCCACCATTCTTGATTAAGTGAAAGAAAAGATTGTTTGTGCGTGGACCGATAACGTACGACATCTTGGAAACACTACCACCAATAGAGTTGAGTCGGCACATGCCACTTTGAAGAATTGGTTGGGAAATAGCAAGGGGGATTTATGTCGGGATTGGGACTCCGTGCATCTAATGATCAAAAACCAACACAATGAGATACAAACCACTTTCGGTCGGAGCATCACAGTTTTGGAACATCGGTTTAAAGGTAACTTCCTCTACTCTCAATTGATCGGCAACATGTCTCGGGCTGGGTTGTGCTATATTTTTCACGAGGCCAACCGAGCCGAAACGGTAGGTTCCGATAGTGCAAAGTGTGGTTGCACTATTGTGAAAACCTACGGTCTTCCTTGTGCTTGTGCCATTGCTAAAAAGTTGAAACTAGGTGACCCAATACAAATTGACGAAGTTTGCCCTCATTGGATGAGACTTAGTTTTGATGATGATGCTTGTAAGGAAGGAGATAAACCCGATATCTCTATTTTGGCCGAATTGGAAGCGATTCAAATGAGATTTTCGAAGGCCGACGACAATATGAAGCTACACATCAAAGAAGATTTGAGGAAGATTGCCTTCCCCGAAACAACCGCAATGATACCTCCGTCTCAACCGGTTAAGACAAAGGGTGCTCCGAAGAAGTTGAAGCCTACACCAAATGACAACTCAACAACTCGGTATCCTTCGTATTATGAGCACGTTGACCAAATCTTTCCGGACTCTCCGACTCCTAAATCTCTATAAAGTGTCATGAAAGGAGCTCGCATTTCCAAACCGGCTCCGACACCGATTCCACGAGTTCCGACTCCGACTCCAACTACACGTATGATTTCCTTTATTGACGAGATGCCGGTTTTTATGCACAAGCATATCGACGGTATAATCGATGTTGTAGGGGATGGTAATTGCGGTTACCGAGCCGTGTCGGCTCTACTCGGTAAAGGAGATGAAGGTCATGCATTTGTACGTCATCAACTTATCCTAGAGTTGGAGACGCATAAAGAAGCATACTTGCGTCTCTATGAAAATCAAGAAAATTACAACAAGGTTCACGAGTCACTTGTTCCGTGGTTGAGTGGTCCGGCACCGGTATCGAAATGGATGAGCTTCCCCGAGATGAGTCATCTTATAGCATGCGCCTACGATATGGTGTGTATCGACTTGACGAGATACGGATTTTTGGAAACCTTTTTTCCACTACACACCGCACCTCCGTCGAATCCAAATGATCGCATCATGTGTATCAGATGGCTTGTGAAATCAAGACATTTCGTACAAGTTATCTTGAAACCCGGATGTCCGATACCACCTAAATCACCGCAATGGGCGACGCATGCAACCGCAATTGTCGAGTCGTGGCCAGATAGTTTTGTCGAAAGGACGGTTGAATTCGAAAGATTGCAAGCAATTGAAAAGGCATCAAATGCGGAAAAATCGAAAGTTCTAGCTCCGATAGATTTAGACGGAGAATTTTGTTTTAACTCTTTTGTATAATCATACGACACAATGTACATTATTGAAGTGAAATATATTGTACTTTTATCCATATGTCTTTTTAATACACTTACGAATTTTATTGCACTGAACCCTACACCAAGTGACTGCATAAGCTGTCAATTCTGTTTTAAAATTGTATCAGTAAAACATTCTGATTTGCAGATCCGGACAATTTCCGGATATGCATATCCGGAAATAGTATTTGCAGGGTTTGTCCGGATCTGCACGTCCGGAACGAACTTGGGCAGAAATAACTTTACCCTAACTTTTCTTTAAATTAGGGGTTTCATTTGATATCTTTCACAAAACCTCAAAATGTCTCAATTGTATCAAATCAAAATCCGTTGGTATGCCGCAAGTGTCTCCTTCACCGACGGCAAAACACGCGGTCAAAAGTTTACGATAATGAGGGACATCCCCCTCGACCAAATCATTGACGACATCGAACATCTCCTACCTTACGGAAACAAGCGGAAGGTTGCGAAGCTTCAGTATCGTTCACCTTCGGTTGGCAACGAAGGGAATGTCGCTTACATCCTTGTTGAGCTCAAGAATCAAGACGATGTTAGAGCGATGTGGCAAACTTATTTGGGTTACGAGGAACAATTCTCGTTCGAGTTCGAGGCGACCGTCACAATCCGAAGAACAGTCGATGACATCTTAGAGATGTGCAAGCGTCCACCGGGCTATTGATCTTGTAATATTTAAATTTCTGTCGATACCATGCTGATTTTCTCAATGTAATCCCGATTTTATTTTATGTATGTGAGAAACATTTGTGGTTCTGGTGTTCTGCTTCAGTGTTTTTCCCGGATTTGCAAATACGAACTGTTACCGGATGTGCACATCCGGGAAAAAATGAAAAATTTTAAGAAAATGGTGCGTCCGGATGTGTACATCCGGAATCAAGGGGCAAAAACGGAAATTCAGTTGGTGCCTAAGAAACAAGGGTGGTGTCAAAAGAATTTCCCAATGTTTTTTATTCATAACACAAAATCTCCATAATTTACATGAGTTCAAAATTTATATTGAATGAAAATTTTAAAGAGTTTATATAAATTTTCAAATAAAATTTATTTTATTATAATATTTTAAAAATTAAAAATATAACTATGATAAACACTTTATTTCTATCATTTTATATAAAATTATCCTTTCAATAAATGTCAAACATTTTCATATATTTTTTTAAAAATTTTCTTTTTAAAACCTTTACTTGTTCTCTTTCTTAAATTCCCAAACAAAATTTTAATGGTGAATCATCTTGCTGGACCATTTCACCGATCCTAAATAATTCCTTTTATCGTAAATACTCAAATACTATATCGTTTCTAAATTTATCAGTATTTGGTCCCCATAAAATTTTCATAATTTTATGTATTTTCATTAATTTGCACTCATAATTAAATTCGTGGTATATGCTTAAATCATTCGGTACCGACACCTACACGTGTCAAGCTACAACATTATCCTCCCACGTAGATTCTTCGAACATTTAGAAATCGCAATTCTTAAGTGACCAACCACTGTGGTTTTTGAACTCAAGCTTCACAATGACGTTTGAAAGATAGAGTCCATTTCCACACGTTACTACTATATATATCGTTTTGGTAAGAAAATAGATAGGTATACAAATCAATATTTATTACGGGGTTTCTTATAAATTAATAGTGTTTTTTTCTTTGAGAAATTAGTTAACCAATGAAGATTTGGGAATATGGTAGTAAGTGATATAATTAGGACAACAACAAAAAAGGTCATACCTATCTAGGTGATCTCTCATTTTTCCATTTTTAACGTTTTTCGAAATGTTTTGATTGGAAATTCGCACAAGCATAATCAAAGATAGTATAGTAAAAAGAAACATTTTCTAAAGTGATAGCTTAACTGTTATTTTTAAAATTGATTATTATTTTATAAAACTTTATCTAATGTGACAATGTTAAAATAAGTACTCTAAAGTTGGTGTGACTCAATTAACTTTCTAGACTGAGATTACTAGAATTTGATCACACAAAATACATTGTTAGGAAAGGATGACGAATCTTAATTATGACTATCTATATGGGCACATGAGCAAGATTAGTTTCATAATTAATGATCTAATAAATCTGAATTTTTGTTATGCTTGTATTTTATTTTGGTTTTGGATAATATGAATACATTTGGATGGTGTTAGACTAATTCAGATAAACCCTGGATCTAAAATTGCATTGAAAAACAATGAAATAAAACAACTTTTCTTCTTCCTTCAATAATGAAACAAACTACAATATATAGTTAGGTTACTAAAGGACTTAATGGGCCATGGGCCACTTACAAAAACAAAACTACTTAATCCATAATATTTAAAAAAAGAGAATCAGCCCAAAATAAAGTCTTTGAGAATGACAGATTGTTTTTTTTTCTAGTAGGCCTAATGCAAGACTTAACAATACTTCCTGGGCCCAAGAGAACCTTGTCCTCAAGGTTCAAATTAGGAGAGGAATTGGATAGTCCGGCCCAATGTGTAGAAAGTGTGGAACGGGTAGGGTTTTTGGGAAAGGGACACGTGTCGTGCTCAGGTGCAGCCGCGGTAACGTGATTTGTGGGGTGGATAGTGTCGGTTGAGTGAATAGGTGGTGTTCGTTCTTGGATTGGCTAGAATTTTGGTAAAACAAAGTTGTTCAATGTTGATGTCACATGGGTGATGTCTTAACATTGAGTCTTAACATTGGATAATGTTAAGTGTTTAAGTTGTTGAAGTTTTGAAGTCTGATGTCACATGCGATGTCATGACATCAGATATGCAGATCATTAAAACATCAGGTTTGAGATGTTTTTAGGGTTAAGCGTATTAGCTGGAATTTGGGAGAGCTGTTAGAGTTATTGGATGCGAATATCTTGGAGGAGATATTTTCTGTTGCAAACAGATTTGATGCAGATTTGTAGGAGTGTTTAAAGGCTGAAGATTTAAGAAGATTTTGAGAGAAAATCTGTTTTGAAGATTCAGTTTTAAATAACAAATCAGGTCAGATATTGTAGCATGTCCTAGCCCAAATCAAATAGCTATATAAAGCGCATCAATCCTTTGAAGAAAGTACAGAAGATAGAGAGCATAGACTGAGTGTCAATCATTGTCTTTGTACGAGTATTTTGTAAACCATTCTAGGTTGAATTGGTGGGTTGTAAGGTGTACTCTCTTAGAGCTGTGAAGCAAGAGAGTGTTGTTACTTGATCAAAGCTTGTAAGCAGGATCAAGGTGTTTCTCAAAGAGTGATCTTTGAGGTGTTTTAGGAAGTGAGTAGTGTTCTCATACCTAAGTGGTCTCTTAGGTAGAAAGTTCATTAGGTAGAGATTAAGTTTAGGAGATGTCAACTGGGTTGTTGAGTCTGTAAATTAATTCTACTGATAGTGAAATTCCTTCCTGGCTTGGTAGCCCCCAGAGTAAGTTGTTTAACTGAACTGGATGAACAATTCTTTGTGTACTCTTCTGTTGTTTTACATTGTCCATTGCAGAGTGAGTTGTTGTGACATCACACGTAGCATCACATATCTGGTACCAGAATTTCAATTAGTATAAGAGCATGCATCCTGCTCTGCATCTGGGTGAGATCTAGGGCATATACTTTCTGGTAAAGATGGACAAGGAAGTTGGTGGATTTGTGAATAGACCCCCTATTTTGGATGGCTCTAATTATGATTATTGGAAGCCAAAGATGATTACCTGTTTGAAATCCTTGGACAGCAGGGCTTGGAAGGCTATCATAAAAGAATGGAAAGCACCTGTTGTTGTTGAGAAAGATGATGCTGGTAAAGAAAAAGAAGGCAGCTCAAAACTGAAACCTGAAGAAGAATGGACCAAGGAAGAAGATGAGCTTTCCCTTGGTAATTCCAAAGTTTTAAATGCTATTTTCAATGGAGTTGATAAGAACATATTCAGGTTGATCAATACCTGTGAAGTTGCTAAGGAAGCTTGGGACATCTTGAAGACTACTCATGAAGGAACTTCAAAGGTTAAGATGTCAAGACTTCAACTTCTGACATCAAAGTTTGAAAGTCTAAAGATGAAGGAAGATGAAACTATTCATGACTTTCATATGAGTGTTCTTGAGCTGTCCAATGCCTCTAGTGCTCTTGGAGAAAAGATGACTGAAGAAAAGCTGGTGAGGAAAATCCTTAGGTCCCTTCCCAAGAGATATAAGATGAAGGTGACTGCAATTGAAGAAGCTCAAGACATCAGCAAAATGAGAGTTGATGGGCTAATTGGATCTCTTCAAACCTTTGAGTTAGGGTTGAATGAAGAGGAACCTGAAAAGAAGACCAAGAGTATAGCCTTGGTATCTAATACTCAAGAAGAGAAGAAAGGGAATGGTGCTGAATCTCAGGAGGAGCTGTCTCAGGCCATTGCTATGTTGGGAAGATAGTTTAACAAGGTTTTCAAGAGGATGAATAAGAACTACAAACCTAATGTTAAGAACATCTCCTCTGACATCAGCAAGTCAAAAGAGAAGGATGAAGAGAAGACTGCTCAAGACAAAGGGATTCAATGCTTTGAGTGTGAAGGTTATGGACATGTCAAGAAAGAATGTCCTACATTCCTTAAGAAGCAGAAGAAGGGCATGACAGTTTCCTGGTCTGATACTGATAGTGAAAGTGAAGAAGAGTCAGCCAAGCATGTCAGAGCTTTGACAGGGACATGTGTGTCTGATGAAGAATCAAGTGATGAGGAACTGACTTTTGAGGAGTTAGCAGCCTCCTATCAAGAGTTATGTCTGAAGAGTGCAGAGGTATGTCAAGAAAGTGTGAAACAAAAGAAACAAATTGTTCAGCTTGAGACTGTTAAAGCTGATCTTGAAAATGAAGTCTTGTTGGTTAAATCTCAACTTGATCAAATGACAAAATCTATTAGAATGTTGAACAGTGGATCTGATACTCTTGATAAGATCCTTCAGGAAGAAAAAGTAGCAGGAGACAAATCTGGCTTAGGATTTGTTGAGGAGAAGGTTTCTGCTGAAGCTAGTACTTCAGGAACCAAAAAGGACATGTCTCAACCAATGTCTCAACATAATAAAAAGAGACATAATCCTAAACCCAAGTAGGCTGCTCACCAACAACCTCAAAATGTTGGGAAAAGGTATGCTCATGGTCCTCGTCAAAAGAAGGTTCATACTTCTGGAGCCAGGCAGTATATGCCTCCTCAATACCATAGGAGTATGCAGGCTCCTAGGTTTAACATGTTCCATCAGATGTCTCAACATCAGGGGAATATGTATGGCTTTGAATATAATAATGTTGTGCCTCATTATTATGGAAGAAGGAAGCCACATCACCATAGAAGACAGCCTAAGAGACAGAATCCTCACTACAGAAGACAGGCAAACTATGGAAGAAGACAACACCAGTACTATGGATGGCAGCCACAGCAGTTTCATCATCAAGGTGGCAGGAAGTTTAACAACTTCAGAGAAGAAAGAGTAAGGTGCTTCTATTGTGGAAGATTTGGCCATATGCAATTTTCTTGCTTCAAGCTTCATGGTTATCCCAAGTCTATCCCTCAACCTAGACAGAAGGATAACAGGCCCAAGGTTGTTAAACAGTGGGTTCCTAAAGCTGAGGTTACATGTCTATTGGCTCACATTTCAGATAGACACTCTGCTAAGGATGGATGGTACTTTGATAGTGATTGTTCAAAGCACATGACTGGATTCAAAAACCAATTGGTGGATGTCAATTCTTGCTCCTCAATTGATGTTACTTTTGGAAATAGAGAGAAAGGGGTGGTAAAAGGTGTTGGAAAAGTGAAGTGTCATGATGGACCTGATCTTGACAATGTGCTTCTTGTCAAAGGTTTGAGTGCTAATTTGATTAGCATAAGTCAGCTTTGTGATGAAGGATACAAAGTAAGCTACACTAAAGATGAGTGTTTGGTGACTAATGAGAAGAATGAGGTTGTTATGAAGGGAGTCAGATCCAGAGATAATTGTTATCAATGGGTACCTCAAGAGGCCAGCTCATCTAATGATGTTAAGGTTGATGTTGTGACATCAGACTGTAACATTAAGTGTGAAAGTCTGAGCATGGTGAAAGGTCAATTAGGGTTAATAACTTATGGTGTAAATTCTTTTAAAAATTTAAAAGGAAAGTTATTTTGGAGAGAGAAACTCATTGATGGGCGTTTAAGTGATCCACAAAATCAAGCTTCATACTTTAGGCCATCATTTCCTATTGTAGCTATCACATGCTTCATCAAACACCATACCCCTAGACTGTTCGTCTCCTTCTCCATCAACAGAAGTAGCAATCCTTCCCTGATCCTCAAGTGCTTCACAGGAACAATGTCAAAACATATATCATCTCCATCTAAGAAATCTGCTTCACAAAGTTCATCGCGAGATAAAGCTAGGGTTTCTATAGAAGAGGGCTCTGCAGAAGAAGCTTTGAATATAGCACCCATCTCCATGATGGTTCCTGAATCTGGTAAGTCAAGACCTTCCAAACTTCAACCCAAAAGGGCTGTAACTAAATTTAATGATAATGAAACTAAGAGGCTAGTCACTAGTGTACTTTTTAGCGATAAATCTGCATCTAGGTCTTCCACCTCTCAAGCTGTTGAAGAGAGGTTTGATGTTGATCGCAGTCTTAATTAGATTGCCACCAAAATTTTGGATAAGGGTTTATCTGTAAAAGGCATTTTTGTTCCCCTTAGACAAATGCCTGCTGAAAAGGAGGACATGCAAAGTGCTGATACAAATCTTCACAGACTGGCTATGTCTGTCATTGAGGATGCAAAAGTATGTGATGAAGAAGAAGGTGTTCATGAGGAAGCTGATGTTGAAACAAATGTCAGAACATCGCCTGAAAGGAATGTTGAAACTAGCCCTGGTGGAAAGAAGAATGAAGATGTGGTAAATGTTGTTGACCTGTCTGATGATGAAGTGATTGGAAATGATGTTCCTAGTCTTGCCAAGAGACTGAAAACAAGGAAAGAAAAGAATGTGGAATCTTCTCCTAAGAAGTCAGCTGAAGGAAAGAAGAAAAAGAATTCTATTGTTGGTCCTACAAAAACATGGAGCAAAGTTGATGTGAATCCTAGAAAGAGGAAGCTAGTGGAAGAATCTGAATCAGAGTATGATGTTGAGGATGATGTTCAAGACATCACTCCTGTGAGAAAGTCAATCTTAAAGAGAATTGCTGACAAGATACCTGATGTTCCTGTTGACAACATTTCATTCCATTATGCAAGTAGTGCTTCCATGTGGAAATTTGTTTGTCAAAGAAGACTTGCTCTTGAAAGAGAGATTGACAAAGAGGCTATGGAAATTAAAGAAGTCATAGAGGTGATAAAGGTTGCTGGATTGATGAAGACTGTGTGTCGGTTCTCCAAGTGTTATGACAGTCTGGTTAAGGAATTTATGGTTAACATTCCTATGAATATTTCTGACAAAAGAAGTGTGGATTTCATGAAAGTGTTTGTTAGAGGCAAAGGTATTGAGTTCTCTCCTGAGGTTATCAACAATTACCTAGGAAGAAAAGAAGAAGAGTTTACAGAGTTAGAAGTTACTGATAATATGTCTGCAAGGAGATAACTGCTGGTCAAGTAAAGGTGTGGCCCTTGAAAGGAAAATTGTCAACTAGAAAACTTAGTGTTAAGTATGCTATCTTGCACAGAATTGGAGCTGCAAATTGGGTGCCTAAAAATCATAAAAACACAACAGCTGTGGGATTAGGAAGGTTCATTTATGCTGTGGGCACTAAGAAGAAATTTGACTATGGATCATATATTTTTGAACAGACTGTGAAACATGCCACCACTAATGCTATCAAAATGCCTATAGCATTCCCATCTCTCATTTGTGGAGTAATTCTGAAACAACATCCTGGCATATTGACAAATTCAGACACAGCCTGCAAGAGGGAGTCTACATTATCTCTGCATCCAAAATTGTTTGTTGGGAGTCATGTTCCAGACATTGTCTTAACATCAGATGCTGGTAACAAGAAGAAAAGTACTAAGGTTGATTTGCTTGCAGAATTGAAGGCTACTTGCAAGGATCTGGATGTTGTGATCAGTACCAACAAGACTAGAAAGAAGGAGATTGAGAAGCTGGTCCAGTCCTTGGAACAAGATGATAATGATGAAGTTCATGAAGGTGTCAATTCTGAGGAAGATGATGAGGATGATGAAGATGGGCCTAGCTCTGATGAAGATTAAGTTTCTTTTGTTGTTTTTGTTCTGCACTTGATGTGCTGAATTATGTAATTTGAATATTGTGGCTTTTTAAGCACTTTTTATGTTCTATGATTTGTCTTGTCTTGAATGCTGACTTTAGACTGACAATGAGAGCTAGCTTAGGATTAACTAGTAGTTAGTAGGTGTTTGTCCAATTATGGCTAAAAAGGGGGAGAGTTAGTCAAGCCAAGGTGTGGTTGTGAATCCTGTTTCTGATGTGTTGCAGAAGTTGAGGGGGAGAGTGTTTGTGCAGCTGTATGCTGGTTCTGGTTTTGAGGGGGAGCTTGACCCTTTGCTGAGCTGATGGAGTATGTGCAGCATTTTGAAGTAGGAGCTGTTTTTGAAGGAGTGCTGCTAGGAGTTTTTAACATTTTTCAATTTTTATCCCCTGCTGAAGTCTCTGATGTTGCAGAGATTGTTTTAGCCAAAATTAGCCAAAGGGGGAGATTGCTAGTTCTTGGATTGGCTAGAATTTTGGTAAAACAAAGTTGTTCAATGTTGATGTCACATGGGTGATGTCTTAACATTGAGTCTTAACATTGGATAATGTTAAGTGTTTAAGTTGTTGAAGTTTTGAAGTCTGATGTCACATGCGATGTCATGACATCAGATATGCAGATCATTAAAACATCAGGTTTGAGATGTTTTTAGGGTTAAGCATATTAGCTGGAATTTGGGAGAGCTGTTAGAGTTATTGGATGCGAATATCTTGGAGGAGATATTTTCTGTTGCAAACAGATTTGATGCAGATTTGTAGGAGTGTTTAAAGGCTGAAGATTTAAGAAGATTTTGAGAGAAAATCTGTTTTGAAGATTCAGTTTTAAATAACAAATCAGGTCAGATATTGTAGCATGTCCTAGCCCAAATCAAATAGCTATATAAAGCGCATCAATCCTTTGAAGAAAGTACAGAAGATAGAGAGCATAGACTGAGTGTCAATCATTGTCTTTGTACGAGTATTTTGTAAACCATTCTAGGTTGAATTGGTGGGTTGTAAGGTGTACTCTCTTAGAGCTGTGAAGCAAGAGAGTGTTGTTACTTGATCAAAGCTTGTAATCAGGATCAAGGTGTTTCTCAAAGAGTGATCTTTGAGGTGTTTTAGGAAGTGAGTAGTGTTCTCATACCTAAGTGGTCTCTTAGGTAGAAAGTTCATTAGGTAGAGATTAAGTTTAGGAGATGTCAACTGGGTTGTTGAGTCTGTAAATTAATTCTACTGATAGTAAAATTCCTTCCTGGCTTGGTAGCCCCCAGAGTAAGTTGTTTAACTGAACTGGATGAATAATTCTTTGTGTACTCTTCTGTTGTTTTACATTGTCCATTGCAGAGTGTGTTGTTGTGACATCACACGTAGCATCACATATCTGGTACCAGAATTTCAGGTGGGATAGAGGAACATTGGGCAGTGTGTTTGGTGGGAGTAGTTGGCTGTTTAAAGTTGTATTGCACAAAGTTATTATTAGGCTTTGAAGGAAACAAAGCTCATGAAGCAAGAGAATGGTGTGGGTGGGGCCGGTGTGAGGTAGTTTGAATGAGTGGCTGAGATTTACTATCACAAGTGCCGTTGGAACACGTGGGGAGGCTAGAGGGAGTACAAGCAAGTGGGTCACGTGTATTGATGGGGGTACTTGAGTGAGTTACACTTCCAACCACTTCATTTGTGCAACTCTCCGTGTTTTTCACCCAGAACTCCTTAGAATGTTTTCTTTGCTTTCCCTTACCATTTTTATCTTTTCCATTTCCTTCATCCTTGTGTCTGAAACTATTTTCATCCGCCATGCTTCTAACAACCATGTCATCATCATGCATGTGAGGGTCTTCAAAACTAATGGAGTTTGGAGGAAGGGTAGCTTCATTAGCTGAGCCAAGGTGGTTTTTGTAGTAAGGTTGGAGTAACGAGACATGGACCACTGGATGGATGCGCGATGATGAAGGGAGATTTAACATGTAAGCCATCGCACCTACCCATTTGATGATGCGAAAAGGGCCGAAGAAACGCTTTGACAACTTCTGAGAGATGCGGTTCTTGACGGATGTTTGTCTGTACAGCTGAAGCTTTAACAAAACCGGATCGTTTTCCTTAAAGGTATAGTCCTCACGTGATTTGTTTTCCTTTTTTTCCATCTGGACTCTACTTTTTTTTAAGTTATCCTTTAACTGAGTAACTAAAAGTTGTCTTTGTTGCAAGGATTCGTCCAAGGATGCTTCGGTGGTTGCGCCGACTAAGTAATCTGGAATGTTAGGGGGATCACGACCATACAAGGCTTTGAATGGGCTCATTTGAATAGCAGTGTGGAAGGAAGAGTTAAACAGAAACTCAGCAAGATGGAGGTATTTAAACCACAGACGAGGGTGTTCTCCTGCGAAGCATCGAAGGTAAGTCTCGATTGATCTGTTCACAACTTTTGTTTGCCCATCTGTTTCAGGATGATATGATGTACTATATTTTAACATGGTCCCTTGAATCTTGAAAAACTCTTTCTAGAAATTACTCAGAAACAAAGGATCTCTGTCAGACACTATAGACTTTGGAGTGCCGTGAAGACGGAAGATCTCTGTGGAGAACCGAGCAGCCAGATCTTTTGCAGGGAATTTGGAGGGCAAGGCCAGAAAATGGACGAACTTGGTTAAATAATCACAGATCACCCAGATGACTGTGTGTCCGAAGGAATTAGGCAAGTGTGTGATAAAGTCCATGGTGAGCTCATCCCAAACTTTGTTAGGAATAGGTAAAGGTTGTAGGAGTCCCTTCTTTTTCTTGGTCACATATTTGTTGAGTTGGCAAATTTCACAGTTTCTGACATGTTTTTAACTATCTCAGCTATGCCCGGCCAGCAGAAGGATAATCTTAGACGAGCCAAGGTTGCTTTGACCCCAGAATGACCTGCAGAAGGGGTTGCATGATACTCTTGAAGGATACTCTGGCGAAGTGAAGAAATGTCAGGTACAAAGAGTCTATCCTTAAAATACAGCAACCCGTTGTTGAATTTGTAAAGGCTGTTATCATTTGTCTGATGAACCAGCTGTTAGACTAATCTGATTCCTACACTGTCTGTAGCTTAAAATTGTCTGAGTGTTGAAACAAGGTTTGGAATTGGAGAAGACAGTGCCAGCATTTGGGGATCCTCGGTGCCAAATTGTCTACTTAGTGCATCAGCAACCAGATTAGAACGACCAGTTTTGTATGAAATTTCAAAATTAAAACCCTATAACTTAGAGGCCCATTTTTGTTGCTCTGGTGTTTGGATCCGTTGCATTAGTAGAGATTTTAGACTCTTTTGATCAGTATAAATGTGAAACTTTTTCCCTATGAGGCATTGACGCCATTTTTTGATTGCTTCTGTGACAGCGAACATTTCACGGACATAGACTGAAGAGGATTGCATGCGAGGGCACATCTTTTTCTGAAGAAGGCAATTGGATGACCATCCTGGGTTAAGACTGCGCCAATGGCCACACCTGAAGCATCAGTTTCTATTATGAATTTCTTTGTAAAATCTGGTAGAGCCAAGACCGGCATGTCGGTCATATGCTTCTTTAACTCTGTAAAGGCTAAATCAGCCTCTGGACTCCATGTAAACTTAGTAGAATGTAACAGATCGGTGAGAGGAGCGGCGAGAGAGGCATAATTACGTACAAAATGTCGGTAAAAACCTGTGAAACCCAGAAAGCCGCGGAGTGTCGTGAGAGAGCGAGGTTGAGGCCATTCCAAAATGGCTTTGACTTTATCTGGATCTGGTGCAACACCACCAACTAAAATCACATGGCCTAAATAGTCAACTTTATCAACTGCAAAAACACACTTTGATAACTTAATAAAGAAAAACTGCGATCTTAACAAGTTAAACACCACCTGCAAATGATCAACATGGTCATTCAAATTGTTACTATAAATCAAGATGTCATAAAAAAAAACCAAAACAAATTTTCTTAAGTAGGGCCTCAATAAATCATTCATTGCAGATTGAAAAGTCGAGGGAGCATTAGTAAGTCCGAAAGGCATGACGAGGAATTCGTAATGCCCATCGAAAGTCCAAAAAGCTCATCTAAAAGTTCATCAATGGTAGGTATGGGGAATCGGTCTTTAATAGTAACAGCATTTAGAGCACGATAATCCATACAAAATCGCCAAGTTCCATCCTTTTTCTTAACAAGAAGGACTGGTGAAGAAAAAGGGTTATTGCTAGGAATAATGACACCCTTTTTTAGCATTTCCTAAATGATTGTGGACATAGCATCTTTTTGTGAATGGGGGTAGCGGTAAGGTTTTACATTGATAGGGGAGGTATTGGGCTCAAGGGGAATGTGATGATCATGTGGGCGTTTTGGGGGAAGGCCGGAATATGGATGGAAAATGTCTTGGAAGTTTTGTATTAGCTGCTGGATTGGAGGGTGTAGTTCTGATGGTAAAGGGTCAAGGTTTGAGTTTAAGGCTGAAGTTGGGGTGGAAGGGGATGGGATTGGATGGAAAGTCATTAAGTGGAAAGAAGAGACGGAGTTAGTATGAATGAGGTGGCGGAGTTGGTGAAATGTAGTATGAATTGGGTGTGTTGAAGGGTCTCCTTGAAGAGTGATGGATTGGTTTAAATGGTTAAAGGTGATGGAGGGAATGGAAAAATCTGCCTGAATTTTACCTAAGGTTCTTAACCAAGCCATGCCCAAAACCACATCTGCCCCTTCAATTGGTAGCAAATAGAATGGAAGTTGAAATGGTTTATTTTGCAGGACAATTTGAACATTGTTACAAATTCCTTCACATTGTATGTGCGAACCGTTACCAACCATTACAGAAAATTATGGAATGGGAGTTGACTTAAGGTTGAGGTGATGAGCTATTCGTGGCTGTAGAATGTTGTGAGTGCTGCCAGTGTCAACTAAAACCATGACTGACAATCCGCCTATTAAACCTTTGAACTTGAGTGTTAGTGGAGAGAATTGACCCGTTAAGGCCTGGGTGGATAGTTGAAAATAAGTGTCATTATGGTCAATTATACTATTTTCAACGTCTATGTTGTCTTGAGTTAGGCTGGTGTCTTCCGACACGCCATCTTCTGCCAAAAGAAGAAGAAACCTAGATGTAGAACATTTGTGACCTGGGATAAACTTCTCATCACAATTAAAACATAGACCTTGGGCTCTTCGTTCTTGCAGCTGAGCTTGTGATAGACGGCGAATGGGGAACTTTGTAGGCATAGTGGTGGGCTGTGGTTTCGTGTTGTTTATTATTTGTGGGGTAGGTGAGGTTTGAGTTTTTGGGGTTGTGGGGATGCTGTTTTTTTGGTAGGGGCTAGAGAATGGTTTGGAAAATTTGGGTTTCGAATCCTTTAGCTTGGATTCAATCAGTTTTGCAAGGCCAATAGCTTGTGAAATTGTTGTTGGTTTATGAATTGCCATTTCACTTTGAATTTCAGTAGTTAACCCAGAAATAAAACAATTTAAAATTGCATCTTGTGGTAAACCAACAACTTGAGTGCCTAACTTTTCAAATTTGGTTTGATAATCCACAACTGAACCATCTTGTTTTAATTTGAATAATTCAGCCTGATGATTTTCATAAGAGGAAGGACCAAAACGTAATGCCAAATCCTTTGTAAACGTGTCCCAATCCGATAATAATAAACTCTGGTGCATCCATTTAAACCGGCCCAAAGCATCATCTTTCATATAAAATGAAATTAATGACATTCTATTTTCATGAGGCATGTTATAAAAACTGAAAAATTGTTCAGCTTGAAACAACCACTCAAGAGGGTTTGTACCATCAAACATTGGAAGGTCAAGTTTAGGTGTTCACATAGGGGGTAAAGGGGAAATATGGGGAATTGGTGGGTAATGTGGAAAATTATAATTTGGATTTGCTGCAAAAACTGTTTGTGGGGAAAAGTGAGGTGGAAGGGACGTTTGGGGTGGTATAGGTGCGGTTCATTGCATAAATGTGGCTGGTGGAGGGGGATGGTTGTGGGAAAAAATAGTGGGTGTTCTAAGTGGAGTATTTGTGGGGGGTAATGACGTGAGGTGTAGGGGTCGAAGATAAGGAAATATGAGGGGGGTTTAGGATAATACCTGACGAACTTGCTGCCATGGAGCTTGCTGCCATGGAAGTAACAACAAGCTGTTTTTCCTTTTGGGTTGTGAGGTTTTTAATGGCAGCCATGACTGCTTCAAACCTTGAATCCTCCAAGCTTTTATCATTTTCAAATCTGGTGTTAAGCCTTCCAATATGAGCCTCTAAATCTGCAGCAACTTTATCAAACCTTTCATCTAGTTGCTGTTGGGTAAGAGCCATAGCATTATCGATCAAAACTTGTGATGTGTGAACGGCTTCCTCAACGATTTCTCTTGAGGAAGGGTTTTGGGGTTTGGGGGGAGCCATTGAATTCACTTGTAGAAAGCACCAATTTGTTAGACTAATAAATTCAGATAAACCCTAGATTTAAAATTGCATTGAAAGACAATAAAATAAAACAACTTTTCTTCTTCCTTCAATAATGAAACAAACTACAATATATAGTTAGGTTACTAAAGGACTTAATGGGCCATGGGCCACTTACAAAAACAAAACTACTTAACTCATAATATTTAAAAAAAGAGAATCAGCCCAAAATAAATTCTTTGAGAAGGACAGATTGTTTTTTTTTTCTAGTAGGCCTAATGCAAGACTTAACAGATGGTGTGTAGAATGTGATGAGACATAATAGGATATAAAATAGAATAAAGATAGTATATGAATCGATATAGACAAAATAAAACTTATCCTATCTTGTGTTTAATTCACACAGATATTATATATATATATATATATATATATATATATATATATATATATATATATATATATATATATATATATATATATATATATAGAGAGAGAGAGAGAGAGAGAGACTTATCCTATCATGTGTTTAATTTTTTATATTAAATAAAGTTACAAAATTACCCTTATTTCACTAACCTTTTTGTTCATGCAGTTGCAGGTCAGGAGTTCCCAAACTTAGATAATATTATTTCCTCTCAGATGACTAATCAAATGAAAAATCTTCTCATTGCTTATGCATCTTTGGAAGAAACTAAAAGTGATGTTTTCAATCTGAACAAGGATAGCTCTCCAGGTCCTGATGGGTTTGGTGGATTCTTCTATCAAACCTATTGGAGCATTGTCCAGATGGACGTTTTAAATGTTGTGCTCCAATTCTTTAATCAAGTTTGGATTCTGCCAAATTATAATGTCAGCACCATCGTTCTTATTCCAAAAACTAAAGAAGCTAATTCTTTGGATAATTACAGACCAACATCTCTTTCAAATTTCAAATTCAAGATAATCACAAAGATTTTGGCTGACAAACTTGCATCCTTCATGCCTCTCCTCATCTCTAAAGAGCAAAAGGGTTTCATAAGGAGTAGAAACATTAAAGATGGGATTTTCCTAGACTCTAAGGCATTCAACCTTTTGGATAAGAAAAGCTTTGGAGGAAACCTTGCCATCAAAGTGGATATTATCAAAGCCTTTGAGACTTGGATTGGAACTTCTTGTTTAAAGTTTTAAAGTGCTTTGGCTTCTGCCCCAAATTCATCTTGGATTTATACCATCCTTTCTTTTGCTCACATCTATGTCATGATTAATGGTTCTTTGAATGATTACTTCAAGTGTGCTAGAGGGGTTAGACAAGGGGACCCCCTCTCTCCCCTGCTATTCTGTTTAGCTGAAGATGTCCTCAGCAGAGGGATTTTAAATTTAGTTCAAGTGGGTGTGATTCAAACCACGATCGCGACATATTCCAATGCGGTCGCGATGAAGCATTTTTTGTACACCACCAGCTGCTATATAAAGGGATTTTTGATACTTTTTTAGGGTTCGGAATATGAGAGAGAAAGTGACAACCAGGAGCTTTGGAGCACGAATTTGGAGAGCATATTTTCCATTGATTTTGATGAATTAATATTATTAACTCATGGTAATTGTTAACTTCATTATGAGTAGCTAAGTTATTCTAGATTATGTCTTTTAAGATGAACTTAATTGTACTATGTTGGATCTTATGATTGTTTGATATTATTTGAATTCCTTTAATGTTATAATAATTAATTAATTGTTCTTGTTTTGAATGTTCTTCGTGTGTTGAAGAGCGCGCAAATTGATATCAAATGAATAGGGATTATTAATTGTAAGTCTACCGATCTAAATTAGGAAAGTTATTCAACTTAGTAATTAACTAGGAATAGATGATTATAATTTGTGGCTTTTGAATTAATGAACTTAGAATGTCTGATTTAACTCAAAATTGGCCTAAGGAATTAGAGAATTATTGTGTAAATTAGTGAGTTGTACGCCAAGGAATTGGTACAGTGGTCTAGTTAATTCGCCATGAGTTATAGCTTAATTGTAATTCATTTGATACAATATTCATCAAGAGGTATAATTAGGGGATCCGATAAAAATATCTAATCTCCTTTCCGCAACGAACATTACTACGTTAATTTTCTTGTTCTTGTTTTGGCACCAAATCACAATTGAAAACACCACAATTATTTAATTTAAATCACATTATTATTAGCTTGTTAAATTTTCAATCCATGTGGAGACGAATTATTTTATTACTTCGACGAGACTGCACTTACTAGTTTAGTCCATTCAGATTTTGACGTCTTTATTGGGGATTATTGATAATTTCAACAAGGCAATATTGTGCGGCGTTTTGAATTTAATTTTTGTTTTGTTTTATTTCTTCAATTTTTAATTTTTATTTTAAAGTTTCAATTTTTATTCTACTTTTATTCTATTTGGTTTGGTGAAGTACTACTAAGATATTATTTGTTTATTTATGCAATGTTCGGATACAACATTGATATCGATGAATTTAGAAATCAAAAGAACAGCGCATGCAATTCAAAAAGCAAAGCTCAAAGCAATGCAAGTCACGAAAGAACCAAAATAAGAAAGAGAAGAGATGGAAACTCCCGTACGACAAATGCTGCTAGATTATTGCAGGAGGACTGATGCTGGACATATATCGCTAGGATTTCAACTAGCTAATCCTGTAAATTTTAATATTAAGAATTATATACATTTATGTTTGAAGGATACCCATTTGACGGACACAAAATCAAAGATCCATGGGAGCTAAATTCTACGAGACATGCTCAATGTGCAAGCCAAATAATGAGATCATTGACGATCAGGTAAAATTACATTTGTTTTGTTTTTCTTTAATAAGCCATGTGAAGGATTGGCTTTAATGCTTACCAAATGATACTATTCACACCTGGAAAGAACTGAAACAATTTTTTAGAGAGGTATTACTCAAATGCTCAGTTTGTGGAGAGAAAAGCTACAGTTTCCAACTTTGATCAAGAAAAGTATGAATCATTATCTTATGCATGGGAAAGGTTAAAGTTCTTACCTCTTAAGTTTCCGAATCATAATATGAGTGCTATGGAACATATGACACACTTTATTAGTAGACTAAGAACACAAACAAGAATGCTCCTTGATGCCTCAACGAAGGTACTTTGAGAACAAAGACAAATGATGAGGTTAAGATGCTAATTGAAAATATGTGCCAGAATGAATATCACTCAAGTGAACGAGCAGTGAAACAAAAGGGTATTATTTTTGTTAATTTGAATACAACATTATTAGCTTAAGTGGGGTACTTTCTAAACAACTAGTTGCGACCTAACTAGCCCAAGCAAATGTTATCCGAGTTCAAACACTCGAGTGTGATTTTATATGGAGAGGGACATGAAAATGGTAACTATACACTAGAGGAGGAGAGGTCTGAAGTTCAGTATGCGGACTTTCAAAAGAAAAATATTTATTCCAACACATACAATACTGGTTTGAAAGATCATCTCAATTTCAAGTGGAGGAACAATCAAACTTTGAATTCTAATCAAGGAGTTCAATAGGTTCCCCAAGCGCATTGGCCAACTTCATGAAAACAACTCAGTCAAGTTTTGAATAGGTTTGTAAGACTCGAGAATATATGTTTAAAACTCAGAGAGGTATGGCCCAAAATCATATTACCATGAACTTAGAGATGCAAATCGGTCAATTGTTTTGACAAATGGCATCCCAAGCTAGTTCAAGTGGGGGTTTTATTTGTAACATCATAGATAACCCGAAAAATGAAACTTAAAAAGTCATTGAGTTGAAAAACATATTGGTACCTTAGAATCCAAAAGTGAGTGAAGAAAAGAAAGAATCGAGGGAAGTTGAGAAAAAGAGCGGAAAAGAAGGGGTAGTTAAAAAAGAGGTTGAGAAAGATTATGAGGGAGAAAAAGTAAGAATAATAGTGATGATGAGGTTAGAGGACACGCCTTTGACAAATTCATTAATAAAAACTCACCCTTTTAAAGAACCAAGAAACAAATCTTGAATGGACCAAATCCTGAGCTACCTGATTACATTAAACCACCATACTCGATTCTGTAAAATAAACCCAAGAAAGAGATGGAAGTAAGTCAGTTTTAAAAGATTACGGAGATATTGAAAAAAATACACGTTGTTGCGGTGAGAATCGGATAACAAGCTATTAATTAACTAGCATCACATTTCTTTGAATTCACAACCGACTTTGATTTATCCAAAGGAAAGGTTCAAGATCGAGAAAAACCTAAAGGGGGGAGATCTAAGGTTCGGGGGTTGGTTACGCCTAGGGAAGGTATTAGCATCCTAAACTTCCATAGTACTCTACGGGAACCTCTTGTTTTAACTTGTTATTTCTTACTCACTTGCTAAGGGTGCTATGCTAAAGCTTGAAAGCCCTAGGGGTTCGTATCTAAGTATACTCGACAAAGCATCGCGCTTTGCGCCAACGTATCCTTACGGGAGTGGAATCAGAGTATCCGTAGTTCACCGACCTAAGGGTGAAAAGAGAGGAACCATTGACTGTGGCCAAAGTTCCCAGGGGAAATGAGTATGAGCTCATTTTAGAGTTCACGATAACTCTCTAAATCTAAGTTACAAAGGGGAAAGTGAGTTCTCATGATGATGAGAATCACATGGAGTTTAAGAACTCCAACCTACTTCTAAGTTGTGATTTCATTGGCTCTCATGAGGCCAAGAAATAAGGGTGAACCTAGAAGGAAAAGGTAAGATGACTTCAAGAGTCAATTCAAGGTGATCTCCCTTTGGAATGGGGAAAGATAATAGTTATAAAGATTACTAAAAGATAAAGAGTTATAACTCAGATATGATGATGTTAGAGACATGAATAGGATGAGATAAAATGATGATGTTAATGCAAAGTTAGAATCAAGCATATTAGACAAAGATCAAACATGATAGATAGACATAACATGGCATGATGAATAAGGAAATGCAATAAAATCCTAATAATCATTTTTAATCTAAACAAGCATAAAGGCCTCAATATTAAATATTTTTAACAATTTCCTTTTATATTTGAAAAGTAAATTTAATTAGAAGTAAATAGCAAAAAGAAGGGAAGAAAAAAGGATAAAAAATAACCAAGTTATGACATTTTGAAAATGAAGCATAAACTTTAAAAATAAAGATAAAGCCAACAAGTAATAAAAATGAGGAAATGGCATTTTGAGGGATTGAACTCAGGTCATCTCACATGCAGCCTAAAACTCATACCACTGAACCAAAGCGCGTGCTTGGAAATAGAATGAAAACACACATACATATATGAAAAGAAGCGAAAAAACAGAAAAACCAAAAGGACTGGGGCGAGGGGGATTCGAACCCCAGTCCCAGAGGTAGGCAAGGCGTGTGATTGTGTGTTCTTGCCACTGGGGTGACTGGTATATCCAATACTAAACTTACTTAAATAAATATATAACATGAATATGCGCATAAGTTTCAAACCAAATACAAACTGTCCAACATAAAATCACTCACGATATCAATACCCATGTTATGCCATTCGTCAGCAATCATTGTCAAACAAAATGCCACAGAAGTGCGTAATTTAAACTTGCAGTTATGAAATTCCATGCATATTAAACAACAAGCAAGGCCTATTCTGTAAATCCACAAAGTAAGAGCATCTAAGAATACAAGCCATGCAGCCATGGCAGCAACAGAAGCAAGGCAGGTAATACATTCAATTGGAAATCAAACAACGACATGTCTCAGATGCAAAAAAACACAATATGTAGTCTATAACGGCACAGCAAGCATAAAGCACCTTTCAAATTAATCACGATCCAAGTTAACACACCAATTGCTCACACAAGAGAAATATATAGGTCTAAGACATTCAGAATCAGACATAGTCAGGTGTACTGAAACAGAAGCATGATTGTCAACACAAAACCAAGAATTGTTGCACACTAACTGTCACATAAGGATTGAACCATATAACTTGGACATCAAATCAATCACATTTGAAAACATCAGATAGGGAAACCATATGCAGCCATGGCAAGTAAAGATTAGTAAGCATACCACTTTCACATTCGAAGATCACAAGGACCTATCTTAAGTGCAAATGATAAACAAACATGTATACTATGGAGAATAATAGGGCACGGTTTGATCATGGGCTACATGTTGGCAAGCGAATCAGCACAAACAACAAAACAAAATAGCAAATTGACATACAAACCTAGCAGCAATCATGTTTAAGAGAGGTTTAAATGAAATAGAAAACACCTTGAAATGCAATTAATAGGCAATACATAGATACAGGCTAGCATGGTAATGAGATTAGTTCAAGTATGTCACAACATCTTCAAGAATTAACATGTTCCGTGAGGAAATAGCAAAGATGTTGGTTGGCAAAGCAAAGAGTTTGAAATGTAAGCTAACAATGAATATGCTAGGGCATAATGACGAGTCAGTTCTTAAGGTACTATAATGTTCAAGTAACAATTCAACCTGGCTCAATGATATGAAAGAAAAGGGCAGATCAGATTAGATATGAAGGCATATTCAGCATGTTGGTGTCAGATTTTTATGATGAAAACAAAAGACAAATAGGATGGTAGCAATAACCCAAGTAGTCAGCAACATGCTTAGTCATGACATTACAAAGCATTGAATTAACATACAAGATATTTAGGTAGCATTTCAAGCAATGATGCAATTTGGACATAACTGATAAACAAGACACATATTATGGAATCTAAAACAAAATGGCATGGATTCAAACATGAACTTAAATTAAATAGACTAATCACTGTAAGAGCAAGATGAGTTAAATTCATAGCATCTTGGATGCATAGTATTGTCATAAAACAAGAGTTTAACAGAAATGTTGGTACATTTAAAACAGATAGCAACTAGGCATAAACAACAAATACATAAGAAGCCACATTTATCAAAAGGAAAAAAACAATCATGCTTTAAAGATAAGCACATAAGTAACATGATGGTCTGAGGTGTTCATGAATCAGACACACATAGCCAAAGCAGAACTAGCACACATCATGACATTCAAGACCAAATTCCAACAAATGGTGTCATTAATACAGATAGTAGTGTATGACAAATTAGGTAACATTAAGTAAGCACATACATCCAATATAGTGTTAGCATCAAAATATCACAAAGACAAAACTTCTGAGATTACAGTCTAATGAAATGAATTTTAGCACATACAAAAACGAAATGGAGTAATATGGCAAGTTGTAGAACATCGAGACATGTGATAGAAACACTCAAGGCAAAACATCCAAGTTCATCATTCAATCCTTAAACATATATTGCCACAAAATCATTTCAACAGGGGTAATACAAGTCAGTGGCTAACAGTTCATACAATCCAAACCTAAACAAATGATCAAACAACAATAAAGACAGCAATGCATATCAGCTGTGAACAAAACTATCAATCTTACAACATCCACAAAGATAAGGTTAAGACCAAAACTGAGTACACAAACATGCTCTTATATTAGTGGTGGAAAAAAAAGAAACATTCATGCTATTTAAACAAGAACCATTGGACAACATCAACAATCATTAAATCAACAATAAAGATTACTAAACTCAAATATTCCACAACTTAAAAACACATCAGAAATTCAAAGAGGGACAAGGTCCACGAGCTTCTTATCTCAAAGTCTCTTACATATAACATCCAAGTAGTTTACAAACATCAAACATTAATCTTATCAAGATAAAACCACAATGAGAACTTAGCCACAACCATTTGATGGACAAAACAGAGGTATTAATACTCAACATCATAGTATTCATGTGTATCAAATCAATGAATAAAACATCACTTTACTTTGAGAACAAGTGGAATGAACATACAAGCAAAATATTCAAGCACATATCAATCAGACACGCATATAAAGAACAATGAGATACATAATGAAAACATTAAATGAGCATTATTAATAAAAGTGTAAGAATACAATACCAAGTGGAATGAAGTCCATTGTCTTCAAGTATGATGACCACCTTCTCTTCCAAAAGCGAACTCGAAGACCAAACTCCAACTTGCTTGCTCGAAACTTTTATGGAATTTTAGAGGAATGTAGAGTGTTTTTTTGAGAGAGCTGTTGATGAATAGCTGTGTAGAGGCGAACCCCTTTTATAGGCTGAACCAAAGAGTTGAGTGAGTCCAAACATCAAACACTTGGAGTGCTGAGTAGGAATTGGAGCCAACGTCTCTTTTGAAATTCAAATGTTGGTCCAAATCTTAGAGACAAATCCGCTGCTCATGCTGTGCAAAATCTCAGATGTGCAGAGTTAATTCACAATTTCACGTATTGGTTCAGAGTTCTCCATTTGATGTCATATGGAGAAGTAACGAATGAGGCAAAGGTTGGGGATGGCGTGGAGAGGTCTGCATGTAGTGACAGGTTGAATGCTGAAATTGGTATATCTTCATAACCAACTTTTACAAACCAAACAGTTGAGAGCTCAAAATGGAATTGCTTCTTGGAGAATTCAAACTGAACCAAAATCGCGCCAAGGATTTGAGATTGAAACGGTTTGAACGATTCTGACAAGCTTGCGTTTTGAATTCCTCCTCTCCAATCTGAGTTTCGTAAGTATGAACGAGGGAGAATAAGCATTTGGTTGCTTTTGGTTTTGTTTGCCACACGTCGCCCCTTCATTGGTTGATAATTGGGTTGAAAAGTCAACACAACCATGCTTGATTCCTATTGGTTCTTTGGCAATGAAATTAATCTCAGAATAATTTGCAATATATTTTTGTACGTTGGGTCAACCAAATTGGGCTCATGAATAAAAATGAACATGTTTTTTCTATCTCTTGGTATAAAAGAAAATAATTAGAACACCCAAATAATAATGGAGGATTTGGCAATTGATTAGGATTAGATATATTTTAGGAGAACTTAATTGAACAAATTGGATAAAATAGGTTAAATGAAGGACTATTGAAATAAGTTTAGAAAATGAAGGTGACAATTGAGGGTAGATAAAGTGGGTAGAAATTTGGTTATGGAGAGGATCATGGTTAGGGTTATGGAGATAATCTCTTAGAGATTGGCTTGATTTAGTGCTCCATCCAAAAAAATCTTGATCAATCACCTCTTGAATCTCCTTAAAATAATACCTGATAGAAATGAAGCAAACACAAACAAAAAACCTGATAAAGGGTTAGCTATGCAGTATGATTGACCTAATATTATATGCAAGAGATCAATGTATCTAAGGGTAAAATTTGGGGTATAACAGTTGCCCCTATTTAAATAACTTTGTCGGGTGGCACGAGGAACGAAGATCCTCGGGACATCAAGGTGAAAGGTATTTAAATATAGCAAACCAAAAATTTTGCCCTTAGATACAAAGACATGCAATGCTACTAATATGATGATATGATGCCATGAAAGATGCGAGAATGCAGACAAAACAGGACACAAAAGAACAAAGAGCTGCCAACACAGAGGGAAGCTTCACTGGGGAAGCAAGAAGAAGGTTAGTATCCATAAGGAAAACTCCTTGGGGATGCAGGCTAACCAACAAAAAGAGACTCACTGGGGAGACCCCGAGGCAACATCGGGGATAGAAAACAAAAGGGATTCTCCACTGGGGACAGATCCAGGGAGATGGACGACAGGTTCAAACATGACTGGACGACACTGGGGAAAAACACAATCTTACTGGGCAAAAAACCAGAAAGAAGACATGATCTCCATCGGAGATCAGTTTGAAATAAAAGGATAGCCACCCGAAGAAAAGATTTTTCTGGGGATTTCTTATGCTGAAGAGTTCAAACGGGATCTTCAAGAAAAGCCAGAAAAGATAGGGACAAACTCTGCGCGCCAGATAAAAACACCTGGAGTTTAAAAGAGAGCAAGGTTAATGAGCCAATAATAGACTCTAGTACTCACAAGAGTTGGTTGAGATAACAAGTAATTGTCTTGTGGAGAAAAATAGTGTGAACCGGATTTGTAATTTGGTTTAGGTTCATATTTGACCTGAGCGTGAGCAATACAGGCTCATGATAACCTGATATAAGCAAACGGTTCATGATAACCGAAAATAAACAACTAGTTCACGATAACCAGAGATTAAGGTTCGCGATAACCTGAAATAAAATGGTTCACAATAACCAAAAATACAGGTTCACGATAACCTGAGATAAAAGGAATGGTTCATGATAACCAAAAACACAGGTTCATGATAACCTGATTTCAAACAAAGCGGTTCACGATAACCGAAAATACAGATTCACGATAATCTGATTTCAAAAAAATGGTTCACGATAACCAAAAATACAGATTCACGATAATCTGATTTCAAACAAATGGTTCACGATAACCAAAAATATAGATTCACGATAATCTGATTTCAAACAAAGTGGTTCACGATAACCATAAAATACAGGTTCACGATAACCTGATTTCAAACAAAGTCAGTTGTTACTAGATTTGCGAAATTTTCCCAAATGGGGTGATATAGGTAATAAGATGGTTGCAGGTTAGACTTCCTGGGGAATACTGCACAGAAGGTCAGAATCTGGCGCACATAGGTGAAAGACTGGACACAAGCAAAGCAAAGACAAAGAACCAAAGACCCACAAAAGAGAAAAAGAAACAAAAACGAAACCACTCACGCAAAACACCCAAATGCAAAGATGCTCAATGCTATGGTATGATGCGAATGCTCAATGATATGCAAGAACGACAGACCAGAGACAGCCAAAAGGAAAACACTGTGTCCACCACAAAGAATCACATTGAAATCTGAATAGGTAGTCAGCCTTAAAGGTCAACATGGGAACATCCCTAATTTACTGGGGAAACAACTTCTCATCAAACATCTTGTGTAGATAGTGGTGAGACGTCCTTAGTGGTTAGCCATTGTTAAAGTATTTAAATCAGGGAGATATTGCCAATCCTCTTTTAGAGCTCAAAGTTTTCAAAACATTCTGCTTTTAAAACCATTATTAATAAATAAGTGAAGTTTTGCATAACAATGAAAATATCAAAGTAATGATAAGTATCAAACAAAGAATGGCTCAAAAATCTGATTGCATTAAAACGGTAACTTGCCAATAGCGAAGTTCCATGGATCATTACAATTGAAAAAAAATGGTAAAAGGAAAGGATTACATCATATTCAATGACCTACTCCCTAATGACTAAAATCATAGAATCCTTTTCAAGCATAATATTTTTGTACTGAGTCAACATTCACAGGGTGTGAGAGCTGTTCACCGTCCATTGTTGTGAGGAATAAAGAACCTCCTGAAAATACAGTCTTTACCACAAATGGACCCTCATAATTAGGCGCCCACTTTCCACGAGCATCCCTTTGAGATGGCAGAATCTTCTTAAGTACAAGCTCTCCTTCTCGAAATTCTCGGACACGGACCTTCTTATCAAACGCCCTCTTCACTCTTTTCTGATACAGATGACCATGACACATAGCAGTCAGTCGTTTCTCGTCAATGAGGTTTAGTTGGTCATAACGCTCTCTAACCCATTCAGCTTCGTCAAGCTTGGTTTCCATCAGGATTCTCAGAGATGGTATATCTACCTCAATGGGGAGTACTGCATCCATTCCATATACAAGGGAAAAAGGGGTTGTCCCTGTCGAGGTTCGAACCGGAGTTCTGTATCCGTGCAGAGCAAATGGTAACATCTCGTGCCAATCCTTATAAGTCTTGACCATTTTCTGCAGGATCTTCTTGATGTTTTTATTAACAGCCTCGACAGCTCCATTCATCTTGGGACGGTAAGGCGAGGAATTATGATGCTCAATCTTGAAATTATCACATAACTCTTTCATCGTCTTGTTGTTCAGATTTGTTCCATTGTTAGTGATGATCTTGTTGGGAATTCCATAACGACAAATGATATTATTCTTGATGAAACGACCAACTACCTGCCTGGTCACATTGGTAAAAGAAGCGGCTTCAACCCATTTGGTGAAATAATCAATGGCCACTAAGATGAAACGATGGCCATTAGAAGCTTTCGGCTCAATAGCTCCAATCATATCAATGCCCCACATAGAGAAAGGCCAAGGGGATGACAACACATTCAGCAAGGTAGGAGGAACGTGCATTTTGTCAGTGTAGATCTGGCACTTATGACATTTCCTGGCGTATTGGATGCAATCAGCTTCCATAGTTAACCAATAATATCCAGCCCTCAAGATTTTCTTAATCATGGCATGTCCGTTGGCGTGAGTGCCAAAGGCTCCTTCGTGAATGTCGTGAATTAATAGGTCCGCTTCTCGTCTATCAACACATCTTAGCAGGACCATATCATGATTCCTTTTGTAAAGCACGTTGTTACTGAGAAAGAACTTGGATGACAATCTTCGCAAAGTTTTCTTATCAAGATTGGAAGCATTGACAGGATATTCCTGAGTTTTCAAATAGTTCATGATGTCATGAAACCAAGGTTTCCCATCTGTCTCTTCTTCAACTGCCTGGCAATAAACGGGCCCGGTCTTGCGCTCGATACTGATGAGAGGTGCTTCATTATGAAATCTGACTTGCCACATTGAAGCTAACATAGCTAGGGAATCAGCTATGTGATTTTTAGTACGGGGGACATGACGAAAAGTGATTTCATCAAAACACTTAATCAATTCCATAATGTAAGCTCGGTATGGAATGAGCTTTTCATCTTTAGTTTCCCATTCACCCTTGACTTGATAAATGACCAAAGCGGAATCACCCATAACTTCAAGAACATTGATTCCAAGATCAATTGCCGCTTCTAGACCCAAAATACACGCTTCGTATTCGGCAATATTGTTGGTGCATTCAAAGTCCAACCTTGCTGTAAAAGGAGTATAACCACCATTGGGGTTTATCAAAACGACACCCACACCATGTCCTTTGAAATTAGAAGAACCATCAAACATCATCTTCCATCTATAACTAGTCTCAAAATTCTCATTAGGGCCAGACCCTTCACAATCTTTCACCACCATAATGTCTTCATCCGGGAAGTCAAACTTGAGCAATTCGTAATCTTCAACAGGCTGATCTGCGAGGTATTCTGATAATACACTCCTTTTAATAGCCTTCTGAGGTACATACTGGATATCATATTCTGACAATAACATATGCCAACAGGCAAGTCTTCCTGTTTGAGCAGGTTTCTCGAAGATATACTTTATTGGATCCATTTTCGAGATCAACAAAGTGGTGTGACATATCAAATACTGCCTTAAACGTTTAGCGGCCCATGCTAAGGCACAACAGGTTTTCTCGAGCAGTGAATAACGGCTTTCACTACCAACGAACTTCTTACTCAGGTAATAAATGACATGCTCTTTGCGACCAGTTTCATCACGTTGGCCCAATACACAACCCATGGATCCCTCTAGAACAGTCATGTACATAATGAGAGGTCTTCCAGGAACAGGAGGAATCAGAATAGGTGGTTCTTGCAAATAGCTCTTGAGTTTTTCAAAGGCTTGTTGACAATCAGCATTCCATTCTACAGTCTGGTCTTTGCAGAGCAGTTTGAAGATAGGTTCACAAATTGGAGTCATGTTGGAAATGAATCTGGATATATAGTCCAAACGACCCAAAAATCCTCTCACTTGTGATTCAGTTTGTGGAGCTGGCATTTCTTGAATAGCTCGTACTTTGTCAGGATCTACTTCAATTCCTTTCTGGCTGACTATGAAACCAAGCAACTTCCCTGACCTGACACCAAAGGTGCACTTGGCCGGATTCAACTTCAACTGATACTTTCGGAGCCTCTTAAACAACTTCAAAAGATGATCCAAATGTTCCTCCTCGCTTCGGGATTTAGCAATCATGTCATCCACCTACACTTCAATTTCCTTGTGGATCATATCATGGAACAAAGTTACCATAGCTCTCTGGTAAGTTGCCCCTGCGTTCTTCAAACCAAAGGGCATAAATTTGTAACAGTAGGTTCCCCACGGGGTGATAAATGTAGTCTTATCCATGCCAGCTGGGTCCATTCTAATCTGATTGTAACCGAAAAAACCGTCCATGAAGGAGAAAACTGCAAACTTAGCTGTGTTATCCACAAGAGTGTCAATGTGTGGTAGTGGAAAATCGTCCTTGGGACTAGCTTTGTTGAGATACCTGTAATCCACGCACATTCGCACTTTACCATTTTTCTTCATAACTGGCACGATGTTGGCTACCCATTCTGGGTATTTTGAAACTGCCAAGAATCCTGCATCCAGTTGCTTCTTAACCTCATCTCTGATTTGGAGAGCCATATCTGGTCTACTTCTACGGAGCTTCTGCTTCACGGGTGGACACTCAGGCTTGAGCGGTAGCTTATGAACTACTATATCTGTATCCAATCCAGGCATGTCTTGATAGGACCAAGTGAACACATCTACATATTCTTCCAACAGCAGGACTAGCCGTTGTCTGATCTCTGCCCCAAGTATTGCCCCAATCTTGACCTCTTTCCTCTTCTCTTCTGTGTCAAGGTTGATGACGTCAACTTTTTCTTCGTGTGGCTGAAGATCTGTGTACTGATACTCACACATTTCTGCCAAGTCATCGGGGACCTAATAACCCTCTTCTTCCTCAGCTTGATAAATGGGTGAATCAAAGTCGATAGTGAGAGTAGGGTCATTGAATACAACGGGTTTGGGAATCATTCTGCACGATGGAGGGATTTATCTTATTAAATATGCACAAACATGAACAAAAGAAGAAATTTTTAGTTTCGAAAAGATTGCCATTTTTCTTAAAACGAAAATAGGAACAAAGACAAGGAAGTTTAATAAAACAAACACTTCATTGATTAATAAGATTTAAAAGCGGTGGCCCATACAAAATAATTCGAAAGCCTCGGGCAAGGCTGCGGAATCAAAGCAAACAAACAAATTACTCTGTCAATGGGTACAAAGTAGGTATCTCAATGGCTTCCCAGTTACTTAAAACAGCGTCACACCGAAACACCAAGTGATTGATATCTTCGTCTTCAGCATCTTCAATAATTGCATGGACTTGCTGTCCCCCACTGACGAACACCTCTTGAATGGTCCTTGGTCTTCCTTTTGTTGAAGCAGCTCTTCCCTCAAAGGTTAGTTTGTAACCCAACCCTTGGTATTTCTCTCTTTCTGGAACTTCGACGATCTTGCCCCAGCCTTCAGGTACTCCTCCTCGCAGAGCAGATTGAGTACTTTTGAAAAGATGGACAATCAGAGACCACTGGTTCCTTGTCGTCAAGCATAACGACATTAGCTATTTCAAGAGCCTGGAAAAAAGTTTCCAAAGCATCTTCATCCGCTTCAATGTATCGAAACGAGGACAAGTTACTGACCATCAGGTCCTCTTCACCATGTATGATAACTAACTTCTCGTCAGCCACAAACTTCATTTTCTGATGTAAGGTAGAGGTTACAGCACCAGCCTCGTGGATCCAAGGTCTACCTAACAAACAACTATAGGCAGGGTTGATATCCAAGATCTGAAAAAGGATGTTGAATGTTTGAGGGCCAATCAAAATAGGTAGCTCAATCTCTCCCATCATCGATCTTCTTGAACCATCAAAAGGTTTGACGATAAGAGAAGTGGGTTTCGTTATAGCTCCTTGATAAGACAATTTATCAAGAGTTCTTTTTGGAAAAACATTCAAGGATGAACCGGTATCTACGAGAACTCTAGCCATTGTATCCTCCTGACATTTCACAAATACATGTAAAGTAAGATTATGATTCCTTCCAGCTCGGGGTAACTCCTCGTCACTGAAGCTAAGAGTATTACAGGCTGTAATGTTGGCGACGACATGGTCAAACTGTCCAGCTGTTATATCCTGAGCTACATGGGCCTGGGCTAATACCTTCTGCAAAGCTGATCTATGAACAGGTGAATTAACTAACAGAGATAAGATCGAAATCTTAGATGGTGTCTGATGGAGTTGATCTATCACTTTGTAATCACTCCTCTTGATAATTCTTAGGAACTCTTCGTCTTCTTCTTGAAAAATCACCTCTTTTCCTTTGTCTTTAGATGGTGTGGGGACAACAGTTTCCTTGGGCGTGGTTTCCCTGAAAGAAGGAGTATATACTCTTCCGCTTCGAGTCATCTTTCCAGTTCCAACTATATTAGTTACCTCTTCAGCTGTAGTTCCCACCTCTTTCCTTGGAACTACGTCTTCAACAGCGATTCTCACCTCTTTCCTTGGAATCACGACTTCTCGCCTTCTACTACCCATAACATTCTCATAGACCCACGGCACAGCCTTCGTCCCTCTGAACCTAAATGGAATAGGTTGTCTGATGTTGCATTGCTTGGAATGACTAATAGTGGAAGCATCAGTCGTTCCAGGTTTGTTGAAAATTGGTACTGGTTTATTAAATACAGGAGCTACAGACCCGGATTTGGGCTTGGATACCTGCCCTTTTGGCTTTGGTAGGTTAAACACATGCTCAATTGTTGCAACTTTGTTTTCCTTTTCTTTGCTGAACACCTGTAGGAACCCTTCATTGATCAGATACTGAACATCATCTTGGACCAAACGGCAGCCCTTGATACTGACATTACATTCTTCACAGTCATCATGGCAAACTTCAACTAAACCAGCCTTAAACAGCTTAGCATGAAAAGTCTTGATAGGGGTCTTGATCTTCGTCACATCCAAAACTAACACTTCATCCTTCTCATCTTCTATAGCATTAGTGGTCCCATGGGTAGGTAAGGGATTGTTCTTCACATTCGGTTGATTATCAGCAAATGAAAGAATATTCTTCTCCATCAAAACCTTACGCTAAGTAACCCTCTAAGTCATGACCAGCGCCTCCTTGATGAAAAGCACAAGTTGCATTTGGGTTGAAGAAAGGCATAGATTTCTCTGTCGGTGGTCCCAGAGGTCTAGTAACGATCAACCCTTGCTCCACTAAAGAAGGGTAAAGCTCTGTATATGACATTGGTGTAGGTGGAAATGCTGGTTTTCCTCCTTGCTTCTTGTGGGGAGAATTCTGCTGTGGAACCTGTGGTCTTGGTTGCTGATAATTCTGGTTTTTAGGCCATTGCTGATAAGCTGTTTGTTGATATGCTGGCGCCTGCTGCACTGCTTGGTGATTGAATGTAGGCGTAACAGCAGCTACGTAAGGTTGCTGAGCATACTGCATCTGGTAGACTGGATGCTGCAAGAAGCTTGGTCTCTGCTGTTGCTGGTACATTGGTTGCTTCCATTGAGGGCTCTGGGTCTTTCCTGCTATAATGGCATTAGTTTCTCCTTCCCTCTTTTTATGACTAGGAGACTTCTTAGTACTGACGCCAGCTGAACTACTCGGAGAACCGATCACTTTTCCACTTTTTAATCCTGCCTCTACCTTCACGCCAATGGCAACAATATCAGTGAAATTTGCACTGACACTGTTGATCATCCTCTCATAAAACTCAGGCTTTACTGTGTCTATAAACCAATCGGCCAACTCTTTCTCAGTCAATGGTGGTTCGACCTGAGAATCAGTCTCTCTCCAACATTGTGCGTATTCTTTGAAAGTATCGGTACCTTTTTGGGCCATACTCAATAGTTGCCTACGGTCTGGAGCTAGATCCATATTATACTTGTAGTGTTTCACAAAAGCATCAGTTACATCCTGGAAACAACGGATCTGGGACTGGTCTAGACTTAAATACCACTTAGCAGCAGCCCCCTTCAAACTGTCCTGAAAACAATGGATCATCAGCTTGTCATTGCGTACGTGCGCGGCCATTCTACGGTAGTACATGATCAAATGGGATTTGGGACATGTGGCCCCTGAGTACAATTCAAAACTTGGTAATTTAAACTTGGGTGGGATTACCAAATCTGAAACCAAACACATGTCTTTGATGTCAGTACTGAAAGCATTACTCATTTCCATTGGCTTCATCTTTCTTTGCATCATTTCAACACTTTCCCTCAACTTCTCGTGTCTATCATCTCCTTCTTCTAACACATCAACATAGTCATAGGGATGGTGGTTATGGAAAACCGGATGCACTTGTGTTTGTACTGCTGGCGGAGCATAAGGAGGAATAGCTTGAAGAGTCTCATTGACCAAAGGAATTGCTTGCTGTGTTGTCAAAGGAACTGTAGCACGAATAAAATCTTCTGGCATGCCCAGAGTAGGGATGACAGGGACGATAGGAGGTTCTACCTTTGTGGTGACGATTTTAGAGACCACAGTGGTTTGTGTGTCCATCTTTGCTTTCATAACATTAATTGCCTCGAGGATTTGTCCCATTTCTCCTCTTATCTCATTCAATTACTTGTTGACTCTGTCCATTTCTCCGTAAACCTCTGACATCCTGAATCGAGCTTGGGCCCGAGTGTTGTAGTTGTGCCGGGGATTCAGTGTGACGATTCTGAAGAGAACACGGTGACATAAGACGAAGACAAGGAAAGAAAATGCACATGGAGATGCAAATGAGGATGCAGATGTAAATGCAGGCTAAACTATCAAGAAACCAAAGAAATTTTGCAAATAATATAGATAATAGATTCCTTGATAAAACAAAACTTCTTCATTCAAGAGTCTGGTGAATATTACATCTGGAGCAGTGTATCCTTATACTCCAAGTACATAAGTAGAAATACATCAAAATGAAAAGGAACAATGATAACAGAAATGTCAACAGTAACACTAGAGATTGAATCCACCGGTTGATGATCCCTCTCCTCCATTGATTACTCTCATTATTTTGATGATACGCTCCTTTGTTTCCTCCTTCGCGAGAACCAATTCTCCTAACTCTTCCACCATCTTCTGCTTTGTCTTGGTAGGTGATTCATGGTGGGGATGTGGCTTCATCATTACACGAGCTATGTCACGAGACCATTGCAAGTGAGCCTCTGTGACTGGGCATTCAGCTTTCCATAATTGTCTGTTAATCTGACGCCAAGCGCGCTCCAATCGCATCTTCATTTCAAAACCTCCTCTTTCATCATAAAACACCATCTGCATATCTTCGTCATCTGGAATTCCTTCCTTCAGATGACCCAACTGACGGTGTGCAAGGACAGGGTTGTAATTGATACAACCATTTCTTCCCATGAGAGGCACATTGGGGCAATCCGCACAGCTATGGATTATGATGATTCCTTCTTCAGTTGAATCATATCATTCGATGTCGGTATGCTTCAACTCCATCAGCTTTTTGGACCAAATCTTACAGTTTTCGACCTCCTAGAAAGTCAGAGTCTTTGGCAGATAAGAAACGAACCACTTGTAAAAGAGGGCTACGTAGCAAACAATTGGCCCACAGCCTCTTGTGTATCTGGTCTGTATGGAATGGTAAACATCAGCTAGTAGTGTTGGGACCAGATTGTTGACTGTAAAAAGCTGAATGGCTTGGGTATCCACGAAGTTCTTGGCATTTGGGAACAGAAACAATCCATATATCATCAGAGCTAGGGTTGATTCAAACAAAGCTTCACTTCCTCTGTTTTTGAAGTATAGAGCCTTTTCCATCAAGAACTGAGCAGGCAGTCCACGCTTTCCTCCTTTGTTAGTTAGGTTGGCTTGGATGTCAGATTGTCTGATTCTGGTTACTCTGGCGATGTCTCTGGCGGAAGGCATTTCTTCAATCCCAGAAAAGATGGGGGCTTCTCTGACTGGAATTCCTATCATGGCTGAGAACTCCTCTAGGGTCGGCACCAACTAGAACTCAGGGAGTATGAAACAACGGTACGCGGGATGATACAACTGGACCAAAACTTCAAGAGGCCGTACAGTTACTGGTGTCTTCATCAGTAGAATGACGCATCCATATCTGTCAGCGAAGGCTGACTGGTCTTCAACCATCTCTCCTAACCACAACAAACGCTCCACTTCCGGTAGCTCAAAGAAATAAGGCCAAACTCTTTTCCCCGTAGCGTCCATTTCTACAAAATCTGCAAAACAAAATTAGTATCTTGATAGTTTAGCAAGAATGCAAGATGCAATGCAAAGTTTCATGGAATTCAGACCCTCGCAGAATATCAAGAGATATCAAAAGACTTCATTTCATTAAATAAAAAGTGAATTACAATAGTGATACACTTTCAAAAGTCCTAAACATAAAGCTAAATAAAAGCTAGAAAGTCCTAAGGAAATTTTCCTAAGAGTCTTGTGTTGAGTCTTCTGATTTCTTTCTCCATCTGATCCCTTTCTGCGACGAGGTTGTCAAGAATGGATTTCCAAGCAGGAGGCTGAGTGTTAGAGGAACTTGGATCTTCTAGGGCCTTTCTCTTCTTGCATGAGAGTAACTCTTCATTCTTGGTCTGTAGCTGCTTCTGGAGTTCTGGGTTTTCTTCAACAACCAGTTGATACTTGAGCTTCCAGGCTTCTTCTGACCTTTGGGCTTGTCTTAAAGAAATCTCCAGCCCTTCTTCCCTTGACATGAAGTATAAAACAGGCTCTTTCTTCAAACTAATTGGTTCCTGCCTCTTGTAAGGCATCTTTAACTCTATAGCTCTTCTCTTGACCCATTGTAGATAGGGTTCCAATGACACACAATTAGACCTTCCCAAAGAACTTCTTCCTCTTTTGTCCTTGCTACCCCAAGCGTCTAAAATCAACTTCTTCTGTTCTTCGTTCTTGTCATATGTTTCAAAGTAAATACTTTTCACATGAACGCTGAGAGGTTTGTCCTCCAAAGGATACCCTAATTGGCGTCGTGCCAATACGGGGTTATAATTGATACCTCCTTTAATGCCAAGAAGAGGCACATTGCCATAATTTCCACAGTTGTCTATAATCAGGATTCCATCATACACCCTATTATACCAGTCAATGTCTGCATGGGAGAGTGCCATAACCTTCTGAGACCACCATCCTTTCTTGGAATCCCAAAATGCGCCTGCCTTTGGTAGATGCAAAATAAACCATCTATACAATATGAGGACACAGCAGGTAATCTGTCCATTTCTATGAGCGTTTCTCGTATGGACTGAGTGGTAGGCTTCAGCAAGCAGGGTAGGTACTGGATTTTGTTTCAAGAAGATTTTGATTGCATTTAAATCCACGAAGTTGTCAATGTTCGGAAACAAGAAAAGTCCATAGATAAGCAATGCAAAAACAGCTTCAAAGGCGTACCTGTTGGAGTTTTTAGCAAAATAACGAGCCTTTTCAAACAAGAACTTAGCAGTTAACCCAAAAATTCCTCCCTTAGAGATTAAATTACTTTTGATGTCAACTAACTCTAGATGGGTTTCCTTGGCTATTTCCTCCTCTTTAGGATCCTTCTCGAAGATGGGAAATGGGGACTCATCCTTGATAGGCAAACCAATTATCTGAGAGTATTCCTCAAGGGTGGGTAAGAGCTGATAGTCGGGGAACGTGAAGCAGTGATACTTTGGATCATAAAACTGAAGCAAGGTTGAGAGGAGTCCTTCATCAATGGTCTTCTTCAACAACACCCACAACTTCCCATATCTGTTTATGAATCCTTCAGGGTCTGTTAGCAAATCTTCCAATTTCCTTAGGTCATCCAATTTGGGACTCTTGAAAGTGTATTTGATGGTGTTTCTTCTTGAGCTATCCATGATATCCTTCTTATATAAGAAAAGAAATCTGAGTTCCATGAAACAGATGCAACATGAATGCTTATGATGTATGAATGCAAGGCACACAAAGACACACAAAGCACAAACAAAAAGGGAAAAGGTTGAGCATGGAGCTAGGGTTCACCCTTCCCAATGGTACATTATATTGGTTTTCACCTGCTGAATAGGGTTCTAAGAAGTTCCCAGAGTCGGCAACCCATCTTTCAGATTTTATCGACTTCCCAGATGACTTGGTAATCAATAAAATTCTCAAGAGGATCTCGTCTGAGTGTAGTATCGCGTGACAACCAATTCACAAATAGACTCCATCATGGTCACCACACTACATCCTAAAAGGCCAAGTGGGGTTTGGTAACTACGGTTCTCAATATCATGGGCTCCTAGCTTGAGAGTAACATGTTTTCACGAACGGATTCGTTCAACATAACTAGACTCTCAAGAGGGCCTCAACTGAGTGATGGTGTTCTCAATTTAACTTTTCAGGATTTGACTCCCTCAAAGCCTCCTTGAATACCATCGTCCTATCCTAATTGCACTCAAATCCGAGTATAGGATTTATCTCACCACTCAATAGTAACACCCTGCACACAGAAGATCCAAGCAAAGCAGGTATACAGATATATACAGATATGTACAAGTATAGCAAACAAACATAAATAACATAAACAAAACAAGGTGGGCTTAACCCTCAAAAGTCTTCCCCAGTGAAGTCGCCATTTCTGTTGCGGTGAGAATCGGATAACAAGCTATTAATTAACTTGCATCACATTTCTTTGAATTCACAACCGACTTTGATTTATCCATAGGAAAGGTTCAAGATCGAGAAAAACCTAAAGGGGGGAGATCTAAGGTTCGGGGGTTGGTTACACCTAGGGAAGGTATTAGCATCCTAAACGTCCGTAGTACTCTATGGGAACCTCTTGTTTTAACTTGTTATTTCTTACTCGCTTGCTAAGGGTGCTATGCTAAAGGTTGAAAGCCCTAGGGGTTCGTATCTAAGTATACTCGACAAAGCATCGCGCTTTGCGCCTACGTATCCTTACGGGAGTGGAATAAAAGTATCCGTAGTTCACCAACCTAAGGGTGAAAGGAGAGGAACCATTGACTATGGCCAAAGTTCCCAGGGGAAATGAGTATGAGCTCATTTTAGAGTTCACGATAACTCTCTAAATCTAAGTTACAAAGGGGAAAGTGAGTTCTCATGATGATGAGAATCACATGGAGTTTAAGAACTCCAACCTACTTCTAAGTTGTGATTTCATTGGCTCTCATGAGGCCAAGAAATAAGGGTGAACCTAGAAGGATAAGGTAAGATGACTTCAAGAGTCAATTCAAGGTGATCTCCCTTTGGAATGGGGAAAGATAATAGTTATAAAGATTACTAAAAGATAAAGAGTTATAACTCAGATATGATGGTGTTAGAGACATGAATAGGATGAGATAAAATGATGATGTTAATGTAAAGTTAGAATCAAACATACTGGACAAAGATCAAACATGATAGATAGACATAACATGGCATGATGAATAAGGAAATGCAATAAAATCCTAATAATCATTCTTAATCTAAACAAGCATAAAGGCCTCAATATTAAATATTTTTAACAATTTCCTTTTATATTTGAAAAGTAAATTTAATTAGAAGTAAATAGCAAAAAGAAGGGAAGAAAAAGGATAAAAAATAACCAAGTTATGACATTTTGAAAATGAAGCATAAACTTTAAAAATAAAGATAAAGCCAACAAGTAATAAAAATGAGGAAATGGCATTTTGAGGGATTGAACTCAGGTCATCTCGCATGCAGCCTAAAACTCATACCACTGAACCAAAGCACGTGCTTGGAAATAGAATGAAAACACACATACATATATGAAAAGAAGCAAAAAAACAGAAAAACCAAAAGGACTGGGGCGAGGGGGATTCGAACCCCAGTCCCAGAGGTAGGCAAGGCGTGTGATTGTGTGTGCTTGCCACTGGGGTGGCTGGTACATCCAATACTAAACTTACTTCAATAAATATATAACACGAATATGTGCATAAGTTTCAAAACAAATACAAACCGTCCAACATAAAATCACTCACGATATCAATACCCATGCTATGCCATTCGTCAGCAATCATTGTCAAACAAAATGCCACAGAAGTGCGTAATTTAAACCTGCAGTTATGAAATTCCATGCATATTAAACAACAAGCAAGGTCTATTCTGTAAATCCACAAAGTAAGAGCATCTAAGAATACAAGTCATGCAGCCATGGCAGCAACAAAAGTAAGTCAGGTAATACATTCAATTGGAAATCAAACAACGACATGTCTCAGATGCAAAAAAACATAATATGTAGTCTATAACGGCACAGAAAGCATAAAGCACCTTTCAAATTAATCACGATCCAAGTTAACACACCAATTGCTCACACAAGAGAAATGTATAGGTCTAAGACATTCAGAATCAGACATAGTCAGGTGTACTGAAACAGAAGCATGATTGTCAACACAAAACCAAGAATTGTTGCACACTAACTGTCACATAAGGATTAAACCATATAACTTGGACATCAAATCAATCACATTTGAAAACATCAGATAGGGAGACCATATGCAGCCATGGCAAGTAAAGATTAGTAAGCATACCACTTTCACATTCGAAGATCACAAGGACATATCTTAAGTGCAAATGATAAACAAACATGTATACTATGGAGAACAATAGGGCACGGTTTGATCATGGGCTACATGTTGGCAAGCAAATCAGCACAAACAACAAAACAAAATAGCAAATTGACATACAAACCTAGCAGCAATCATGTTTAAGAGAGGTTTGAATGAAATAGAAAACACCTTGAAATGTAATTAATAGGCAATACATAGATACAGGCCAGCATGGTAATGAGATTAGTTCAAGTATGTCACAACATCTTCAAGAATTAACATGTTCCGTGAGGAAATAGCAAAGATGTTAGTTGGCAAAGCAAAGAGTTTAAAATGTAAGCTAACAATGAATATGCTAGGGCATAATGACGAGTCAGTTCTTAAGGTACTATAATGTTCAAGTAACAATTCAACCTAGCTCAATGATATGAAAGAAAAGGGCAGATCAGATTAGATATGAAGGCATATTCAGCATGTTGGTGTCAGATTTTTATGATGAAAACAAAAGACAAATAGGATGGTAACAATAACCCAAGTAGTCAGCAACATGCTTAGTCATGACATTACAAAGCATTGAATTAACATACAAGATATTTAGGTAGCATTTCAAGCAATGATGCATTTCGGACATAACTGATAAATAAGACACATATTATGGAATCTAAAACAAAATGGCATGGATTCAAACATGAACTTAAAGTAAACAGACTAATCACTGCAAGAGCAAGATGATTTAGATTCATAGCATCTTGGATGCATAGTATTGTCATAAAACAAGAGTTTAACAGAAATGTTGGTACATTTAAAACAGATAGCAACTAGGCATAAACAACAAATATATAAGAAGCCATATTTATCAAAAGGAAAAAAAACAATCATGCTTTAAAGATAAGCACATAAGTAACATGATGGTCAGAGGTGTTCATGAATCAGACACACATAGCCAAAGCAGAACTAGCACATATCATGACATTCAAGACCAAATTCCAATAAATGGTGTCATTAATACAGATAGTAGTGTATGACAAATTAGGTAACATTAAGTAAGCACATACATCCAATATAGTGTTAGCATCAAAATATCACAAAGACAAAACTTCTGAGATTACAGTCTAATGAAATGACTTTTAGCACATACAAAAACGAAATGGAGTAATATGGCAAGTTGTAGAACATCGAGACATGTGATAGAACCACTCAAGGCAAAACATCCAAGTTCATCATTCAATCCTTAAACATATATTGCCACAAAATCATTCCAACAGGGGTAATACAAGTCAGTGACTAACAGTTCATACAATCCAAACCTAAACACATGATCAAACAACAATAAAGACAGCAATGCATATCAGCTGTGAACAAAACTATCAATCTTACAACATCCATAAAGATAAGGTTGAGACCAAAACTGAGTACACAAACATGCTCTTATATTAGTGGTGGCAAAAAAAGAAACATTCATGCTATTTAAACAAGAACCATTGGACAACATCAACAATCATTAAATCAACAATAAAGATTACTAAACTCAAATATTCTACAACTTAAAAACACATCAGAAATTCAAAGAGGGACAAGGTCCACGAGCTTCTTATCTCAAAGTCTGTTACATATAACATCCAAGTAGTTTAAAAACATCAAACATTAATCTTATCATGATAAAACCACAATGATAACTTAGCCATAGCCATTTGATGGACAAAACAGAGGTATTAATACTCAACATCATAGCATTTATGTGTATCAAATCAATGAATAAAACATCACTTTACTTTGAGAACAAGTGGAATGAACATACAAGCAAAATATTCAAGCACATATCAATCAGACACACATATAAAGAACAATGAGATACATAATGAAAACATTAAATGAGCATTATTAATAAAAGTGTAAGAATACAATACCAAGTGGAATGAAGTCCACTGTCTTCAAGTATTATGACCACCTTCTCTTCCAAAAGTGAACTCCAAGGCCAAACTTCAACTTGCTTGCTCGAAACTTTTATGGAATTTCAGAGGAATGTAGAGTGTTTTTTGAGAGAGTTGTTGATGAATAGTTGTGTAGAGGCGAACCCCTTTTATAGGCTGAACCAAAGAGTTGAGTGAGTCCAAACATCAAACACTTGGAGTGCTGAGTAGGAATTGGAGCCAACGTCTCTTTTGAAATTCAAATGTTGGTCCAAATCTTGGAGACAAATCCGCTGCTCATGCTGTGTAAAATCTCAGATGTGCAGAGTTAATTCACAATTTCACGTATTGGTTCAGATTTCTCCATTTGATGTCATATGGAGAAGTAACGAATGAGGAAAAGGTTGGGGATGGCGTGGAGAGGTCCGCAGGTAGTGACAGGTTGAATGCTGAAATTGGTATATCTTCAGAACCAACTTTTACGAACCAAACAGTTGAGAGCTTAAAATGGAATTGCTTCTTGGAGAATTCAAACTGAACCAAAAGCGCGCCAAGGATTTGAGATTGAAATGGTTTGAACGATTCTGACAAGCTTGTGTTTTGAATTCCTCCTCTCCAATCTGAGTTTCGTAAGTATGAACGAGGGAGAAGAAGCATTTGGTTGCTTTTGGTTTTGTTTGCCACACGTCGCCCCTTCATTGGTTGATAATTGGGTTGAAAAGTCAACACAACCATGCTTGATTCCTATTGGTTCTTTGGCAATGAAATTAATCTCAGAATAATTTGCAATATATATTTGTACGTTGGGCCAGCCAAATTAGGCTCATGAATAAAAATGAACATATTTTTTCTATCTCTTGGTATAAAAGAAAATGATTAGAACACCCAAATAATAATGGAGGATTTGGCAATTGATTAGGATTAGATATATTTTAGGAGAACTTAATTGAACAAATTGGATAAAATAGGTTAAATGAAGGACTATTGAAATAAGTTTAGAAAATAAAGGTGACAATTGAGGGTAGATAAAGTGGGTAGAAATTTGGTTGTGGAGAGGATCATGGTTAGGGTTATGGAGATAATCTCTTAGAGATTGGCTTGATTCAGTGCTCCATCCAAAAAAAATCTTGATCAATCACCTCTTAAATCTCCTTAAAATAATACCTGATAGAAATGAAGCAAACACAAACAAAAAACCTGATAAAAGGGTTAGCTATGCAGTATGATTGACCTAATATGATATGCAAGAGATCAATGTATCTAAGGGTAAAATTTGGGGTACAACACACGTCAATATTCCATTTTGTGAAGCTCTCAAACATGTATTTGTTTATGCAAAATTCATGAAAAAACTCCTATCAGGAAAGCTAAAGTTGAAGCATGATGAAAATATTACTTTGGCAGAAGAGTGCAGTGCTATCATTCAAAGAAAGCTTCCATCAAAACTCTTTGATCCAGGTAGTTTTACTATTCCTTGTTCCATTAGTTCACTAACTACTGGTCTTGCTTTATGTGATTTAGGAGCTAGCATGAATCTAATATCGTTATCCATGATGAGGAAGTTAAATTGTGGCGAACCAAAGCTAACTCCGATGACTTTGATACTAGACTATCGTTCTATTACCTACTGATGACACTTGGTCATTACATGTTTTCGACAAGAATTTGGAGCAATTTCAGTCAAATATGGAGTCAATATGAAGCAAAATTGCCAAAGAAGTCCTTAGAATGACCAAGTGTGGAGAAAATATGGACTTGGAAAAAATTGGTGAAAAAAGGTAGAAAAGGACGAAAAATATATTGGATTCCTCGTGCCCCATCGCGCATCATTGTGGGCACGATAGAAACCATCGCGGGCGTGATACTTTGCTTATTATGGGTGTGATGGGCCTTTATTTTGGTCTTTTTCTGATGTGTTTTAGTTTCTATAAAAGGGAAACTTTGGCACTTTTAAAAGGGTTCTACATTTTTTACTCTAAAGTCACGACAAGGAGTCCCAAGAAGGCAATTTTTGAGAGCATTGGAAGCCATTGAAGGATTTTACATGCAATCATATTCTCAACTCTTGGTATTTTATTATATTGCGATGAGTAGGAAAATTACTCTAGAATGGGTTTTTCTGATGAACTTGTTTTGAATATGTTGAATTATATGTTTAGTTTGATATTTTATGAATAATTGAAGCTATATTTTCTATTTAATTATCTTTGTTCCTAATGCCTATTATTTGTGGACGCGCTGATAATATGAATTGAGATTAGTAGGGATTACTGACCCTAAACCTATGACTTTGAACTAGGATAATTAATATACTTTCGCTGGTTGAATAGGAATAGGAGACCAATAGTAGTTACTTTTGAATTAACACGTCCTAATAACGCCTAATTTCGTTTTTGCTGACTGAATAGGGATAGGAAGTCACTAGTGGAAAATAGTGAGCTATACACCAAGGCATTGGGTGTAATGGCTTTTTTAATTAGCTGTAAGAATATAATGAATTTACCATTCATCTAATGCATTAAACATCAACAAGGCATAAACAAGGGATTCACGGTAAAAGCTAGTCGCTTTTCTCGTATTGAATTCAGAAAAATTTATTTTTTGCAAAATAACTCGAATAATTACTTTTATTATTTGCTCAATCGTAGTTTTGTTAAATAGCAATCGTTGTGGATACGATATTTATTTTATTACTTTGACACCATCGGTACACTTGCTGAGAAGTCATCATGTTTTTGGCGCCATTATCGGGGATTGTTAATAATTTCTACAAGACAAAGCTTGTGCAACGCTCAGTTTTTTTTTTAGTTTTGAATTGAGTTATTTGTTTTTAGTTTATTTTATTTTCTCCGCTTTGGTGCAGCACTACTAAAGGTATTTTCTATTTGTTTATGCGAGGTTCAGGATCAGAGTTAATACCCTTTGATCTAGAGATTGAAAAGACCGCACGAGCAAACCAGAAAGCAGAACGAGAAGTACTTTTAGTGCAACAGACTTTAGTATAGAAATATTCATATGTTGCTTCTAATAATGAGCGAAGAAGAAGAAACAACCATGGCAACCATGGGGGAGTACGACAATCAAACTGATGCAAGGTAAATTTCTATGGGTTCTGTACCTGCTAACCCTACTACTTTTGAAATTAAAAATTTTGTGCTTTCAAGTTTAAGGGAAAATGTGTTTGATGGAAAAGTGATATATGATTCATGGGAGCATCTATCTCGCTTTTATGAATTAGCCTCAATGTGCAGACCATTTGGTGTGACAAAAGAGTAGATAAAGTTGAGGTTGTTCAATTTCTCATTGATTGGGAGAGCTAAAGATTGATTGTTGTGTCTTCCCAATGGCACGATTGGTACATGGAAGGAGTTAGAAGATAAATTTGTGGAGAGGTTCTTCACCACCACCCAATTATTTGAAAGAAGAGCCTAAATCACAAAGTTTGAGCAATAAGAGACCGAGTCCTTGTACGATTCACAAGAGAAGTTCAAACTATTATTAGGAAGGTGTCTGAATCATAACATGAGCAGTATGGAACAAATGCAAAATTTCATAAAAGGGATCATGAGTCAGACACGAATACTATTAGATGCCTCAGCTAGAGGTACCATTCAAACCATGACCGAAGGACATGTAAAATATTTAGTTAAGAAGGTTTGTTTGAACGAACACCGCTCAAAGAGTGAAAAAGGTATCAAGGTTGAAATGAAAGGTACGTCGAAGGGTGTTTTAACTCTAGACACTCATACTGCATTGCTAGCTCATATCAAACTCTTAAATAAAATATTGGCAGAAATTAGCCTTAATCAAGCCAATGTAAGCTACGTAGAACTCTTGAAATGTGATTTCTGCAGAGAATGGCATGAAAATGATATGTGTTCTCCAGAAGGCTCAAGTGAAGAAGTTCAATTGGCAAATTTTCTGAAGAATAATCCCTACTCCAACACCTATAATTCAGGTTGGAAAGATCATCCCAACTTTAAATAGAGCAATAATCAAACCTTGAATGCTAATCAAGGTACTCAATAAGCACAACAGACTCCATTCCAGAGGAAACCTTCACCACTTGAAGAAACTCTTAACAAATTCATTGAGGTAACTCAAAGCAACTTTGAACAGGTAAATAAGCAATATGAGACCATGAGTAATTGTCTTGACAGGTAGCCTCAATACCAGGTTCTAGTGGAGGGTTTATTGGTAACATTGTTGACAATCTAAAATATGATATTTGTAAAGCCATAGAGTTAGGATATGGGGTAGAACCAAGCCGAAAGAGGTGACATATGTAAAGAAGCATGGGATGTGGAAAAAGTGGTGAGTGAAAAAATGAGTGACTACTCTGTGAGGGGGTATACACTTGATAAATTGATAGGCTGAAACTCACCCTTGAGAAGGACCAAGAAGCAAATCCTCAAGGACACTATGTAAAATCACCATATCCAATCATAAGGAAGAAATCGAAAGCAAAAGAAGAAGAATGACTTTTCAAGAGGTTCAAAAAGATGTTTTCCAAACTCCAAGTAAGTATCTCGTTCCATGAAATTTTAGAATTGATGCCTAAATATGTTAGATTCATGAAAGAGTTTCTGTCAAGAAAGAAGAAAACAGGTATAGGTGAAACTATTGCTTTGATAGAGGAGTTCAATGCTTTACTTCAAAGAAAATTTCCACTAAAGTTGAAAGATCCGGGAAGGTTTACCATTCCTTGTACCATAGTGAAGATAAAATTCCGTATGCACTTTGTGATTTGGATGCTAGCATTAACTTAATGCCACTGAGATTAGTGAAGAAACTGAATTTGGGAGTTTTTAAGCCAACAAATATGACTCTTACATTGGTCGATCTCTCAATCACTCATACGTATGGGATCATAGAAGATGTGATGGTTAATATGGATGGATTGGTGTTTCCATCATATTTTGTGATAGTGGATATTAATGAAGATACTATGCTTCATTAACTTTAAGAAGACCTTTGTTGGAAATTGGAAAAGCGGTGATTAATGTGGAATCTGTTGATTTGACCTTAAAGTTTAACAATGAAAAAGAAATCTTTGATGCATGCGATTAGACGCATCATGTTGAGGACCAAGATACTTTCTACAAAGTGAAGGAAACTAAGGTTGATGGAGGAGTAATCAAAGGTAAATTAACCGGTGTGAGGGCACCACTTGCGTCTGATGAGCTTTAGGATGCAATAATCAAGCTAATGACGATAAAGAAACACTCAATGGAAGGTAACTTGTTAGTAAATTTTAATTTCATCAATTTCTTATTTCAACAAATTTCCCACTTTCTTATTTCAAAATAAAACGAAGAATACAAGCTACAAATGAATACTCTTTCCATTATTTTTCTTTTGTTGGCCTTAATGAATGAGTTGTCTACTGTTTGTTTGTTTTAGATTTATAATTTGCTGCTATACCAATGAATACATGAACAAAAAGAATCACTAAACAAAAGATGATCAAAATGAAAGTTCCCTTGTGGATTAAAAGTTAGGGAAGAAAAAAACAACCAATCAACTTGTACTCAGTCTCTAGATGCCTCAGCTAGTAAGGTTTGAGCTAAATTATTCCATTGTTTATTTTTTTCTTCAATTAAGTATATCCATGCAATTGCATTTTATAGAATTTGCAATTTTTCTAAATTAGTTTATTGGTTGAATAAATACACATTGAGGAAAGTTTTTGTTGTAAACTCTTAGTCTTTTTAAGCCAACCCGATTTTAGTGTTATATCCTTTGCAAACCACTTTGAGCATTAGCCTTTTTTTTGGTGACATAGCCAAATTAATTAGCCCATGACTTGAAAGATTAAACATTTTCACCCACTATTTGGAGTTAGGTAGAATGTTTAGTTCCCTGTTGCTGGCAAAAGAATAAGTTTGGGGTTGCTCATGAAAGTGAGCAAAGTTTAAAGTTTGGGGTTGGGGTACTATAGAAACTCGTCAAAACTAATTTTTTTGTTAAAAATAAAATAAAAAGGTTAAATAACTTTTTCAAAAAAAGGAGAAAAAGAAAAAAGAATAAGAATAAAAAAGATCATATCTAGTACCAATAGAACAAAGAAAAGAGTTGTATGAAGAGGAATTTGATAAAATAAGAAAAATTAGGTACCCAACTCCAAAAGTTTAAGTCCACTCTCCAAAATTATTCTACCTTAACATAAACCTTGTTATAAACTAAAAAACCTTCAAAAAGTGTGTGTTTAAACGAATTTGATTCACTTCTTTAGAAACTTTTCAAATTCAATATAAATTTCTCTTATATGTTGATTGAGAGATTACCCTATCATTACGAGTGAAATCATAGTGAGATGAGAGGTAGGTTGAGTATTGTTGTATTGCAAGTATTTTTTTGAATTTTCTTGATAGAAGCTAGGAGCATAGGTGATGATCAAGTAATAAAAATTTAAAAATGTGATGTTCATTGGTTATAGTTAGTCTGTTGTTTTTCTGTTGGAATTGCAATTGTAGGCAAGTTTCTTGAGGACAAGCAACAAATTAAGTTTGGAGTTGTGATGACACTTTGTCATTACATGTTTTCGACAAGAATTTGGAGCAATTTCATTCAACTATGGAGCTAATATGAAGCAAAATTTCCAAAGAAGTGCTTAAAATGACCAAGTGTGAAGAAAATATAGACTTAGTAAAATTTTGTAAAAATAGGCACAAAAGGACGAAAAAACTATTGGATTTCTCGCACCCCGTCACGCCTCATCATGGACACGATAGAAGCCATCGCGGGCTTGATACTTCTCATAATGAGCACGATACTTCTTATCGTGAAGCCCCATTGTGCTTCATAAACCACTTGAGCTCTTGCAATTATTATATCAAAATGTTCATCTAATATTATGATGTTTGTGTTATGTAGAAAAAGAAAACCAAACCCAAAAGTTGCAAGGAAATTAGAGTTGAGGAGAAGTGATAGAACAATGGTCCTTAAATGAAAAAAAAAAAACTCAAGGAAGAAGGAAGTGGTCCAGCACAACCTTTGGAATTGTAGACATTAAACATTTTAGTGAATTTTAGTTATGGTTTAGTTATGATGTATTTTGAGACCTTGTTATGCATTTTGGCTTTGTAGACACTAATCAAATTTTGTGAGTTAGTTATGATGTAATTTTGTTGTATTTTGAGACCTAACAGAAAGTTGTATTTAGAGACAAGTTCATATGCCTTTTGGGCTATATGTATTTTGATTATGTAATACATTATCAGTTTGTGGAAATCTTAATTTTTAATTCATTAAGACAAATGGATGAAAAACAAAAAAAAAATCTAAAAATTACAGGAACAGAAATCATAAATTTCAAAGCTTCATATTCATTCATTAATTAACCATTACAGGGACGAAAGTCATAAATTATCCTTGTTAGCGGGACGAAAATAAAAAATTATAGAATCATTAAAATTACATTCAACACCATTTCTGGTAACCAATGAAGAAATTCCATGAAATAATCAACAATAACTTAAACATGTTGGCTTTTTTTCCTTTCGTTTTCCAACTGGATCTTCATCTTCTATTTTTTCCTAGACTCAATGTCTTTAATAATGCAACCTGGATCCTTCACAACCTCTAAGCAATTGCTACCGCTTGAAATTCCGGATTGACTTGATATGTTGCGTTCAAGTTCATCATCCCATATGAACAACTTGTGATTTGACAAAGCCTACGAATGTTGGACAATGAACAAAATCAGATAAATAATGAAAATCAACAATGAACATTACCATTAATAGATGAACAATCAACATTGAACATTATCCCCAACTTTGTACATTTCCAATATCTCATTGTAGGGTTTTAATTGAAATTTGAAATGTACATCCTCATTGATATATTGCAACCACATACTGGAATTTGAACGGAATAGAGTTTCCAACTAAGGAGGTAACCATGCTTCACTGTACAGAAAAGTATGGCAATCTGTAAGAAACCAGATTTGAGCAAATGAGGAAAAAGAAATGAGAGTTGAAATATCATTTTCATTTTGGATTTAGTCCTCCTTTTTAAAAAAAAAAATCAAATACTTTTTAGGTAATAATAGACTGTTAGAAAAGGCAAATTGAAAAATAATTTCACATCATCATTGTTAGCCATTTCAGCTTTTTTTAACAAAAAATTAACATCAATGACTAACACTAAAAAGAAATCAATAGTTAAAGATTCCATAAAAAAATTTAAAAACAAAAATAAAAAGTATGTCCATTTACATGAACATTTAAACTTAATATTTAATTATTGAAATTTGACCGTACCATCAATTAGAACCATTACTAATCCTTTTTGAGAGAGTGAGGGTCCAACCTCTCTCTAGAATAATCTTTGTTTCATGTTTATTCGATGGCATGGAGGAAAGTGCGGCGCCGTGGTCGTAGGATGCGTATCCGAGGGGAAGCAATATTACCAATTTGGAAGGGGAAGGATTACAATCAATCTTCTTTTCTGAGATTCCAGATAGGGTTAGAGCTGAGGAGATTTTTAAGCTTTTTTAGGAACATGGTAAAGTTAAGGAAGTAGTGATTCCTCAAAAGAGGAACAAACTTGAAAAGCGTTTTGACTTTGCTAGGTTTTTGGGGGTGGAGGATGCTAGAGTTTTGGCGATCAAGCTTGATAATATTTTGATCGACAAGGTTAAGATTCATGCAAATGTACCTAGATTTAGCAAGTTTGAGAAAACGAGTGTGAAAGGTCATGAGGAGGCCAGAGTTAGGGAGCAAGCCAAGGAGAGGGTGAGAGGTTTTATTAAGAGAAATGGGTATGTAGAGGATAGAGTAGGGATCAAATCTTTTGCTGATGTTGTAAATAATTTTCCACCTGAGCCACAACCTAAAAAGGTGCCCACTCATTTGAAGTATCAGGCAGAAGAATCCTTCTTATTAAGATTCAAGAAATCTTATGTGGGCGAGGTGATTGAAACTGGCATGACGTACAATATTCAAAATAGTTTTGAGATCGAGGGTTATTTCTCTATTAAAGTTACACCTCTTGGTGCTAACTTGTGCTTGTTTGAGGAAATTGGAGAAGGTGAAATAAGATACTTGATTAGAGAAGCTGAATCCTGGTGGAAACAATGGTTCAAAGAGATTAGATAGTGGAAAGAAGAAGATGCAGATATTGAAAGGGTGACTTGGTTAAGGAGTCATGGCATCCCATTCCATGCATGGAACTTCTCCTTTTTCGATCTTTGGGCTAAGACGGTGGGGTCCTATGTTTGTATCGATGATAATACCCGCAATGGAGACTGCTTGGATGTAGCAAGGATTTTGGTTTGTACTACTTGTGCTATGGTTTTAAATGAGATTATTAATGTTGTGATTAATGGTGTGAGTTATAGAATCAAGATGGTAGAGGCTATCCATGGGCCTTTGCGTCTTTCTATTAATAATCTTGGGGCGAAGAAGAGTGAAGTTTCATCGTCTTCAGTCTCAGGGAGTTCTTGGAGCAGGTTCAATAAATAGGAGGTAGAAGACGTTTTGAATTTAAATCCAGTTAATGTTCCTGACGAGAGGGAAACGTCTAGTTCATCCATGACTAGAGCAGGTGGTGATGCATTACTTTTATTGGAAAAAGATAATCGGGTTGATGAAGGTAGTTGGTTGAAAAGGAATTGACAGGCGTAACTGATAATATTCCTAGGATTGTGGATTTCGATGAGGTTGACGTGGATAATGACGAAGTTCAAGGGACTTTTTTAAAGGCAGGAAAAAAAGGGTACAAAGGGAGGCAAGACGTTGGGTATGAAGAAATAAAAATTTAGGAAGTTGGCGGAATTAAGTGGGCCAAGACAAAAAAGTAAGATTAAGCCCAAGAAAAGGAGTTTGGGCTTTGTTTTAGAGGGTGGAAAAATTGTTTCGGAAGACCCTATTGAACAATTTTCCCTTATTTCAACGCCTTGAATTCTAAAATCCCTAATTCTTATTTTTCTTCATTAAAAAAATCTAAATCGGAGAATTCAAGCATTTTGTCAGCTGGAGCGGTTCTGTGTTGTGATCCCACCACAAATTTTGATGTTCTTTTGTGTAATTTGAAATTTTGGGAGAATCTAGATTCAAATGTGGGTGAGAAATTGTGGAATGTGATATCCAGATTGGGGGTGGTTCCAAAGGATAGAAAAACTGATTATTCGAAAAATATTGCGAATATGGAAACTAAAGATAAGGTTATTTTCAATGGAAAGAAGGCAAAACCAAGCGTAATTCCATAATAGTCTAATCTTTTAATATCAAAGGAGGAGGCAATCTTTCTAAGAGAAGAATGATTAATTGCATTATTAAGTTGGGTAAGGCAGATATCTTTCTTATTCAGGAATCTAAGTTGAAGGAGGTTAATAACAAAGTTATTGGTGGTTTCTGGAGTAACAAAGATGTGGGTTGGTCCTTTAGTAGTTATCATGGTCATTCTGGAGGATTAATTACTGTGTGGAATGAGAACTCGATTCATCCTGTTTTCTCTTTCTCAGGGGAAGGTTACTTGGGAGTCAAAGTGGTGTGGAAGAATGAGTTTTACTATGCGGTCAATGTGTACTCTGGTTGTTCTTTTAGTTCTAAACGTAAATTATTGGCGGAGCTTTGTTTGTGCAAAAGGAAGTGGTTAGATGGGCAGTGGATTATAGGTGGAAATTTCAATATTGTTTCTGACTCTTCAGAAAGAAAGGGTAGTGCGCAATCTCTCAGGTCCTCTGAGATGAGGGAGTTTTAAGGCTTTATCATAGGTTTGGATCTCGTTGATTTTTACCAGTTTCGGGTAATCATTTCACCTGGTTTATTGGGGATGGTAGAGCGATGAGTAGGATTGATAGGTTCTTGGTGGGTTCCTCTTTCATCCACGGATGGGGATTAGGATAGTAGAGTATTGGGAAGAGGAGCATTTCTGACCATTGTCCTATTTGGTTGAAGGTGAGTGAGAGGAGCTGGGGCCCTAAACCGTTCAAGACTAATGATTGTTGGTTCGACAAATCCGAATTTTATCAAGTTTGTTGAGGGGAAGTGGAAGGATCTCAAGGTGATGGGTAAAAGTGATTTTGTGTTAAGAAAACTTAAGAAGTTGAAAAATTGTCTTAGAATTTTGAATATGGATGTCTTTGGATGGCATGATCTTAAAGTAAAAGAGGGTGTGGATGTTATCAATGAGACAGACGAGGCTTTGTTTTTAGCATAAGACTTTGAGGTGGAGGGCTTGGTGGATAGGAGGGCAGAAGCATGTAGATCAGTTTGGAAGAATCTCCACATGCGAGACAACATGCTTATTTAGAAGGCTCTTGTGAAGTGGAATAGGGACGGAGACTTAAACTCTATGTTTTTTCACAATTTGGTCAAATGGGGAGCGAGGAGTAAATTTATTGGATCTGTGAAAACTTCTGAGGGGGTTATTGATTCTGTCGAGGGAATTAAAGATGCAGTGAGATCTTTCTTCAAAGTTAAATTTTCTGAAATTGGGTTGCCAATGCCTTCTTTAGAGGGCGTTCACCTCAATACTTTATCTGCGGCTGATGTGGGGTGATTGAAGGCACCTTTCTCTAAAGAGGAAATTAAGATTGCGGTTTGGAGTTGCGATGGTAGTAAGAGTCCGGGTCCGAACGACTTCAATTTTGTGTTCTTAAAAAAGTGTTGTTTTTTTATGAAGGAAGATATTTGTGCTTTTGTGAAGGATTGCCATTATTCTGCTCACCTTCCTAAGGCTGTTAGTTCTTCGTTTTTGACTCTTATCCCAAAAGTTTCTAATCCTTTATGTCTCAATGAGTATAGGCCAATTTGCTTGGTGGGAAATATGTATAAATTTCTTGCTAAGCTGCTGACTGCAAGGCTTTACAGGGTTATTGGTGGGTTAGTGTCACATAACCAGTCAGCTTTTGTCCTAGGGAGGCAACTTTTGGACGGTGTTGTAGTTTCCAACGAAGTTATTGATAAAGCAATGAGGGATAAGTTGAAGTGTGTTCTTTTCAAAGTCGAGTTTGAAAAGGCCTACGAGTGCGTCAATTAGGAATTTCTTAGGAATATGATGTTTAAGATGAGATTTGGTGTTGTTTGGATGAAATTAATGGATGCTTGTGTTTTCAAGGGTCATCTGTCTATCTTAGTGAATGGGAGTCCAACCAAGGATTTCGAGATTCATCGCGGTTTGATGCAGGGAGACCCTTTCTCTCCATTTTTTTGTGTGTTTGTGACTGAAGGCCTAACGACAATGATTAAAAGGGAAACAGTTATGGGTGAATTTGGTTGTTTTAAGTTTGATGAAGACACTTCAATAGAGGTTATCCAGTTTGCAGATGATACGTTGATGGTGGGAGGTGGTGGTTGGAGAAATATTTAGAGCCTTAAAGCCATTTTGTGTGGATTCGAACTCGTGTCAGGTTTGGGGGTGAACTATCATAAGAGTATGATTATATGTATCAATGTTAACAAACATTTTTTGCTGGCTGCGTCTATTTTCCTTGCTTGTAGGATTGATCTTTCAGCTTTTACTTTCTTGGGAATTCAAATAGGTTGTACATTTAGGAGGATTTCAACTTGGAAACCTGCTATTGAAAAGTTCAAGAAGAAGTTGGCAGGGTGGAAATGACAATTGTTGTCAATGACAGGTAGAGTCACTTTGGTAAACTCGGTGTTGTCGAGTCTTCCAATTTTTTGGTTCTCTTTTTATAAGGCGCCAATTGCGGTTTGAAATGAAATAGATAATATTAGAAGACACTTTTTATGGGGAAATAAGGATGATTAGGCGAATATTCATTAGTTAATATGGGAGATAGTGTGTAGGGAAAAAGCTCTGGGGGGCTAGGAGTTAAAAGAATTAAAGAATTAAACATGGCTCTGATTTATAAGTGGAGGTGGAGGATTTTAAGTGAAGACGATTCTTTATAGAAATCTGTTTTGAAGGCTAGGTATGGGGAGGTGGAGCACTTAGTGATGGTGGAGAGTTCAGGATTTAGGAAGTCTGCATCTAGCTGGTGGAATGATATATTGAAATGTAGACTAGTTTCTGTTAAATGTAATCGTGTATTTATTAACTCTGTTCATTTTGTGCTAGGAAATGGAGAAAAAAAATCTGTTTTGGTGCTATTTGGGCAACTTCTGTTCAGTTAGCAGAAGCGTTTTAGCCATTGTTCTGGATTAGCAGAAAGAAAGGTTAGGCGGTTTTTGACATGGGGAGCTGGTGTGAAGGAGTTTGGAGGTGGGGAGATTTGGGGATCAAGAGTTTAGGGAGTGAAGATATGACAGAGGGTGTCCTTAGTTTGATGTCTTTGTTGGAGGGTTTGTCTCCAACTTTGGGAGTTAGGATGTTGTGAAGTGGGATGAAGATGCTTCTGGCAGCTTTTCTACGAAGTCAGTTTATCAGCTGATGGTGCACAGTGTGATTGATCAGATGATGCATTCGCAAGGAAAAGCCTTTAAAATTTTGTGGTGCTCAAATGTTCTGACGAGAATTAGAATTTTTGGCTGGAGGTTTTTGTGGGATAGATTGGCCACAGAGGATTTATTAATTAGAAGAGGTATAGATTGTGACTTTTTGTGTGGGCTGTGTGGTGAAGAGGAAGAATCCTTGGAACATTTGTTTTTCATTTGTCCTGTGGCAGTGATTGTGTGGGATATCATTGGCGTTTGGAGTGTGAAAGGTGTGCCTTATGAAGGGTGTGTTTGTAACCATTTTTTGGAGTAGAGTGGTGTTGTATATAATTATGCAAGTAAATTAAAGAGAGTTGCAATTTGGTTGACAGTCGTTTGCTCACTATGAAAGGAAAGAAATGAAAGCATTTTTAAAGCAGGTTCTTGCAATGTTAATGATGTGTGTTGGAATATTAAATTTTGTGTTTGGAAATGAGGTTGCACAAGAGAAAATCCTTACTTCAACTCTAACTTTTATGACTTCTATATGAATCTCTTAGTTGTGTTGGTTGGGATTTTCCTTCTTTTTAATTTTTGTAGGGTATGAATATCTCTTGTATCTTTATTAATGCCATTTGCCTTTAAATTATTGAGATTTGAAAATAAATTTATGGTTGGAAAAGACGTTGTACACCTACTATCTAAATGGAACGGAGAAATGATACATGATAGTACTATGAAATTAAATAGAAGTTTGTTATAGTAATCAACAAGTATAATGATCATCACAAATCACATCACGTAACACGCTTAAAAATTGAAAACCTAATTTGAAAATAGTTAAAACAATGTTTTGCTTAATTAAATAATATTTTTGAGATACGAACCAAATTAGCGAAGCTGGTCTGTCATAAGTTGTTGTTAGGGTTAGAAGCTGTTGGATGGTCACCAAACTAGAAAGCCAGGTCCCTTTCAAAAAAATCATGTCCTATCTTATTTTATTAATTTCACAATGGCATATTATTTCGTGTCATTTTTATGTCTCTTTCCCACTTAACAAACAAAATAAAAAACACTAATGCTAACTGAAAATAAAAATAATATATAATACTCTTAATCTTAGAGATTTAATGCTTGTTGATAGATTAAGTAAACACATCAATCGATTAACAAATCATTAAAAGTTCTTACAAAAATCCAGTATAATTAATTGAACTTTAAAACCACCTAATCTATTAATTATTATATTGTTAAGGAATGAATATTCATCTATAAAAGTATGTTAACTTTTTAAATTAATTTGTGTTTTTTAAGATAAATACTTTTTAATAAAATTATATTTTCAATAGATTTGAAACATTTTAAAAAAATTAAAATATTTAAAAAATATCAATTTTTATAAATACAAAAGGGTGTGTGTGTTTAAAATTATAACATTCCTTGAAATTATATTCTCATGATGGTTACTTTTAGGAATAATATTCATATAGGTTGACCAAAAAATAATTTTTTTAGGAATGTTTATCAAATTTAGAAAAGTAATTTATGTTCTCTAATTTTAGTATAAATTTAAATATAAATATATTTTATTTTATTCATATATCATATTCTCTTTATATATATATATATATATATATATATATATATATAAAGAGGGGATCAACTTACTTCAAGAGTAAGTTTTTTTTTACTTACTCCAAATCATAACCTTTGAATTGAATGTAATCTAATGGTTAAATTAGTCTTTTACTTAATTAATCATTAGATTGGTTTCAATTCAAAGGCTATGATTTAGAGTAAGTTAAAAAAACTTAATCTTAGAGTAAGTTGATTATCAAATTTGACACTCATTCTTGACATTTGATTAAGGAGCCCTTGAAATTCACTCAAGAGATCTGAAATAGAAGTCCCCTCCTTATAATTTAAACTTATGAAGCTATTCAACAAGAACAATTTATTATTCCCTGATTTAGACGCATACAAGGACTCTATCTTCTCCCACAAAGTTTTTGCATGAGTCTCATTAGCAATATGATTATAACCATTATCTTCTACATATTGTCGAATAAAACCACATACCTGTTGATGTTCAAACTCACATTCTTCATCACACACAGAATCTGACTTTGCGAAACTAAAAATTGGTAAATGCAATTTCTTCACAAATAGTAAGTCTTTCATCTTGCCCTTTTATAAATGGTAATTATAACCATTCAACAATATTATCTTCATCTTTGTATTTGACTCCGTCATTCAAACAAGTAAAATATTCCTTAATCAAGAGCTTTTGATCGTGAAGGTTGATCAGATCCTGTAATGGGTCAAGAAGAACGTCTGTGATGCTGGGTGCGTGTGATGAGGAAGGGGGTGTACCTGCAAGGCACTCCGATGCTAAAGTAAGAATCGGAAGAGAGAAAGGCAAGTAGAAAAGTATGAGTTTCTTAGGATGATTTTTGGATACCTGACCCTCTCAAATGAGAGGGTTTTTATAATTCCCCCAGCGCGTGGCCAACGGTCCCTATTTTCGAGGCGGAATAACCGTTTCTTGAAGAATAGGTAACTGCCAAAAACTAGCCGTTATAACGGGCAGAGGTGCCCAAAACTAGTCGTTGCCACGGGGAAAGGCTTAGTTCCGGGCACAGGCGTCATAACCGTTCTTGGATGATGGAGTCGTGCGTAACGGGCAGGAATGTCGAGGAGGAGCAAATGACCTTGAGATTCATCTGTCCACATGTGCCCGGTAGAGGGGCAGAAAGGTAAATGTTGCCTCACCTCAGCTAGACTTAGGCAATTGGGTCGTTCTGGGAGCAGAAGTGGATTAGGCCATACCTAGCCATTGGTCCAGTCCGGAATAGGATCCCCCCAAGTCGTTACTCCCGAGAATGGGAGTGATGACTTAAGGATAGCTCGCAGCCCTGGGGAACTCCGAAGAGGTCGTCGTCTGTCGACGAGATGGGATTGTCCTTGGGTGCCCGGGGGTTATAGTGCCCGCGGGATATGTAACGTTGATCGGGCTGCCCGGCCTGCGGGGAGATCAACGGTTGAGTTATTCTGAAGAGACGTGATGCCACATGTGCCTCGAGCCTTGTGCAGCATTAACTGCATCATTATGGCTAGGCTAGGGTCATGAGGATACCCCTAGCCGCACGTGCTTTTAGACTGTATATATAGGTGGGAGAGTTGCTCATTTTCATTTTTTGCTTCTCTATCCTTCTTCGTTCTTCTTCCAGAGCTCTCAGTTCGTCGCCGCCGTCAACCGCCGAGTCCGCCGCCGCACGTAGCTTCGAGCAAGCTTTTCGGTCCATTACACTCTCTTCGACTACATAAGTTACCTATCTTCATCTTCATTTCTAGCTTTCTCGTTTCTGTTTAGTTAGAACGCATGTGGCTAGGTTGAACTTAGGTAGGACTGTCGTGTTTTCTAGCATCTGTTGGTGGTAGATGGTGGTTTGGCTATCTTCTGGCGCTGCTGTGATCGCCGGAGCTTTCTAGAGACTGTAGACTTAGGTCGTTTCTGGCGCTGTCGCGATGACGGCGCAGGCGTAACTGGTGAAGCTACCCAGTTTTCTGGTGTTCTGATAAACTTTCTGACGAACATATGAGTTTTTCGGTGGAGCTTCAAACGGAAACTAGGTAGTAGTTCGGGGAGATTTCCCGTATGAACGTGAGGGGTTGCCTCCGAGCATCTCCTCGCGGAAGACTCTTGTGTTATTTGATTTAGGGCTTAGGTTGGGGACACCGTCCTCGGCCCTCTGCGCGCCTTTTCACTTGATTAGCGGTGGAAGGGTGGATTTGATTTTACAGTCGAATTCACTTTTGTCCTCTGCTTTTCAGGTGATCGAGATGGTGCATGAGCCCGAGCAAGAGATTCTCATAGACTCGTTCGAGGAGAGCTTCTCAGAGAGTAGTGATATTAAGGTTTGAAATGCCCCCAGCGAAGTCAGGGAGGATCTTGAGCACGATTCCGCAGAGGAATAGACGGTTGCGGAGCCTGCCGAGCACGCGTCCACTTTTGCGTCTTATACCGGGGATGTCTTTACGGACGTGGGGCCCGAAGGGGAGTGAAAGGTGCACTTCCCCAGTCAAGATGACCGCATCTGCACAGATTACGAGAAACAGTTTGCAATGTACGAATACTCCTTCAAGGAAATAGGGTTGAGGTTGACCTTTACTGACTTTCAACAGTCCATCTTTGTTCATCTGGATTTGGCTCCGTCGCAGTTGCACCCTAATTTGTTGCCGTTTATCCGCGCCTTTGAGCTGACCTGTGAGTTCCTAAAGTTATGAGCTACTTTGCCTTTATTCTTCACCATCTTCCATCTCCAAAGGCAGGTCTCGGGGAAAAGGTATGGCTGGGTCTCACTGAAGCAACCGAGAAAATTGTTTAATCCTTTTTTGGAGTCTATCCGAACCTTCAAGTAAAGGTTCTACATCATCAAACCTTTGTCGTAGAAGGCTCAGGACACCACGTATGCTTGGGCGGTGACCATGGATGAGGATGGCAAGGATATGTATGACGAGGATGGGAAGCTGCTGGCTGAGAGGGTGTTCAAGTTCCCTTTATGTTGGAGTGGGAGCCACTTTACTCGGGGCACTGGACAATATCTTGCCCAGTCGGACATGCTGGACAAGCAAGACATAGCCGGCTACGATGCGTTGGCCAACTATGTTAACACCTTTAGGCCCGCAGAGTGGTGGACGAAAAAGGGGAACCCGATCTTTGAGGATGATGGCGGGCAGAGAGTGGAGTATCGTTATATCAATACGAAGGCGCATTTGGAGGGCAAGACCCCTGCGGATGCTTTCAAGCTACTTGGTAGTTTTAGCTTTTTTAGCTTGTCCGAATTATAACTTCCTCGGTGGCTAACATGTTTGTTATATTTTTGCAGGTGAGATGCCTTCTGCCCACAAGAGGATGGTGAAGAATGCCCTGGCGAGGGGCAAAGCTGGTGCGGCCACCTCGAAGTCTCGGTTTACACAGCGTGTGCCTCCTCCTCAACCTACTGCGGGGAGCTCTTCGCCCGTTCCTTTTCCCGCTCAGGGATCTCCGGTGCCCGGGGGTTCGAGGTTCAAGCGGACCAGAGCTAATGAGTTGGTGGACCTCAGTCGGGCAGCTGAGAAGGGCAAGTTTGAACTTCCCCCTTGCCTCCATGACAAGAAGTTTTTCGAGGGGAAGTCCCTAGTGGTACCTCAGGCAGAGTCCCTCAAGCTCGAAGGGATGGACCGCCCGAGCAAAAGGGCAATGCTGGCGCAGGACGCCTCTGCGTTGGTCCGGGTCCTGGAGATGGCGGCGGTGTATGCCGAGGGAGATTCCTCCTCCGAGTCTGAACTTAAGAAGGCCCAGGCGACTATAGCGTCCCTGGAGGAGACGGTGAAGAAGGCTAAAGAGGAGGCTAAAGCTGCCTACGACGCGAGGAAGAAATCGGACGAGGAGGCTGTCATGCTGAGAGGGGAGAACGAGACTCTGGTTACCAAAAGAAAGGTTGTCAAGGACCTGGTCGAGCAGATGAGGTTTGCGGTGGCCCCGACTGACGATGAGCCTGCAGGAGTGAGGGCGTTGAAGACCAGGGCCGAGTTGGTTGCTCGTCTTGTGCGGGCAGAGGACGACATTATTTCCATTGGGGAGGAGTCATTCAATAACGTCGTGGCCCAAGTCAGGCTGGTGAATCCAGAAGTCCAAATATCCACGGAGGGTACTAACTTCCTGGGCCATGTTGAGAATGGCAAGATAGTTGTCCCATATTTCTTCAACATCGGCGATGAGCACGCCCGACTTTTGAAATAGGAGACCCAGCAGCCTGAGCCCAACCTTGAGCAACCTGAGCAGATGGAGGAGTGATATCTCTTTTGGTTTTATTGTAATGTATCTGGCTTGCATGTCATATTTGTTGTAACCTTATTTTGTTCGGTAGGGGGCGTGGCCCCTTTGCCTTGTAATATGCACACTCGTGGTCCTTGTGGCCATTTTAATTATATGTATGTATCCGGCCATCGTGGCTGGTTTTGTATGTTGTATATTCGCGCATGGCTTTCTTTGATTATTTTTGCTAAGTGTTATATCTTTGTTCGATACACGTGTGTGTCCGTAATAGGGGTCACTTTGATTTGTTTGACGTTTTCAGGGAATTACTCGACTTTGATGTGTTCGGCAATGAGGGGGACTGGTCGAACGGCCTGGGGAATTTCAGGGCATGATAGCGGAGCTTAGGTCGCGTTTGAGGCCTGAGTTTGTGGCGTGAACCTCCCATCGCGAGCTGGGTGTTCTGCCTACCATGTTACTTTGACGACGGCTGGCTCGGTTGAAGAACCGCTGTCGGACTGAGACCTAACTCGATATTGAGCGGGGTCCTGCCTTGGCTGGCATGCGACGTTTGTACCTTGGTGCACATCGTAGTTGGGATGTTATGTTCGTTGCTTTGATGAAACAAACTGACAGTTAGGGCCTTAGCTATAATATTGTTTTAGCTTTTCGGCGTTCCATGGTCGAGTAAGTTCTTCCCCGTTAAGGTGTTCTAGGTAGTAGGCCCCATTCTCCATCTTTTCTCGGACGCGATAGGGTCCTTCCCAATTAGCGGCGAGTTTTTCCTCTCGAGAGTTCTTGTGGTTCCTTCTCAAGACAAGGCTGCCCACTTGGAATTCTCGTCGTATCACTTTGGCGTTATGCCTGATAGCGATTTTTTGCTTTAATGAGGCTTCGTGGAGAGCTACTCCTGACCGGACCTCTTCGACGAGGTCGAGCTCCTCCCTTAGTGCCTCGTCATTCATTTCCTCGTCCAGGGGTGACTCAGTCCACCTGGATGATACGTGTATTTCGATGGGGATTACTGCCTCAGCCCCGTTGGTCAGGCGAAAGGGGGTTTCCCAGGTCGAAGAATGTGGAGTTGTGCGGCATGCCCATAGGATGCTGTGCAGCTCCTAGACCTAAGCTTTCTTCATTTCGTCCAGCCTTCGCTTGAGGCCTCGTAGGATTACTCGATTTGCTGCTTCGGCTTGCCCGTTAGTCTGGGGGTGTTCGACAGATGCGAAGTGTTGTTTCGTGCCCAGTTGAGCAACGAAATCCTGGAACTTCCTGTCTGTGAACTGTTATTCCATTGTTTGAGATTATCGCTTGGGGAATGCCAAAGCGTGCGAGGATGTTTCGCTTGTAGAAACGAAGTATGTTAAGGACTGTTATTTTGGCCAGAGCCTCCGCTTCTATCCACTTAGTGAAGTAATCAACACCGACTATTAAGTACTTGCTCTGGTTTGATCCTACTACGAATGGCCCTAGGATGTTCAGGCCCCACCAGGCGAATGGCCACGTGGAGAACATAACTTTGAGCTTGTTAGGTGGAGCTAGGTACATGTCCCCATGCCGTTGGCATTTGTCGCATTTCTTCATGTGTTCTTTAGTATCCTGCTGCAAGGTTAGCCAGTAGTACCTGATCGAAGGGCTTTTCATGTAAGGGATCTCCCCCCGAGATGTTAGGCGTTAATTCCTTCGTGGATCTCGCGCAGGACGTGGGCGACCATCTCCTCCTCGACGCATTTGAGTAAAGGGATGGAAAACCCTCATCTGTAGAGTTTATCTTCGACTAGGACGTAGGAGCAGGCTCTGGGTCTGACTGTGCTGGCATCTTTGGGGTCAGACGGAAGTTCGTCTCTAGTGAGGTAGTCGTAAATAGGGGTCATCCAGCAGTTGCTGTCGCCGATTACCTGTACATCGAGGGTCGGAGATGTCTTCTCGATACTGGGTCGAGGGAGCACCTCCTGGATGACGAACTTGTTTCTGCCCTTTTTCTTCGTGCTCGCCAGTTTAGACAACATGTCTGCTCTTACATTATGTTCGCGGGGAACATGCTTTACCTCTACTGAAGTGAACTTCGTCATCTTTTCTTTGACCAAGGCTAAGTACTCAGATAGGTTGTCATTTTTGGCCTGGTATTCCCCTCGAACTTAAAGGGCCACGAGTTGCGAACCGTGCAGATGACGATTTCTTCTGCCCCTAGATCTTCAGCCAGGCGCAGGCCGATGAGGAAAGCCTCGTACTCAGCCTGGTTATTAGATGTGGGGAAGGATAAGGTGACTGATACCTCGACGATGCTTCCCTCGTTGTTTTCTAAGATGATATCTGCCCCGCTCCCTGTCGAGCTGGATGCTCCATCTACGAAGATGGTCCACTTGCATGCCCCGCAAGTGGGGGAATCTACAAACGTCATCTCTGCGACGAAATCATCCAGAGCCTGGGCTTTGAGGGCTTTTCTTCTTTCATACTGAATGTCAATTTCGGACAATTCTAACGACCATTTGAGCATTCTGCCGGCCATATCTGGTCGCCCCAGCAGTTGCTTTACGGGTTCATCTGTCCGGACCACGATCATATGGGCCAGAAAGTAGTGCCTCAGTCTTCGCACAATGTTGATGAGGTCCAGCGCTACCTTCTCTATCTACTGGTATCTTAGCTCTGGTCCCTGCAATGCTTTGTTGGTGAAATATATGGGCTTCTGTCCGTCGGGCGTCTCACGGATAAGGGCGGTGCTTACGGCCTCAGTTGCCACAGCGAGATATAGGTACTACCGTTATCGAGAGGACTGATGATTCTGACAATGCCTGTTTCAGATGGAGGAGAGCCTGGTCGCATTCCTTCGTCCATTCAAACACTGCCTCCTTGCGGAGGAGTTTGAAGAAGAGCAGGGCATGCTGGGCAGACTTGGCCACGAATCGAGACAAAGAAGTGAGCATCCCGTTGAGGGATTAGATGGACTTCTTCGAGTTGGGCGTTAGAAATTCAGAAAATTCTCTGCACTTGTCAGGGTTGGCTTCGATTCCTCGCTTTGTCAGATAGAAACCGAGGAACTTGCTCGCTCGAACTCCGAACGTGCACTTTTCTGTGTTGAAACGCATTCGGTATTTCTTGGCATATTCGAAGACCTTTCTCAAATGGGCCGTGTGATCGGTCTCCTCGTGGGATTTTACGATCATATCGTCCATGTAGACTTTGAGCATGTCGCATATGTCTCCTTGGAAGACCTTGTTCATCATCCTCTGGTAAGTCGCGTCGGCTTTCTTCAGGCCGAAGGGCATTACGTTGTAGTAATAATTGCCCAACTCGGTCATGAAGGTCGTGTATTTTTTATCACTCATCGCCATTGGAATTTGATTGTAGGCGTCCATGAATGATAAAAGTTTAAAACCAGCAAAGTTATCAACAAGTTTATCAATATTGGGGTGGGGGTATGTATCTTTTGGGCATGCCTTATTAAGATCAGTATAATCAACACACATACGCCACTTTCCATTAAATTTTTTCACGAGTACAATGTTGGACAGCCAAGTGGTGTACTTGGCTTCCGAGATAAATTTTGCCTCGAGGAGGTCTTTTACAGCTTGTTATGCAGCCTCCGTTTTCTCTGAAGACTTCTTTCTCCTACGTTGTGCTACTTCTTTGACGGCGGGGTCAATCGTGAGTTGATGGCAGGTGACAGCAGGATCCAAGCCGGGCATTTCTGCAACACTCCAGGCGAACAAGTCTGCGTTCTCTCGGAGGCACGCCTTGAGTTATTTCCTCGCGATGTCAAAGAGGCCAGTCCCTATCTTTACTCCTCGCTGAGGATCGTCGCTGAGCAGGACGAGCTCGAAGTCGCCATCTGGGATTGGGCGCGTCGGATGGGAGCTGTTTCTGGTCGAGGCGAATGAGCTGCTCGGGCAAACCTGGTCCTCCTTATGGTCATCTTCGGAGAAGCGACTGTCGAGGTCGACGGAGTCAACGCGTGGCAGTGGCTTGTCTTCCTCTGAGCTGGTAGGCAAGGTTGGCTTACTGGACGTCTTCGGCTTGGCAGCGATGGAGTTGAGTCCCTTGGTGGCCGCTTCGAAGCATCGGCGCGTAACTTCGATGTCTCCGTGTAATGTAGCGACCATACCTTTCAAAGTGTAGTACTTCATTTTGAGATGGACGGTTGATGGCACAGCTACCAGCTCGGACAAAGTTGGCCGCCCGAATATGCACCGATAGAGAGACAGGCAGTCAATTACCAGGAACTGAACCTTAATAGATCTAGTTGTCTCCGCAGATCCAAAGGTCACGATCAACTCGACGTACCCTCAGGGTTTCGTGACCGACCCATTGAAACCTGCAGGTCAAAACCCTCGTAGGGAGTGAGGTGCGACTCATCTAGCTGGAGAGTTGAGAACAACTGTGAGTACATAATGTCGACCGAGCTGCCTTGGTCGACTAAGATCCTGCGAACATCAAAATTTGCCATCTGGGCCCTAAGAGCAATGGTATGCTTGAGTTTGAGGCCCCTCAGAGGAGTTCTTCCTTGTAGAAGGAGATAGGGATTGATCCATTCTGGGCCTTGTCGAGCGTTGTCACCTTGTTGGAGCTCATGCTGATCAGGTGCTCGAATTTTCTCTTCACGGAGCCCACGACGACTTTGTTAAAGCACCTCCAGAGATGACAATCGCAGAGGGGAAAGTCTCCCATGGGCTATGGGCTGCGAAATACGCGGGAGCGCTGAGCTCCTCTAGAACATAGAAATCCTCAAGTCGCGATATACTCATGGCGACTTGGAGGTTAGTTTCTTCTGAGGAAGGCACCTCTTCCTCTACTGTATTTGACTCCTGGGCATCTTGCTGGGGAGCATCCTTCTTCTTCGTAAACTGCTTCAGGTGGCCGTCCCTAATCAGTATTTATATGGCATCCTTCAAGTGGATGCAATCTTCAGTGGTATGGCCGTGACTCTTATGGAAACGGCAGTATTTTGATTTATCGGCATTGGGCTTGGCAGGTATCTGCTTGGGGAACCGAACTCCCGCCTGTTTAAACTCCGAGTTAGCACATTCTGAGAGAATCTTTTCCCTAGAGACAGTCAGGGGAGTGTAATCACGGAACCGGCTGGAGGGCCCCTTGTTGTCCCGGGATTCCCGAGGACGATCTTCGCACCTTCTTTCCCCTCGACAGGATGTCAAAGGTTCATCGCCTTTGGAAGCCTGAGCATTTTCCTGATGGCGTGAGGCTCGGGCGGAGCTGGCCGCTTCCTTTTCTTCGTATTGAATATACACCTGTGCCTTGAGGAGAAAACCGTCTAGGCTCATTGGAGGTGCAACGCCAACAACTTTAGAAAATTCTGAATGCGGGCGATGTCCTTGTTCGAGCAGAAATTTTTTCATGTCGTCGGTAGTGGGGACTTGCATAACCTCTTTATTAATCCTCTCAATATATGCCCAGAGAGGCTCATCCTTCCCTTGAATTATAGCCTCAAGGGAGGCTTCAGTCTTTGGATGGCGGCGTGACGCCGTAAAGTGCCTGGAAAACATCCTGCCCAGCTGCTTCCACGAGGTGATGGACTCCTAGGGCAGTTGCTTGTACCAGGTCATTGCCCCCTTCCGGAGCGTGGTCGGGAATAGACAACATTTGATGGCACCCCTGACGCCACAGTAGTCTGTTGAAAGAGTATTTGGGGGTGTTTTTATTGTCTCCACAGGGATTGTCGATATACGATGCTTGCCTTTCAATAGTAGCGATGTTTTAAGTTCAATTGTTTCAAAAGGTTCTCAATTGTTGTTAACATTAATTGGTAGCAAAGAGTAATTGGTGACAAAGAGTTTGTAAAGGTTTTAGGAAAGCATGTCAAGGTTAGGTTTCGCTAACCCGTTTTACATATATCCGATTAATCAAGCACATGAACAAGGTTTCCGACCAATACAACCGCGTATCCTCCCGACTAAGTTTATGTCTAAAGCAAAGTCGTGAGTATTGTTGTTTAGACCGTTAGATGATGTCTCATGCTAACAATCTAAACAACAATTATTAAGATCAACACAAAGCGAATAACAAATCCCAAATCTATGTCTAGAGTTTGGTTTTTAAGAGATGAAATTATTAGATCTTGATTTGTAGAATCTATGTCTAGAGCAATACAAATCACACATAAAGCATTAAGAGAAAATAACTTAATCTATATTGATCAAAGACTTTGTTCATACACAATAGATCAAAACAAATACATATAATCAGGATCAACTACTTCTAACCTCAACACAAAAGAGTTTAGCTACACATTCTCATGGTAGCTTGGATGACAAGTTTCAAGAGGAGATGAATGAACATCCACGTCGAATAATCGAGAATGGATGTAACTTCAGCTTCTCAAAGTGAAAATCCACTCTTAGATGATCAAAATACTGAAAACTATGATTTTGGGTGAAAATGAGCAAAAGATCCTTTACACATAAAGTGAAAATCTATTTATACACACAAAATCTCAGCAAACTTCGCCTAGCGAATGAACTAAAAAATGGCACTTTAAGTGCCTCAGACTTAAACCGCCTACAAGAGTTATCGTGGGTTCGCTAGGCGAACCAAATCATTCACGACGCGAGCCTTCGCTACAACCTTCGCTCCAGCGAAGTTTGGGTGTTTTCAAATAAGAAAGTTTCTGCCACCCTTCGCTGGCACCTTCGCCTAGCGAGCAAAGCAGTGAGCCTTCGCTGGCTTCCTTGCCACAGCGAATTTACCCATTTTTCCTACTGTAACCTTTTGCAACTTTCTGCCACCCCTCGCCAGCACACTCGCCAACGTTCGCTAGGTGAACCTTTGCTGGTGACTTCGCCAGCACTCGCCTAGCGAATCCTGCTGTTGCTTTCTTCCTTCTATGACAACTTGCATCCATTCTTGGTGTCTCACAATCTTGATCTTTTCATTCCTATTCCTGCACACTGGCACACAAATTACAAGCCCCACAAGTGTATTCCAATGTATGTACAACAACACAACTCATCACTAAAATCAACACATTACACATGGAAAGAAATGAAAAATGCCAAGTAATTCATACAAATATATAACATGTTTGACATCTAACAAACTCTCCCCAACTAACTCTTTGTTTGTCCTCAAGCAAAGTATGCCTCTCAAGAGGATTTGCTCGAGCATTCAATTCAACCAAGACGCGATAAACGCCTCAACTAAACAACGATCACAACAAAGCAATAATTACACAATTCAAGAACCTACAATGTAGAAGAACTTGACTCTTAAACAATTTTCAAACAATGTTTCAAGAGACAACTAACTCATCATGCACATGCCATTCTAACACTCCTCTTCGAAAAAGGATTGAAGGAAAACGTGCATACAAGCACGGGACAGTTACACTCAAATGACAAATGATGCGAATACTAAGCAATTCATACAATATCTCAATGATCACAAAAGAAATCATGGAAGCAAAAGATCACTAAGGACTTCAAGGTTGTAGCTTGGTCGGGTAAACAAAAAAGGACATTTCTAATGGCCATTGAAACAAAATTGCCGATGCAAAAGAACATTCACTAAACACCATATTCACACATCTCAACTTCCTTCCAATTTTTTTCATTACACCTTCACAAACTACCGCACAATTATTGAATCTATTTTTTCATTCAAGCAAGCATTCTCTCATTTGTACAACATATTCACAACTCTCTTCTATTCACGCTTGCTTGAATTTTTTCAAAATTTTGAGTAATGCACCCATCTTCTTTTTATTCTCCCCAACTATTTTCGACTCAACCTAAAGTGAATGTTCCTTGCTTTTTAAGGCAAGGAAGTCAAAGTATACAATTTTCAAAGGTTCAAGAAGAAATTGTTAGAAACTCACCAAATTCAATGATGAACCAAACTTGCAAATTATGTACATAAAAAAAGTTCATCACTAAACTGAGTTCTAAACTGTTTAGGCTCAAAGGGGCTACCAAATTCTCACTCCTCACGGGTGAATTACTATATGGACATGGTTGTGCTCACTTTCAACAAGTGCCTTGATCACTTCTAAGACTTCCACCAAATCACATGGTCACAAGATAAGGCATGAATTAAAAGTAAAAACAACATTCATCATCAATCCTTAGCATATAGTAAAACTTGGAGGCTTCTTACTTTAGTGGATTTTGATCCAAAAATGACACATGCATTCAAAGAAAGTTGTAACATGAAACAACATTTTCAATTGCACCAAGACACAAAGTTCTAATACATACAAAATTCTCGAACTAGGTAACGATGTACCTTGTCACAACAGTAAGCTTAAAGTACTATCATAGCCATCACATCTTGGAGGAATCTTTCTTTAAAATAAAGAGTCTCCAACCTAACTTCCAAAGTTCCATCAATAAAAGAAGGAACATTAAATATACACATACCAACATAAATTGATAAAAAAAAAACATATTAACAGTTTAAGAGTTGAACATTCGTAAACTGAAGAATTCAACACTTAATACAACATAACAAAAAAACACATTTAAATGTTGAGCATTCGTAAACTGAAGAACTCAACACTTAATACAATAATTAAAAACCAAAAAATTATTAGTAAAAGCGAAACAGAAAATTTTACTGAAAAAAACTAACATTAATAATAATAATAATAATGTGCTTGGTGTAAAAACACCTACATAGTAAAAAAAAGTACCTCAAGTGTACAAGTACATCAATATCCAAAATATTCCACCATGTGGATAAAATACACTAGTAAAAGCTGGAAAAAAAATCTGAATACAAGAAAACTTCACTTTGGTGACCAAAGGAAGTGCAAAAGTCTATGATCCAAAAAAAATCAGTCCTCATCGGACACCTCAATATCCTCATCACCGCTAGCAGAACCAGTAGCTTCCTCCTCATCATCATCACCAATAGTCTCCTCGCCAGCCTCCTCATCCTCAGCATCATCTTCACCCCCTCCGAAAATTGGCCTGCCCTCAGGCCAACTGGCATGTGCTAGGAACTGCTCCCTAGACATCATCGTGTGCTCAGAAGAAGGGTCGCAGATCTGCAATTGGAGAACCTGCATAGAATCATGAAGGTCAGTCATGGCACGCTATGAAGCAACCATCCAATCCCAGTTGTACTGACAAATCTCCTACTGAAACGGATAAAAGGCCGGCGATGCCGATTCAGAACCTCCACCAGCCCCAGCGGCAGCTTCAGCACCCGCTCCTGAAGACTCTCCACCAGCCCCTCTAGCCTTACGAAACTTATCCACATATCTATCATCAATCGCCGACGGAATCGTGACCTGCCTGTGTGTTGGTATATCAACACCAGCATGAGCACACAAAGACATAATGAGACATGGAAAAGCAAGCGGGACATTCTTGCGAGCCGCAGTACCTCCCAAACCACTTAGAACGATTGTCTTGATCTCATCCGCAATAATGCGGGCCACGTCAATCTGAACATTCATCTGAATGCTATGAATAAGATGAGCTAAAGGAATAGGAACAGTGCTATGATGTGACCTGGGAGAGATGTTGGTAAGCACAAACAGCAAAATGAGTTGGACCAAAGGCTGCATGTCCACCCTTCGAAATCTAATTTCAACCCCGGACGAATTACGCTCAACCTCCTTACCTGGAAGAAGTAAATCCCGGGTCATCTTTGGAATGTCTCGGTGAAGATGTAGGTCCCGATGATACGCATCTAACTCACTACCAGTCAATGGCAAAGGATCTCCCAAAACAGTGTTAATCGTCCTCCGGTCAAATCTCACAACAACCCCTCTTACAAACGAGGTCCAGCTAAATCTCTCTCCATCATCAGGTAAGGCATTCGCATAAAACTCCCGAACAATTTCAGCATTATACCCATCCAGAGGTGTCATCAAACGATCCCACTTCTTCGCCACAAAAAGTGCATCAATTGTTCGGTAGCTTCCACGGTCACTAAGTATGAATCTCTTCTCAGCCAAAATATGTTTTCTCTCTAAGGTTTCGTAGCGGGCTGCCTGCTTTGCTCCCCTAAATCTATCCTCATCAAAACAAACGGGTACCTGTCTGGAAGTTGAAGCTTTTCTTTTCTTAGCTGCGTGGATTGCCATTTTTGGTGCCATCTGCACATAACAAACAATAAAACCAAACAACGACAAACCAACGCATTAGTGAACCAAAACAAACCATCCAGAGACTTACATTCTACAAAAAAATTTTTAAATTTCCATTTGTTCGCTCCATGTTCACTAAGCGAAGTCTGGCGAACATTCGCCCCAGGTTCGCGAAGCGAATGCTGGCGAATGCTCGCGCAGGCTCGCGAAGCGAACACAACAGCGAACCCGCGAAAATGCAGAAAAACAATATCAAAAACCAGTCCAACAACAATCTCATTTTGAAATAATCAACCTATTCATAATGCCTTGGTAGTTTATAACATGCAACCCACAAGCAATATGAACAGAGGCATCAAAATTTGTCAAACCCTAATTGATCTATCACAAAAATCCAATTCATTCCCTAAACTAATGCTACAGAAATAAACAATGAAAGAGTGAGCAAACCTGAACTTCGCAAGTTACTGAAGGAATTAGGGGGAATGGAGATAGCAGAGAGATATGTTGCCAAGCTCTTGAGGGGAGAGGAGAGGAAAACACAAAAATGGTGGAAATGGAAATAGTGACAAAGGGACTAGGGTTTCCCCCTCAAAATTCTGATTCAAGTTGGGTCATGGGCCCAATTGGTTGGCCCACCCACACTTAATTTTTTTCTGATGTGGCAAATTGGTTTGGGCTATCTCGCTGGGTTCGCGAAGCGAAGGGCCAGCGAATGCTCACCCCAGGCTCGTTAGGCGAATGCCAGCGAACGTGACAGAATTTTTCAAAAAATTTCTGCAATTTACCACATCTTTTAAGACTTTAAAATTATAACCAAAACACAAATAAAACAGTAACAAGGCAGTAATACTTACAATGTTGAGGTGCCTCCCAACAAGCGCTTGTTTAACGTCGGCTAAGCTCGACGGTCCACCGCAACCTCAAGGATCGCGGAAAGGATCAATGGCGGGATTCCGCTTGAAATCTCCTCCAAGATACACTTTCAATATTTGACCGTTAACAGTCCAATTCTCCTTTGTTGTTGTGTCTTCAATTATAATTGCTCCATAAGGCTTGATTTCTCGAATCCAAAACGGACCCGACCATTTAGACCTTAATTTTCCTGGAAACAATTTTAACTGAGAATTGAAGAGCATGACCAGCTGTCCCACTTCAAACTGTTTAATCACAATTTTTCTGTCATGGTAAGACTTTACACGCTCTTTATACAGTTTATTGGAATCATACGCCTGGAGGCGTAATTCATCCAATTCGTGTAATTGCATTTTTCTTTTATCACCGCTAAGAGTTGGATCAAAGTTTAAAAATTTTAAGGCCCAAAACGCCTTATGTTCCAACTCCACTGGCAAATGGCAATTCTTACCATAGACAATTTTAAAAGGCGTGAGACCAATCGGAGCCTTAAAAGCCGTCTGATAAGCCCACAAAGCATCATCAAGTTTGTTTGCCCAATCTTTCCTCGAGGCTGAAACAGTTTTTTCCAAAATGCGTTTTATTTCACGATTTGACACCTCCGCTTGACCGTTAGCTTGAGGATGATATGGTGTGGCAACCTTGTGCTTCACACCATATTGTTCCAGAGCTTTGTCAAGCTGAGTGTTACAGAAGTGAGATCCTCCGTCACTTATCAACACTCTCGAAGTACCAAAACGCGCAAAAATGTTTCTTTTCAAAAATTTCACTACGGTTTTTCCATCAGCTTTAGCACAAGCTATCGCCTCAACCCATTTAGAAACATAATCCACAGCGACCAAAATGTATTCATTAGAAAATGAAGATGGGAATGGACCGACAAAGTCAATCCCCCAACAATCAAAAACTTCAATTTCTAACATATTTTGCAAAGGCATTTCGTGGCGCCGTGAAATTCCTCCACTTCTCTGGCATTTGTCATAACTTAGGGCATGCGCATGCGCATCTTTGAATAACGACGGCCAATAAAAGCCCGATTGAAGGACTTTTGTGGTCGTTCTTAACCCATTGAAATGTCCTCCATACGGAGAGTTATGACAATGCCACAGAATGTTAGTGGCTTCCTCTACCGACACACATCTTCTTAAGAGGTTGTCGACACCAAGTTTAAACAAATGAGGTTCATCCCATACAAAGGACTTGACATCCAACAAAAATTTCCTTTTTTGATGGTGTGTTAGACCGTCCGGTATCAATCCGGCGGCTTTGTGGTTAGCCATGTCGGCAAACCACGATCTAACCTGCACCCTAAATAATTTTTCATTAGGGAACTCCTCTTTGACTTCACATTCTATCTTGGTCACGTCAACGTTTACCAGGCGGGATAAGTGATCTGCCACCAAATTCTCGGATCCTTTTTTGTCACGAATTTCAAGATCAAATTCCTGTAACAAAAGGATCCAACGAATAAGCCTCTGCTTAGAATCAGGCTTGGTGAGCAGATACCTTATAGCCGTGTGGTCCGTGTAAACGATGACTCGCGACCCAATCAAATAGGAACGAAATTTCTCCAACGCATACACTATGGCAAGCAACTCTTTCTCAATTGTTGCATAGTTAATTTGAGCCTCGTTTAAAACTTTGCTCGCATAATGTATCGCGTGAAAAACTTTCGTTTTCCTCTGACCTAAAACAGCCCCGACCGCATAATCACTTGCATCGCATATTAGTTCAAAATCCAATTTCCAGTTAGGTGCAACGATTATCGGTGAGGTAGTTAAACTTTGTTTTAAAAAATTAAACGCAAACATGCAAGACTCATCAAAGTCAAAAATCTTACCTTGGATGAGCAAGTTGCTCAATGGCTTTGCTACCTTTGCGAAGTCCTTAATGAACCGCTGGTAGAATCCTGCATGCCCGAGAAAGCTCCTTATGCCTTTGACATTCAACGGTGGTGGAAACTTCTCAATAACGTCCACCTTGGCTTTATCCACTTCAAGGCCCTTTGAAGAAACTTTGTGACCGAGCACAATTCCTTCATTCACCATAAAGTTGCATTTTTCCCAATTTAGCACCAAATTGGTTTCCACACACCGTTCCAACACCGTATCCAAAATTTTCAAACAAATATCAAACGATTGTCCAAAAACCGAGAAATCATCCATAAAGACCTCAATTGTCTTTTCGATCCAATCTGAGAATATAGCTTGCATACACCGTTGAAAAGTCGTCGGTGCATTACATAATCCAAACGGTATCCTCCTATAAGCGAAGATTCCAAAAGGACATGTAAAAGCGGTTTTTTCATGATCCTCCGGGTTCACAATAATTTGGTTCTAACCCTAATAACCATCTAAAAAATAGTAGAATTGTTGACCGGAAAGCTTTTCGAGCATTTGATCCATAAACGGGAGAGGGAAATGATCTTTCCGCGTAGCTTTGTTTAGCCTACGGTAATCGATGCACATTCTCCACCCGGTCACGGTTTTTGTTGGAATGAGCTCATTTTTCTCCTTTCGGACCACCGTTAATCTGCCTTTTTTCGGTACCACATGCACCGGACTAACCCACGGGCTGTCAGAAATGGGATAAATCATTCCGGCATCTAACATTTTTACCACTTCCTTCCTAACCACCTCTTTTATGATAGGATTTAACCGGCGTTGCGGTTGAGCAACCGGTTTAAAATCTTCCTCCATAAATATTCGGTGCATGCAATATGAAGGGCTTATGCCTTTGAGATCGGACAAAGTCCATCCCATTGCATCCTGATTTTTTCTCAACACTTAAATTAAGCGGCTCTCCTCGTTTTCAGATAAAATACTGCTTATGATCACCAGTTTATTACCACCGTCATCGAGAAAAGCATACTTCAAGGTTGAAGGCAACACTTTCAGTTCAAGCTTGGATTTTTCATCATTCACCACTTTTTTAAGAATTTCCTCTTCATACTCCCAAGGTTGTAATTCTTCCAAAGCTTCAAGCTCCAACAAACACTCTTCAAGAGCTTGCTCTTCTTCAACTGAGAATACTTCCAAGGAATCATCCAAAGCTCTTTGTAAAGGGGTAATGACATGAATTTGCTTTGTAACATCACTACTCGCTTCCTCCGTTGCATCGATTATGAAACAATCACCTTTATCCTTCTTGTGCTTCATGGCATCATAGAGATTGAAACACACCTCTTCATCTTGGACTCTTACTTTCATGAGACCATCGTCCATGTCAATTGCTATTCGGGTAGTTTTCATGAAAGGCCTTCCAAGAATCAAAGGAGCATCCTCATCCTCCTCCATTTCAATGACCACAAAGTCTATCGGAAACAAAAATTTGTCCACTTTGACCAACACATCTTCCGCTACACCGTGAGGATGGGTAGTGGATTTGTCTGCGAGTTGCAACGTCATTTGAGTGGACCTCAATTCCATGTGTCCTAACTGTTTCATAATCGACAAAGGTATCAAATTGATACTAGATCCCAAATCAATCAATCCGTTGCCCACATAGATGTTTCCTATAGTGACCGGCAAGGTGACTCGTCCCGGATCACATTCTTTCCTCGGGAGAGTACGTTGAATGATAGCGCTACAGCTAGCATCTACCATAATGGTCTCTTGATCCGTGTACCTCTTCTTTTTCGTGAGGATATCCTTCATAAATTTCGCATATTTTGGCATTTGCTCCAAAGCCTCAGAAAATGGGATATTTATTTGTAATTGTTTGAAAATATCCATAAACCGAGAATAGTGCCTCGCACTATCTTTCTTTGTAGGAGCATGAGGATATGGTAAATGTTGGATCGGAATATTGTTCACCGGTTCTTTTCCCTTCCTAGTTCTCTTCACTTTTTCTTCTATCTCTCTTTTTTTCTCATCCTCACTTTTTTCCTTCTCATTTTCAACTAAAACACCCTCAACATTTTTTTCTACTTCAATCTCATCACTATCTTTTTCTTTTCAACTACAACCTCCTCCTCCACTACACTTTTACCTACACCCAAGTCAATCTCTCTTCCACTTCTTGTTAGAATTGCTTTACAATCTTTAGGATTTGGAAGCGTATTTGCCGTAAAGTGCCCTTTTTGTTGGTCGGCCAATTGTTTTGATGATTGTCCGACTTGTGTTTCAAGATTCCTTATGGCCGCATCGGTATTCTTCTGATTGGGTATTGCCATTTGCATAAATTGCATGAGAGTGTCTTCCATCTTCGTATTTCCAACGGGAGCTTGCGGAGGTTGAGTTTAATTTTGGTATTGTTGACGGTTTGACGGTCCGGCTTCTTGCGGTCTCCACGGTTGTTGATAACCTTGGTTGCCTTGTTGATACGGAGGTCAAGGTTGGTATCCTTGATTTCCTGCATAGTTTACTTCCTCCACAACTGGAGGACAATAACCGGTCGGATGGTCACCTCTACAAAGTTCACAAACCAAGACTTGTACATTTTTACTCGAGGAGTCATGAATTTCTTTGAATTGTTGAGGAAGTTTAGACATTTGTTTCGTCAACAACTCAACCTGCTGGGATAATAACTTGTTCTGAGCAAGTATAGCATCACTTGTTCCCAATTCAAGAACTCCAGGAGTCCGCTGAGAAGGTCCACGGTTATGACTACCTTGATGGTCGTTCAAGGCCGTCTTATCAATAATAGCTGTGGCTTCTGCTGCGGTTTTGCTTAACAAGGATCCACCAGCTGTGGCATCCAACAAGGTTTTGTGTACAAGTTGAAGTCCATTTCGAAATATATGAATTTGTGACAATTCATCGAAACCATGGCCCTTGCACTTTCTTAACATAGATTTGAATCTCTCCCAAGCTTCATTGAGAGATTCATTGGCTCCTTGTGTGAACACCGCGATGGCGGTCTTTGCCTCCATAAACCGAGGGAGTGGGAAAAATCTCTCCAAAAATTTCTCTTCTAGTGCATTCCAGTCCGTCATTATGGCCGTTGACTGGTCAAGGTACCATTCCTTTGCCTTCCCAATGAGGGAATGCGGGAATAGTCTCTTGAATAGAGACTCCTCTTCTGCCTCAGGTGCACCAGTCGCTCCCGCTATTTCATAAAATTTTGTCAAATGGGTGAAAGGATCTTCATGATCCATACCCGTAAATGGACTTTGATATAACAGTTGGAGAATATCGGTCTTCATTTCGGAATGACGACTGTTATGTGCATGGCGAGCAAACTGTGCGTTGTGTCTCGGACTGTTTGTGCAAGGTCTAGAAGCAGGTGGTGGTGGTGGTGGTGGATCTGCCTCCATAACTGGAATGATCTATGGAAGTGGTGGTGGTGTAGAAGTACTTTCCTCTTGTTCTCGCTTCTGTCTTGCTAGCTGCCTCCTTCGTCTAGTACGGCTGTTGATTCTACGCGCGGTTCTCTCAATCTCAGGATCGAAAAGAAGTTGATCCGCAGGTAGCTTCCCTCGCATAAACTAAGTCTGCACACTAAACAAAACAAATTAACAAGTTCAAGAAAAAGGTTAATAAGCTTAAAATAACACAACTATCGCAATGCTTGCAATATCACTCAACAATCCCCGGCAACGACGCCATTTTGTTGAAAGAGTATTAGGGGGTGTTTTTATCGTCTCCATAGGGATTGTCGATATACGATGCTTGCCTTTCAATAGTAGCGATGTTTTAAGTTCAATGGTTTCAAAAGGTTCTCAATTGTTGTTAACATTAATTGGTAGCAAAGAGTAATTGGTGACAAAGAGTTTGTAAAGATTTTAGGAAAGCATGTCAAGGTTAGGTTTCGCTAACCCGTTTTACATATATCCGATTAACCAAGCACATGAACAAGGTTTCCGACCAATACAACCGCGTATCCTCCCGACTAAGTTTATGTCTAAAGCAAAGTCGTGAGTATCATTGTTTAGACCGTTAGATGATGTCTCATGCTAACAATCTAAACAGCAATCATTAAGATCAACACAAAGCGAATAACAAATCCCAAATCTATGTCTAGAGTTTGGTTTTTAAGAGATGAAATTATTAGATCATGATTTGTAGAATTTATGTCTAGAGCAATACAAATCACATATAAAGCATTAAGAGAAAATAACTTCATCTATATTGATCAAAGACTTTGTTCATACACAATAGATCAAAACAAATACATATAATCAGGATCAACTACTTCTAACCTCAACACAAAAGAGTTTAGCTACACATTCTCATGGTAGCTTGGATGACAAGTTTCAAGAGGAGATGAATGAACATCCACGTCGAATAATCGAGAATGGATGTGACTTCAGCTTCTCAAAGTGAAAATCCACTCTTAGATGATCAAAATACTGAAAACTATGATTTTGGGTGAAAATGAGCAAAAGATCCTTTACACATAAAGTGAAAATCTATTTATACACACAAAATCTCAGCAACCTTCGCCTAGCGAAGGAATCATTCGCCTAGTGAATGAACTAAAACACGACACTTTAAGTGCCTCAGACTTAAACCGCCCACAAGAGTTATCGTGGGTTCGCTAAGCGAACCAAATCATTCGCGACGCGAGCCTTCGCTACAACCTTCGCTCCAGCGAAGTTTGGATGTTTTCAAATAAGAAAGTTTCTGCCACCCTTCGCTGGCACCTTCGCCTATCGAGCAAAGCAGCGAGCCTTCGCTGGCTTCCTCGCCACAGTGAATTTACCCACTTTTGCTACTATAACCTTTTGCAACTTTCTGCCACCCCTCGTCAGCACACTCGCCAACGTTCGCTAGGCGAACCTTCGCTAGTGACTTCGCCAGCACTCGCCTAGCGAATCCTGCCGTTGCTTTCTTCCTTCTATGGCAACTTGCATCCATTCTTGGTGTCTCACAATCTTGATCTTTTCATGCCTATTCCTGCACACTAGCACACAAATTACAAGCACCACAAGTGTATTCCAATGTATGCACAACAACACAATTCATCACTAAAATCAACACATTACACATGGAAAGAAATGAAAAATGCCAAGTAATTCATACAAATATATAACATGTTTGACACCTAACATAGTCTAGTAGTGCATCGATGTTTTTGATGTGCTAATCTGGGTCAGTCGTTCCTTCGTAAGTGCCCAAAGATGAGGGTTTCTCCAATCCTTTGGGGAGGCGTGTAGCTAATATCTCCTAAGATAATGGGCCGTGGGGCTCATCGTCATTGTTGGAACTGGTCTGGGAAGGGGAACTGATGCTTCGCTCAGGGACGTGACGACGACTTCTTCTGGGGTGAAGGCATTTGTGCTCGGCCCTTCGATCTTACAGGGGGTGAACGTTGATCTCCCGGGGTTCTCTTGTTGCCTGGGGAATGTTTGTTTCACGGGGAAACGTGATCGTGCTTCCTAGCGACATGAGACTCTGGCTTTTGGCGCACCCGACGATCAGCTTCCCGCCGGGGTTGTGGACTCTTGGATCGTCATCGATCCTTCCTCGGCTGAGGGGATCTCGGACGAGCAGATTCTTCCAACGCCCAAATCCTCTCGTTTTGTTGGAGGATCAAGAGGTTAGTCTTGTTGATTGCTTCAAGGAGGGCCACCACGGCCGGGTCGGCGTTGGGTGGAGTTGGAACGGGCTGGAGGGCCAGCAAGGGCTGTTCGTCAACACGGTCAGTATGAGTGAGGGAGGGAGACGCGGTAGCTTTGTCTCTCAGATGACGTACATCTCCTCTGAGGAGGGATGTAGATCCCTCAGCATCAGTTTTGTTGACGGGGAGAAAATAAAGATTGCGAGCATCTTAGACGTGATCCTGGGAAGCCATGATCGTAATCTTGGACAGAGAATACGTTTGAATCTGAAGTGGATGTTAAGGCGAGGATAACAAGTTCCCCACAGTCGGGGCCACTGATCGTGAAGGCTGATCAGATCCTGTAATGGACCAAGAAGAACGTCTGTGATGCTGGGTGCGTGAGATAAGGAGGGGGTGTACCTGCAAGACACTCCGATGTTAAAGTAAGAATCGGGAGAGAGAAAGGCAAATACAAAAGAATGAGTTTCTTAGGATGATTTTTGGATACCTGATCCTCTCAAATGAGAGGGTTTTTATAATGCCCCCAGCGTGTGGCCAACGGTCCCTATTTTCGGGGCGGAATAACCGTTTCCTGAAGAATAGGTAACTGCCAAAAACTAGTCGTTATGACGAGCAGAGGTGCCCAAAACTAGCCATTGCCACAGGCAAAGGCGTAGTTCCGGGCACAGACGTCATGACCGTTCTTGGATTATGGAGCCGTGCGTAACGGACAGGAATGTCGGGGAGGAGCAAATGACCTTGAGATTCATCTGTCCACATGTGCCCGGTAGAGGGACAGAAAGGTAAATGTTACCCCACCTCAATTGGACTTAGGCAATTGGGCCGTTCTGGGAGCTGAAGTGGATTGGGTCATGCCTAGCCATTGGTCCTGTCCGGAACAGGTTTGATACCACTCTGATGGGAAATTAAGACACTATAATAGACAAATACGCAACAAATATAAAATTCTTCAGACTTGTAAGAACATTGAGGATCAACAACAAATATAAGACGCCAAATCAAACAAATAAAGGCACAAAAGAAAACCAATATTTTTAACATGGAAAACCCTTCAATATGAGAGTAAAAATCAAGAGTTATCCAGAACAAAGAAATAACTTCACTATAGTCAATTAAGGATACAAAAGAGTATTAAAGTGAAACACTCGAGATGATGGTATAATATCTTAGGGCTGATCTAGTGGAGGCGATGGAGGAGTTGGATAATCCCAGAGGTGCTCATGCTAGATTTGAATTCCTAAAGTAGCTAAGATTCGGAGCACATGGCAGGCTGATGGTGATGCTGAGCAGGTGGTGCTCCACATATCACATGCATTAAGAGCAAACCTGCTTTATTTGGTTGACAATACGATTTTTGTGGACAAGATTTCCAACTCTACAGACGTCGTGTCCTACGATACTTCATGGATTTCGAGCGGATCCATGAGTACAACTGGGTGCGGCTTGTTTGTTCTACCTGTACTCGAAGTTGAGAGAGGGATGTATGTGGAAGACGAAACAGGTCACTGGCAGCATGACACTATTGACGGTAATAATTATTGGTCTTTAATTTTTTTTATTTTCATTTCATATTTGCAAATCCATTACCGATGATTCGTGTGTTCCAAACTTTTCATTTCAGGCTTGGATCCTCAAGCACTTCCCGCACATCTCTGGTTGGGTGAGTGTACCTGAGTACACCGAGGATATGCCACGTGCTACTGCTTTTATCCCGCTCAGAGGGAACTAGGAGACCGAGCCTTTCAGAGTCTATCTTGATTATTTGGTTGCTGAGGACATGCACTTCAACAACTATGTTGATCACCGTCAGGCGCGACCATTTGATGAGATAACTATACTTTGGATGGTTGACCTATGGATCGCGTCTCACTTCTCATCATCTGCCCGAGCGTGTTATGCGGCAGTTCAGTTACACTGAGACCATTCCCAGACACCCTAATGTCTCTGCTCCTCCTGCCTTAACACGTAGACAGATAGAGGACACGTTTGATGAGAGTCATCTGGTACCGGAGGAGGCACAAACTACCATAGCTGAGAGCGATTAGAGTTACGTCAAAGGGTATATCAGATGGTTCTTCAGAGTGTCACATTCGTACATGGTGCATGCTACTCCAGGAGATCCGCCGAGACCAGCTCGTCAAGAGATACTAGAGGAGAATAAGGCACAACTAGATCATACTAATGATGTCTTGCTTATGTGTCGTCACATAGTGGAGATTACGCAGATAGGTATTAACACGTGTATCTTCACTGAAGGGTCTGATGTCAGGCGGGTCCTAGATGCCATCATGACAGAGGCACAAGGGGCATTATTGTGTCGGAGACATCATCAGAGGACAAAGGGAATTGAGGGCCGAGGAAGTAGATGAGGCAAAAGAGATAGATGAGAGGTTGTCAGACACACAATAGTCTCTTATTATATAGTAGTAGTACTATGGTATGTACTTTATTTTGATGGTCTTACTACTTTATTGATCTTGATTGTATGACATTTTCGACATTTATTGGTATTTTATTTTTGTATGGCATTTTTGGTCCATCTGGAATTGTGTACGTCTTTTTTTTCTTTCGATTGTACGATATAATTTAAATCTTCATCTAAACACACATGAAATACCTGTTCTGATACGTTACGAAGATGTATCTCCGTAATATTCACGAAGATGCATCTCCGGTAAAATTCAAATGTAATGACTTATGAGTGAAATGTATTGAATGTTTTAAATTGTTCCGGAGATGCATCTCAGGAATATTTCAATGTTTATTCAGAAATTTGTGCGTCTAGAGATTCATCTCCAAAAACTAGGAGCATTTAAATAATTTCACGTGGTGGCTAAGAAGTATTAAGGGTGCATTAATAAATCTTATTTAAATAAGTGAGACTAAGTGGCTAATCATATATGAGTCTTTCTCCACATAGGAAGGGAGTCAAACCCAACAATAGGAACTCCAAGATAGTTAAATGGTGTATGTCCCACAATGAATCCAAACATATCTTCAATGTACCTCAACCTATATCCAAAAGTTCCTCCACCAAAAAGCTTACATTTAGTTGAATTGATGTGTTGATCGAAATTATGACCGTGCATTCTTGAAGGAGATAGTTAATGACTTGAGCATTCCTGATAGCTTTACAAAATATCATAAAGTCACGTGAAAGAAAAAGTGACTAGAAATAATTGTCTTACCAACTGATACGCACATCAACTTATCTTGATAAATATCAACAACATATTTATATTAATACATAAATATAAATAAATATTATCAGCAAAGATTAAACCTCATACCATCATTTTAGACCTATACATAATAGTTGATTTAGTCATCCATCATTATTAATGTTGTTATTAATAGTATATTATATTTTTTTTCCATTTCTATAAATAACTTAAAATAACAAAAAATATTACTCTCTTCGTCTCAAATATTACTCTTTCCGTTACGAATTAATAAACTTAGTTATTACTTTATAGAAGAGATAAATTATACATGACTTTACATAGGCATGGCAACGGGCAATGTTTTAAAAACCAGACCGAACCGGTCGGTTCAACCGGTTTGACCGGGAACCGGAGATGAAGCCGGTTGGGTCAACCTTTCAAAATCGCTAGTGGGTCAAAACCGGGGTTAAACCGGAAAAACCGGATTGAACCGTCCAAAATCATTCGAACCAAAGAACCAGAGTCGGTTTTGTAGAACCGTCCGGTTAAAAAAAATCATCAAATTTTGGCCATTTAAAAAAAATTTAACTTAACATACATTTCTCAATCACAAAAACGAATTCCGTGTGTTTTTTACAACCATACAAACTTCTAAGTTTTGTTACTCCATTATAACACACTCCATCATTATTATGCCGTCTTTTTCAAACATAATCACAATGTCCAACTCTATTGATTGTCGTTCAAGTCAATATTTTTCGTTGTTGTCTATTAAGACTTGTTTGTCGTAGTTCAACTCAAATTCGATTTTTTGTTGTTTAATGAAGTATATCGTATTATTTGTATTTTGGTATTCTATCTTATTTAATTTAGATATTTTTAATTATTTGAACTTTATTTTAGTTATTATATTCTATTATTTTAATTTTGTTTTGAATTAGTTTAATTTATTTTGTTGTAATTCTTTAGTTTGATCAAAATATTCTTAAATGATGGTTGAAATGAAGTGTAGAACTATGTTAATGTTTTGCATTATTGATAATGTTGTATTAAATTTGTAGTGGATTTTTGAAATATTTATTTTATAAAATTGAAAACATATAATAACGTGTGACATATCTATGAAATTTAGTTTCATATTATTAGTTTATTTAATAAACGGCTCGACCGTAGGTTTAACCGGTTTAACCAATTGAACCTTAAACCGTAAATTTTACCGGTTCGATCTCCGGTCCTGTTTTTAAAACATTGGCAACGGGGCGTGGCGGGGGCGAGTTTAGCTAACCCCGCACCCGCACCCGCCTCCTTGTCACAGACCCGCCTCCGATGGAAACGGGTTTGCCCGCATCCGCACCCGCCTGCAAAAAAATGATTTCTTTTAAATAGTAATAAAAATTAATAATTTTATTAAAAACTTGACCATTTTAATAATAAATTTGTTTCTAAAGATGAGAGTTTGAGTGAATGGTGAGAAATGACTAATGAGTATTTTTAATTACTTCTCCCAAAGCGAATAAATGTGTAATAAAATAATTTAAATATGAGTATTAAACTAAATACCATAAGTCCGGGTGGGTGCGGGGCATCCCCGCCCCCAATCAAATCGTATTTCTCCCGGTGGGCCCGAGTTTTCTTGCCATGCCTAACTTTACAGTAATGCCTCTCATAATTACACAGTAGAGAGAAATTAAAAGAGTTGAAAGAATAAATAATAATAAATACTTGATGGTCTCTCCCTTCTTATTTGTCATGGTTATGGAGTATCTTAGTAGGCTTATAGCTCAGATGCAAGAGAATCCTAATTTTAACTACCATGCCAAGTGTGAGAAGATGAGATTAACACACTTAACTTTTGTAGATGATATACTCTTGTTTTGTAGGGGAGATAAAGGATCTGTGGATTTAATGAATACCACTATGCAGCAGTTCTCTACATCAACTGGTTTGGTGATGAATCCAGCCAAATGTCATGCTTACTTTGGAGCTGTTGGGGAGGATGAAAAGCATCACATTCTCAGGCTGACAGGTTTCAGTGAGGGTACCTTACCCTTCAGATATTTGGGTGTGCCATTAACTAGTAAGAAACTGTCTGTGAATCATTATCTTCCTTTGATTGATAGAATTCTGCAGAGGATCCACCATTGGAGTGCCAGGTTACTTAGTTATGTAGGTAGGGTCCAATTGGTGAATGCAGTTGTCTTCTCCATAGCCAACTACTGGCTGTAGTGCTTTCCCATCCCTAAAACTGTATTAGACAAGATTCAAGTAGCTTGTAGGAGGTTTATTTGGTCTGGTGGAATGGCTACTAGCAGGAAAAGCCCAGTTGCCTGAAAGAAGATGTGCAGACCAAAAACCAAAGGTGGATTGAATATTCTTGACTTGGATGAGTGGAATAAGGTGACTCTCTTGAAGTTGCTTTGGAATTTGTGCAAAAAAGGGACTGTTTATGGGTGAAATGGCTACATATGTATTTTATGAAGGGGAAGGATGTCATGAGTGTGGATGATGATAGTAAAGCCTCTTGGATTGTGAAAGGTATTCTAAGGATAAGGCAAAACATCCCTAGTATTCAGGCATATTGGGAGCAGAGCTTATTGGAAAACAAGTTCAAAATGAATAAGTGCTATGCTCAGTTGCTGAATCAGGATCCTTGTGTGAATTGGCAGAAGCTGATTGTCAGAAATTGTGCTCAGCCCAGAGCAGTTATGAGCCTATGGTTGGCTTGCCATAGGAAGATGGCTACAAAGGATAGATTGGCTAAGTGGGGAATTATCACAGAAACAACATGCTACTGTGGTCGTGAGGCTGAAAACATTGACCATCTGCTTTTTAAGTGTGAGGTCATGAACTCTATTTGGAGAAAGGTTCTTAGTTGGCTGCAGGTGTCTCACCCCCCCCCCCCCCTGCAGTGGGTGGATGAGATGGATTGGATGAGGACTTATTGCAAAGGAAAGGGTAGTAAGTTTGGTGTCATGAAGATAGCTTTGGCGGAAACGGTATACCGTTGCTGGAATCTTAGAAATAACATATGTTTTAAGAAGGACTTTATAGTTGATACAAATAGAGTTGTAAATAGCATTATAGAAATAGGTGGCATATTAAAAAGTATAGGAATCATATAGCTTTACTCATGTTATCTTAGGTTGGGTGGGATATCCAGCTTGTATTATTCCCTTTCTGATTTAATTCATATTATCTTTCACAATAAATACTTAATGGTATATTGAAAAAAATGTCATTAATATTGCATTGAAAATATAAAATGACTTATAGTTTGAGACACCTTTTTTTTTTGATAAAGTGACTTATAATTTATGAGAGAGGGAGTATTATTTTTTCTTCGTAAGAAAACTATTTTATTTTCAAAAAACATTTTAAAATATATAAATAACTAATTGTTTTTCGTTAAAACCTAAAAACGTGATTCATTGAATTTCATACAAAATCAAAACTATCTATTGAATTTTAAAAAGAATTGAATAAATCGAATCATATAGTATATTATTAAAGGATGAATTTGCCAATCTATTAACATTTTTAATATTTAAAAGATGAATTTATAGATGAATGAATAGGGAGAAATAGATTCAATGACTGTAGCCAAAAAAATAAAATAAAAGATTCAATGACCACCCCAACCTAATATCCATACACTTAAATGAATTATATTTTGAACTACGATAACATTATTTAATCATAGGCCTCCTATTTTTCTCATTATTTCGTCTGAATGAATGAATAATAATTGAAGGGCATGTTGCATATCATCTTCATCAAACAAGAATATTTTTTAAAGGACAATTAATATTTTTAGTACACTGAATAAAAAATAAATATAACAATCTCCTTAAATCATTCCGGTTAGGATGTACAATTGGTTCCATCTCCAGTATCCATAAATTTTTTCCAGAATAAATAGCAAAATGGGTACAAATACCTTACTACCCATCCGTTTCATACATACCCATATACTCCATCCGTCTCACAAAAAGTGTCTCATTTGTACTTTTTTCATGTCTCAAAATAAATGTCTCTTTAGAATATCAATACAATATTTATTATTTTTTTCCACTACTATACCCTTATTTATTAACTTTCACGCTTTTCAACTACTTCACTAATTATAAAATAAGGGTATTTTAGTACAAACATATAATTTTATCTTTAAAGTTAACACTTCCAATCATTTTCTTAAAAACCGCGCATATTCTATTTCAGACACTTTTTATGAGACGGAAGAAGTAATATATATTTGATTTAATGACACTTTTGATCCTTATGTTTTGATCAACTCACGAAATTGATCCCTATAATTTAAAATTGAATGAATTAGTCCTTATTTCCAATTCACTGTTGAATTTTAGGGAGAAGAAAATGAGAAATAAGGATTAAAACTGCATAAAATATTATAATTTAGGAACTAATTCGTTCAATTTTAAACCATAGGGACAAATTTCGTGAGTTGACTAAAACATAGGGACCAAAACTGTCATTAAACTATATATGTGTTTTTATTTTGATTATTATATACACTAATTAATTTATCAATTTTTATTAAATAAATTATTATTAAATTTATATGCATTTTTATATAAATATTTGTTTATTTATTACTCAACTAATACATCTTAAATTTTTTTAGTGTCATTAAAAACATAAAATTACATAATAAATTATAATTAATTAACTATTTTTATTAAAAATACAGATAAACACTCTAGAATACGATACAAGTAAATATTATATGAACACTGTTCTGGACTGGGCCGAGGCTGCCCAACAGTCGAGCAGGCCCAACCCATATAGCGTGGGGAGGCCCGCTAAGACCTCTCCGCGGGGCCTTGACTGCCACAAGCAGACCGACGTTCCCCCCGAGCACTTTGCAGTGTCGGGCATCTAGGTCAACAGGACAGGAGGACCTCGCATCCCTGCGGAGAGGTACCTCCTCGACATACCAGCTTCTCCCCGCAAGAATGCCACATACCACTCCTCGGCAGACATGGTCCCTCCCCACGAGGACATGCCCGTCGTACGGCTTGTTGGTCCTCGACACAGAAGACTCCTCCCCCACGAGGAGTGCCTAACGGTCCGTACCACGTGGACACGTTCCAAGTAACCTCCCACTTCCGCAGGATTCGGTCTGCCCTAATCCCGGAAATCTAGGAACGGTTACCCCAGGGCGAAGACCACGTGCTGGTCTTCACTACGCCACGTAAGCCCTGGCAGTTACTTGGATTGGGCCTGACAATCCAGCCCAACGCAAGTAACCGTTGGCCCCGCGCTGAGGGCTCTCTATAAATACTCTCTCACTTGAGAGGGTCAGGTTAAGTCACTTTTTCACTCTTTGTATTTGCTGTTACTCTGTGCACTCCCTAACTTGAGCGTCGGAGTACCTTGCAGGTACACCCCCCGCCGTACTTCAACCTCACCGGAGCCGGAGCTCAACGGACGTCGTTGGCCACCTGTAACTGTCTGATCCAGGTACGATCAGTGGCGCCGTCTGTGGGAAGTTTATAAGCTTCCCCGTTTTCTCCTCGATAAACCAAAGCTTCCTCTATTCATCACCAACATGGCCAATCCGACCGTCAACCAGGCTCTGGACACCGTGCTCGCGCAACTGGAGAACGGGAACCACCGTGAGGACGCCGTCATCCTCCACGGCGACGAAGGCGACATAAGGGACGGACGGACCGCCTCCCCGGACTCACAGGATGCGACTATCAACGTCGTCCGCACGGACGACCAGCAAACCCCTCTCCAGCCAGTGGCTCCACCGCCCAACGCGGACCCAAGTACCGTGGCCCTATTTGCATTGATCAACCAGACCAATCAGCTGATCGCACAGCAGAACACCAGAATTGAAGCCTTGGAGCATGGACGTGCACGACGATCTTCCCCGCGAAGACATCGTCGCCCCCAGTCACCTCGCCTCTCTCCTTCCCCGCGAAGGACCCCTTCCGAAGATTCTCGGACACCGTCGCCCGTACGCCATGGTCGTCGACCGCGTCTCGAGCGCCCCTAGTCGGCAATCACCCAGAAACGCCCTCGTTCCCTGCCCCGAAAGGAACCCAGGGCCTCCGCCACCTCCAAGAAGTCCAAGCAGACCGAAGAGAGACCAAAGAACCGGTCGAGGAACACTCCTCCACGGCATGATCGATCACCTTCGAGATCCCCGGCTGATAGCGACGACGAGGACCAAAGGACCCCCTTGTCGTGGGAAATCATGGACGCCCCAATCCCTCCAGGCATGGAGAAACCTCCACACTTGGGGACCTATGACGGGCTGACCGACCCCGACGATCACGTGGAGAATTTCGAAGCGATGCTCGACTTTCGAAACGTCAGGGGAGCCATCAGGTGCCGGTTGTTCCCCACTACCTTACGGAAGGGAGCCATGACGTGGTACAAGGGCCTGGAACCTGGTTCGATCACGTCGTGGAAGCAGCTGAAACAACGCTTCACCAAACACTTCACCGCATCTCGTCGACACCCCAAGACAGAGGCCGCCCTAGAGAAAATCTTCCAAGGAAGGAACGAATCCCTCCGAAATTACATTGAGAGGTTTAACAAGGAAGCCGTCGAGGTCCACACGACCGGCGACATGAAGAAATACTTAATTATTCACGGACTACGCGCCGGGTCGGACTTTGCCAAATCCATCGGCCTCCGAAGACCCAGGCGTCTCGAAGACCTTCTCGCGCGAGCCCAGAAGTACATCGAGCTCGAAGAGACGGAAGCAACCCAGATCGCTCTTGAGACAAGACGCAGAGAAGGCCCCCGCGGCCACAAAGACGATGATGCTTCTCCCCGGCGGGGAGGAGAAAAGAGGAAGGAAAATCGCAATCGAGATCCCCGGGAACAGCGCGGGCCAGCTGGCCGATTCACGGAGTACACGCCGCTCAACACTTCCCGGTCTCGGATCCTCTCAGACTGCCAGAATTCCGAGTTTGTGAAAGGAGGAGTTCGCTTCCCGAAGCCCGCGGCTCCCAAACCAAACGTTGACAAATCTAAGTACTGCAGGTTCCACAGAAGCCACGGGCATGTCACCGAGGATTGCATCCACCTCAAGGATGCCATTGAGATTCTCATCAAAGAAGGGCACTTGAAGAAATATGCCCAGCAGAATGATCCTCCTCGTACCAGCTCAAAGGAATCGCAGAACGTCGAGGAGACAACACCTCCTCCCGCCGACAGCCAGCTTCAGGTCGCCCTCAGCGTCACTCGGCCCGAGGACTTCTTCGTCCCCCCAATCATCGAGGGCGAAGAGGCAATCCGCAACATGTGGGCGACCTTCCCCGACGAAGGCCCCGTCACGGCCCGTAGTACCTGGGAAGGCTTCCCCAAAGCAATGGTTATCTCCGGAGGAGACCCCGGGAAAATATCGGTTGGGTCGATCAAACGAAAGTTTGACGAACTGGAATCCGCGACATCGTCAAAGGCGACCACCCTCGAGAAAGTGCGCGGAAACTCCAATCCCATCACCTTCTACCTCGAAGAACTCCCCGGGGGAGCACCAAACGCCACTATTCCCCTCCTGGTCAGGGCCCAAATGGCAAACTTTGACGTCCGAAGAATCCTAGTCGACCAGGGGAGCTCGGTCGACATCATGTATTCTCATCTGTTCGGGACCCTTCAGCTGGACGAGAGGCATTTGACCCCATACGTCGGGTCAGACCTACAGGGGTTCAATGGATCCACCACCAGACCATGGGGTTACGTGGAGCTGATGGTTACGTTCGGGGCCGAAGACACGGCCCGACAGGTGAAGATCCGTTTCCTGGTGGTGGAATGCCCATCCCTCTACAACTGCATCCTCGGAAGGACCACCCTTGCTGAACTCACGGCGGTCCCGTCAACGGTCCATCTCAAAATGAAATACTACACGAGGAGAGGACGGGTAGTGACGATGCACGGGGACATCGACGCGGCTAGGAGATGCTTCGATGCCGCCGTCAAGGGCCTAAGTTCCATTGGTCCCAAACCTAAGGTCGTGGCCAAACCACCCCAGGACGTCGGACATATACCTCTCCCGCGCGTCAACGCGGTCGACCTCGACAACAGGTTCTCCGGCGAGCCCAATGAAGACAGAGTCGAAGACCACGACCACCGGGCGGAAAACAACGGGCAACCTCTCCACCCAATACGCCCCATCCCAGATGGAGAGTTCGAGCTTGTGGCCGTTGGAAGCAGTCCAGATCGCAACGTGAAGATCGGCACCAGGATCCCCGACCTAGCCAAAGAGCAGCTTAAAGCATGTCTGAGGGAGAACGCTGACCTCTTCGCGTGGAGCGCATCCGAGATGCCTGGCCTCGACCCCGAGGTGGCTTGCCATCATCTCGCAGTAGATCCGGCCGCTAGGGCTGTAACACAGCGTAGGCGTAAGCAGTCTCCCGAGAAAGCGGAGGCTGCTGAGAAAGCTGTAAAAGATCTCCTAGAGGCAAATTTTATTTCGGAAGCCAAATACACGACATGGCTGTCCAACGTTGTACTTGTTAAGAAAAATAATGGAAAATGGAGAATGTGCGTTGATTATACTGATCTTAACCGGGCTTGCCCGAAAGACTGTTACCCCTTGCCTAACATCGACCAACTGGTCGACAATTCTGCAGGTTACAAACTACTGTCTTTCATGGACGCCTATTCAGGATACAACCAAATTCCCATGGACAAGGTCGACAAGCAACACACGGCCTTCATGACCGCGTTGGGCAACTACTACTACAATGTAATGCCTTTCAATCTGAAGAATGCCGATGCGACCTACCAGCGGATGATGAACAAGGTCTTTCGAACTGAAATAGGAGACATGCTCGAAGTCTACATGGACGACATGATCGTCAAGTCCGCAGAAGAGGTCGACCACGCCGCGCACCTCAAGAAGGTGTTCGATACGGCGAGAAGATGCCGTATGAGGTTTAATCCCGACAAATGCACCTTCGGTGTCCGTGCAGGAAAGTTCCTCGGATTTTACCTCACGGAACGAGGAATCGAGGCAAACCCCGACAAGTGCAGAGCCTTTTCCGAGCTCCCTACTCCGGGCTCGAAGATGTCAATACAATCATTGAACGGAATGCTCACCGCCCTTTCCCGTTTCGTCGCCAAATCCGCACAGTACGCACTCCCCTTTTTCAAACTCCTCCGGCAAAAAGCAGAGTTTGAGTGGAGCGAGGAATGCGAACAAGCGCTCGCACATTTGAAGCAAGTCCTATCGCAACCCCCGGTCCTCTCGCGACCCGAGAACGGGGAAACACTCTTCTTGTATCTTGCGATCACGAGCGAAGCGGTCAGCGCCGTCCTCATCCGGGAAACACCAGACGGACAGAAACCAGTTTACTTCACGAGCAAAGCCCTCCAAGGCCCCGAGCTCAGGTATCAACAGATCGAGAAAGTCACACTGGGCCTCATCACCGCGGCCAGAAGACTCCGCCACTACTTCCTTGCCCATACCGTCGTCGTGAGGACCAACCAGCCGATCAGGCAACTCCTTGGACGACCAGATATGGCGAGGAGGATGCTCAGGTGGTCGCTCGAGCTGGCCGAATTCGACATCCAATACGAAGGGAGGAAAGCCTTGAAGGCACAAGTGCTGGCCGACTTCGTAGCAGAGATGACCGTCCCAGAACCCTCAGCCAACGGGTCGCAGAAATGGACAATATATGTCGACGGAGCATCTAGCCCGAAAGGAAGCGGAGCGGGAATCATACTCGAAAACGAGGAGGGCATCCTCATCGAGGTGTCCCTCGAACTGGCTTTCCCGACTTCGAATAACCAAGCCGAATACGAAGCCTTCCTTGCGGGACTCAGGCTGGCTGAGGACATTGGCGCCAAGGAGGTCAAGCTATTCACCGATTCCCAGCTCGTAGCCTCGCAAGTCCGAGGAGAGTACCAGGCCAAGAACGACAGTCTCATAGAATACTTGGCCTTGGTGAAAGAGAAGATGAAGAAGTTCACCTCGGCAGACGTCCTGTCAAAATTAGCAAGCACGAAAAAGAAAGGCGGAAACAAGTCCGTCATACAAGAGGTCCTTTCCCACCCGAGCGTCGATAAACCTGGCATGGTTTCGAATATCAACGCCATCGGGGACAGCGGCTGCTGGATGACCCCGGTATACGAATACCTCACGACGGGAAAACTGCCCGAAGACCCCAAAGAAGCTAGAATGGTCAAGAGACGGGCATGCTCGTACACTATAGTCGAGGATAAGCTATACCGGCGAGGATTCTCTATTCCCCTCATCAGATGTATCGAAGATACCAAGGTCCCCGACATACTCCAGGAGATCCACGAGGGAATCAATGCGCAGCACCTAGGCGGACGATCGCTAGCTCGGAAAGCACTCCGGGCAGGATATTACTGGCCGACCATGCAATAAGACGCCAAGGAGCACGTCAAGAAGTGCGATAAATGCCAGCGGCACGGGGACATGCACCTCGCTCTCCCTAGCGAACTCACGACGCTATCCTCCCCGTGGCCGTTCGCATGGTGGGGGATGGATATCCTCGGGCCTTTCGTCCAGGGGTCGTATCAAAACAAATACCTCATCGTCGGGGTAGATTACTTCACAAAGTGGATTGAAGCAGAAGCATTGGCCAAAATCACCGCTTTCAACATACTTCGTTTCTACAAAAGAAATATCCTCGCCCGGTTCGGAGTGCCTCAAGCCATCGTCACAGACAACGGAACCCAGTTCACCGACAGGAACTTCCAAGACTTCGTCACAAAACTAGGCACGAAGCAGCACTTCACGTCGGTCGAGCACCCTCAAACGAACGGGCAGGCTGAGGCCGCGAACAGAGTGATCCTTCGAGGATTAAGACGACGACTGGGCGACGCCAAACAACGGTGGGTCGAAGAGCTACACAGCGTTCTCTGGGCCTACCGAACAACCCCACACTCCACGACCGGGGAGACCCCCTTCCGTTTGACTTATGGAACGGAGGCAGTGATCCCCGTGGAGATCAGAGAACCCTCGAGGAGGACGGAAGCCCCCCTCGACGGGAACACGAACGACGAAGCCTTGAGGGAAGAACTCGACTTCGTGGAGGAAACACGCTCGGGCGCTTCTCTCCGAGAGGCGTCACTTAAACAAAAAATAACACTGCGTTATAATGACAGTGTCATTAAACGTGATTTTCAGGTGGGCACCCTCGTCCTACGAAGGAACCAGAAAGACTCGCGAGAAGGCAAACTCGCCGCGAACTGGGAGGGCCCGTACCGCGTCCGCGCGAAGACGGGGACAGGAGCCTATTTCCTCAAAAATCTGCACAGGGAAGAACTTGCTCGACCATGGAACGCTGAAAAGCTAAAACAATATTACAGTTAAACACTGCCCCGCGGATGACTAGCACCGCGATACGGGGACGCGCCGGGGTACAAGCGCGACACCCCTATAAGAACACGATGATCAGAGACCGCGTTGTGTGTGCGCGAGGACATTTGATCCGGCAGGGATACCTCGATCGAGGCCCACCGTCGTCATGCCAACCGGGCATAACACCCAGCTCGCGATGGGAAGTTCATGCCACGAGACTAGGACCTCGACCGAGCTCTTAGCCTCGTTGAAGGTCGGAGTACTCCTCCGGCCGCCCGACCAGATCTCCACGCGGTTGGGGACGATCAAGGTCGAGCAAATCCCGAAGCCTTATTACTTGGGCAAAAATAAAGTATAAAACAATAAAGTATAACAAACACCACATCACACACAAGGAAAATTAACAGAGATATTATAAAGTACGAATAGCGGGCAAAACACTTGGTCCAAAAAGTTACAAATATGAGCCCACAAGCTGGACGAAAATAACCATTGTGCAAAAAGTACATCAGCTAAGCCCACAAGCCGGGCGAAACAAAACGGCTCGCAGGCCGACCAAAACAAAGATAATAACCTACTCAGCTGCGGTCCCGTTGGGCTCCTCGTGCGCATGAATGTCGTTCTCCCGCAGAGGATACACAATCTGGCCATCCACCACCTCAGCGTCGGGGTCGATCCCTTCGATGACAAGGTCGGGGTTGAGAACCCAAAGCTGCACCACGGCACTGCGGAACCCTATACCCGCGGTTTCGATAGAATCATCCTCGGACACTCGGAGATCCTGCTCAAGCTTTCGGAGCTGCGCCACAAACGCCGCACGAGTGGTCAGGAGTTTGTCCTCCTCGGTCTCCCCTTCGGCTGGCCGCACCACATCTTCCAGCTCGGCAATTCTTACCTTAAGCTGCTTCTCCTCCAACTCCAGCTCAGCGATTCGGGCAAGGTGACTCTTCTTTGTCTCCTCGGCTTCCTTAAGCTTGGCCTCGACCAATTGCTGCTGCTTGCCTTGCTCTTTGTTCAGATCTCGGCACTCTTTTAGCTCCTTGCGCATGCCGAGCATCTCAGCGCCCAAGGTATCCAGCGCCTCTGCAGGCGGGCCAGTTCAGCAGCAGGGCGGGTCTTGTCATTTAGAATGAGAGCAGTCGAGCAGATACGCATGACGGCCGACAAGTCCTCAAAAGCATCTTCCTCCTCACTTCAGGTGCGGTCCCCAGCACGGTTTGGATCTCGGAGGGAAGGGAGCGAGGATAAGTGACCTCGGAGAAGAAGTGAGGTTTTTGATGGCAGGGGGGAAGGTCAAAGCTGGAAGGAACCGGGGGACTATCTTCACCACCCAGGTCGACAACCTCCGCAACGCGCTGCCTCTTCGGAGTCCCTTGGGTAGCCGGGGATTGGCTTCCCGCAGGAGTTGTGCGGTCACCCGCGGTCCCCGATACAGAGGCAGCAGGCTGGGACAGAGTGGATCCGTCGAGGGCAGCGGCCGTGGAAACACCCTCGTGCGGGGCCCCATAGGGGGCAACTTCCTGATCTTTGGAGCGCGACGCTTCTTCCCAGGCCTGCGCTTCCCGGGCCCTCTTCGCTTTCAGTTTCTTCAACCTCTCCTCGGCTCCGGCCATTGTTCCTGCAAAAGAAAGCGTTAGTAAAGCGAGAAACACAGATACGAGGAAGAAATAAAACCAGGGCGTTTCACCACCTAACAATTCGATGGCCTCCTCGTCGGAGAAGGTCTCGAGCAGAACGCGGGTGTTTATCAGGCGACGTTCTTTCTTCACCTGCCCATCTGCACCTATTATAGGCTGGCCGTCCAGCGTCTCATGTCGAGCCTCTGAAAAGCTGTCGACGAAAGCTACAATTTTATCGTAGGCTTCCCGCTCGTAGGCCTCCATCTGAACGGGTTTCGTTTTATACTTGTCAACTCCCTTTTTAAAGTGTTCCTCCGTCCAGTACAGAGGAAACTTCGGGACCAGCACCTCCTCGGGACGGCCGTCGACCTCGCGGGTGACTTTCCGGTACAATGAATATACCGCCTCGAGGGTGACCGGCTTCACATAGAAATAACGGAACTTGAAATCCCGGATGGAATCCAAGTAAGTGTGGAACAACGCCTTACTCTGCTTGAAGGACACCCAGCCGTGTCGACCTCCTACCGACGACCGTTGGAGGTGGAATATGCGGAAGAAAAGGCGGACGGTCGGCACGATCTCCAAATATTTGCATACGAGCTCGAAAGCCCGGATGAAGGCCAGCGAGTTCGGATGAATCTGCGAAGGGGCCAACTTCAACCAGTCAAAGATCCCCTCCTGAAAATCCGTGAAAGGCAGCCTCCACCCCGCCTTCTCGAACATAAACTCGTACAAGGGGACCCGCATTCCCCGGTAAGGGGAACATATCCGGTGATGCTCCTCGGGACGAAACACCTTCCAGGATTGACTACTTCCGATTAGTCTGTGCTCGACGGTGCAAAAAGCATCGCCCACATCTGGGTACACGAAGATGGACGACATCTCAAGGGCTTCGCTACAGACCCAGTCCTCAAGCGGCCTCTCCTGCAGAAAGGCCATGTGAGCCATGGGGGAGTCAGGCTGGTCGTCGTCGTTTTCCTCAAAATATCCTGCGGCCACCTCTGCAGCCAAATCGTCCATTTACCTGAAAAGCAGAAGGAAACGGTGAATTCGATTGGTCGTATCAAATTCACCCCTCCACCGCTGTTCAAGCGAACGGGCGAAGAAGGGGCAAGGCTTTCTCAACTCCCCGACGAGATCGACCAAGGACCAACTTGCCCACCGGGGAACTCATCGTCTCCCCGGAAGGTTCTGCCCCGTGTCCCCGCGGCACTAACAAATACACTGATTACCAAGGACCCCGAGACATTCAACGGATCCCCGACGTGTTCGTCCCTGTTCCCCGAGGTATTCATCAAAACCGAGCAAGAATCTTCGCACTCTCCCTCTCCACAACTAAAGATTCCCGCCGTAATCGCCGGGAATCCCTTCGTTTCTCATGGGAATGCCATCAATTCACCAAGGAAACGTCCTACACTAGTTAAATCGAAGAAAAACGCAAAATAAAGGTCCGGTTTGAAGCAAATACCTGGTAAGCGGCGGTGTAGGGTTCCGGCACGGAGGTTTCCGGCTCTGGTACGACGGCGAACGGCGGTCCTAGCGGAGGAAATGCTTCCGGCAGAGAGTGCACGGCGATTGACGACGGCGAGCTACGACGGAAGAGGTTAGAGAGAGAGGGAGAAAGTTTCTTGAGAGAGAAGCGGAAAAGTGAAGAATGAGCGAGGGGAGCGGCTTTTATAGGCAATTCTCGCGAGACCCGAGGGGCGTAGGGCACTCGAGTGCGCTACCCTAGCCAGCCGCCCTAGCCCCCCTAGGTAATGATGGCAGGCAACACGTGACACGCATGCAGCCACCCGTCTCCCCACGCGTGTCGTTTCGGGTTTCCCCAGCGCTTTGAATCCGAAGCCCTTCATCTCCCCGACCATACGACCGGACTCATCTGTCCGACGCCCGACACTCATCCGGCCGAATGAATTTCGCATAGGATATCGACCTCCTCGGTTCCTCTCTTAGCGTATCCTCGACATATAATAACCCTTAAGTCATCACTCTGCCACCTCAGAGCAACGACTTGGGGGGCTCCTGTTCTGGACTGGGCCGAGGCTGCCCAACAGTCGAGCAGGCCCAACCCATATAGCGTGGGGAGGCCCGCTAAGACCTCTCCGCGGGGCCTTGACTACCACAAGCAGACCGACGTTCCCCCCGAGCACTTTGCAGTGTCGGGCATCTAGGTCAACAGGACAGGAGGACCTCGCATCCCTGCGGAGAGGTACCTCCTCGACATACCAGCTTCTCCCCGCAAGAATGCCACATACCACTCCTCGGCAGACATGGTCCCTCCCCGCGAGGACATGCCCGTCGTACGGCTTGTTGGTCCTCGACACAGAAGACTCCTCCCCCGCGAGGAGTGCCTAACGGTCCGTACCACGTGGACACGTTCCAAGTAACCTCCCACTTCCGCAGGATTCGGTCTGCCCTAATCCCGGAAATCTAGGAACGGTTACCCCAGGGCGAAGACCACGTGCTGGTCTTCACTACGCCACGTAAGCCCTGGCAGTTACTTGGATTGGGCCTGACAATCCAGCCCAACGCAAGTAACCGTTGGCCCCGCGCTGGGGGCTCTCTATAAATACTCTCTCACTTGAGAGGGTCAGGTTAAGTCACTTTTTCACTCTTTGTATTTGCTGTTACTCTGTGCACTCCCTAACTTGAGCGTCGGAGTACCTTGCAGGTACACCCCCCCCGCCGTACTTCAACCTCACCGGAGCCGGAGCTCAACGGACGTCGTTGGCCACCTGTAACTATCTGATCCAGGTACGATCAAACACTAATACACAAATTTTAAATTTTTTCAAATTGTTGATATGGGAGCTAGTAATATAGTTTTCTGCCCATATTTTATCCATTTTTTTCAATAATTTCCGTTAAACCAACTAAGAAAATAACAGTATAAAAATATTTAATTGTAGAATCATTTTTAAATAATAAAATTTTATTTATTAAATTAATAAACTAAAAAAAATATAATATTTTATTTAAGTGAATTAAAATATTTTAAATGAAATTTTGGTAAGTCAAAATTTAGTTTACAAAAACAGAAAAATATTTCATTTATATTAGTTTTTCCAAAATGTAACCCTCCATTCATTATTAAAAAACAAGAGATTATCAATACTTGCCATATAAAATCTTACTTTTAAACAAGAAATACATTAAATTAAAAAAACTCATTTATGAAATTAAGATAATCTGGACCATAAAAATAATTACAGTACAGTACTACCTACTCTAATTTTATTATTATAAAAAAGAAAAGTCAAAATTAAGGAATTTAAATGTATTTTTCAAATATATTACTTTTGAAAACTGTATGAAATAATAAATGTACTTATTAATATTACCAGTCAAATATTAGAAAAAAAGATAAAAAAAACTTTTAAACAATAAATGTATTCTAAAAAGTGATTTTTTATTGATAAAAATAAAAATAATTAAAAATCTTTTATATTTAATTTAATTTAATTTTTTATAGACAGTGATGCTTTTTATTCTCATTTCCCCCTCTTTACAAAATTCCTTCCCACCTCACAAGCAAAGCACCTCTCTCTCTTTCTCTCTCTATGTACTTTCTCTCTCTACCATTTCATTTTCTTGGTTTCTGTGCGTTTTCTTGTGATTTCTCCCAAGAAACCTGCACTGCTTCAACTAACATTTCCAACACACATTCATCATCTGTCACTCCAACAAAAACATCAAGTTTGTAACTTTTCGAAAACTATGATCTGGGAGTTTGGTTTTTCATGTCTTGGTGGTGGTAGTCCTAGTAACCCTTCAACTTCAAGGAGGAACTTGAGTCATGAACAAAACGACGAAAATGATCACAAAACGACAACTTTGGAGCACAACAAGGCTTGGTTGTTAGCTGAGTCTGGTGGGTGTGGACCAGAGTTGAACAATGCTGATCCTCAATCTGTTCACTCTTCTTTTAGGTTCAGTTTTTATTCTCAGGTGGAGTTGGAGTCTTTAAATTTGAGTTCTTCTACTGCTGCTACTGTGTTGATGGTGAATTTGGATAATGGGGTTACTGAATCTCGTGCTAAGGAGATGAAGTTGAGGAGAGTTGAGTCCTTGGAGAAGACTATTTCTCCTGTTGCTCACTCTTTGATTAGGTTTACATATGCTGAAATTGTTTCTGCTACTAAGAATTTCTCCAAAGGTATCTTTTTTAGCTCTTTCTTTGTGTTACAATGTTTTGTTATGTCATCTCTGATTATGCTATGGCAAAAATTGAGTTGAACCGACCATTAGTTGGTCCAATGGTGATTGGCGCTGGACTTGGTAGGGAGGACTACGGTTTGATAGTCCGCAATTGCGATTGGGAGGGAGCTGAAACCATTTGAAGCCAGATAATGGCGGTGAAAAAAAAAAATTGAATTGAATGTAAAGTGATTTGTGTTGTTTTGTATATATTAATTTTAAAGTGCTTTTAACATAAATTTGAGGCTAAAAATCAATTGTAGTTGTAAAAGCTCCTAATTCGAGCTTTAAGTTAGAATCAATTATGGAGATAAAAACAAACAACCAAGCATGTTTTTGAGTCAATTTTAGTTCAACAACTTATTTGTTTTTTGTGATGGTGTTTGTAGGTAGGGTGTTGGGGAGAGGGGCATTGAGCTGTGTTTTTAGGGGAAGAGTTGGTCTTTTGAGAACGGCTGTGGCGATTAAACAGTTGGACAAGGAAGATAAGGAATCTGCAAAGGCTTTTTGTAGAGAATTGATGATTGCTAGTTCTCTTCAGAGTCCTAATGTTGCTCCTCTGGTTGGTTTTTGTATTGACTCTGAGGAGGGTTTGTTTTTGGTTTACAAGTATGTCTCTGGCGGAAGCTTGGAGCGACACTTGCACGGTATGGTACTAGTTACTATTTGATTTTTCTCCATGGGTCTTGTTTTGTTCAAATTGATGAGTTTTACTGATTCTGGTTCTGGTTGTGTCGGTTTTACAGGGAGGAAGAAAGGTGGGAAGGGTAGTTCAACACTTCCGTGGTCTGTGAGGTACAAGGTTGCAATTGGGATTGCAGAAGCTATAGCTTATCTGCATAATGGAACTGAAAGATGCGTTGTTCATCGAGACATTAAGCCCTCAAACATTCTGCTTTCTTCAAAGAAAACTCCCAAGGTGAGATATTTTTTTATTGTAGACTTGTAGCTTGTTTAGAACCGACGCTTAAGATTGAAAGTGCGTCACATGTCCAGCACCAACACGACATATGTGGTTGCATTTGATTATTCCGTTCTCTCAAATTAGTACTGGTGTGTATGTGAGTGTCGTGTCTGATGTCTGTGTCAGTGCTTCATAGCTTGTAATTAAGTACTGTGGAAACCGTGTCATTAGAAGCCTGTGCAAGTCGTTCTGATTAGTTTTGTTTAACTTTGTAGTTATGTGATTTCGGATTAGCTACTTGGACTTCTGCGCCTTCAGTTCCTTTCCTTTGCAAAACTGTCAAAGGAACATTTGGGTACAAACTTTAACTCTATTTTGTTGTTTCTCCAAAATTTTAGCCTATTCGCAATATTTTCGTTTGCACATTGAAATCACTGAAATTAAACTTTCTGTAACTTTGTTGTCCTCACAGATATTTGGCTCCTGAGTATTTCCAACACGGGAAAGTATCAGATAAGACCGATGTTTATGCTTTTGGAGTGGTTTTATTGGAACTCATTACTGGACGGAAACCAATTGAAACGAAAAGATCTCCAGGAGAAGAGAATTTAGTCTTATGGGTGAGTTAACGTAACACTTCGCAAAACAGATTTAATTCCCGATTATACTATAATCAAATTAATTCCTTTCGAGTCTTTTGATTGATAATAACCAAGTCAGCAAAGAAGTTATGTACAATCTACTCCATTCTCAAAACCTAGATTAAGAGTTTAACTATGTGCACTGAAATATCCATAATCAATGAAATCGTTCCCTTTATAGTACTTAAATTTATCAAACATTCACCGAAGTTAGGCATTTATTTTATGACGATATTTACGGCTGTAATTTGAATATTGCATTAAGTTTAACAGCAGCATTATTGACACATTGAATCTGTCATATATTTGCAGGCTAAACCTTATCTACAAAAAGGGAAAGGAGCAATTGAAGAGTTGCTTGATCCTCAAGTCAAGTGCAATTTGAGATACTCAAATCAAATCGGTAGAATGATTGAAGCAGCGGCTGTTTGTGTCACAACTGAAGAATCTAGGAGACCTGGCATTCGTGAGATTATCGCAATACTGAAAGGTGAAGAAGAACCTGTTTTCTCTAAAAGAAGAAAGTCGAGTTTTCTTGGAAACGGATGCGTGATTGATTGTTATTCTAAGTTAGAACAATCCAACAGCGAGATGAAAAGTCACCTGGCTTTGGCAATGCTAGGAGTTTCAGAGTTTGAGGATGATGATTATCTCTATGTGTGTTAAAATATTGATTACATAACTCGAAATTACTTTAGTTTTTGACATGATTTTTGCTAGAATGCTAATTGGTAGATGTGAGGGAGTTGAAGTTGCAAATAGAAATAGGATTAGGAGCTGAGATTAAGATTGTTTGTGTGTAGATATCTTCCCTTTACCTTTCTTTTTTTTTCAAAAGTTATAGTTATAGATTTTCGTTCATTGTTAGTTATGTTGGATTCGGGTTTGGATTTGGTACAGGTATACTGATCTCAGCCATCTGTTCTCAAAAGAACAACCGCGATTGTCTAAAGCTAGTTTTGTTTTTGTGTAATATGAGACCTCTGATCTCATATCAACAGTCAAAACCGTTCGATTCAAGTTGGAATATTCATGCACTACTGGTGTAAAAGTGTTTTATACATGCATCATAACTAGGGATGGTAAACGAGGATTTCCATCCTGCAAAAAAGATTTAGAAATGGTATGCGGGCATGTTTGTCTCGGAAAAAAATAAATCGAATAAGCACATTTGAAGATGCAGGTTTAAAGCTTTGGTCTGCCCTCAAAAAAGGAGGGCGCAGCAGCCTGCGGCTATTGTACTTTTGAAACTAAAATTGCAAGAAAATATGTTAAATCATGTGCCTAAAAAAATAGGGCGGGTTGGACGTATATATTAGAGTGTGGATCTAAAACCATGATTTCTCCCTTTAAAAATGCTGACAAAATGGGCATGTTAGATTGACTATATCCATTTTGTCATCTCTAATCAAACATGTCTAATAGATATTTATTGAGGAATTTAATCTAAAAAATATATATTACAAAATAATTTGATGGGATGAAAATGTAAAACAGTTTTGCATTGGTGCGGAGTGCATGTTTTAGTCATAGTTTTCATCTCATGCATTAACAGGTGAAATATTAAGGTAATAAGATAAATAAAAGTACTTTTTCAATTAATGAATATGTTTTTCATCATGTGGTTTATTCTCATTTATTATTTTCTTAAATTTGATATACTTTAAACAGTAGGTATGTACATTCAATTTCTCTTCTTTTATGTAACATTATTAAAAGATTTGTCATGACTCGATACAATGTTACCTAGGCATTTTGTTTTAAAGAAGGTCCCATTTGAGATTAGATCATCTCAACTACTACCTTCAAATCAAGGTCAAGGGCTTTGTGGCATTATAAATGATAATAATGCACATGTATTATGACAATCAAATTTAAATTAGTTGCAAGTATGTAACTAAATGCTGGCTAGATGCGCTATTTACTTAAAGACTAAATAATTTTATAGTACTTTTTAATTTTTTTTTCAAAAAGAGGTAATTTATTTTAAAGAGTAAGATCAATGTGGCCTCTAAAAAAATAAACGCAGCCTTTATTTATTTTTATAAAAGTTATACCAAAATAACGGGGTCCTATTTTGTAGAAACTATAACAAAGTCGATTTCATTCTTAAACATAAATCAAGTTTCATACCCTGCAACCAATTTGGTTGAGAAATAGCCTGGAGATTGGTTCAATATGAGTGGGAAGTGCCTTAGTATTTGAGTAACTTTTTCAATAAGAGTGAGAAGTATCTTAGTCTTTGAGTAACTTTTTTTTTTTTACCTTTGTTAACATAGAATTTTCATTGAACTGATGGACTTAGGAAGAGAGGAACTAGAAATAATGAGATAAAGACTCGGATGACCTACTAAAATTAGGGGGACCCTAAGATATAGGTTGGATATTAGTAAGAGGATTAGACCTAACGAGCATCAGATTTTAAAAAACACTGAGTTTTGGAGGAGCATCGAAAAAAAATTAAATGAGATCTAAAAGAGCGCCAGACTCTTAAAAAGAAATGGGTTTAAGAGGAGTATCAAAACAAAATAAATGAAATTTGAAGCAGCATTGAATTCTAAATAAAAGAATTTCAAAGGAGCGTCAGAACAAAATAAACGAGATCTAGAGGAGCATCAGACTCTAAAAAAAACTAGGTTTTGAAGGAGCACTGTACTATGAAAAAGAAAGGGTTTCGGAGGAGCATTGGAACAAAATAAACGAAATTTGAATGAGCATCAGGCTTTAAAAAGAAAAGGGTTGTGTAACATAGGAGCATTAGACTCTAAAAAAGAAAAAGGTTTCGAAGGAGCATTAGAACAAAATAAATGAGATTTAGAGGAGCATCAGACTCTAAAAAAAGAAAAGGGTTCTGGAGAAGCATTTGACCAAAATAAATGAGATCTAGAGGGGCATCAGATTCTAAAAAAAGAAAAGGGTTTTGAAGGAACATTGGAACAAAATAAACGAGATCTAGAGGAGCATCAAACTCTTAAAAATAATAGGATTCTGGAGGAGCATCGAAACAAAATAAATGAGACCCGGAGGAGCCATACTATAAAAATGAAAAGGGTTTTGGAGGAGCATCAGACTATAAAAACAAAAAGGGTTTCGGAGAAGCATCAGAACAAAATAAATGAGATCCAGATGAGCATTAGACTCTAAAAAAGAAAAGGGTTCCGGAGGAGCATCAAAACAAAATAAATGAGATTCAGAGGAGTATCAGACTCTAAAAAGAAAAGGGTTATTAAGGAGCATTGAAACAAAATAAATGAGATCTAAAGGAGCATTGGATTCTAAAAAAAGGGTTCCGGAGGAGAATCAGAACAAAATAAATGAGATTCGAAGGAGCATCGGACTCTAAAAAGAATAGGACTCCGGAGGAGCATCAGAACAAAATAAACGAGATTAAGAGGAGCATTAGCTCTAAAAAATAAAAGGGTTCCGTAGGAGCTTCGAAACAAAATAAATGAGATCCAGAGGAGCATCAAACTCTAAAAATAAAAGGATTACGAAGGAGCATAAAAATAAAATATATGAGATCAGAGGAGCATCAGAACAAAATATATGAAATCTAGAGGAGTATTAGACTCTAAAAAATAAAAAGGGTTTCAGAGAAGCATCATAACATAATAAACGAGATCCAAAGGAGCATCAGACCCTAAAAAAGAAAAGGGTTCTGGAGGAGCATCAGAACAAAATAAATGAGATTTGGAGGAGCATCAGATTCTAAAAAAATGGTTCTAGAGGAGAATCAGAACAAAATAAACGAGATCTAGAGGATCATTATGTGAGGGCAATATATTATTAAATAGGTTTTGAAAGATGTCAAAACTAGGTAGCTTAGCTTTTTGTGTATGTTGGACTTTATAGTCTTTGTCTAGATGTGCATCATCATTATAGGACATGTGAAATTAGATTCAATAGGCCATAACATGCTAAAAATGTGATTTTTCATGAAAAAGTAGTCAATGAGTCGATACATACCAAGATGAGTTGATAGATACTAAAGTGATTTTCAAAGGAAATGGTCCTCTCTTGTATGTATCGATACAAAGGCCTCTTGAGTCAATACAAGCTACGGATGAGTTAACTCATCCGTGGTTTGTGTCGACTTAATCTGAAAGAATTTTTTTTATTAAAACAATACTGCCTTTTATGAGGGCGATACATAGCTTGATTGAGCCGATACATAGCTCGAATGAGTCGACTCTTCCTGTCTTGGAGTTGACTCATACTGAAACAAATTTTAATGCAGATTCTTCTACCTTTGATGTATTGACTCATTGGGGCTTCATATTGACGCATTAGCCTTATGTATTGACTCATTCGAATTTAGAGTCAATGCATCATGTGTTGAGCAAATACATGTATTCACTCAATATTTTCAAAACTTGTAATTTTGGCAAAAACTAATCTGTTTTGTTTGTTATTTCATTTACACGCACACACACACACACACACACACACACACACACATACACGCATACATGCACACACGCACACACAGACACACAAACACACACAGATACACAGACACACACGGACACTGACACACACGGACATACACAGACACACACACACACACAGACACACACAGACACACACACAGACAAAGACACACACACACACACATACACACATATTCATGCCTCATTTTTCTAAGTATTGAAACCTGAAAGATACAAAGAATTTTCACCATCTTCAACCTTTATTTGGTACATTCAACAACTACACATAATCATTTTTGTTAATTTTATCAAGACAAGATTGATAAGGTCCAATTTAGGTTTGTGTAATCAAATTAGGTTGAGGTTTTCTTTAAGGGATTCAAGGATAAAACCTTTAGGGTTTTACTCAAATATCAAGGGTTTATTTGGAGGTTTTTCACAAGTCTTTGCATTTGGATTCAGCCAAGTGAAAGCTTTGAAAAATGGGGTTCTTCCAAAGGAGTAGCAATAACCGGAGGATCATTTGAAATCCTTGGGGCAAGATTTTGCAATTTGGATTCAACCGAGTGAAAGTTTTGAAGAACGATGGTTCGGTCAAATGAGTAGTTGTAACTAGAGGATCATATTGGAGATCTTGTGTATCTTGATCTTGCTAAGATCAAGGGAAGATAAGGATTTAGGATCAACATCAAACATAGGGTTTAGGGGTTTAAATTTCTACTACTTTCTCTTGTAAACTAGTACTGTAAAGGTTAATTACAATATCTCAATTCGATTTTGAATTGAGGGCAGACGTATCCATATTGAGGACAATCAGAGAACTGCCTAAACAAATCTTGGTGTTATCTCTCTCTCTCTCTCACTCACTCACCCACTCTCTTTAGACTTTGAAAACAATTAGTGTGTAATTTGATTATCCAAAAATTATGGTTGTGTTGAAGTATCTTAAACTATTTTTGTGAAACCGTTGCAATCTAAACCACTGCAATTGATTTTTTATAACTTAAACACAAAGAGAATCAAGCTTGGTGTATTGTACACCACGTGTTCGATAAAATTACTGCACACTAAGTGTTCGACACAATTCCTTAGTTAATTTTTATTTTACTTCTCATTGGAAATAGTTTATCTTAAGTTTGGTTTATATTCAAACAAATTATATTGAACTTGTTGATTGGCTTTTCTCATCATTGGCATATATTTTACTACGGTTGTACGCATATCCGATTCTACCGATAATGATTCAGATATACGAGAGTCGATTCAGAGTCGCTTTCACTTGCCATAGAAAAATACTTTTCAAAACAAAATTTTTAATAAGAAATTTTTTATTAAACCATCTATTCAACCTCCTCATTCTAGATCGTTGTTTCGTCTAACAAGTGGACCATGAACACCAGTTTATCTTGTGCTTCAAATTTGTTTATTAGATTATGGCTTTTGAACCAAAGGGGGGCGTATAATAAAGCGCCGATTTTCAATGGTGAGAACTATGGTTATTAGAAGGATTGTATGCATATCCATATCAATTCTATTGATAGAAAAGTATGAAGTGCCATCCAAAATGGTTCATTTGAAATTACCATGACCAATGCGGATGGTGTTGTTGTACCTAAACCAGAAGCATAATGGAATGAAGAAGATGAGAAAAAGTGGTCTAGTGATTGAAGAGAAAGGAATATTCTAATCTCCGCTTCAGAAGTTTATTAATATCATCGTGTTTCTCATTGCGAAACTGCTAAAGCTATGTGGGATGCATTACAAGTCTCCCATGAGGGTACAAATGAAGTCAAACAAGCAAGAATCAATACTTTAAATCAAGATTTTAAACTCTTTCACATGAAGCATGGTGAAACCATTGCTGATATGCAAAAGAGATTCACTTATCTTGTAAACCGTTTGAATGCACTTGGTAGAGCCGGTTTCCAATGATATTGTTACTAACAAAATTTTGAGACGTCTTAATAAGGAATGACAACCTAAGGTCACCGCCATCTAGGAAGCTAACAACCTATTGAAATTGGATATAACTACTTTGTTTGGTAAACTTGAAGAACACGAGCAAGAGCTCATTAGCTTAGACAAGCATGGGAAGAAAGTTAAGAAAGAAAATAACAAAGAAAAAGATGTGGAAAAGAAATCCATTGCTCTTGTGGCTTTTAGTTCCAAGTCCTCAACAAAAGAGCATGATGAAAGTGGATCTAGTGACAATGAAAAGTCGGATGATGGAGAAATGGGGTTGTTTGTTAAACGGTATCATGACTACATCAAGAAAAACAGAGTAAAGCACTCCGACAATAATCTCATCAACTTTAGAAGACAAGTCGAATCCTCAAAACATGATGAGAATAAGAAAGGAAAGTCCAATGTTTCATGTTTTAATTGTGGTAAATCCGGACACTACAAGTCGGATTATCCACAACTTAAGAATGATAAAGATAACGGTAAATACAAGAATTCTAGAAAGACTAGAAGAGCATACATATCTTGAAAAAGTGATAATGAATCCTCAAGTGAAGGTTGCTCAAGTGAAAGTGGGGAAGAAGCAAATCTTTGTCTCATGCATCATCATAAAAAGAAAAATGTAAGTCATTCTAAATACGAACTTAATGGTGGAGTGTCTTATTCTGAATTAAAAGTTGCTTTTGGAAATCTATATGGTGAAGCGGTAGATGCTTTTAAAAGGTTTGCTTCAAATAAGAAAATATTTTCGTATTATGAAGCTAAAATTTTAGAAATGGAAAAACAAATGGAAGCGTTTAAGCAAACCATGTTAGATGCTAAAAAAGATAAGATTGAGAATGAGAAAACTTCATGGTTTGGTTGTGAAACTTGTCACATTTGGCAAAAAGAGGTTAATACTCTAAAGGACAAATTAGACAAGGCATTAGAGTCAAAAGTAACATTTGCTATTAATCATACAAGATTCAAAAGATCTTTAAATATGCCGTACAAGAAGTACAATTATGTGGAAAAGGAATCTAATAGTGAAAGCCACTCTATCGTTACTTGACTTGTCACTTTTGTTGTAAGAAAGGCCACACCATTGCTAAATGCAAATTTAGGAGATTTTTGGTTCCTAAAGGTGAATTTCAATGGTTGTCCAAGTGCAATGATGACGTCCCATCATTGCATGATTTCGGTTGAAGAAACAGATCAAAGAAAGTTAAAGATGAGGAAAAATGAAGAAGAAAGACCAAAGAATGAGGAAAAAAATAGCTAAGTGTAAAGAAATATGGATTTAGTGAAAATCAGGTGAAAAAAGAGAAAAAGTGTGCAGCTACTGAAATAATCACTCGCAACATCGCGCGTATGATGCTAGTCATCACGCGCGTGATGTCCCCTTTTTCTGGGCTATTCAGATGCGTTTCGATCCATTCTGAATGCTTTTCAAGGGGAATTTTGGCATTTTTTCAAGGGTTACGAATTTCTACACGAAAAGTGACAATTTACAACACCATAAGTGATTTTTGAGAGCATTTGAAGCCATTGGAGGCCAATCCTTCAAGGGAATTCTTATGCAAACCTTCTTAATTGATTTTGGTATTGTAATTTGAATTATGAGTAGCTAAATCACTCTAGGTTAGGTAGTGTTTGATGAACCTATTTTGATATTGTTGGGACATATGTTTGATTTGATATTGCATGATTATTTTGATCTATAATTCTATTTAATTCCACCTTGTTCTTAATGCTTTTTATGTGAGATACTCTTTTAATATAATTTTGAGCACATAGGGAATACTAACCATTAATCTATGTGTTGGACCTAGGGAAATTGTTGTGCTTACGCTGGTTGTATAGGGATAGGAGACCCTAAGTAGTGGCTAGTGAATTAACTCTCTATTGCATTGCTTAATCTTGCTTACGCTGGTAGACTAGGGATAAAAACTCTGAGCAGTGATTAGTGAGCTATATCACAAGGGGTTTGTTATAGTGATTTTATTAATTCGTCGTGGGTTTTCTATACACAACCTGACCGCTTTAGTAAATTTGTCTAAACACTTTTATTTTCTCACTTAAAACTAAAAAAACCCACAGTTTACTAATTTCTACACATTGCACTATTTTGTCTTGTTAAATTGCAGTCCATGTGGATTTGATCTTTTTTATTACTGCGACATTATCAGTACACTTGCCGAGAAGTCATCAAGTTTTTGGCGCCGTTACCGGAGACTGTTGATAATTTTAACAAGGCGACGCTTGTGCAACGTTTAATTTTTTTTAATTTTTAATTTTTGTAAATATTTTTTTTGTAATTAGTTATTTTTGTTTATTCTTAAGTTTTCTTTCCTATTCTTTCTCTTTTTAGTTTTATTTTTGTTTAAACTTTTTTATCTAATGCAGTGTTACTAAGGTATTCTTCTTTTTGTTTTGTATGCAAGGTTAAGACATTCATGCAACATGACATCTATGCTAGCTTGGAAAAGTTTGAAGCTTATTAAAAGGAGCTTGCAGGAAAAAACACTTATTCTAGAAAATGATAGAAATTAATTAGAGTTAGAACCTTACATCAACACTGATCATTCATGGGAAGAGGATTCATCATCTAAACTTGAAGAAACATTGACTCAGTTTATAAAGACGACTCAACTCAATTTTGAGAAAATCAACTGGCATCAAGAGGCCGTGCTAAGTAACAGGGAAACATCCTTTGAGAAGTTAGAGATGCAACTTGGTCAAATATCCAGCCAATTAGCATTAAAACTGAGATCTAGTGGGGATTTCTATGAAAATATGTTAGATACTCAAAAGACGAGGAAATTGAAAGAGAAGTCAAACAGGAATGCGAGGTAGTCGATGAAGGAGGAGTTGAAAAAGAGAAAGAAGAAGAAAAGTTCACAACACCTGATAAAGAAATAAAAGCAAGAATAAAAGAAGCAGAGGTGAAACAAATATTTGGGAAAAGAGCAAGAATTCAAGATGAGGATTGTATAGTTTTGGAAGAAGCTCCAAATCCAATAATTTGTCTAGAAGTAGATATCCAACAACAAGATCTTCAACAAAAGAATATCCCTAATTCTAACAACAAGGCTGATAAAAGAGTATAAATAAATAAAGTATTAGATGAGATTGATGCCTTGTTCAATACTTCCTCCGTTTTTTATTATAAGTCGTTTTTGACTTTTCACACGTATTAAAAAAATGTAATAATTATGGTATGAAATAGAGAAATTATGAAGGGTTTTACAAAATTATCCCTCATTAATGGTATTGGAAAGACAATTTTGCATTATTGAAAGGAGAGAAAATAATAAATATTTAAGGGTATAATAGGAAAAATAGCATTAATGATTTATTGGTATTATAAAACGACTTATATTGTGGTACAAAATATTTTCCCAAAACGACTTATAATAAAAAACGGAGGTAGTACTATCAAGCTGAAGAGAATATGGAAGAAAAATCTTCAATTCCTGAAAGTGATGGAATTCCTAACAAACAAAAGGTAGAAGAATGATGATGTGTTTTTCGTGTCATATATGCCGCCATAACACAAAAATTGAAAAGTCAAGCTTAAGACCTTAAAGAAGTGCTTAATGGGAGGCAACCCATCAGATAAATTTTTATTTCATTTGCAAATTTTAGATTTCAGTTTATTTTAATTATTTATTTTTGCTTTGTATCATATCACATTTATGAGCATTAGGACAAAGATTTGAGAAAGGGATTGAAAGAAGAAAGAGAGACTAAAAACTCTTTCTAATCCTATTTTTTTCTTTTCTAATCTCTTCGCACTATCTAGTGTTGTTGCTGATGTTTCGGGCAATGGATCCAAAGCGAAGCCACTCCTCTTGAGCATCATCATCAATCAGATGAGGGCATAATGGACCAAGTAGAACCAAAACTTCAACAAAACCATGCAAGACGGGCAAGACTTTTTTCCGCTCCAATGACATGTTAATTTGGAGTTTTTTGAATTTGTATTAGTTTCTGCAATTCCCTTTTACGTCCAACAAGTCAATCTCTCAAGTCAATCTAGAGTATTAGCTACAATACTTAGTTCCCCTTTGTACCAATAAATTTATGTTTGTCTTTAATAAACAAGTTTGTTGTTGTTGTTGTTGTTGTTGTTTCTTTCAGAGTTACAAAATTACAATTTTAGCAATGAACAAATGAACCATAAGCATCATAAAAAACAAAGGTGATCATCAGGAAAGTTTCTTGCGGGTTGGGAGTTGAGGAAGAAAGGAACAACTAAATACCTTGTACTCAATCTCCAGATACCTAAGTTGGTAAGGTTTGAGCCAAATATTCCACTGTTTACTTTTCCTTTTTATGAGAGTATCCATATAATTGCTATTTTTTTTAGAATTTGCATTATTTCTGATTTAATCCATTGGTTTGATAAATACACACCGAGGCACTTGTTTGTGGTGAAGTATGAGCCTTTTCAAACTAACCCGTATATCATGTTTATATCATTTTCTAACCACTTTGTTTCAGTGACATAGCCATAATAATTAGACAATTGACTTGAAAGATTAAATATTTTCACCCTCTCTTTGGAGTTAGGTACAAAATTTAGTTCCTTGATCATATGCAAAATAATAAGTTTTGGGTTGCTCTTGGAAGTGAGCAAAGTTTAAGTTTAGGCTTGGGGTACTAGATATTTTGGTCAAAATTCAAAAATAAAAAAGAGAAAAATCAAGAAGTCAAAGAAACTTCTTCAAAAAAATGAGAAAGAAATGTTTATGACAATAAAATGTTAATATCTAGTACCAAAGTAATTAAGCAAGAGTTGATATGAAAAAGAATATGATAAAATAAGAAAACTAGGTACCTAACTCCAAAGGTTTAAGCATACTATCCCAAATTATTCTACCCTGACATAAGCCCCATTACAACCTTGAAAGACCTCCAAAAGTGTGTGTTTAGATGACTTTGATTGATTTTATTAGAAATTTTACAAACTTATGGTAAAATACTTTTGTACGTGTTGATTGTGTGATTACCCTGTCAATTCGAGTGAAAAAATAGTGAGCCGAGAGACAGGTTGATTTCTTATTGTGTTAGAAGAACTTATCCAAATTTGCTCGATTGAAGTCGAGAACTGGAATGATGATCAGGTAACATAATTGGTGACGTTTATTCAATATTATTGCAATTCGTTTTTCTATTTGAAATGTGCAGTTACATGCAAGTTACTTGAGTACAAGAAACAATTCAAGTTTTGGGTTGTGATGACATTCCATCATTGCATGATTTCGGTCGAAGAAACGGATCAAAACAAGTTAAGAGGAGAAAAAATGAAGAAGAAAGACCAAATAATGAGGAAAAAAATAGATAAGTGTGAAGAAATAGGGACTTAGTGAAAATCAGGTAAAAAAGGGAGCAAAAGTGTGGAGCTACTGGAATAATCACGCGCAACACCGCGCACGTGATATGGATGTATCAGCTGCATCACACGCGCGACACAGGTCGTCATGCACGCGATGTCCTTTTTTTCTGGGCTTTCTTGACACGTTCTGATCCATTCTAAAAATTTTTTAAGGGGACTTTTGGTACGTTTTCAAGGGTTCCAAATTTTTACAAGAAAAGTGACGATTTACAACACCATAAGTGATTTTTGAGAGTATTTGAAGCCATTGGTGGCCAATCCTTCAAGAGAATTCTTATGCAAACCTTCTTAATTGATTTTGGTATTGTAATTTGAATTATGAGTGGCTAAATATCTCTAGGTTAGGTTGCGTCTGATGAACCTATTTTGATATTGTTGGGACATATGTTTGAGGGTTGTAACGTGGCTTGTTTCACGGTTTTCGAAACAAAAAGATAAAGGCTCAAATTTTTAATTTTACCCCACCCCATTCTCCTTGATGATCCCCGTTCCTATGCTCAACTAGTTTTACCCTTGCATTCAATGTTTCGAGAGAGGTTTTAAAGGTGGAAATTTGATGGTTTGAGAACCAATGAGGTTTTCTTGAAGTGGCAGTCACTCACTTTTGTTTAGCCAAACAATTTTGTTTTTGTCAATAATTTTGGCGAGCCTTTGATTCTTGATATGGTGGTCGCCTAATCTTGTCTTTTTTTGAGGATTTTAGTGACCTCTTTTTCTTTCATCAAGGTTTTATTCAAAAGCATACTGTCAGCAGTTTTGGGTATTTTATTTTCATCATTTTCCCTCCAATCTTTGCTTAAACACCAATTTGATAAAGTGAACGGGAGAAGTATTGACATTATATATTTTTGGGTTAATAGTCATTTATCCCCCTGCAATATAGGCAAGTTTTGATTTACCCCCCTTTAAAAAAATAAATTTGGATTACCCCCCTGAAATTTTGGGGTACCCCCCTAAGCGTGTAAAAACCAGGGGGGTAAATAATTTTTTTTTACAGGGGGGTAATTTTTCTACCTGGGGGGCAAAAGACTTAGAATTTTAACATTTTAGGGGGGTAATCCAAAAAACTTTTTTTAAAGGGGGGTAAATCAAAACTCGCCTATATTGCAAGGGGTAAATGACTATTAACCATATATTTTTTTTATGGAAAAGGAAAGAATGAATATGTGCAGAGTGAATACGAATGGATTGATGCATGCTCATTTCAATAGTATTACAATTTAAAAAGAACAAATTTAAAAGCAAGTCGCATTTAACAAAAAAAGAAATTATAAACAAAAATGATAGCCTAACAGTCACTAGCGTTGAGGAAACTCTCTCATGCTTGATTCATTGTTTGATTGGAAATTTATCCACTCAAAGATTGAGGTTGGTGTGTTTACTGAGGCTGAGAAGGTGCTTCAAGTGTCATCATAATTTGACACCAACTCCTCCAAATTTCCTTCTTCTTCATACTTCTCTAACATCAGGTTCTCAACTTTTGCTGCATCTGAGATAATGCTGTCGATTCTTCTTGTCTTTAGTTTTTTGTTTGGAACAAGCTCGTGTGCTCTAGTCTTTTTGCTTTTTTTTTAAATCCCTAACTTTTTCTGGATCACTCCTTTTAGTTTTCAATCCAACGTGATGATACCCTTTATTTGCCTATTCACATTTTCGGATTTTGAATTAGTGGGCTCTTCTCGTTTACTCTGTTTTTTTAGGCAATATATTTTTTTGGACTGCGTCAAAATTTACCTGAAGTGGAAACTCCTCTATATTCATCGTTGTAGGAACCAAATTGTTGTGGTGAGAATCAGATATCAAGCTATTAATTAACTTGCATCGCAAAACTTTGAAATTCACCACCGAGCTTTGATTTATCCAAAGGAAAGGGTAAAGATCAGAAAACCCTAAGTGCGCTATGTGAAGACACAGCTCAAAGATCTAAGGTTCGGGGGCTGGTTATACTAAGGGAAGGTATTAGCACCCTAGGTATCTGTAGTACTCTACAAGAGCCTCTTGTTAGTTTTTGTGTTATGTTATTGTTTGCTTGCTAAGGGAAATGTGCTAAGGGAAAAACCTAGGGGTTAGTATCTAAGTATGCTCGCCAAGACATCGCATCTCGTGCCTACGTATCCTGACGGGAATGGAATCAGAGCATTCGTAGTTCCCCTCAATGGGGTGAGGAACTCTTGACTGTGGTCAAGGTTCCAAGGGAAAGTAGGGTGAAAAGCTTGAAAGCAAAGCTTGAGAGGATTGATTGTTTAGGAGAAGAGATTAATGGCTATCTCTTGTGAAAGAATTGTGAAGGGTTAAACCGTCGTGAAGGAGAATAGATTAATGGCTATCTCTTGTAAATGTTAAAGAAAGGTTTAAGAGTTATAAGAGATTAATGGCTATCTATTGGGAAGGCTAGGTTAAAAGGGAATGAAGTGTTCACGGGAAAGTAGGGTCTGACAGCAAGACACCTACGTGGAGTGCGGCGACTCCAAACCTAAGGCTAGGTTAAAAGGGTAATGAGCTTTCTATGACCTTGCGGTCAATAGAGAGACTTTCCTTTGGAATGGGGAGAACATAACAACTTGTAAACGAGAGTTGAATGGAATTGAAAATAAGTGAACAGTACGAGTACGACAAAGATAACATTTTCAAAGTTTTGGAATCAGAAACATGTTAAAGCTATGAAATAAAAGCAAAGACGTACAAATAACATAACGATTTTGTTCAAGTCAGGAAACAACAAACAAATATTCACATGCTACAGAATAATATTCTCAAAAGTTTTCGGGAAACCGCTGATGATCCTCCATGAAAAAAAAAACAAAGATTAAATCAAAGTTAATGCATATTTTTGTTTTTTTAGAAATCTTTAAAAAGAAAATAAAATTAAAAGGGACATGGAAATTGAAATTATGGAAATAAAAAAAAAAAAAAGCAATGTGGCAGGTGCCACATAATGGTGGCAGATGCCACCTTAATTCATTAAATAATAAATAATGGTGGCAGGTGCCATGGCTTTTTCATGGCAACCTAGGGTGCCACCATTTCTTCACAAAAGCACTTAAGAAAGAGTGGCAGACACCACTTAGAATGTGGCAGGCGCCACATGCACCCATTTCTCCTTTTTCTTTTGTTTTCTTTTTATATCATTCATGACAAAACTAAACAAAAACCAATAGGACATTATTATTTACAATACATTTTCCAAAAAAATATTAACACGCTAATGAACCTGATAACAACGTAGAACACTAATTATGGTATTTTGAAAACGTAAATGAAAAAAAGTGAATGTTACCTAGTGGAGACAGTCCACTGCTACTTCACTGATACCTGTTCTGGAAAAATAAAGACGAGCCTTCTCTCCTTCAAAATGCCAATAAACTTTACAAGAATAATATGAGGGAGAAAAAGAGAGTATTCAACCTTTGTGTGGGGTGAATCTTGTGTAGAAAATGCTGAAGATGGACGTCCTATTTATAGGAGAAAATGAGGATTTTCCTTGCCGGTTTTACCCTTTTTTCAAACTTCTCGTGCAAGCTGGCTGGTTGAAAAGTCTTCGATTCAGAAAGTGGGCTCACGTGGTAGGTTGTGCTGATAGACGTGGAACCATGCTTTGCTGAAAAGTTGTTTTTTATTTCATGAGGAAACTGAAACCCACTTGCCTTTGCATTAGTTTATTTAAAATACCTTATTATTTTTTTCCCTTTTTTGAAATGCATAAGTCATGGCAGGCGCCATGCTTCTAAAGTGGCGAGTGCCACCCTCATTTCTACATGGCAGACGCCACCTTAATGGTGGTGGGCGCCATGTGTCTTTTTCTTTTTTTTTTTCTTTTCTTTTTCTTTCTTTTTTTCTTTCTTTTCTTTTTCTTTCTTTTCTTTTTCTTTCTTTTCTTTTTCTTTTTTCTTTTCGCTTTTTTTTTCAAATAAAATTCACAAGTGCCTTGGCGGTCTTGAAACACCTGAGAACCTGGTTTATTGTTCTTGTCCTCCTCCTTGTGTCAATCCTGATTTTCACAAAAGAAACAAACATGAATCATGGGAAAGTCTGGCTGATTGAATTTTGCTCTCTTTCTTGTATAAACCTGGCTTTCACAAAAGAAACAAAATAGCAAGATATTGTGGTTAGTTAACAATGCATAGATGATTGAACCCTAAATGTAAGTGCAAAATGTTATGACCTCTAAGGGGTAAAATTTGGGGTACAACACAAATCTCCTACAGAGAAGACATTTTTCATGACATATGTGTAAGATCTCCTTAAGCACTAGGTCTCCTTCTTTGAATTCACGAGGACAAACATTTTTGTTGAATACCGTTTTAAGCATCTTTTGATACTACTGACCATGACAAATGGATATCACTTTTTACTTGCTTGGTCCCATTGTCCCTTGAGGATGATGAGGAGAAGGATGATTGATATCTCGTGGTTGAGGAGTGGTGTCATGGTGCCCCCCATTTTCTCTTTTTTCCATCAAAGATTACATGACCATCAAAATCTCTTCTACTTTCTCCTTCAATTCACCGACTTCACATTTCATAGTTTCTTGTCTTGGCATAAATTCCTCCATGAACTGCGAGAATGTGTTCAATATGGGCACGAAAGACCACTTGACTTTTATATGGTGGGTGTCGACAGGATATGTATTACGTATGAATGCAATGTAACAAAAGGAATGCTATGAAATGAAATGCAATATGCTGAGAGTTTTTACTTTAATGAATGTAATGCAATGCCATGTGTAGGCTCAGAAAATTACGAATTTGGAATCATATGGGTAATTGGACAACAGAACAACCTATATAGAAGGGCTCCTTACAAAAGGATAGTTCTAAGTCTTTCTACCCAACCCCTCACAAGGTATGCTCTAGGGTTTTGTTGGCTATTTAAGAACAAACCCAAGGTCATGGAACATAGATGAAATTTCATCATGATATCAGACTTAGCCATATCATGATGAAATCCCAAAGGGTTTCCCTTAGGAAGAGCCTTCATATATACCTAATAAGATGTTCATGTTGTAGGCCATACAAAGTCTCAACGTCCTGGTTCTAAAAGAGGTCCATAGAGTCATTGACCAAGTTCAAAGTTTTGTCAAAAATATGGGCTAGCCAACTCATGACGAAAACTTTGAATTGGTCTACTCTAGGCGGAGTTGTCGTAAAAAAACCTGTTGGGATGTGCATCCCATTGGCCAATACTAGACAACACTTTACTCAAGCTTATATTTCTTCTCTAGCTCGGGTGTAGATCTTATTCTCAAACAATAATCCAAAACCAACAATATTATATAAAATATAGGATAAAACTAAAGAACAAAAATAAAAACAAAGAAGAAAATAAACAAAATAAATAAAATAAAGAATAAAATAAAAACAAGTAAACAAACCAATAGCTCTATAACTAAAGGATAACTTGACTCTCTTTAGGGAGGTGTCCCCAGCAGAGTCGCCAGTTGTCGCGACGCAAAAAATACTCGTGCGTCTAAACACTCGATATAGACACAGAGTCACCACTGAAATTTGTATTTGAAGGGAAACGTCGATAATATCCTTAAAGGAAAAAATCATGGTCATCGCAACCAATTGAGGGTTTGGGAGTCAGTTACGTGAGGGGAAGGTATTAGTACCCCTCACATCTATTGTATTCAATGGGAATATCCTAATAGGCTAGGTTTAATTGTTCTTAAGGGAATGTGTGCAATCGTTTTGTTTATTTATTAAAAGGGATATTTATAAAAGATTTAAAGAGGTAAAATGTTAGTTTTTTTTATTATTGCGCTTGTTAGGGTTTCAAAACAATGTGCCTACACATTCCCAACGCGCGATGAGAAAGTCAGAGTTTTGTAGTTTATGTAAAAAAATTTGTGGGTTGGTTGATTATAGAGAATAATGTTAGATCGCATTTTAGTGGTTAAACTTCTTCTTGTATCCTCTCACGACAGAGGCTTTGGCATTGCTTGTATTCACGTTAAATAAATCAGACCATTCTTTTATGAAAAATTTGTTTTAAGTGCGCATGGACAAAAAATGATTTGATGGGTTAAGATAAATTTTAGTTTTGAAAAAAAAAAGTTTTAGTTTTTGATCTTTAGAATTGACTTTGTGTTACTGGCCTATGTACATGTATTGTGAAATATTGACGAATTTATATACAAGTGAATGTTTTAATCGGACAAAACCTAGAGATTGTACAAATAAATTAATATTTCACATAAAAGAGATAAATACATGTTTTTGTGTTTTTTGATTAATTAAATATTTTTTGATATTTTTCTAATAAACAAGATTAACTAACCTAATAAACTAAAATAATTTAAAAAGGGATAATTAAATACAAGAACCTAATCAATGAGAACATTATTTTGGTATTTTTGAATATTGGTTAAGAAAAACTAGGTTAAATGAATTTAGGAAATAAACTATTTGTTGTGTTTTGAATAATGATTACGAAAATAAATCAACTAAATGAATTAAATTAAATTATTAAAATAAAAAACATAAAGGGGTGTAGTAGAAACATGGAGAGAGTGTGAATCATATAAGACAAGGGCCCAAGCGCAACACAACATTTAACCCTAATTTTGACTTACATAATTAAATATTAAATCAAAATAATAAAACACAATAAAAGGAAAAAATGATTTGGATGTTTTTGATGTAAGGGTTTACGCTTGTTGATGATGAGTTTAGATTAAAAAATTTAATATGCTTATGTATTTGAATTAGTGATGGAAAAGTGTGGTGAAGTGAGAAGATGGTACTAATCACGTTTTTTTTTACTGTGTTTGAGGTTCTTTTTTTTTTTGTAAAATTATTTCTATAATTTCTAATAACAATTAAAATGGAGTATTTGATCGCGTCACAGTGTCGGTGCCTTCCGCAAGTATACGGACTACGTCAGAGTATAATAAAAGATTATCGTTCCCACAGAGACCAATGTCAAGTTATCAATAACTATTGTTAATGAGTTTTATTTTAGGCTAATCAAACAGGGTTTGCAAAGTGCATAGAAAGTAAATAAGATAAAATAAATTCAGAGAAACAATGCTGAAATGCAATTCACATCGATCAGACAGTACTCCAATTGTATCTAAATAGAATTACTTATGGGGAAATATTTTCTTCCTTGAAAAAGAGTTAATTAAAAAGGAACCGTCGTGTTAGCGTAATCGTAGTCAGAATTGACCTCTAATCTATACCAGCCGCTCACGTTGCATCTGTCACATCTTGCGTTAAAGTGAACAATCCTGTTTTATATAACTACCTCTAAGACTTAGTTAAAAAGTGTTTTTGATTGGAAACTTTTAACACAAAAGGGTTTCCGACATATTGTCGGCCAACCAGATCTTAAACCCATGAATGCATCTGAAAATAGTTTTAAAATCACTTTCTTATAATATTAAATTTTCCTAATTGATCAACAAAGTGCTTCCGCTGTGTTTTTTAATCAAAAACTACCCAATTTTTATCTTAAATGTCGGACGCCTTTCGATCCTACCCGACGTAATCACGATCTAATTTCATAATATCAGATCAGATAAACCACAAAAAATTACATTAAAACCAAAACAGCCCCTAAAGCATTCCTACAGACATAACATACAGAGTATCATCGAAACGACGATCCTCACATTCCATCACTAAAGATTTAGCTGGACACGACTACGGCAAACATCATAACATATAATTGATTATCGGAATAAGTCATTTAGGGAAAAACGTGTTAAGTGTGGAATTAGTTTTGAAAAGGTAACGACATAGCCAATAAAATAAATCAAAGTAAACGTGCGAGACAATAGAGAAATTAAAACAGAACGATTAAATAAAGGCAATGCGAGAAAAAAATAAATGTAAAGACAATGCGGGAAATAAATGAAAGTAAATGCGATACGAGATAAATAAATAATAAAAATTGCGAATGAATTAAAAATCCGCTCCAAATCAGAGACTTGAATCTGGTAGAAGACTGGTAAAGAAAAATAACGGCAAGCTTCTACTCTACGATTGCTCCACACTCGCTCACAACAATGGTGCTATAATTCCTCGATGTGACGAATTATCGCTTTTACAAAGTATATCGCAGTGACTAGTGGACCAAGGATATCACAGTGACAATTTCCGCGGGTATAAGTTTCCTTTATATACAAACCAATATGTATCATGTTATTATACCTAGGCATAACTCACTCATCCCTCATTTATCCTTTTTCATTCAGGCGCAATCACATTAAGCCCGTTATCTTGTACTCGGATGGTGAGCAAACCTGTTGGTGATCCTGATCCAATATTGTGCCAATATTCAATGATTTATTCTTTTTTAACACAGACACATAAGCATATTTTTTTTGAAGTTTCGCTACCGTTGGGCTAAGTAACCGGGTGAGGGCTACCTAACTTAGAAGGCATATCCTTTTTCAAAATATTTGCTTTTTCTACATGTATTTTTTTCTTTTTTCTTCTTTCTTTCCACTGGATCATTCACCTATTTGCACCGGTTCGCCCACTAGCGGTATCTAAGATGGTGCTGACTGCTAAAATAAACTACTCAAGGATTAGTTCAAGGGTGATATTTTAAGGCCATAACATAATAAGTATCCAGATTGATTCCTATAATTAAGAAACTTACGGTGTCAGGACGATATCAATTTTTCAAAATTTTTCCCAAGTCTTCGCAAACCATCCTAAACTTGTCTAACAACCTAAAATTTCAAAATAAAAATTGTTTTCTTATTCAATTTTTTTTTGGTATGGCTCAAGAAATAGGGAAAATAGACAAAGTACACATACGACTCGTCAAGCACATGTAATTACTAAAAACAAGCTAAAAGCATAATTAAAACTAAGCTAGAAAGTAAAAATACATAATCAAAACTAAACTAAAATCCAATAAAATAAAGTAGTAAATATCTCCTCCCACAATTAAATCGAACATTGTCCCCAATGTTTCGATAAAAGGTGGAAAGAAATAGGTGGAACCTGGACAATGCTACTGACGGCCACTGGTACCCTCTTCTCCCTACTCTGAACGTCGAGGACGACGACTCCTACTGTGGTGATGTGCACTCTGTGAAAGCTCAAGTCACTTAATCCTCGTTGCCAACGAAGCATTAGACGCCCGAAGTTGGCGAAGGTTTACAAGTATGGAACCTTGAGTGGCCTCCACCAGGTTGAAGTTGCTGGCCAGGTAGGCTTGATGGCGCTGTTGTTGGGAGACTATGGTATACTGAGCCTCCTTAATAGAGCGTAGAGTGCGCTCAACCTGTCTCTGTGACTCGCGCATGAAGTCCATCACGTCCTATTGATGCTCATACATGGCATACAACAAGTCATCCCGTTCTTCTTCACGGGCTCTCTGCTCTTTCCACATTTCCTCAGTAATATAAAAGTTAGAAGATGTACCTGCATCATGATGAGCAAAAGGTGGTGTGCGTGCAGGTGATGCATGAGGTGGGGGTAAGTGATGAACGGGAGACTGGTTCCTCCTCTCATATTCATCATCGGTTCCGTCACCTTCGTCCTCTGGGACGTTCGGTGGTAACGGACCAACGACAGGTGGTGCCTGTAACTCATATGTCTAGTTCCTCTCACATCACATATTTATACGATGGGAACAAGGTAAAGCCACACTCGGGATGGCTACATTATGAACCATGAGGTTAAAACCTCCTTCCTTCCTCACTTTGCACAAACTCATATTTCTCAAAAGTTTTAAATCAATCGTGCGGGATGGAAGTGGTTCTAAAGTAGCCAGCTCGGTGTCTAGGTGTAGAGCTCGTGCTATGGAGGTAATCAATCCTCCAAATGATATGGTACCGCCCTTTTTCACAACGTCACACATGTGTGCTATCATAAACGGGACAAAATTTAATCTCCTCCTTAAGTGGGCAGCCTGCAAAAAGGTTAGTTCTTTCGAATTCAATTTATTAGAATTTTCCCGGCCGAAAATAGTGTCGACCAAGAAATGGCGGAACACTTGGATGGCAGGGTTGTGGATATCTGAGGCCAAATTCCCTTCGAAGGAATCAACAGTTTGGCTCGTCAAATTTCTCCACAATAGGAAGGCCTCAATATGCTAATCAGTCTCTAGAGGCACTTCATAAATTATACCATCCCCATAAGGGAATCCTAAAAAACTTGCCAGATAGTCGGTGGTACATTCATATTCAATACCAAACATTCTAAAACTCATCGTACCAGTAGTACTGGCAGTGTTAGGATTGACAGTGTAAATTAGGGAACTCAAGAATTCTCGGGTCAGCCTCTGAAAAGTGGGTTCTTTACGTTGAAAATGCTATGCAGTCCTAAACTCTCAAGCAAATAGAAAACACTATGATAGATGCCTAAAATTTATAGACAATTCGAGTCAATATACCTTGTCGCGAAAATTTTGCGTGTCTGCAGCGCTTCAAACTTCTGCCTCTGCCTCTCTCCGGACTTTCCCTCGCGAAAAATGATTTCTCCCTGCTCCATTCCTGCCATTGTTGGTGGTTGCTAAAGAAAAATGTGGTTTTTAGTCAGATATGGTGGAATGGGGGTTTGATGGATTTTTGGTGAAAGTTGGGGTTTTTATGGATGTGAAGTGATTGCGACAGTGAAGTCGCCAAAAACTTGATCACGTCATAGTGTCAGTGCCTCCCGCAAGTATACGGACTACGTCAGAGTAATATAAAAGATTATCGTTCCCACATAGACCAATGTCAAGCTATCAATAACTATTGTTACGGAGTTCTATTTTAGGCTAATCAAACAGGGTTTTGGAAATGGTAGTGGGTTAGTGAGTGAATGAGTGTTTAATGAGGTTTAATGGGTTTTTAAGTTGGTTGAAAATGGGGAAAATGGGGTTTGGAGAGGTTGAAGATGAAGAAAATGGGGGGAAATGGGGCTTTTCACGTTCTGCCCCATTTTTGGCTTCAGACCACATGGCATCCGCCAAGGGGTAGATGGCGTCCGCCATCTTCACCTTCCGTCTGGGCCTTATTTGGATGGGCTTTGGAGTTTTGGGTCCTCATTTGGGGTGTGTGTACATCATCTTCTGCAGCTTTTATACATAAAGGTACATGCATAGAACATAGATGATATTTTGATAGAAAAATAATCGTAAACACGATAATATTTAATATAAATAAGGAAAATAAAATAAGATAAAATTTTTGAAAATCCGAGAATTTTACAATTCTTGAAAATCCAAAATTTCACCGTAAAAAATAACCGAAATAATTGCAAAATATCCAGATAAGTTTGGTAACGTAAAATTTAGTAACATAAAAAAATAATATCCAGATAATTCAAAATATGAAAAATTTAAGTCTGATGGTGCGGAAATAAATTTAGTGACGGTGAATCAATTAAAAGTGAAAATCGCGGTAAATCTCCCACACTTAATATGAGCAATGTCCTCAGTGCTTCTAGTAACTCCTCTAGGGTGATTTGCATCGGGCCCCTGGTTTGTATGCGGACAGAATGCTTGGGCTTCTGCTAATTAGCGTCGGAGACTATTGATTTCCTGATAAAGTAAATCAGTCTCTGAAGCATGTGTGGCATCGGCTACCTCCATCTGCAAGGTTAATTCAGTAAGATCTTCACGGAGAGAGATCATCTCTTTACGCATGGTATCCAACTCAGAGTAAACATTGCACTTTTGCAAATTAGCATTAGAAAAATAAACTATGCTCCTATCTGAGAGAGGTGTAGGATGATATTCGGGAACATGAAGGGTCTTAGGTCTAGCAGGTGTCTCATCTTGGGCTTTTAAAGGGTACGACCAATTATCTTTCTTGTGGATGTTGGTTCTCCCCTGGTGTGGTAGGCCAAAGTAGTGGATTGTTTCATTGTTTATCAGGAGCTTATAGTGTTCGGTACTGAAGAAAACTCTCCTCACTAAGCCTCGGTCTAAACAGTGGTTCAGGTTGATGAGGGTGTAGTTGCAATAAGGGGTCAGGTGAGACAATTGGTTCAGGATACCTAAGGCGAAATCTATATGGGTCACTGTTCCACCTACATAAATGGGTCCCTCGAAGGATCTAGCAGTAAGGTGTAGGTTCAGGATTAGGAAATTACCACAGGCTACATAACGGGACAGGGTGGTGCAGAAAAGCATAAGGATCTCCTCAGCACTGATATGGTCATCCGTCTCACTCTTCCCAAGAAAGGTCTGGGCTAGGATCATCTGGAAGTATCTAAAGGTGGGGTTATGGATGCGGTTTGAAAGCTGGGTGGATGGATCTGGGCCTCCTCCACCTGTGATGTCACTCCAAAACTTATCAAGTTCTTCCTGCATGAACTCACCCATAGGAAGTTCAGGTATAACATCAAGGACACACTGAAATCCCAATAGGTTAGCAAAATCCTTATGGTTAAAGGTGTACTCGGTTCCAAATAGTCCAAAGTTGATATGGCCTTTTTTAAATCCTTTACCCACATAAGGTTCATAGGAGAGTGAGCTAAGGAATTCTAGGGTTAGATTCCTGTATGTGACGTTATGGGCATCAGAATATTCCTCCCACTGCACTTGATGGCATAAGTATCTCACACTTACTTCCAGGCCTAATGCTTCTAGGTAGTAAGGGTCAGGGTATCTAGTAGGTAACATGGGTCATTCAGATAGAACCACAAATCTATTCTTCTGAGCTTCATCCCTGAATGCAACATGCATGTCGTCAAAGTTCTGCATCCTGAAAATATAGTTAGTGAAGAACATGCTATGGAGAGGGATGGAATCTGAAACCTGCAACTTAAACATCACACAAGTCAGTTTTGTTAAGTAAATTAAATAATTCACCTGGTGAAAAATAATAGGAATTAATGCAGAAAATAAAAAGGTTGTGGGTTGCCTCCCACGCAACGCTTGTTTAACGTCGGTAGCTCGACAATCATAAATATCACATCGTGTTAGTGGCAATAGGTGGTTCAATCAGAGTATGGCCAGAGTAATAGGTAGGGATGTCACATCCGTTATAATGCTTAAGTCTTTGTCCATTTACTATGAAAGGACTACAGGAATTGTTCCGGATTTCTACTGCCCCAGATTTCATGACTTTGGTGACCTCATAAGGGCCAATTGATAACACGAAATTATATCGTGTATTTGAATTAACTTGCATGAATTTTAGTTATGATTTAATTGATTTTTCCCTGATTTATGTCCTATTATTCCCGTATTTATTTCCTTTTTCAGGTACTCGAGTCGGATCGGAATTTATCAAGAAATGGAGAAAATAAGGATTAATTGAAGAAGAAGTGAAGAAAATAGAAGAAAAAGAAATATTCAGAAAAAAAAGAAAAGAAGAAAAAAAATAATAAAGGGGTGGGGCCCACCACCACTCACAAATGTGGCGCAAGCCACATTGAGGGGGTGACACCCACCACCTAGTAGAAGTGGCACCCGTCTCTAGGGGAGAGTAAGGAAGAGGTGGCGCCAGCCACCTATCTCTTAGGAGATAAAACTTCCCACTTTCCCTTTTATTTCTCTCCACGACTTCAGTCCTCGCTCAACCAAAACCCAGTCTTCGTTCGTCTGGTTCTCACGCGATTCACCTATTATTCCGGAAGATCAAGCCAGTATAAAAAGAGAAGGAAACCTCCATTGAGGGGAGTCGACTTTTCTTGGCCAGAATTTTCCTTGTTTAGTTTTTAGGCAGTTTTCTTTCATCATGTAAATGTAATAGCTTTCCAGATTTTTGGGGGCTATTACGAATCAGTTTTATGATTTTATTTCCGCATTGAATTTCTGTACTCTGATTCGAAGCCTTCAGGCGTATTACAAGTCAGCATCTATTTAATTCTAGGTTTTTATTTACTGCTATTTTTTTTCTAATTTAATTGCTATATCATGTTTCTCATTATGTTTTATTACCGTAATTGCATGTTTATTTTCCTATCCATGTCTGACTAAATATTCTTGAGTCCGGCGTATGAGGACCGTCGTTACCGACGGGACTCGGTAGAAAATAATAGGTGCGAACTTATGATTAAAATTATGTTTTGGTTTTAATTTCCAAGTCTAATTTAAATAGATTTGTCACGAGAGTGAGAGGTTATTTAACACGATTTTGTCACGAGAGTGAGAAATTAATTAAGGTTAGAGCCGACACTGCGAGAGCGTGGGGTTCGAACCGGATAGTGGAAATTAGGCAACATATCTAAATACAGCGAGAGTGCTTTAGATACATTTAGGATATTATTGGCTTTCAAAATATATTTCCTAGTTACCGGGCGAGCGAGAGCAAAATCTTGGAATTAGGGAACATGACTTTAGTTAATACCGCGAGAGCGTGAGGCGGAGTTTTTAAGTCAGTATATTCTACGGAACTAAGTTATAGTTGTAATTAGTACCCGAATTCTACAAAGTCCTTTAGGAATGCGGAATCCATATTCCGGCCTCTCTTTATTATCATATTTTCTTAGTTTTATTTTAGCGCTAGTCTTAGTTTCCCTTTCATCGAATATCATTGAAACAACAACTAATTCTAGGTTAGAATCTATGATGGAGTACTTTGTGGAGACACAAACTCTCCAGAATGAAGAGCTTAGAAGACAACATCTTAATACTTATGAAACCCTTAGGCAGATAAACACTACGGTTGAGTCCCTCACGAATCACACTGAGGCATTGGAGACTCAAATCTCCCTACTTGCACAGACACCTATAGGACCCTCCCTTGAGGAGCATGTGGATGTTGTAGTGACCTGTAGTGAAACAAAGATCGAAAATCCTAAGGAGAGTGATAATGGGGTTGAAGATAGTGATATTGAGGTTGAGGAGAGTTCTGGTGAGGAAGAAGTAGAGATTGAGAAAAATTCACTAGGACCACCTGAAAGGAAGGTCGTCAAAGAGGTAGATAAAGTAGCACCTAAGGCTGTTCCTCATCCCTATACCCCACCGATTCCTTTCCCGCATAGGTTTGTAGACTCCCAATCCAAAACGCATATGGAGGTATTGGAAAATATCCACACTGATGCATCTTTGTTTGAGGTCACGCATAAAAAGATAAAATTCGAGGACCATGAAACTAGGGATATCATTACTGTTAAGAGGGTAAGGTTAAGCTTTGAGGTGATGGATGAAATAACAAAGCCCAAACCTAAAAAACTAATAGTTAGGATAGATCCTGAACCACAACCACAAGTTCAAAAGAATGAACCACCCCACAGAAGGAAGAAAAGAAAAGGTGAGGGATATGTGAGATGGCTTGATAAATGGCCATGGTAACCGAAGATTAACACTCCTAGCCGTCGAGCTATCGACGTTAAATAAAGCCCTGCGTAGGAGGAAACCCACGAGTTTTTAATTTAATGTTTTCCTTTTGTTGTTTGTGTTTGCAGAAAATAAAGAATTATATCACTTGTCACGTCTCCGCTACATTTAGGCGAAAGATCTCTAGATGACAATCCCTTAAAATGACTTGGTGCCCACGGACATTCCTACGAATGTCGCTGCTGGTGGTGACACCGATGATGAGTATGATAGGAGAGAGCATATCTCTCCCGTTCGTGACTCACCTTCTCCATGTTCTTTCGCATGGTCAGGTTCCACCTGCACACACCGCACTGTATTTTTCTAACATTTTCTGCAGGTACTTCCTTCGGAAACAGGTAGTATGATGAGCGGCTTCAGTAAAGTGAAGTTTCAGCAAAACCAGATAACTCATAGTACAAGACACTGGAGTAGAAGTCATCAGCGAAGACAGGGACAACAAGGGAAGAATCAGCGCGAATTTGGCCGTGGTAGCACGCAATGGCATTGATACAGGTTCTATCTTTCCTTTACCACCTTTTATCAAAACATTGAGGACAATGTTTGGTTTAAGTGTGGGGGAGGAACATTTACCGCTTTCATTTTACCGCTTTCTAGTTAGATTTACTGTTTTCTAGCATGATTTTAAAATTTCTTCTGTTTCGTGCGTATGTGCATGTGCAATCGAGTCTTTATGCTGATTTTATGTTGTTTGTCGATTTCCCCATTCTCTTTAGCCATGCCGAATATTTTGAAAATTTTTGAGTTAAAAATAGTGTTTCTTTTGAAAATCTTAGGTTACAGACGAAATTGAGGTTAGATTGTGAGACTTGGGAAAATTCCGCAAGATCGGTATCATTTTAACACCGCGAGCCTCTAAATTATGGAAGTTGATTTGAGTACTTGTTATGCCATAGCCTTAAGTTCTCACCCCTTTAGTAGTCCCTAAGTAGTTTATTTAGCAGTCAACACCATCCTAAGCACGCACTAAGTAGGAAACCGATGCAAATAAGTGTATGATCTCAAGCTTAAAAGGTAAATTAAGAAAAGAAAAAAAATGAATGAATGAAAAGAAATGCTCCTTCTAAGTTAGGTGATCCTCACCCGATCATTTAGCCCAACGGTGCAAACTTCTTTATTTTATTGATATTTAAGCCAATGTGCAAAAAGAGAAAAAAATGATGATGATAATGAGATCATAGTCACTAACAGGCTATCCTACCATGAGTGTGAAAGGATAACGAGCTTAATGTGAGTGCGTTAGAATGAAAAGGGATAAAAGAAGGATGAGTGAGTTAGGCTTAGGTATAATGACATGATTCAAATTGGTTTGTATAGGAGGGAGGTTGATGACCGTAAAAGAAAAAATTGTGTTATTACGATATCCTTAGTGTGTGAGCAAGTACCTATCGACACAAACTTAACCGAAGTAGAGTTGGTAGCTTAGGATGAGTATCCGTATACACTATTTTTCTTGCGAGTCATGGTTTGCTTGAGGACAAGCAAATGTTTAAGTGTGGGGGAGTTTGATAATGCGAAATTATATCGTGTATTTGACTTGACTTGCATGAATTTTAGTTATGATTTAATTGATTTTTCCCTGATTTATGTCCTATTATTCCCGTATTTATTTCCTTTTTCCGGTACTCGAGTCGGATCTGAATTTATCAAGAAATGGAGAAAATATGGATGAATTGAAGAAGAAGTGAAGAAAATAGAAGAAAAAGAAATATTCAGAAAAAAAAGAAGAAAAATAATAATAAAGGGGTGGGGCCCACCACCACTCACAAATGTGGCGCAAGCCACATTGAGGGGGTGGCACCCACCACCTAGTAGAAGTGGCACCCGCCACTAGTGGAGAGTGAGGAAGAGGTGGCGCCAGCCACCTATCTCTTAGGAGATAAAACTTCCCACTTTCCCTTTTATTTCTCTCCACGACTTCAGTCCTCGCTCAACCAAAACCCAGTCTTTGTTCGTCCGGTTCTCACACGATTCACCTATTATTCCGGAAGATCAAGCCAGTATAAAAAGAGAAGGAAACCTCCATTGAGGGGAGTCGACTTTTCTTGGCCAGAATTTTCTTTGTTTAGTTTTTAGGCAGTTTTCTTTCATCATGTAAACGTAATAGCTTTCCAGATTTTTGGGGGCTATTACGAATCAGTTTTATGATTTTATTTCCGCATTGAATTTCTGTACTCTGATTCGAAGCCTTCAGGCGTATTACAATTCAACATCTATTTAATTCCAGGTTTTTATTTACTGCTTATTTTTTCTAATTTAATTGCTAAATCATGTTTCTCATTATGTTTTATTACCGTAATTGCATGTTTATTTTCCTATCCATGTCTGACTAAATATTCTTGAGTCCAGCGTATGAGGACCGTCATTACCGACGGGACTCGGTAGAAAATAATAGGTGCGAACTTATGATTAAAATTATGTTTTGGTTTTAATTCCAAGTCTAATTTAAATAGATTTGTCACGAGGGTGAGAGGTTATTTAACACGATTTTGTCACGAGAGCAAGAAATTAATTAAGGTTAGAGCCGACAGTGCGAGAGCGTGGGGTTCGAACCGGATAGTGGAAATTAGGCAACATATCTAAATACAGCGAGAACGCTTTAGATACGTTTAGGATATTATTGGCTTTCAAAATATATTTCTTAGTTACCGGGCGAGCGAGAGCAAAATCTTGTGATTAGGGAACATGACTTTAGTTAATACCGCGAGAGTGTGAGGCGGAGTTTTTAAGTCGGTATATTCTACAAAACTAAGTTATAGTTGTAATTAGTACCCGAATTCTACAAAGTCCTTTAGGAACACGGAATCCATATTCCGGCCTCTCTTTATTATCATATTTTCTTAGTTTTATTTTAGCGCTAGTCTTAGTTTCCCTTTCATCGAATATCATTAGCCTTAGCTTTACATCGCAGCAACAGATTACAGTAGGTTGACATTGGTCTCTGTGGGTTCGACAATCTTTTATATTACTTCGATATTTCCGTGCACTTGCGGGAGCATCACCAGTCCATCGTGAGCGTAACTTACCAGGGAAAAGTTGTAATCTCGAATTAAAGAGAAGTACTGGGTCGCCTATGTTAAATTCTTTTCTAACTATTCTCTTATCATGCTATGCTTTAGTTCTTCCCTTAAAGATAATGACATTTTCATAAGTGTCACGATGAAGTTCCTTTAACTTATGGATGTCGAGAATTCACTTGTCACCGGCTGCTAAATAATCTCTATTAAGGGTTTTTATGGCCCAATAGGCCTTATGCTCTAACTCGAAGGGCAAGTGACATGATTTCCCATAGACTAATTTAAATTGGGTTGCTCCTATAGGGGTTTTGTAAGCGGTCCTGTAAGTCCACAAGGCTTCTTGTAGTCTAAGGGACCAATCTTTTCTCGATATTGATACGGTATTTTCTAAGATTTGCTTAATCTCCCTATTTCACACCTCTACCTGACCACTATTTTATGGATGGTAGGGCGTTTCTACTCTGTGCTTAACTCCATATTTATTTAAAAGGTTATTAAAAATTCTTGATATGAAGTGCGATCCACCATCGCTTATAACGAGGCAGGGTACTCCAAATATAGGAAATATGTAGTTTTTGAATAATTTGATGACCACACGAGTGTCGTTGGTGGGTGAGGCAAGTCTACGGCTACTAAGATGTATTTATTTCCCATCAAAGATGGAAACGGTCCCATAAAATCTAATCCCCAGACATCGAAGACTTCCACTTATTGGATATTCCTTAAGGGCATTTCATCACGTCTTGAAACGTTTCCAGTGCGTTGATACCGATCGCATCTGACTATGTAAGCATGGACATCTCGCCATAAAGTTGCCTAGAAAAGGCCTGCTTGAATAATTTTGGCGCATGTCTTAGATGTGCTTGCATGTCCACCATAAGGTGCGGAGTGACAATGATTGATTATACTCTCTACCTCCTCCTCAGGCACACAACGACAAAATATGCCGTCGGCACCTCTCTTAAATAGGAGTGGTTCATCCCAATAAAAGTGTTTCACATCGTGAAAAAACTTCTTCTTCTGTTGATAGTTTAGATCAAGGCGTACGATATCGGCGGCTAAGTAGTTAACAAATTCTACGTACCAGAGTACATGAGTTACTACTAAAGCGTCCTCAATGTTTAATTCTAATTTGGGACCGGGGTCATCACTGTGATTGGTTCTAACAGCTGATATAAGTCTATCATAGGTAAAGTCATCATTTATGGTACTAGGTCGGGTTTTAAGTATTCTAGCCTCGAAAGGTGGTTAGCTACCATGTTTTCGGTGCCTTTCTTATCACTGATTACTAGGTCGAATTCTTGTAGCAATAGGATCCAACATAATAATCTAGGCTTAACGTTCTTCTTGCTTAATAAATATCGAATGGCTGCGTGATCAGTATAAACTATTATTTTGGCTATGACTACATAGGATCGGAATTTGTCTATAGCAAAAACTACGACAATGAGTTCTTTTTCGGTTGTGGCATAATTAAGTTGGGTGGCGTCTAAGGTTCTACTGGCATAGTAAATAACATGTAATTTCTTGTCCTTTCTTTGTCCTAAAACAGCACCAACAACGAAATCTCTTGCATCGCACGTAATTTCGAAATGTTGGTTCTAATCAAGAGGTTTCATAATAGGTGCGGAAATTAGTGCTTGTTTAAAGTGTTTGAATGCTTCGAGACATTTATCGTCGAAAATGAATTCAATGTCTTTCATCAAAAGGCGAGTTAATGGTTTGGTTATCTTAGAGAAGTCTTTGATGAAACGTCGGTAGAAACCAACGTTTCCAAGAAAGCTTCAGACTTCCCTAACTGTCTTTGGTGGTTGAAGGTTTTCTATAACCTCTATCTTGGCTTTGTCAACCTCAATGCCTCTCTCAAATGCTATGTGTCATAATACTATACCTTCGGTGACCATGAAATGACATTTCTCCCAGTTTAGAACTAGGTTTACTTCCACGCATCTTTTCTAGAATTCTTTCAAGGTTAGCTAAGCAGTTTTTAAAACTAGACCCGCATATCGAGAAATCGTCCATAAAAACTTCCATGATCTCGTCGAGGAAATCAGTGAAGATTGACATCATACAACATTGGAAAGTAGCCGAGGGATTGCAAATTCTGAATGGCATTCGTCGATAGACAAACGTTCTATAAGGGCATGTAAAGGTTATTTTCTCTTGATCATCAGGATGAATGGGAATTTGGAAAAATCCTGAGTATCCATCTAAATAACAAAAGTAAGAATGTCTTGTTAAACACTTAAGCATTTGATCTATGAATGGAATATGTAAATGATCTTTCCAAGTTACTTTGTTCAACTTTCTATAGTCGATACACATACGCCAACCATTTTCTATATGTTTTGCGACTTGTTCTCCTTTCTCGTTTTGCACAACTGTGACACCTCCTTTCTTCGGTACCACATGTACAGGGCTCACCCACTTACTATCAGAAATTTGATAAATTATCCCAACTTCTTGTAATTTCAGCTCCTCCTTCTTTACTACGTCACTCATTATAGGATTTATCCTTTTTTGATGTTCTCTAGAGGGTTTAGAATCCTCTTCTAGCATAATTCGGTGCATGCACATGGACGGACTTATCCCTTTGAGATCAGATATGTTATAACCAAGGGTTGCAAGATACTTTCTCAAGACATCTAAGAGTTGATTTGTTTCGTCACTATTTAAGGTAGCGCTTACTATAACAGGACGATTTAGTTCTTCATATAAAAACTCGTATCTCAGATTCTTAGGTAGCTCCTTAAGCTCTATTGATGGTTTCTTAGGACCTGGTATATGGTTCGGGGTAAGTGCTAAGCATTCATAAAGATTTTCATCTATATAAGGTTCCATAAATTCGTCGTCCTCCAGGATGGGAGTCGATGGTAACTTAATTGTTTCACTGGGTTCTTCTTGGTCTAACTCTCTTATGCACTCATCGATAATATCGATGGCACAACATGAGTCATCAATGGTAGGTGCCATTAAGAATTTGGATAAGATAAATTCTACTTTCTCATCACCTACTTCGAAAGTCATCTTTCCTCTCATGACATCTATTATAGCTCCAGCTGTCGATAAAAAGGGTCTACCTAGAAGGATATGGATTTTATCGTCTTCCTTAATGTCCATAACGACAAAGTCAGTCGGAATGTAAAGTTAACCGATTCTAACTGGTATGTCTTCTAAGATACCTATAGGGTATTTAACTGACCTATCGGCCAATTGAAGGGACATTCTAGTCGGTTGCATGTCTCCTAGGTTTAGTCTATTACAGACGACTAAAGGAATTAAGCTCACGCTGGCTCCTAAGTCCAGGAGGGCTTTATCGATGACATGACTTCCTAAAACACAAGGTATAGAAAAACTTCCAGGGCCTTTCTCCTTTTCAGCTAATTTGTTTTCAGCAATAGAGTTGCATTCTAAAGGTTTAGGGTCATCAAGTCTACGTTTGTTGGTTAAGATGTTTTTAAGGAATTTAGCATAAGATGGTATTTGGGTGATGGCTTCGGTGAAAGGAATCTCAACGTGGAGTTTCTCGATCACTTTTACAAACTTTTTGTATTGGTTGTCTAATTTGGTTTGTTTAAGTCCTTGCGGGTATGGGATAAATGGTTTATAAGGAGGGGGTGGTATATAAACTTGGTTCTCCTTAACCCTTTCCTTATCTTTAACTTCTTCTTGTTTTTCAGGTTCTACACTCTCCTCATTTTGTTTCTCAGGTGTGGCTACAACATTTTTCATTAGTTGTTCTGGTATCTTTAACCTGGGATCTTCTGGTCCATTATAAGCGGTTCCACTCTGTAGGGAAATAACGTTAGCATGCCCCTTGGGGTTAGGTTGAGGTTGTCTAGGAAATTGTCCTCCTGGCGTAGCCTGAGCAGCTTGTTGTTGAGCTACTTGAGAGATTTGGGTTTCAAGCATTTTGTTGTGGGTTTCCACATAATCGACTTTGGTGCCTAATTGAGTAATCAACTTGTTTATGTGAATGTTTTGGTTCATGAATTCTTGGTTTTGTTGAGTTTGGGCTGAAATAAAGCTCTCCATGATTTTCTCAAGATTTGATTTCTAAGGAGCAACTTGCATAGGCTGTGTCGGTCTTTGGGCTTGAAAACCTTGAGGTCTTTGAGGTGCAGAATTCTGATTAGGGTTATTGTTTTTATAAGAATAGTTTGGATGGTTCCTCCATCCAGGATTGTAAGTATTTGAAAAGGGGTTTCCTTGGGCATAATTGACATGATATGGGGTTGGTTCAACTAAGAGGCTACATTCAGCAGTTATATGTCCTGGGGTTCCATAGATTTCGCATCTGGGTTGCACTGCAGCTACGGTAGCTGTAGGGTTAACATACATACTTTCAACCTTTTGAGCAAGGGCGTCCATTTTAGCTTTCATCATGTCTAGGCAACTGACTTCATATATACCTCCTTCGGGCTCCTTCTTCTCCAATGATGTTAGTTCCGTCCCCCATTGGTAATGGTTTTCTGCCATATCTTCAATGAGAGCACAAGCTTTGGGGTAAGGTTTGTTCATCAGTGCACCACCGGCGGCAGCGTCAATGGTCATCTTTGTGTTATAGAGAAATCCACTGTAGAAGGTGTGGATAATCAGCCATTGTTCTAAACCATGGTGTGGACAGGCTCTTAATAGTTCTTTATATCTTTCCCAAGCATTGAAAAGAGATTCGCCGTCTTGCTGGGTAAATCTAGTGATTTGGTTTCGTAGGATAGCGGTCTTACTTGGTGGAAAATATCTATCAAGGAAAACTTTCTTTAGGTAATTCCATGTGGTTATTGAATTGGGTGGAATGAAATCTAACCATGATCGTGCTCTATCTCTGAGGGAAAAAGGAAATAGTCTTAGACGTATCGCCTAAGGAGGATAACTATTGGCTTTTAGGGTATCCTCTAATTGGATAAGAACTTTTAAATGTTGGTTCGGGTTCTCAGTAGGGAGACCTGTGAACTGGTTTTGTTGCACTAATTGTAACATAGCGGGTTTCAACTCAAAGTTATGAGCTGCGATAGCTGGGTTTACTATAATTGAATGGGGCTCTTCGTTAGAAGGTAAGGAGAAGTCCTTAAGAGGCTTTTGGTTTTGTTCTTCGGCCATAGCTCTTCTAATCTTTTGGACTAAAAGACGTGCGCGTGCGTATCTTTCGGGTTCTTATATTGGATCTACTAAGTTTCTGGTACTGCGAGATCTTTGCATTTACTAGTAAACTGAAAAAGGAAAATAAAATACCTAAATCTAGACGGCGTAACAGCAGAGTACGAAAATTTGACGAAGTTGTTCCCCGACAACGGCGCAAAAAACTTGATCGCGTCACAGAGTCAGTGCCTTCCGCAAGTATATGGATTACGTCAGAGTAATATAAAAGTTTATCGTTCCCACAGTGAGCAATGTTAAGCCATCAATAACTATTGTTACAGAGTTATATTTTAAGCTAATCAAACAGGATTTGCAAAGTGCACAGAAAGTAAATAAGGTAAAATAAATTCAGAGAAACAATGCTGAAATGCAATTCACATCGATCAAACAATACTCCTATCGTATCTAAATAGAATTACTTATGGGGAAATATTTTCTTCCTTGAAAAAGATATAATTAAAAAGGAACCGCCGCGTTAGCGTAATTGGAACCATATTTGACCTCTAATCTATACCAGCCGCTCACGCTGCACCGGTCGCATCTTGCGTTAAAGTGAAAAATCCTTTTTTATATAACTACCTCTAAGACTCAGTTAAAAAGTGCTTTTGATTCGAAACTTTTAACACAAAAGGGTTTCCGGTATATGCTCGGCCAACTGGATCTTAAACCTATGAACGCTTTCGAAAATAGTTTTAAAATCACTTTCTAATAATATTAAACTTTCCTAATTGATCAACAAAGTGCTTCCGCCGTGTTTCTTAATAAAAAACTAACCAATTTTTATCTTAAATGTCGGACGGCTTTCGATCTTACTCGACGTAATCACAGATCTACTTACGTAATATCCGATCAGATAAACCACAGAAAAATTGCATTAAAACCAAAACAACCCCTAAAGCATTCCTACAGACACAACATACAGAGTATCGTCGAAACGACGATCCTCACATTCCCGCACTAAAGATTTAGCTGGGCATGACTACGGCAAACAACATAACATGTAATTGATTATCGGAATAAGTCATTTAGGGAAAAACGTGTTAAGTGTGGAATTGGTTTTGAAAAGGTAACGACATAACCAATAAAATAAATCAAAGTAAACGTGCGAGACAATAGAGAAATTAAAACATAAGGATTAAATAAAGGCAGTGCGAGAAATAAATAAAAGTAAAGACAATGCGGGAAATAAACGAAAGTAAATGCGATGCAAGATAAATAAATAATAAAAATTGCGAATGAATTAAAAACCTACTCCAAATCAGAGACTTGAATCTGGTACAAGACTGGTAAAGAAAAATAACAGGAAGCTTCTACTTTACGATTGCTCCACACTCGCTCACAACAATGGTGCGATAATTCCTCGATGTGATGAATTATCGCTTTTACAAAATGAATCTATGCCTATGCTGTGACTAAGAGTGGATGCCTAAAAGATGAGAAACTAGGTCTTATTTATTGTGCAACATTGCCTTGGACGTCAAGTTGGGCCTTCAAAATTCGTGGGAGAGAAATCCTCTGGTCTTGGCTTCAACCTCTCAACCGCCCTTGACCGACTCTATCTTTATGAAGATGGTGCTCACCACCAAGGCATGGCGTCCACCATGTGTGTAAAAGGCGGTGGATGTGGTCTTCTGGCTGTGGGAGAAACTCTACACCTCTTGGCTACCCCCATGGCCAACACCACGTGGAACGCCATGTGTGTAATTAACCCTAAAATCTTAGTTTTTCGCCCATTTCGCTTCGTTTCTTCGTGAAAGACTCTCATTGGTCAATGTACCTAAAAATAAGACAAAACACAAACATAATGCAAGAAAATAAAAATTAAATGATAATAAACATGTGCAATCCGAGTCAAATACGCAGTGTGTTTCAGTGTTATCAGTATTTAAAATAAAAATAAAAAAAAGGACGTAATGAATTAAATTAGATAAATCAGAAGAAAAAAATTAAAAAAACAATGTAAAGATAACATGCAGAAAAATCATGTACCATATAAAATCAAAATTCCAAATGACCAAATGCGCAATCAAATCAAAATTCAAACAACAAAAACTAAAATTACGTCAAACACAATATTCATGAGGTAGGAAAGAAGACGAAGTTAACAATCTGGTGTGTCGTGACCAATCCAATCAGCTTCCACCCTTATTTTCTTTCACTTACTTCTTCGGTGCGAGATTTTGCTTCTATCTGGATTGCTGAGGGTTAGGGTTTAGGTGTTGATTTTCTTCAGTGTGAGGTAAATCAACTTAGGGTTTATGTATGTGATTTCTCTGTGAATTGTGGATAAAAAAAATGTGTAGAAACTGATGTCTATTTATAATGTGAAAAGACTAGGTTAAAAGACAAAACAAGGAAAAATAATAAAATAAAATAATATTAGATATTATCTGATTTTTCTTGATCAACAAGTTGATAAATTTTTACTAATCGGAAGCCATTATGACAAAGTATGACCAATTAGAAGCAAGTTTGCCAAAATGTGACCAATAAGAATACATGAATGACAAATTGTGACATATTTTTATATTTTTATTTTTTTGTTGCTATTTTATGTATAAAACAATGAATTAAATGGAAAATTAATATATATATTTTTAAAAATGCCTAAAAATAAAAACGAAAATTATATTAAAAAACAAAAAAAAATCATCATTTAACTTATTGACATTTTTTTAATAAATAACCAAAATAAAAAGGAAAACAGTAAGATTCAAACACGTGACCATGTACTTGACATTCTTGGACACTTACCAATTAAACTGACTGACACTTTTGATTTTTTTCCTTTTATAAAAATGCTAAAAATAAAAGATAATAAAAAACAAGCGGACAAAATTTAGGGTACGACATTTGGGTTTCTACAAGACAATCATCATGAGAGCATTAAATGCCACACACGTCTACTTACCACTAAACAATCTATAATATAAGAAAATTAGATGTTGTGAAAAACTCTAAATTACCCTTTCTTTTTAATCTGCCACCTCATCAAAATGAGGACAATTTTGGTCCAAAATTTACTTTTTGTGATCAAACTAACCGTAATACCCCATATTATTTAAATGCTCAATTGGATATCAGACGAGATCAGATGAGTATTTATGCGCTCTATCTTTGGTAAATTAGATTAATGGAATCCTCTAAGTACTTTAAGTATTGACATTTGGGATCAATAGAGCAACTAGTGAGCTCTGAAGAGATCAATTATTTTATTAAAGAGACGAATTAATAGTTATTAGTTCAAGAAAGTATATTAAGGTAACTCTAATAATTGATCAATTGGTTGGAGACGACAAAATATCAATTGGAGATATTTTACTCTATTGGATTATATTATATAATATTGGTATTATATATATATATATATATGTTAGAAAAAGAGAAAGAAAAGAAGAAGAAGATAGTAAGAAGGAGAAAAAGTAGAGAAGAGGAAAAAGCCATGGAAGAAGAAGAAAAGCTTATGGATCATCATCATCTTCTTCAACCTCCTCTTCGATTATCAAGTGGGTTCTAGATAGAAGCTTTAAGTTCTAGAGTTAGAGATGATTTTTAGCTTAAGTTATATTTTGTGAGAAAAATGCTTATTTTGCAAATCGATGAAATCTAACGGATAAAATGAGCTATAAATTGTGTAGTATGATCAATATATGGGTGGAATCATCCGTTGATAATTGTTATGATGTTTGATCATGATTAGAATGAGTTTGAGATGGAAAGGTATGATTAAAAACAAGTTTTTTTGGTTCTGAGCCAAGAGTAACCGGTTACAGCATATGTGCTAACCGGTTACCCTTTGAAAAAAATGCCATCCTGCGCAGAAAATGAACGCAGTAACCGGTTACCGTGTGGGACGTAACTGGTTACCAAAATGTGCCTCTAACTCTCATTTTGATTCTGTGTGAATAGTGACAACAGAGTAACCGGTTACAACATATGTGCTAACCGGTTACCACTATTTAATTTTTCAAAAATATTTCTAAAATTCATATCTTTTGACTCGGGTGTCCGATTTAAGCGTTCTTTATATCGATGTAAAGCTATGACAATCCTCTACCCAATAAAAAGTGAAAATTATGGGTATGATGCGTGATAAATTATTTAGTGGAAATGAAAGAAAATAATGTTTATACGATATGTTGTAAATCCATATCTTTTGGACCGTGTTTCCGATCGAGGAGTTCTTGGTACCGATGGAAAGCTACGGAGATATTCTACACAATGAAGGTGTAAAATGTCGGTTTTGATGCCCGATTAAATAATCAGAGGAAAACCCAAAACGTGTATTTATTATGTTTATTTGAGAAAGGCAAAAGAGGCCTAGAGATATTGAATGCAATTTTGATTGATTCACTATATGTGTTTATTATACAATTGTAATATGCTTTGCATAACTTATGATTGCATTATTGTATGAAATTTTAAAATGTGCGAATTGTATTATGCTATGTATAATTAATTGCTGTTGAACATAATCGAGAGAATATGCATGCTTAAAATGAATTAGGAAGAGTGAGAAAACTTACTCCGAAACAAGTGTTAGATCCTAGAGATGTAACTAGGACTTGGTAAAGGTTTAAAGGGCAATGCTTATGCATCGATACTAGAAGAGTGTCTTTGGTAAGTAGTTGTCAGTGGAGGATTGTAATTCCTCCGGTTTGTAACTTATCCCTTAATAAATATTAGTGACCCATGTTTAATCCTCTGGTGTAGGATGGCCGGTGAAAGTATTTATTAAGTATGTATCCCTTAATAAATATTAGTGACCCGTGTTTAATCCTCTGGTGTAGGATGGCCGGGGAAAGTATTTATTAAGTAAGTAACCGTGACCCGTATTTAATCTCTTTGAGCGGGATGGCCGGGGAAAGTTACTTAGTGGTTGGTACCATGACCCGTGTTTAATCTCTTTGAGCGGGATGGTCGGGGAAAGTACCAATTGTAGATAGCCGTGACCCATGTTTAATCTCTTTGAGCGGGATGGCCGGGAAAAGTTATCTACGTTAAGGATCCGTGACCCGTGTTTAATCTCTTTGAGTGGGATGGCCAGGGAAAGATTCCTTAACTAGTTGTAGTTTTGTGTATGGTGCGATTGTTTCTCTAGTCAGAAATGTTTGAACTCAAGGTCTAGTTCCTTTCCCCCGACCTGAGTTATGCTATAAGATAGAACCCTGTAAAGCCGAGAGAATCCATAAGATAGGGAACTCACTGAGATTTGATGTATCTCACCCCACTATTGTTGATTATTTTCAGGAGGTAATTGCAGGTTTGATTTACAAGTGGAGCTATGCTTGGATGTTTCAAGAGAAGCTTAGTTGAGCTTATTCTGCTGTGTATTTGTTGTATACAATTGAGGATATTGTATATTGATCTTAGTTTTTATTGTTTTGGCTAGTTTCCATATCTTGTACCATAGATTGTATTATGTTTTTAGAAATGGTCAAGTATGTGAATTATGCCATTAGGCACTTATGATTGTGTCAGTACCAAATAAAACATTTGTATGGTATTATTCTAGATAAATATTATACAGGGCGTTACACTAATAAATGAGACTGGTTTGTTGATTTTGTTATGCAATATTATGTCTCTTTTTGTTGTATATAAACTGGTTTTGTTGTTTTGTAGTTGAAACCCAACCATTGAAATCCAACTTTATAACTTTATGAACTACTATTACCTTCCAACACGTCACATCAGGTTTTTTTCAAAAAAATCTACCAAAAGATCACACTGGTCCTTCACTTCTTCTTCTCAACTCTATTCAGATCTCTCACTTCTCTCTTCTCTCTCTCTCTGCCTTTTCAACTCTTTTTCAATATTTCTCTCTCTGCCTTTTCAACTTTTTACAGATCTCTCACTTCTTCTTCTCACATCATTTCCACCATCTTATCCTTCTCTCTCACACACCCCTTCATTCTTCTAGATTTTACTTTCGATTGGGAACCTGTTCCATCACCAACTTCTTCTTCCAAGCCTTTTATTATCTAATGTAAGGCATGTTTACTTTTTTGACTAACATGTTCTATTTTTTTTATTTGTTCATATGAGGAATTTCCTCCACACCTATAAATTGTTATTACAATTTTCTTTTTTGATTTACAATAGGTGACAAGATTATACATCAAGTTTTACAAATCTCATGGATGGGTCAAGTGACAGATTTGTTCTTATGCATTCAAGTAACAAATCTCAGAGATGGGTCAAGTAACAGATATGTTCTTATGCATTCAAGTAACAAATCTCAAAGATGGGTCAAGTAACAGATCTATTCATATTTTTTTTCTTTCAAAATCATTATCTTTTTTTTCCTTTCTCTTTCTTTACCTTTTTTAAATATATTTCCCTTTTGTTTTATCAGGATGTAGATAGATCTGGAGATACAAAGAAGAAAACATGTATCAACTTCTTTATATGTTTTGATGTTCTTCCTCCATCTTTGATTTTTTTTTTAATTTAGTTTTCTTAACTCAAGGATGAATAAAATGAACTAAAAATTTTACCTGGGAAATTTCAATATGCTGTGACTTTTCCTGTGAAATGTGGTATTATCTGCGAATTTAGCTGTTTTACCTGCGATTTTTGACTACGATTATTTTCTGCGACTTTTTCCTACGACTTTACCTATTAAATTAATTACCCACGAATGTTTTAGCTGGGAACAGAAAATAGTAGGAAGAATCGCAGGTAACACGATTTTTGCGGAAATTTTATCTAAATCCGCAGGTAAATCCGCAGGAAAACCGACTATATCTAGTAGTGTGATGTGTGATGCAAATTTAAATTTTATAGCATGAAAGTAGAGTGTTAGAGATAGAAATATGACAAACAAGAGTTATCCTTGTTCATCCAAGAGTTATACTTCACTACAACAAGTTTGCCAACTACAATTTTTTTTTTTGTCATTATATCCGTTTGTATTGACTTTATATATTTATTTAATACACTTCATGATTGTTTTTGCTTAGATATTTGATTCAATATGTCATCTTTGTATGCCGATTAAGATGTTTTGTGTACATAATCAATCTCTTACGCATCTTACTTTTTCTATGCAAACCGTTTTCAAACTCTAATAAATTTTTAAATTTAAACTATCTTTTTAAATCAGTCAAATTTTATTTGGGAGGTATATTCACCCTCCCTTACACCGCTGTATTCTCTCTCAATATATTATGTATCGTAACATGTACTTTCGATTAATTCCTACATGTTAAATCTCTCTGATCTCAGTGAACGTTGGAATGTTAACTGTACACCTCAGTTTTCTTCATTGGAAACTCATGTCGCCACACTGGAGAGCTTCTACGGCAATCTCTTATGGCCGTCTTTAAGGGCGTGCAAGGCGGATTACCGCACGGGGCCTCAAATTTGTTATAGTTAACTTGTGACTAAATAGGGCCTCAAAAATATTTATAATGGTTAAACAATAGTTAGATAGGGTCTCTATTTGTTTTTTTATGATTAAACTACAACTACTCTACACAGGACCTCTGAAAAAATTGGGATAGCTCTGATTTCTATCAACACTTTACCGAATTTCTTGTTCCACGCTAGAATAAGTTTTTTATTTTATTTTTAAAACATGAAGAGGAAGAGGAAGAATCATCATAAAACACATATTTGTAATCTCTCACTAAATATAACTTTCTTTTTAGTGTTTGGTTTGAAATAGGACTATCACTACAACATGATTATAAATAAAATATACCCAATCCAACTTATTTATTCTTAGTAAAGTATATGCATACACAAATGAGCCTTTATTCCATGATATAATACATGTACCCTTTACCTTCTTTCATGATATTTACATGTTCAATAGTTATTCAAAAGCAAGTGTATATACGTAAACACACCACAGAAATAAACTTCATCATTCTTTCTGGAAAACAACAGGGAGTGCACCACCGTCCAAGGCCAACAGAATCTTGCCATTCTCACGAATAACACCAACAGTCCCACATTCAAACTTACAACTGGGGCATACCTCTGCAGGGCACCATTGGATGTTATAGATGCCTCTAGTTTGTGTCGGCACAATCCTAAAGAAGTTACCATATGATCCAGCTGAACTGTCATCCCTTCCAGTTATAATCAACCTCCTTCCACTCGTAGCGTCTTTCTCACCCACTCTCCATTCTGTGGACTGCGCGCAACTTGTGGAAGCTACGAATGTTACTCTCAAGTCTCTGTCAAGAAGCACATCGTCCTCATCATGACGGGGGACAAAAGGTCTGAATACAACCGGCAACCCCTGTCCCAAGTCAGTGGTGACAAGACCAACTTGCAGAGGGCATGGCGCATTTCCAGTGATCAATGTGGAACCTCCTCCATTGCCTGTGATAGCAGGCCGGATGAAGTATTCCTCATCGTCCTCAACTGCGTCGCCACTTGTGTCAATCACAGTTTGGGCTATTGATGTTGTAGCCATCAAAAGCCATACATGAGCAAGGATCACTACGGTGAGGACTCTATTTGACATTATGGATTAATCTTACTGGCTCACACTTAAAGGTTATATGCAAGAGAACTTAGGCGTTTTGTGTTTTTGCTTTTGATTGCTAGGCAAGGTATTTATAGCACTAATCATGATACCATCGAACGAATAGCGTGATTCATGAATAAACAAAACTCCAGTTAAATAATTTACATGAATTTCCATGTTGCACGCTTGCTTTGTAACTCCTACCGAACAAATTAAATAATCAATATTTACCAGGAATGGATGAATAAAAGTAAGCATAATATTTTACTTTGTTTCTATCGCATGGTTTTGATATGCTGGAAATGGTGAATTTATTCCTAGTTTGAATCGTCCAACTAATGAAGTATATGTAGTTGCGTACACAAACCAAAATCTACATGCATGCTAAAACACTTTTGTCTCTTTCATTGTTTTCCTTCTGTCACTAAATTAATAAATTATTAAACAAACAAAATGTTGCATTTCTTGCCCCGGTGTTTTTCTTTTACACTTAATATATATCATTAATAAAAAACGGATAAATACATGTTGGAATATATCAATAAAAATTTGAAAATTAGTTAAAGATGGAGTCATCCTTGCTAAAACATGAACGATTTCATTAGCTTGTTTCCTAATGAAATTAATATAAGAGTTTATAAAATAATGTGCTAGTAACCATTTACATTCTTTGATAATCTCGTCAAACTTTGACAAATTTTGTTGTTGGCTATTTACATTATCTCCTACGCTTTTTGAATCTACCTCAAAATATACTCCACCCAAATCGAGCTCATGTACTCATTTGATGGCTACTAGAAGGCCTAAAGCCTCTCCCGTATCAACCTCACTAATAGGTGATACCCACTCTATTCAAGCTACCACAAATTGTCCCTCTTCATCTCGAATTCAAATCACTACGCCAAAAATATGTTTAGACAGCACCTAAAAGACAGCGCTTTTATACAAAAGCGCTGCTAAAAAGAATAAAAAAATTTTGCTAAAAAAAAGCGCCTTAAAAGAAAGGCTTTAGAAAGCGCTTTTCAAAAGCGCTGTAAAAGACTGCCACCTTAGACCACCTTAGAAAGCGCTTTCCAAAAAGCGCTGCTATAGGTATTACTTTAGAGAGCGCTTTTAAAAAGCACTGTCTAAAGGCCATCTTAGAAAGCGCTTTCAGAAAGCGCTATTATAGGGCTCTAATTATTTTCACTTTAGAAAGCGCTTTCTAAGGAAAAACGCCCTCTAAAGTCATTTACTAATTAAAATATAAAACAATTCTAAACATTTTCAGAGACACTTCTATTCATTTTCTCTCTCGACCGTTTCTCTAAACCCTTGCCGTCGTTCTTGCATGCCATTATTGCCGTCGTTCTTTGCCGTTGCCCTTGCCGTTACCGTCACTGTTGCCATTATCGTCGTTCTTGCATTCAGTTCCCGTTCGAAACTCTCATTTGTTCTTCAGTTCAGGTATTCTTCAGTTTCCATTATCGTCCTTCGTTCTTCTTTGTGAGCAATATTTAACAACTCTAGCTTATTGAATGTCATTGTTAGAAAAATAATAATAATATTGTCGAAAAATGTTCTGTTTGTTCTCAATATTCAGTTTGCATTACTTCCTTCGTAGAAAAATGTTCAAGATACTGCTGTTGCTTCTCAGTAACTTGGACGATAAGCATATCACATGTTTGATGTAATGCCACACAGAGAATGACTTGTTCTGTAATCAGTCATATATATTAATAGTATTTTTCATTCTATTTTTCCATAATATGCAACCTTGTTTTGTTTAAATTATAGAATCAGAGAAAATTAGGGAAATTCTTAGGGTATTTACTGTGATATGAATAGAGTTTTAAGAATGTAACCAATGTCTAGTTTTAATCAAGAATGAGTCACTATTCTTTGATAACAATTATGTTGCATTTGTTGTGGTTGCATATTTTTCCAGTGTGATTCGTTGGCTACAGTGTTGCTGAGTCAATGTGACTAATTCTTTTGTTGCTTTTAAATGTTGGTATTTGACTGTTATTCCTTTTTTGGTTAGAATGTGATTCAAACATTTGCTTACCACTTATACAAGTGATACTGCTTATTTTCGAAATAGATTCTTCATAGATGAATGATGATAGCTGAGTCAATTTGACTAATTCTTTTGTTACTTTTAAATGTTGGTATTTGTCTGTTATTCCTTTTTTTGGTTAGAATATGATTCAAACATTTGTTAGAATGTAATTTACATCTCTAAAGGTAATTAGTTGTTCTCTCTCGCCACTGTAATTATATATAACTTATATCATTCAATGGATTATGGATTTTTATATTTGTCATTTAATTTTTGTTTTTTTCTTTCTTACAGGTAAACTGTCTAATAACCAGGAAGACACCCACGAGACACTTGATACACAGGAAGCTCAGAATGAAGCTTCGAATGTAGAACTTGAAATAAAAAGAGGAAAAACCATTATGAAGAGAATCATCCGTGCTAGAGATAAAGGGATGAGATTTGATGTACATTGGAGTGACCAGAACCAACTAGTTGAGCCTAACGGTTCAATGTTGTCTTCATACATTGGTTCACTTGTCCGTCAGCACATTCCAATCACTAGTGATAATTGGAGGAGTAAATCGTTGGATGCTGGTAAAGAAAAGATATGGACTGAGATACAGGTACTTACCAAATATGATTGATGTTATTAGATTTCTGTTGACGATTAAGTCTTTAATTTACTTATACTAACACACTTTATGTTTATATGTGTGTGTTTTTTCGTAGAGGTCCTTTAATATTGAAGAAAGCCGGAAAAAGTATTGTCTTCAATTGGCCGGAAAGAGACACAGAGGGTTTAGAGCCTTATTATCAAACAAATATCTTAGGGATGAGGACAAAATTTTTGTTGAAGCAGAACTTCCATCGTTGTATGCGGATGTGATTACACCGGAAGAATGGGGCATTTTTGTAGACAAACGGAAAACCGAAGAATTCAATGTAATGTTATCTTGTCATGTCTATTGATTGTATTATATATTTGTTTCATTAGTTTGTTTTGATATGACTTAAAATTTTTTATCCAGAAATTGAGTGCCATTAATCGCGAAAGAGCATCAAAACCCGCATATCCATACAGAAAAGGGCGTTTGGGATATGCACGGTTACAACAAAAATTGGTAAGTATATATTAATGCTATGATTTTATTAATTGTATTATTGTGTTATAATTGATGAACTTATTATTTAACTAAATGTGTAGTTAGAAGAGTCTAAAAGTGAAGAATCATCACTTCCGGACCATGTTTTGTGGAAGGAAGCTCGCGTGGGTAAGGGTGGAGCTGTTACAGAAGATGTTCAACATGTTTATGAAGAATGTGTAAGTATAACATTATGTCTCAAAGTTAATTGAAATTTTATTAAATTATAATTAATTTTTAATCCCCACTAATAATTTTCGATATGTCAATGAATTTCAGGAGAATCTATCTAAATCCATACCCGCAGATGAGGATGATTGCAGGAGCATTCTTAGTCGAGTACTAAATGTTCCTGAGTATCCCGGTCGGGTGAGAGGTAAAGGATTTGGTGTGACTCCATCATCCTTGTATAAGCAATCAAAGAAAAACAATTCCACCACCCAAGAAATCATGCAAACTGTGATTGCACTACAAGCGCAAGTCCAAGCATTGCTGCAGGATAAAGAGAGATATGAGGCGAAAGGCGCGGTTCCGGTTTGAAAGATGCTAGGGACAAAGCTAGTATCAATTCTCCAAATAAAATTCCCGAGGTAATTAGCACATATTTATTTTAATTAAATTAACACATTTATTTTAATTGACCTTTATACATATTAACAGTTACATATTTATTATTGCTTCAGGGCATTTCATCTTGCCAGTTGTATTTGTCGTTTCCGACTTATCGCATGGTTGGCAAGGGAAAAGTGCATAACTTTGTGGGAGCGTTACTTCACCATCATCCGCTCCCACAAGGTTATCTGAAAGTGTCGGTTGATATCACTTTAGATACGGATGCGTTACTACCGATACCAGACTCGGTTTCAGAGGTTACATTGCTGCGGGATGCAATAGGTTCGTTTGTTGCATGGCCGTTAGACCTCATTTCCATAGGTGATGAGGTATGTTGAAAACCATTACGAATCTCTTAGTATTCAAATGTCAATTCTGAACGATTATGAAAATCATTCTGAACCATTACTTACATTTTTTTACATGGTAATGTTAGACTCCTACAAATCCCGCAGCAAAGAATAAAGGGGTTTTGCGGCAAAACGAGTCTGTTGAATCACAGAGAGAGGTAGCTTTTAAGTGTTATTCTATTATCCGAATTCAAAAGTTTCAAGATTTTCTACTTTACCTAACTTATATGATTGTTAGGTTCCTGCTCAACCTTCACAACAGACCGACAAGAAAAAAGCTCCTACAAGGACCGTGAAGGAAAAAAGACCTCACTTTCAGACGTGTCTAGAAACACTTATGTCAATGTCAGATTTGATGCAAGGTTCTATTCGTCAAATCAACATGGACGAAGGTGTTTTTGGTTTTCCTCATTCCGAGATAATCGGAAAAGAGGACATGGAGCAGGTTTTCAATCATACTGAATTAGGCATCGGTGTTATGCATTCATACATCTGGTACTCCAATCAATCTATTATTTATTTAGTTGAACAATTTATTTACACATTTCAATGATAATAGTCTAATGTTTATTATGTTTTTATTTAAGGTGCATGTATGAAAAATTCATGCAGGGGACGGATTTGTCAAACAAATTCCGTTTTTTCTGTTGCAACATTGTTAATGCACCCAGAATTGATATGAATGCAGCAGAAGTAAGAGGCCACTTACTTGACAGATTTATGGCCAGCAACACAGAAAGTCTATTTCTTTTACTGTATAATACTGGAAACGGGTAAGATTTTCATTCTAATTTCATTATAATCTTTAATTTGTATCTTTTGCGTAGAAATTATCCATCTAAACTTTTGTTATATTTTACAGTGGACACTGGCTGTTGGTTGCCATTAATCTTGTAAGAGAAGTGGTATATTATCTTAATTCATTGGATACCGATTGATCCACGTATCAAAATATGAAGGATGTGGTTGACACGTAAGTGAGATTGTTTGAAATATTCGTGTGTATTTGTATATTTAATTATTTCTGTGACATTGTTCTAAGTTTACGTTTTTCTTTTATAGAGCTATACTAGTGTACCATGCACAAAGAGAGATTCGAGTAGCACGGGCTAGAGCAACTAATGTTACATGGGTCAAAGTGGAGGTATATTAATTTTCCAATGTTGCTTATTAGTGATGCTACTTGATAACACAAAACATCTATATATTATTTCTTATTTAATTTGTTTGTCTATGTGTAGTGCCATCGTCAGCGTAATGGCATATACTGCGGGTACTTCGTTTTGAGGTTCATGAGAGAAATCATTCAAATGGAACAATTGGAGATTCCTATCATGGTATGTATGGATTTATAACTTAGGATTTATTTTAATATTTATCGGATATGTCATATAATTTATTATTTTTAACTAAATAATGTGTATTTTGTTTTGTTATGTAGTATTTCGAAGATATGGTGTGTTCTTGTTACACAAGGAAACAATTGAATTATATTACGGAAGAATTGTGCGAATTTTTTCTTCTAAGAAGATTTCTTTGAATGTATAGTTTTGTGAATGTAAATTTTAGTTTTGTAAATATAAGGAAATTCTGTTGCAAGAAGAATTCTGTTGTAAATTCTAGTTTTGTGAATAGAAGGAAATTCTGTTGCAAGAATTCTGTTGTAAGAATTCTGTTGTAAATTCTAGTTTTGTGAATAGAAGGAAATTCTGTGTTTATTGAAATGTATATGAATTCTGTTGTTGCAAGAATTCTATTTATTGAAATGTATAAGAATTCTGTTGTTGCAAGAAATTCTATAAGAAATGCAGGTTTGAAACTATGCAGGTTTCTGCATAAAAAAAAAGGCTAAAATGGGATTTTTTATACGTAGAAAAAATCAATAAAATTATAGGTATACTTTAGAGAGCGCTTTTAAGGAAAAAGCGCTCTCTAAAGTCCCCTTTAGAGAGCGCTTTTAGGGAAAAAGCGCTCTCTAAAGGTATATAAAAAAATCATTTTCCGTATACATTAGACAACGCTTTTCAAAAGCGCTGTCTAAAGTCCCCTTTAAAGAGTGCTTTTAGGGAAAAAGCGCTCTCCAGAGGTATATAAAAAAATCATTTTCCATATACATTAGACAGCGCTTTTCAAAAGCGCTGTCTAAAAGCACCTTTAGAGAGCGCTTTTGAAGGAAAAAGCGCTTTCTAAAGTATATAAATTTTTTTTTTTAAATTTTAAACGTATACTTTAGACAGCCTTTTTAAAAGCGCTGTCTAAAGTCCCCTTTTAGAGAGCGCTTTTTCATAAATAAAAAAGCGCCGTCTTTACCTACGACAGCGCAGGCTTACACAGCGCTTTTAAGCGCTTTTATAGGGGAAAAAAAGCGCCCTCTTTTCCCTCTTTTCCCGTAGTGAATACATATACCTACCTTGTTAAAAGCCGTTGAGAAAGATGCATCTATGTTATATTCTAGACGACTCACAGAAGGCTTTCTCTAAGTATTGTTCATAGGGGTTTCATTTTGTACAGAGAATCTCGCTTTGTGATATTGAGAAGTTCTCCATCCCAATATGATGTATACCTACCCTCTTCATTCTTTCTTACATAAGAGAAACGATTACAATTTGTTTCTGCTGACTCTTTAATATGATTCTAAATATGATTATTCCTACGCTTCCAAATGCTCCAAATAATAGTTGATATTAAAGCTTGCTAGTCTTGACTTAATCCCTGTAAAAAGAGAAGACAATAGATGTGAATGGGATGTTATCTCTCGCCACCTGTTGAATAATAGGCCTAAATCCCACTAGTTCCCAACACGCAAAACTTTTTGGACAATAGAAGATAAGTTGTTTATCATCTTATAATCCTTCTCCACAAACACCATAATAGGTCATGCGTTGAACACCTTTATTTATCAACCGCATTCTAGTTGCCACACAGTTCCTACAAATTCACCAAAGAAAATATTTTACCTTTGGAGGGGTTTTTAGTTTTCAAATGAGTTGCCAATTCTCATGGACCCTGAGATGACTTGTTACAATAGCCTCTTCTACGCAATAACAATAGGCAATGCGAACTGTATACATGTCATTCTTCTCAAACATCCAGACTATTTTGTCCACCTAAACAAATTCAAATAAGGGAATTTTAAGAACTTTTCATGATTCTGCTTCTCCAATAAGAGTATGAATAAAATTAAAATTCCATTGTTTACCATCAGTATCCATCAAATCAGAGAGCTTTCGATTTTCTACTATAGCACAACAAACTTAGAACTCCAAATACTTTTCCACACATAACTAGGTTATGTTCAACAGTAGACTCTTGAAAATTGATAACAGTGAAACTTATAGCATTTTTAGACTCGATTCACATGCATTTTTATCCATTTAGCATTTATTTTATGTTTGTATGTAATGTTGTGTTGGTGTTTTGTTTGTGTTGTAGATACTTCCCATGTAGGAGTTAGTATGAGATAAAATGAAATAAAATTGACCAAAAGTGGAGAAAATGACACATAAGCATGAAGCAATTCAAAAGTGGGCATTTTAAGCATGTGGTGTCGGCCATGGCCCCCTCACTTGCCACATCACCCACGTTGAACTATTGGAGAACGCCATGAGGTCATGACGAGCGCCATGGACTTCGCGCCCTGATTTTTAGCAGCTGCTTGACTGAGTTTTTTCTCACTCACACACCTTTTCCTAAAATGACTTCTACATGAATTGAAACCTATTTCAGAAGTTACAACACTATATATAGGCTTAGTTTTTAGGTTTACGATGTCCAAATTTTAAGTATTAAGTAGGCAAAAAATTCAATTGTAAAAGTGTCAAATTGTTCACATCGGACAATTGGTACACCATTGTTTTGTGAGTTTTGAATTTATCTACTTGTACTTAGATTAATAGTTATTTAATCTTGCAGTTATTTTAATTCAGAAGTTTTTCCGTTTAAGTTTTCCGATTTTAATTTCCCGCACTGCATTAATATTCGTAAGCATTTACTTCCTCTAATTTTTCTGTACTTGTTTATTTTCAGTCTTAATATCATTGCTTGTTTTACTTATTTTGTCAAATTAGAATTGTTACTGTATTATATTTCTATATACAACTTATCATTATAATCTACTAGTTGTTCATATTGTTCTAGCCAAAAATGGTTAGATACACCAAAAGTGCTAGTCCTCTACTTTAGAGCAGAGAAGACTACGCTGTCTATATTGTTTGAGTATATTTGGGGATTTGAGAGCTATACAAGTGTTGTATATTGTCTCAAGATGAACTTGTCTTGCTTAACCCTCATGTGGGAGCCCCTTTTATAGTCTTTTATCAGTCTTCATTTAAGGTATGCCATTAAGAGAAGTCTCTTGGCCTTCTGACGTTGCGTGGCCATCATTGTCGTAACTCCTCTTCATGAATGCATGCTTTGAAGACCTGGTAACGTCTGCATTGATGCGCCGCCACCGTTACAACTGCTGGTGTGCCTTGTTGAGTTCATGACCGACATTAATGTCGGGTTGATGGGGTATAATACTCGACCTCTTAAGAATTCGGCTGATGGGAGTCGGGCCCCTTGATCAACCCGAGTCGTAAATGACTCTTACCTAGTTCTTGGTGCTACTCGACCCTTCTTGCTTTCGTAGCCGAACTCACGTCTAACCTTGGTTGACCATACAGCTCGGCTCCAAATATATTTTGCATGTACATAGGCCCCCTGAGTACTATATCCGTTTACAAGTGTACAGTACCCGACAATAACATGAGCCTGGATATATTTGCTAGGTGTCGTGCTATAGGTCAAATTTTTCTTCTCAAGTTCTTACGTGTCATAAATTCCTTGGAGGGTCGTGTCCTTTCAATTCCCCCAGTATAATGATGATTGTTAATGACTACTCCCTAGCTACTCTTGGGTGTCGAGTCTTTTATTAAAATTCTCCTCTCTCCCTCTTCTCATTTCTACGTCCAAATCATCTTCCTTCTTTATCAACCGGAACATTTTCCCAATCTCCAAGGCTTCTCTACTCATAAGTATCCTTCCACTATTCTTGATTTTTATTGTATTCTTCGATTTTGTTTTTAGAAAGTAAGGTAGTTCTCGGTGTGATGTTCTCGTACACGGTGGTAATTACACCAAGCCTCAGGTTTCCTTCCCATGATATCGTTGACTCTTTTGGGACGATGAGGCTCCGGTAACAGGTTCATATGGCCGACTTCTTTAAGGATATCTCCCCTTCTTGCATTCAATGGGGTGAGGTCTCTGTCCAGCTCATATAACTGCCTGTATGGTCTAGGAGTATGTCGTTCGCGCGTAGCTCCCCGAGGATGCTCCTTTCTCCTGTTCGACGCCTATTCCTTGCTCTTTGTCTTTTCACTGCTATCCCGAGCTCTTTTCTCTTGCTTATTTTCTTCTCCTTTGATGTAACACTCAGCCCGAGTAGTGATCTCGTCCATGATGATAGTTGGCTTATGAGCTAACGACTCATTGAACTGTCCGACTTATAGTCCATGCTGAAAAGGTCCCACAAATAGTTCCTGGTTTAGATGAGATACTTTGAGGGTTTCCTCATTGAATCGAGTCTGGTACTCACGTAGTGATTCTGACTGTTTATGTCGAACCCTGAACAGTGTGGTAGTAGACACCTTTTGGCGCTTGCTTGCCGAGAAGTGTTGTACTAACTTCTTAGTCAAGTCTTGGTAACTTACAATGGAGCGCCGAGGAAGGCTCATGTACCATCTTAGAGCTACATCCTTAAAGGTACCGACCAAGAGCTTGAACTTCAGTGAATCCGAAGGGGCAACTATGGCCATCTGATTGTTAATGGCAATAACATGCTCCTGAGGATCTGTCTTCCCATTATAAGAGGTTAGTGATGGTGCTTTGAAGTTTTCTGAGACATCGCCATCCCATATCTCTTAAGAAAGAGTTTGTGGCTCGAGAACCTCCTCCTCACAGTCGCAGTCAGCCTGACTTTGTTGTTGTAGAACTTGTATGCTGTCTTGCAGCATCTCATTCTGCTGACGCATGGTCTCCATCATGGCTAGCAGTTGAGCCATGTCTGGAGGATCTCCTTCAGAAGACATGTTGTTAGTGTAAGGTGTGGCCTGGGATAATTTTACCTAGTCCCCACGGTGGGCGCCAAATGTTCTAGCCAAAAATGGTTAGATACACCAAAAGTGCTAGTCCTCTACTTTAGAGCAGAGAAGACTATGCTGTCTATACTATTTGAGTATATTTGCGGATTTGAGAGCTATACAAGTGCTGTATACTGTCTCAAGATGAATGTGTCTTGCTTAACCCTCATATGGGAGCCCCTTTTATAGCCTTTTATCAGTCTTCATTTAAGGTATGCCATTAAGAGAGGTCTCTTGGCCTTCTGACGTTGCATGGCCATCATTGTCGTAACTCCTCTTCATGAATGCATGCTTTAAAGACCTAGTAACGTCTGCATTGATGCGCCGCCACCGTTACAACTGTTGGTGTGCCTTGTTGAGTTCATGACTGACATTGGTGTCAGGTTGATGGGGTATAGTACCCGACCTCTTAAGAATTTGGCTGAAGGGAGTTGGGCCCCCTGATCGGCCCGAGTTGTATATGACTCTTGCCTACATCTTGGTGTTACTCGACCCCTCTTGCTTTCGTAGCTGAACTCACGTCTAACCTTGGTCGACCATACAACTCGGCTCCAAATATATTTGGCATGTTCACACACATAAACACACATACAGATATATATATATATATATATTGCATTATTAGTTATTTGTACTACTTTTGTTCATCATCATTATCAAGTTCATGTTTCTATTTTGTATGCATATGAGTTTTGTGTCAATTATGTCTGGCTAAATTCCTAGAGTCTGGATGTGAGGACCGTCGTTCCGACGAGACTTGATAAATTAAGTTGGCGTATAATTTTTATAAATTAAATTGGCAAAAACACTCAGGTACCGATAAACAGCATGACCGTGTGAGACTCATACTTGATCGTTAAAATTGAATTTAATTTCTTAAAACAACGACAACGCTTTTGCAATTAATTAAGACTTATTAGTTTTCAAAAATTGTTTCGAAATTGTAACCTGTGGAGCGATAACAAAGCATTTACGCTTTCGAAATATAACACGAGCTGCGCGAAAGTGAGTATTGTTTTTAAGTTGATATTTTCTTCCGAAAAAAATATTTTAAAACCAAAATAAACGCCAAAAATTTATTGAGTCTCAAAGGTGCGATTGGAAATTACATTCCGATCTCGCTTTTATTAATATTTTATTAAACCATGTTTTATTCTCGCTTTTATTTTCCTTCTAAAAGTCCAGATTTATCCGACTAGCCTTAGATTTACATAACAATAGTATATAGCGGTAGATTGACTATTACTCTATGTGGATTTGACATCTTTTAAATTACTTTGATAAATTCCGTGCACGTGCGGACAAGCTACCACACGAAGCACACCAAGTTTTGGACACCAATGCCAGGGATCTGATTTAGTCAATATCGTAACTCCATTGTTGCACCGTATAGACTAAGGAAATTTCTTCTCCTATTTATCATCGGTTGTATGCCAATCACTCGCACAAAGGGAGTAGATTTAGAACAAATGATTGGCGAAGTGGAGCGTTTTATTAATTTAAAACGCAAGATTGAACAATATCGAGCTATATTTACGCCTATGCTTGCACCTGATACAAAACCTCTTGAAGATTATGTCGTTCCATCTCAGGATAAGCCGCATTCAAGCATTGTTCCACCTGCAATCCAGGTGAACACTTTCGAATTAAAACCATCTCTGCTGTAAATAGTTCAACAGAACCAGTTCTTAGGAAATCCCACCGAGGACCTAAATCTTCATTTGTCAGTGTTTGTGCATTATGCTGACACACTAAAAAGTAATGGTGTAGATCCATAAGCAATTCAACTATGTTTATTCCTATTTTCCCTTAGAGATAGAGCCAAAGCATGACTATAGTTTCTACCTACGAATTCAATTAGTACATGGAATAAACTTAAGAAGGTATTCTTAGCCAGATATTTTCCACCAAGCAAAACGACAGTTCTAAGAAATCATATAACTACGTTTAAACAAGTCGAAGGAGAGTCACTCTTTGAAGGGTGGGAAAGATATAAGGACATGATAAAACTATGTCCTCATAATTGATTAGAAAAATGGATTATCATTCATACCTTTTAAAATGGTCTACTCTAGAACACGAGAATGACCATGGACGCTGCTGTTGGCGAAGCCCTAATGGATAAACTCTTCAATGAAGCCTATCAGCTTATCGAAATCATGGCCCAATCGCAAGGAGGAATGTTTGAAATCAATGGGATTGATCACGTGAATTCCAAGGTCGAAGCACTGACATTAATGATCAATAATCTAACTATTACCCCACCACCTATCGTGGATGCTGTAGCTCTAAATTGCGAGATTTGTGGAGCACAATGGTACATAGCTACTGATTGCCAACTATTGATATGGACTATCCCGGATCAAGGAAACTATGCCCAAGGTAACCCATATTCGAACACCTACAATCCTGGATGGAAGAACCATCCTAATTTTTTTACAAGAATAATAACACATTGTTTGATCCAAGCCCTCCAGCTTCTAATTCTCAAATTTTCCAAAAAGTAGCCCCGATAGCTCCTTCTGCTCTTAGAAAATTGAATCTAGAGCTCATGATGGAAAACTTCATCGCATCTCAGACCTAGCAGAACAAAGATTTATGCATCAAAGTGTTCATGCTAACGAGCTGGTGAAACAATTGGAAACCAAGGTTGACGCCATGGCTATTGATAACAAGATGCTTGAAACTCAAATAAGTCAAGTAGCTCAGGAACAAACGGCCACTACTGCTCCTTCTGGCACATTTCCTGGCCAACCGCAACCAAATCCTAAAGTCCATGCAAATGCTATCACACTAAGAAGTGGGACAAAGTTGGATGGGCACATAGATCAGAGAGTTAAAAAAACCTCTAATGTATAGAAGAGTATATAAAGATCCTGAAAAGGTCACTGATGGAGATCAAGTTGGAAAAACAACAACTAATGAGGGGACTACACCTACCACTGAAGAGGCTGTTGAGAAAGAAAAACCCAGTGTACCACTGCCGTCCTATAAACCAAAGATACCATCACTACAACAAATAACGCTTTTCAGGATGAAGCTTTCACCTCGAACAATGGAAAATTGAGGTATAAAGTTAAGGCGCACTATTTTTTATTATTTAAAAAAAATAGAAAAACATAAATTCCCTCGGGTTTTCATAAATCTGGGGTGAAAAAGCAAATCAGTACAAGCTTCGATTCACATAATCATAGTTTATGATTCTATTTGTTTATAAGTGTAAACAAAATGTTCTAACCCATCAGTTTTCTATTTAACCGAGGCATAAAATAATAAGATATTACTATAAAAGCACTCGTTAAATAGATTTTACCATAATCCTTACTAACATTAAGACACCCCAAACATCATTCTTTGGGATTGATTGCAAGACAACAAAAACCTTCAATGTTATTTTATCTTTAACAAAATATTTTTCTACCCTTGCAATATATCTCACATAATGGTATTGATGTTGTCGTTGTTGTATTTTTTGGAATAACCCTCAGTTAAAGAAGAGTACTCAGTTGATATATTGCAAGTGCAGAAAATCATTCCTGCTTAAATTAAATAAAGAATTGAGCTTAACCAACAATGAAGGGAGCTCAACCTTTGAAAATAGCTCATTTGATCGATTGCAAGTGCAGAAAATCATTTCTGCTTCAAATTAAACAAAGAATTGAGCTTAACCAACAAACAAGGGAGCTCAAAAATATTTGTTTTAATGGGTATCCAACAAAATCTTTATATCACCGAATATTTTTTCTAAATAATTTTTTTTAATATTTTTTGTAAACAATGTAATTTTAAAATGGGTTAAATATGTTTTTGGTTCCTATAAAATTACCAAAATTTGTTTTTGGTCCCTTTAAAAAAAATAGTCTGTTTTAGTCCCAACAAAATAATTATGCACGTAATTTTAGTCCCTACTGGTAAACCATGTGTATTTTTGAATGTTTATTTTGCAGATGTATTTAGAACGTTATAAAAAGTTCCCCGAAAAAAAAAACAAAGAAACTCAAAATTTGATTTATAAGTTGAGATTTTCATTACATTTACATTATCTTTTGAAATTTAAAAAATTCATATTTAATTCTTCTCATTTTAAAAAATTATATAATTAGGTAAAGAAACATTTTATAGTAATCTGAACACGTATGAAAAAAATTATTCAAAAATTTAAAAGTTTAGGGGTAATTAAATAGTTTTTAAAATTTTAGAAAATAGCAAGGACTAAAATTGCATGCATAAAATTTTTGTAGGGATCAAAATATGTCATTTTCTTTATATGGGCTAAAAATGAAATGTGAGATATTTATAGAGATCAAAAACATATTTAATCTTTTAAAAATAAAATAAAATAAATAGTTACCTCAGTTTTCATTAAAACTGAGGTGACAGTTAAAATAAGACCTCATTTTTATAGTAAAACCGAGGTGGTTAGTAATCATATTTTACTAAATTATATGTAGCCTCCCAAAAGAGAGAAAATATTCACCATCATCCATTTCTATCATGAGTTGCTACTATAGATCTCTGGGATGGAATGCAAGTGCGCAGAAAAAAAAATTCTCATTAGGAAACAGATCTCTAGCATCTTGAATGAGACTTAGACATGTAAACTAAAATTTCACATTGGAAACCGATTCTACAATGTATTTTTAATATTTTGTGTAAACAATATATTTTATAAGAAAAATAGCTTATTCACCTCGGTTTTCTTCTTGGCCGACGGAATAGTTAATGATTTTTTTACTATATTCATCGTCCTTAAACAAATATTTGTCGTCCATTTAATGTTTATCAGCGCTCAAGAATCTGTCATTAGTTATCCGCGTGAAACCTAAGGGACATCCGTTATAAAATCATGTTGAATATTGAAAATCTAACCTAAATGAAACACGAAGCGCTTGAAACAAATTAAATAATCAATATTTACCAGGAATGGATGAATAAAAGTAAGCATAATATTTTACTTTGTTTCTATCGCATGATTTTGATATGCTGGAAATGGTGAATTTATTCCTGGTTTGTCTCTTTCATTGTTTTCCTTCTGTCACTAAATTAATAAATTATTAAACAAACAAAATGTTGCATTTCTTGCCCCAGTGTTTTTCTTTTACACTTAATATATATATATATATATATATATATATATATATATATATATATATATATATATATATATATATATTGCATTGCATTGCTAGTTATTTGTACTACTTTTGTTCATCATCATTATCATGTTCATGTTTCTATTTTGTATGCATATGAGTTTTTGTGTCAATTAAGTCTGACTAAATTCTTAGAGTCAGGATGTAAGGACCGTCGTTCTGATGGAACTTGATAAATTAAAACGGTGTATATTTCGTTATGATAATTTCCTTTTCCGGTTCTAATTTTTAGTTCTTAAATAAATTTTTTTCGCACGAAAGCGAAAACAGTCAAGTATCGGTAAACAATGTGACAATGTGAGACTCATACTCGATCATAAAAGTTAAATTTAAATTTTAAAAACATCGACAGGGCTTTAGTAATTAATTACGACTTATTAGTTTTCAAAAATTGTAACCTGTGGAGAGACAACAATGCATTTATGGTTTCGAAACATAACACAGGCTGCGTGAAAGTGAGCAATGTTTTTAAGTTGATATTTTTTTTTCGGAAAAAATATTTTAAAGCCAAAACAAACTTCAAAAATGTATTGAGTCCCAAAGGTGCGATTGAAAATTACATTCCGGTCTCGCTTTTATTAATATTTTCTCAAACAAGCTTTTATTCTCGCTTTAATTTTCCTTCTTAAAGTCTAAATTTATCCGACTAGTCTTAGATTTACATAGCAATAGTAGATAGCGGTAACTTAATTATTAGTTTATGTGGGTTCGACATCTTTTGTATTACTTTGATAAAGTCTGTGCACTTGCGGATAAGCAACCACACGAAGCACACCATGTTTTTGGCGCCGTTGCCAGAGACCAAATTTAGTCAATATCGTAACTCCATTGTTGCGCTGTATAGACTATGGAAAATTCTTTTCCTATTTATCGTATGTTGTATGCCAAGCACTCACTCAAAGGGAGAAGAGTTAGAACAACTGATCGACGAAGTAGAGCGTCTTATTCGTCTAAGACGTAAGATTGAACAATATCGAGCCATATTTATGCCTATGGTTGCACCTGATACAAAACCTCTTAAAGATTATGTCGTTTCATCTCAGGATTAACCGCATTCAAGCATTGTTCAACCTGCAATCCAGGAGAACACATTCGAACTAAAACCATCTCTGCTGCAAATAGTGCAACAGAACCAGTTCTTAGAAAATCCCATAGAGGACCTAAATCTTCATTTTTCAGTGTTTGTGCATTATGCCGACACACTAAAAAGTAATGGTGTAGATCCAAAAGAAATTCGAATACCTTTATTCCCATTTTCCCTTAGAGATAGAGCCAGAGCATGGCTATAGTCTCTTCCTGCGAATTCAATTACTACGTAGAATGAACTAAAGAAGGTATTCTTAGCTAGATATTTTCCACCAAGTAAAATGGCAGCTCTAAGAAATCATATAACTACGTTCAAACAAGCCGAAGGAGAGTCACTCTTTGAAGCGTGGGAAAGATATAAGGACATGATGAGACTATGTCCTTATCATGGATTAGAAAAATGGCTTATCATTCATACCTTTTATAATGGTATTTTCTACAACACGAGAATGACCATGGACGCTGCTGCTGGCGAAGTCCTAATAGATAAACCTTTCAATGAAGCCTATCCTGCTTATCGAAAACATGGCTTAAAATCATTACCAATGGGGAACTAAACGAGTTCCATTCGAGAAAGCCCAATCGAAAGGAGGAATATTTGAAATCAATGGGATTGTTTATGTGAATGCCAAGGTCGAGGCACTAACAATAATGATCAACAATCTAACTATTACCACTCCAGTTATCGTGGTTGCTGTAGCTCCAAATTGCGAGATTTGTGGAGCCCAAGGGCATATAGCTACTAATTGTCAACTATTGATAGGGACTATCCCTGATCAAGTCAAATATGCCCAAGGAAACCCCTATTCGAACACATATAATCCTAGATGGAAGAACCATCCTAATTTTTCTTAGAAGAACAATAACATATTGTTTTCTCCCAGCCCTCCACCTTCTAATTCTCAAAATTTACACAACGGAGCCCCGATAGCTCCTCCTGTTCTTAGAAAATTGAATCTGGAGCTCATGTTGGAAAACTTTATTGCATCTCAGACCCACCAGAACAAAGAGTTTATGAATCAAAATGTTCATACTAAGGAGCTTGTGATGTAATTGGCAACCAAGGTTGACGCTGTGACTACTCATAACAAGATGCTAGAAACTCAAATAACTCAAGTAACTCAACAACAAGCGGCCACTGCTGCTTCTGCTGGAACATTTCCTAGCCAACTCCAACTAAATCCTAAAGGCCATGTAAACTCTATTAAAATACGAATTAGGATAGAGTTGGATGGGCCTGTAGATCCGAGAGTTGAAAACCCTGCGATGTATAGAGGAGTATAGGAAGAACCTAAAAAGGTCACTGATGGAGATCAAGTAGGAAAAACAACAACTGATGAGAGGACTACACCTACCATTGAAGAGGCAGTTGAGAAAGAAAAACCATATGTGCCTCCGCCCTCCTATAAACGAAAGATACCATCACTACAACAAATAACGTTTTTCATGCCGAAGCTTTCACCTCGAACAATGGAAAACTGAGGTATAAAGCCAAGGCGCACTATTTTTTATTATTTAAAAAAAAATAAAAACATAAAATGAAAATAAAATGTTTTTCTTTTCTCAGCAAAATGAACACAAAATGTTCTAACCCTTCGGTTTTATATTTAACCGAGGCATAAAATAATAAGATTTTACTATAAAAGAACTCGTTAAACATATTTTACCCTAATCTTTACTAATATGAAGCCGCCCCAAGCATCATTCTTTGGAATTAATTGCAAGACAGAAAAAATCTTCAATGTTTTTCTATATTGAACAAAACATTTTTTCCGCCCTTACAATCTATCTCACATAATGGTGTTGATGTTGTCGTTGTTGTATTTTTTGGAATAACCCTCAGTTAAAGAAGGGTACTCAGATGATAGATTGCAAGTGCATAAAATCATTTATGTATAAATTAAATAAAGAATGGAGCTTAACCAACAATGAAGGGAGCTCAACCTTTGAAAAGAGCTTAGTTGATAGATTTCAAGTGCAGAAAATCATTCCTGCTTCAAATTATACAAATAATTGAGTTTAACCAACAAAAAATGGACCTCAAAAATATTTGTTTTAGTGGGTATCCAACAAAATCTGGATATCACCAAAAATTTGTTGTAAACAATGTTTTTTTAATATTTTGTGTAAACAATGTAATTTAAAAAATAAAATAAAATAAATAGTTACCTTGGTTTTCATTAAAAAAAAGAGGCGATAGTTAAAATAATTGCTCAATTTTATAGTAAAACCGAGGTGGTTAGTAATCATATTTTACTAAATTATATGTAGTCGCCCCAAAGAGAGGAAATAGTCACCACCGTCCATTTTTATCATGAGTTGCTACTACAAATCTCTGGGATGAATTGCAAGTGCACAGAAAATAAAAATTCTCATTGGGAAACAAATCTCTAGCATCTTGCATGTGACCTATACATGTAAAATAAAAGTTCTCATTCGAAAACAGATTTTACAATGTATTTTTAATATTTTGTGTAAACAATGTATTTTATAAAAAAAACAGCTGATTCACGTCGGTTTTCTTCTTGGCCGATGGGATAGTTAAGTTTTTTCTACGATATGCATCGTCCTTAAACTAATTTTTTCCATCCATTTAATGTTTATCAGCGCTCAAGAATCTACCATTAGTTATCCGCGTGAAACCTAAGAGACATCTGTTATAAAAGCATGCTGAATATTGAAAATCTAACCTAAATGAAACATGAAGCGTTTGAAACATAAAGACATTTTGAAAAGTTCTCTAAGATGGATTGCACGAGAAAAAATTAATCGGGTTTAAGGTTTATTTTCTTGAATATTTATTTAAGCACAAAATCACTTATTTAAATATTCATTTTATTCATCTAACCCTTATTTTGTTTTACTTCAGAAATAATAAAAGTGATGTTGGTGGGGTTCGAACCCATGTGCAATTAACTTACCTCTCGGTTTTAATTCCACTGAGGTGATAAATGGCGAGATTTCATGTCGCCCTTAGTTACCTCGCTTCTATAGCCGAGGTATTATGCATTTCATGTACGAGGTAAGAAGCACTTTTAATAGTAGTACATACCATCAAAGACACACAAAATCTAAGAATGAGGGAGTGTTTAGCGCCTCAACAAATAACTGAATTAATAAAATATCCAACTGAAGAAATGTTAGAAGAAGACGAAGATGAATACCATAAACAATAAGCATATGATAGCCTTAGGGAGTATTTAATGCTCACACCAAATCCTATGCCGAGCCCTAAGCAGCCATCAATAGAACTCAAATTACTACCTAAAAACCTAAGCTACGAGTTTCCTGATAAACGACTTGATAGCCCGATCATAGTTAGTGTTGATCTATATAGAGAAGAAACAAAGAAACTCTTGATGGTATTGAAAAAGTTTCCCACAACTTTAGGCCAGAACATTTATGATTTGAAAGGAATAAGCCCCTCTGTGTGCATGAACATAATTTTGCTAGAGGTGGATTCTAAAGCCTCTAGAGAACACCAGTGGAGGATTAACCCTTTTAGGATTCAAACATGGACCTCACGTCTACACCGAGGTACCCAGAGGTGATGATATGCAAGCTGAATTAGATTTTTTCTTGTATGGCATCACAAAGGATTTTTTCTGACGTGTAAATAATTTACCGCTTTCCTAATTCAAGAATAAAATCAACACTTTTCAAAAAGAATAAAAATAAGCTCGATCCAACATCGAGCAATTTTCACAAAAATTAAACCATTTCAATATCACTTCAATAATCATTTTCAAACCCGAATCCATTTCATCTTATTTCAATCTCAAACCCTATTTTCTCACTTCAAACCATCTTCATAATTTATTCCATAACAATAATAAAACCCTTAATCCAACGTCAAGTGGCATTTTCTCGATTAAACTCAAAAACACCTTAAAAATACGATTAGGATTGTGCGCCACGAGCCTTATGTAGTGGAGAAGAAGTGAGAATTAAGGTTTCCTACCCTCACTCTGAGTATTTTGAACGCAAGATGCTTGACTTGGTTGTTTGAAATATTCGCCTCCACTCATAGTCTTTAGTGCAATTCGAATAAAAAACAACATTCTTTTCAAAACCCTAAAATCAAAATCAACACATCAAACCTATATTTTCTTGCCCCCGTGCGACCAAAGCAAATCCAACCTATCATTTCTCGCCCCTCGTGTGATTGAAAGTTTTCAAAACCTAATTACTCGCTCCCGTGCGATTAAACACCTTTTTGCAAAACAACATTGTTTAGTCCCTTCTAACGTGCATACAAACTAGTGCTTAAGCCTCCCCAGAGAGTAGACAAACCAATGTTTAACCCTTAGAACATGATCTAAATACTTGTTCACTAAAAAACACAAACCAACAAACCGTAGTCTCTACGAACTTTGGATGCTATGATTCATCACTTCATAATGAGGATACGTAGGCACGAGGGTGCCAATCCTTGGCGAGCACACTAAAAAATAACGGACGTACATTTAATCGCAAATCTAACTAAAAGGTTCCCCTTGAATACAACAGAAGTAAGGGGTGCTAATACCTTCCCCTTGCATAATAGACTCCCAAACCCAAATTTGGTTGCGATGACCGTTTTCGTTTCTTAAAGGTTTTATCGATATTTTCCTATTCCTTCATTGGGATGAATAAATTTCAGTGGTGACTCTGTTCGAACTAATTTTTCCACGACCCTGCGAAGGATTGTATTTTTTGAGGTACGACAAATAAAATTTGCTTCAATTAGGTCTTTTGAGGTATTTTTTAAGGCTCAAATTTTTAATTTTACCCTACCCCATTATCCTTGATGATTCCTGTTGCTATGTCCAACTAATTTGGCCCGTGCATTCAATGTTCTGAGAGAGGTTTTGAAGCTGGAAATGTGATGGTTTGAGAACCAATGTGGTTTTTTTGAAGTGGCAGTCACTCATCTTTGTTTAGCCATACAATTTTGTTTTTGCCAATAATTTTGGTGACCCTTTGATTCTTGATATGGTGATCTCATAATCTTGTCTTTTATTGAGGATTTTGGTGACCTCTTTTGACATTTTCTTTTTATCTTTTTTTTTATCCCTAGTTTTTGCCTAAGTCATTTTTTCAGGTTTTGACTTAGCTGACTTTTTTTTTGTTGCTAAAAGGTTGTGACTGCCGTGTTAAGGGTTAGTGAGGAACAACCACTATAGACTTTTTGAGTTTTCATGATCTTTTTGACATCGAATGATGTGTATGGGGAAGAAGATATGGTTGATCCATATATGGGATATTTTTCTTTCAAAATTCGAATGCATAGTCAAATTAACTGAAGACTACTCTGCACATGGTTAAGATTAAAGGGTTTTTTCATACAGAAAGAAACAACAACTTCTAGGCTCAGAGGAGTTAACTAAGGATTAAATCCTTATATCTTCGGTGTTTGGGGATTTGAAACAATGCCTTACATCTTCATCAAGGTTTTATTCAAAAGCATATTGTCAGCATTTTTGGGTTTTTTTATTTTCATAATTTTTCCTCCAATCTTTGCTTAAACACCTGTTTGATAAAGGAAAGTGAACTGGAGAAGTATTGGCATTATATATTTTTTTTTATGGAAAAGGAAAGAATGAATATGTGCAGAGTGAATACGCATGGATTGATGCATATTCATTTCATTAATATTACAATTTAAAAAGAACAAGTTTAAAAGGAAGTCACATTTAACAAAAAAAGTGTTAGAACAAGATTTGGTTCTTCCATATATCTTTATGTTTTGATAATAACAAAGTAGTATTTGTGTGAGAATAATTTTGGTACTCTAACGTTTGTTTTCTGTAGAATTAACAAACAGGATCCGACTCTAATAGAGACCATGTGCAACGTCACTCTGATTTGACCAAAAGTTACTTCTGCGCCAAAGAAGCAAGTCTGCTTCTGATCTACTCATTTTCATATAGATTCTAAGAAGACAATATGTTGCTGCTGCAATGCTCTCTTAGATTCTGCCTCTGAACGTGACTCTGATAATTTACTTCTTAACGCTTTCTAGCTTCTGAAGTCATTATCTTCTGAAGACTAAGTGTTGAACACTCTGAAGAAAAGGTTATGCAGAACAATGTTCTGAAGACTTGAGTTTCTGAAGACTAAGTGCTGAAGACAAGGTTCTGGTGAACAACATTCTGAAGACTCTGAAGACTTGAGTTTCTGAAGACTGAGTGCTAAAGACTCTGAAGACAAGGTTATGGTGAACAAGTTCTGAAGACTCTGATGACTCAAGACTCTGAAGACCCAATGATCAACTCTTCTACTTATGCTTCAATCATCTCTATTCATAAGCCTCTGATGAACAGAAGAAGATGAAACATTTGCAAGGGAAAACAGTACATAGTACGTATCAAACACGTTCTTTTCCACTACCATTCCACTACCCTGATTTGGTGGTACAAAGGACAACTTTTGTGTACGATTTTCATCCCTGCGTAACGACATTATTTCAAGTCGCCAACAATCTTAATGATATTCCTGACCTACCCTCCAACGGATCTTTTTCTGGCTATATAAGGACTTGATCACTTGAAGAAAATAAGAGAGACACATGCGCAAACAGTAAAGCACCACAATACAACGCATGAAACATTGTTCATACTGTATATATTTTCTTTAAGTTACTTGAGCTATTCATAGTGTTTATATCTACTTGTGTAGAAGTAATTCATTGTAAACATTAATTTTGTTCAAAGAGTTGTTTGTATTCCTTAAGGGACCAGTTAGGTCAGAATATTTAAGAAGAGATAGTTAGTCCGTGCTTGTTAGTCACCAGCAGTTGCTAGTGCAGTGTAATTAGTTGATTATAGTGGATTAAGTTCTTGTGTATAAGGCGAAATCACCTTGGCGGGTGGACTGGAGTAGCTTGATAGTTTTAAAGTGAACTAGGATATATCGCGTGTGTCTTTCTATCTTGTTAGTTTCTTTGTGATCTTTGTTTGAGTTTCACAAAAAGCTTTCATTTTTGAAAACCCAATTCAAACCCCCATTTCTTGTGTTTTCTCACACCTTCAATTGGCATTAGAGCTCCGGTTCTGATTGTGATAAAAGTTTTATCAACACTTCACCGTGTTTAGTACCGATCTAGTATTTGTATGAGATATCATGGCTGCAGCTAATGCTAATCCTATTCAAGAAGAGAAAGATCATTATAGTGCCAAACCACCAGTCTTTGATGGTGAAAAGTTTAACTACTGGAAAGATAGAAGTGAAAGTTTCTTTCTTGGTTACGATGTAGATCTTTGGGATCTTGTAGTCGATGACTACACTCACCCAGTTGATGCTACAAGAGTAAAAGTGTCTAGAAGTGCTATGACCAACCCACAAAAGAAAGATTACAAGAATCATCATAAGGCAAGAACTATACTGCTAAATGATATATCTTATAGTGAGTATGAGAAGATACCAAACAGAGATACTGCCAAATCCATTTTTGATTCTCTAAGAATGACTCATGAAGGAAATGCTCAAGTTAAGGAGACAAATGCGCTTGCCCTAATCCAGAAATATGAGGCATTCAAAATGGAAGATGATGAAATAGTTGAGACTATGTTTTCAAGGTTTCAAATGCTAGTCGCAGGACTCAAAGTTCTGGACAAAGGATACTCAACTGCTGATCATGTCAAAAAGATCATCAGAAGCCTTCCCAAGAAATGGAGACCTATGGCAACTGATCTAAAGCTATCTAAGGATATGAACAGTTGAAGAACTTGTTAGTTCTTTAAGAACTCATGAGATAGAGCTGGAGGAAGATGAACCTCAGAAGAAAAGTAAATCTATTGCTCTTAAGTCTAAACCTGAAAAGGAAAAGGCTTATCAAGCTGAGGAAGAATCAGAAGATTCAAATGAAGAATCAAAAGATGAGCTATCACTTATCTCCAGAAGGATCAATAAACTCTAGAAACATTGGCAAGGAAATTTCAGAGGATCAAGAAGGAACAAACGTCGTGCTGACTCATCATCTGGACAAAAGAAGCATAGTTCTGGAAAAAAAGCCATCTGCTATGAGTGTAATGAGCCAGGTCATTACAAGAATGAATGTCCAAAGCTTAAGAAAGACAAGAAGCCTAAGAAGAACTTCTCCAAAGCGAAGAAGGGACTCATGGCAACTTGGGATGACTCTGATTTTGAAGAAGAAGATTCTGATGAAGAACAAGCAAACGTTGCGTTAGTGGCAACAACAATTGACGTTGAAGTCTCTGGAGAACTAGAGGATAAAATGCTATCAGAACCATAATCAGACTCAGACTCAGACTCCGACTCAGAGGTATTTTCTAAACTCTCTCGTTATGAATTAGAGTCGTGTCTTTCATAAATGCTGGAAAAATATCAAAATCTTCAAAGTAAATACAAGGATCTTAAAAAATACCATGTAATTGCTTCTGAAGCAAGAGATAAGCTTGAGCAGAATAATTCTTCTCTAAATGAAAATATTGTTTCTTTAAAAAATAGTAATTGTGCTTTGAAAAGAAAAATTTCCAAACTAGAAGAAAAATTAATCTCCAATATCTCTGACACTAGTTGTGTCAACAAGTTTGATAGAGCATTCCAGTACTTTCTGGCTAAAAGAATAGATAGAAGAAAAATAGCTTCCATGATCTATGGAGTTAACAGAAATGGCAAGAAAGGTTTGGGGTGTACAAAAATATTTGAAATTGACGAAAGTCAGAGTGTAAAACCAAAACCTCTGTATGACCATTTTGTGCCTTCTGGCACTGAGCTTGATTGTTATGAGCTTGCACATAAACCCCCACCGACACAAAAATCTATTTCTAAAGCTAAATATCATGCACAAATTCCACTTGATTATCCTGTTGTACATAAGCCCAAGGTTGTCAAACACTATGGGAAAACTAACAAAAGAGGACCCAGAAAGTGGGTACCTAAGGACAAGATAATCTATGTTGCAGATATCCTTAGCAGCTCAGTTGAAACACTAATCATAGTACCCGGACAATGGTTGCTCGCGACACATGACGGGGAAGAAGGCATATATTCCAAAGTCTGGAACTTAAGCCTGGAGGCTTCGTTGGTTTCGGTGGAAACCAGAAGGGAAAAATCATTGGCTCTGGAACTGTTGGTAATGATAAACTTCCTTCTATTACCGATGTTCTTCTGGTAGACGGGTTGATGCATAACTTATTGTCAATTAGTCAACTTAGTGACAATGGCTATGATATCATTTTTAATCAAAAGTCCTGTAAGGCTGTCATTCAGAAAGATGGCTCTATCCTTTTTATCAGAAAGAGGAAAAACAACATTTACAAGATTAGACTTTCTGATCTCTGTGAACAGAATGTCAAATTCTTAATGTCTGTTAATGAGGAGAACTGGGTATGGCATAGACGTTTGGGCCATGTTAGCATGAGGAGGATTTCTCAGCTAAATAAGCTTGAACTTGACAAAGGCTTACCAAATCTGAAGTATTCTTCAGATGCTCTTTGTGAAGCATGTCAGAAAGGAAAGTTCTCTAAAACTTCCTTCAAAGCAAAAGATGTTGTGTCCACCTCTAAACCGTTAGAACTTCTACACATTGATTTGTTTTGACTAGTGAAAATTGCTTCAATCAGTGGAAAGAAGTATGGATTAGTTATCGTTGATGACTATAGTCGTTGGACATGGGTAAAATTCTTGAAGCACAAGGATGAGTCACATTCTATGTTCTCTACCTTTTGCTCACAAGTGCAAACAGAGAAGGATTGCAAAATAGTCACAGTCAGAAGTGATCCTGGTGGAGAATTTGAGAACAAATACTTTGAGAATCTTTTTGATTCCCATGGCATTTCCCATGATTTCTCCTGTCCCAGAACTCCACAACAGAATGGAGTAGTGGAAAGGAAGAATATGACTTTGCAAGAAATGGCTCGTACCATGATCCAAGAAACTGACATGGCTAAGCACTTCTAGGCAGAGGCAGTAAATACAGCATGTTATATTCATACCTGGATCTCTATCAGGCCTATTCTGAGTAAGACTCCTTATGAATTATGGAAGAATAGAAAACCCAACATCTCGTGTTTTCATCCTTTTGGTTTTATTTGTTTTATGTTGAACACTAAAGAGAATCTTGGCAAGTTTGACTCCAAAGCTCAAAAGTGTTTACTGTTAGGATACTCTAAATGCTCTAAAGGCTACAAAATCTATAACACAGAAACAAAAATTGTTGAGGAATCAATTCATGTAATTTTCGATGATAAGCTTGACCCTGAAAAGTCAAAGCTAGTTGAAAAGTTTGCAGATTTAAAGATTACTCTATCAGAATCCAAGGAGGAAGATTCAAAGGAAGGAGACAAAGATGTAGAATCTACAGAATCAGATACGACCTTACTAGAAACAACGAATAATCCATCTCATCAGAAGAAGAATAAACTAAAGACTTCTCATTCTGAAGAATTGATTTTGGGAGACAAAGCTGATCTAGTCAGAACTTGTTCATCATTCAAATCTTCTGAAGAAAATCTTCTGGGTTTGGTGTCTCTGATAGAGCCAACATCAGTTGATGAAGCTCTTATGGAGAATGAGTGGATTCTGGCTATGCAAGAAGAGCTGAATCAATTCACCAGAAATGATGTTTGGAATCTTATTCAGAAACCAAAAGGTGTCCACATCATTGGAATAAAATGGGTATTCAGAAACAAGTTAGATGAGAAAGGTGAGGTCGTAAGAAACAAAGCACGACTGGTAACACAAGGTTATAGTCAACAAGAAGGGATAGACTATACAGAAACATTTGCACCAGTTGCCAGGTTAGAATCTATTCATCTTTTAATTTCCTTTGTTGTAAATTATGACATCACTTTATATCAAATGGATGTAAAGAGTGCATTTTTAAACGGGTATATTTCTGAAGAAGTGTATGTGCACCAACCTCCTGGTTTTGAAAGTCCTAAAAACCCAGATTTTGTTTTCAGACTTAAAAAATTGTTATATGGTCTGAAACATGCTCCCAGAGCTTGGTATGAAAGGCTAAGAAACTTTCTTTTAGAAAATGACTTTACCAGAGCAAAGGTGGATACAACGCCCTTTTGCAAAACCTTTAAAAATGACATTCTGGTTGTGCAAATTTACGTTGATGATATTATATTTGGTTCTGCTAATACTTCCTTGTGCAAGAAATGTTCTAAGTTAGTGTAGGCTGAATTTGAAATGAGTCTGATGGGAGAACTCAAATTCTTTTTGGGAATTCAGATTGATCAACGTCCAGAAGGAACATACATTCATTAGAGCAAGTATGCAAGAGAACTTCAGAAGAAGTTTAATATGTCAGAAAGTAAACCTGCAAAGACTCATATGCATCCGACATACATTCTGGAGAAAGAAGAAAGTACAAGCTTTATGGTTATTGTGATGCAGATTATGCTAGAGATATATTAGAAAGGAAAAGTACTTCTGGAAACTGTCAGTTTCTGAGTAACAACCTCGTCTCTTGGGCAAGCAAAAGACAATCAACCATTGCACTTTCAACTTCAGAAGCAGAATATATCTCAGCATCACTGTGCAATACTCAGATACTCTAGAAAAAGAATCAACTAGAAGATTATCAGATACACAAGAGTAACATTCCTATCTTCTGTGATAATACTTCTGCTATTTGTTTATCTAAGAATCCTATTTTGAATTCTAGGGCAAAACATATTGAAATAAAACATCACTTTTTACGTGACTATGTTCAGACGGGTACTTTTCAGTTAACATTTATGGATACAGACCACCAGTGGGCTGATATTTTCACAAAACCCCTTGCTGAGGATAGATTCGTATTCATTCTAGAAAATCTATTTATAAAACCGTGTCCAGAATGAGTAGATGAAATTTTGATATGTCAAGTCACCAGAACTTCTGAAACAAGATTTTGACGTTAAGCAGATTGTTTTATTATTTATTTAATGTCTTTCTGATTAATGATACTTCTACATGTTAGAAGAAGTCTCGATCACAAACTTGTCCAGTCAGATACCACTTGGTATTCTTGACTTTGGGAATATCAAACGTGTTCTCTTGAAAAAAACGACTATGATTATTTTGTGACACCTGTCCAAAATTATATCATATCTTACTGTTGAAGAGACACCTCGAGCGTTGTGATTTCGTGAGACTAGGTTTCAAATAACTATTTCCTATTGCTCCCACCTTTTCATAATCATCAATTTTTTTATAAATACTCACCATGTCACCATCACACACTACACTACTTTTCACTTCCCACACTTTTTCTTAGAAACCCTAAAACCCTTTTTGCTCTGTAAACTCCATCATCTTCTTTAAATAGATTCTCAACAACAAAGCGTATTCGAATTCTCTCAACAACATGCAGAATCGTCTTCAATGATTTCAACAACAACTGCTCAAATGGCATCAACATCACTTCATTAATCACTATCCACATTTCAGAAACCAACTGAAGTTTATATCGTGGATCACCTGGCTCATATTCATCTGGTTACTCCTTTCTCAGAACTGGAAGTTCTATCTGAATGGCTAGTAGACTTTGATAACTTGCTTGAGAATGGAATTGACTTGTCTAGGGAACTAAATACTCAAGGTTGGAAAACCTATTTTGATCATCTCTACGGTCCCATTTTTCCCAATCTTATCAAGGAATTCTGGAGATTCACTGACGCTGATGAACACTTCATCGTATCACATGTTTTGGGAAACAAGTTCATCATCACGGAGAAATCCATAGCCAGGTTACTTGGAATGAAAAATTCTGGAGGAAAGCGTATCTACAAGATGAGTTCCAAATCCAAGTTTCTATCTGATGTGGTTAACCCAACAATTTTCACACAATCATCTAGTGAAAAACCACCTTTCAAGAGTCAGGATTTATCAAAGGAGCTTCGTGTCTGGCTCAAAATCATTCTGGGATGTATATATCACAAATCTGCTTCAAGTTCTTCTGATTTCCTTAATACTGATCAGAAATACATGCTGTATTATCTGATGAAAGGAGAGAAGATCTGCCTCCTTTCAATTCTCTTCAGATACCTCAGAGACTCTGTAAGAGAAACAATAAATCAATCAAAGCAACTTAAGAACTACATTCCTCTTGGTCGATTGATCTCAGATATTCTGATTAAGAGTGGAATGATTGATAATCTGACAAAGTTTCCAGTCACATATGAATTAAACATCGTAACTGGAACTCCTCTGAACAACAAAAATCTGAAGAGAATGCAGATTATTGATGAAATCAGAGTTGAACCCAGCATAACAACAGATTGGGAGAGTCTGAAGTCAAGAAGGATGATTATCAATGGATTCCCTCTGTTCACCAAGCATGACAATCCAGAGGTTATAGAGGCATACATACAGCTTCGAGAAGCCGAAGGCTGTGATGTTTCTGGATTCAGGATTGAAGATCTTATGGATAATCCTCCTGATATGATGAAGAAGAAGAGGCCCTACACCAACGTAACTCCTCAGATGAAGACTGCAAAGAAGTAGAAGAAAGGTATAGGTGAAGCCAACACAAGGAACATCTCACGACATCCTATCCAGAATAGACAAGTAAGTCTTCTGAAGCCTCTTCTATAACTACATCTATTCTTTCTAACAGAAATATATCTTCATGTCTTCCAACACCATCTCCACCGCCTTTAACACAACCATCATTATTTTCTACACCGCCACCACTATTTTCAACCATCGTCACCACCTCATCCATACCCATTTCTGAAACACCAACTCAAATAACTCCATCCTCTGCACCATCTACACAACTTCCACCACAAATACTCCATATCACCTCAACTCAACCAACTTCCACCAATTCTGAACCAACCCCTGTCATAACTGTACAACTATCTCGAACCATCTCCCTACCATTAATCACTCCATCCATTTATGAAGAATCTCCTACTGAACTTCTTCAAACAACCAACTCTCCATCACCCACACCATTAACCTCTCCTCAAGTAATCCCAGAAACCATACCAGATAATCCTGAACCTTCTTCACCAAATCAAATCCTGAAAATAATGATATCACCAATCCGGGTGATTCTGCTGAAGAAAACCAAACATTCTCTGAGAATCAACCTTCTAACCTTCCCCCTCCTAACCTTGATGAAGTTATTTCTACTTTTAAGGACAATGTAATTATGAGATTCAAGACACTCTCTGATGAATCAAGTTCTAGTGAAGACCCTTCTGCTTTGGGTGCTCCCTGGTATCAATTCAATCAGTGGATGTCATAGGAATTTCAGAAGATTCAAAATCTCTTTGTTCAGACAAAATATTATTTTGTCCATCAAGCTGAAAACAAATTGGAAGCTAAGAAGGAAGCTGAAGCAAAGCTAGCTGCTGAAAGGGAATTGGCTGAAAGGTTAGCTAAGGAAACTCAAGATCAAGCTGAGAGAGAAGCTGAATTGAAAAATCAAGAAGAAGCTCTGAAAGATGCTAAAAACTATACCTCTTATCCAGTGTTAAAGACTCTGGCAAGCATTAAAAAGGAGCAAGAGTCGTTCCGAAAGAGAATGGACAAGCAAGATGAAGTCACTTCCAACATTCAGAATGCACTTGCATAGATCCTTCAGAGGCTCCCTCCTCATTCTCAACCTTAGACACCTTTCTAGGCTACCACTTAGTTTTCTTTGTCTGTTTGTTTATCTTATTTTGTAAATGGATTACCTTTTTGATTATTACAAAAAGGGGGAGTATATTAATGGAAAATTATTTCGATAAAAATAACTTGTCTCTTAATCATAGCTCTGACATTCTAACATTTTAATTGCACAATTTTCTTCTTAGAATGCTTTTCAGTAACAATATTAATTTGTTGGCAATTAGGGATCTGATTTAACCAATAAGGATTTGTTATCAGACTCCATTACCACTATAGTCAAGCTCTGTTATTCTGGATCTGACTAGATCCTTATAATCAGGCTCAGGTAACCCAAATCTAATAAGATTTTTTTTAAGTCTTAGATTCAGGGGGAGCTTGATAAAGGGAAGCTAATTCTAAACTTATCTTTGTCATTTCCTATTGATTATCTTCGTACAAAAGTGTTTTATCAAAATACATTGTTTTGTCATTATCAAAAAGGGGGAGATTGTTAGAACAAGATTTGGTTCTGCCGGATATCTCTAAGTTTTGATAATAACAAAGTAGTATATGTGAGAGAACAATTTTGGTACTCTAATGTTTGTTTTTTGTAGAATTAACAAACAGGATATGACTCTGATAGAGACCATATGCAACGTCACTGTGATTTGACCAAAAGTCGCTTCTGCGCTAAAGAAGTAAGTCCGCTTCTGATCTACTCACTTTCAGATAGATTCTAAGTAGACAATATGTTGCTGCTGCAATGCTCTCTTAGATTCTGCCTCTGAACGTGACTCTGATAATTTACTTCTGAAGGATTTCTAGCATCTGAAGTCATTATCTTCTGAAGACTAAGTGCTGAAGACTCTGAAGACAAGGTTCTGCTGAACAACGTTTTGAAGACTTGAGTTTCTGAAGACTAAGTGCCGAAGACTCTAAAGACAAGGTTCTGCTGAACAACGTTCTAAAGACTCTGAAGACTTAAGTTTTTAAAGACCAAGGGTTCTGAAGACTGAGTGCTAAAGACTCTGAAGACAAGGTTCTGATGAACAAGTTCTGAAGACTCTGATGACTCAAGACTCTAAAGACCCAGTGATCGTCTCTTCTACTCATGCTTCAATTACATCTATTCAGTAGCCTCTGACGAACAGAAGAAGATGAAACATTTGCGAGGAAAACCAGTACATAGTACGTATCAAACACGTTCTTTTCCACTACCATTCCACTACCCTGGTTTGGTGGTACAAAGGACAACTTATGTGTATGATTTTCATCCTTGTGTAACGACATTATTTCAAGTCGCCAGCAATCTTAATGATATTCCTGATCTGCCCTCCAACGGATCTTTTTCTGGATATATAAGGACTTGATCACTTGAAGAAAATAAGAGAGACACATGCACAAATATTAATGCACCACAATACAATGCAAGAAACATTGTTTATACTGTATAGATTTTCTTTAAGTTACTTGAGCTATTCATAGTGTTTATATCTGCTTGTGTAGAAGCAATTCATTGTAAACATTAATTTTGTTCAAACAGTTGTTTGTATTCCTTAAGGGACCAGTTAGGTCAGAATCCTTAAGAAGAGACAGTTAGTCTGTGCTTATTCGTCACCAGCAGTTACTTGTGCAGTGTAATCAGTTGATTATTGTGGATTAAATCCTTGTGTATAAGGCAAAATCACCTTGGTGGGTGGACTGGATTAGCTTGATAGTTTTCAAGTGAACCAGGATATATCGTGTGTCTTTCTCTCTTGTTAGTTTCTTTGTGATCTTTGTTTGAGTTTCACAAAAAGCTTTCATTTTTGAAAACCCAATTCAAACCTCCTTTCTTGTGTTTTCTCACACCTTCAGAAATAAATTATAAACAAAAAAGATAGCCTAAAGACCGTTAGCGTTGAATAAACTCTCTCATGCTTGATTTGTTGTTTGATTGGCCCTTTATCCACTCAAAGGTTGAGGTTGGTGTTTACCGAGGTTGAGAAGGTGCTTCAAGTTTCATCATAATTTGACACCAGCTCCTCTAAATTTCCTTCTTCTTCTTCAAACTTCTCTGACATCAGGTTCTCAACTTTTGCTGCATCTGGGATAATGTTGTTAATTCTTCTTGTCTTAATTTTTTGTTTGGAACAGACTCGTGTGCTGTAGTCTTTTTGCCTTTTTTTTAAATCCCTTACTTTTTCCTAGACATCTCCTTTGAGTTTTCAATCCAACGAGATGAAACCCTCTATTTTCCTAATCAACCCTTTTGGGTTTTTGACTTAATAGCCTCTATTGGTTTACTCTTTTTTAGACAATATATTTTTTTTGAACTGCATCAAAATTTACCAGAAGTGGAAACTCCTCCCCATTCATCGTTGTAGGAACCAAAGCTCCTCCAGAGAAGGCATTTTTCATGATGTATAGGCAAGATCTTTTTAAGCACTAGGTCGCCTTCCTTGAATTCACGAGGATGTATATTTTTGTCGAATGCCTTTTTAAGCCTCTTTTAATACCACTGACCATGACATATGGCTATTACTTTTTACTTGCTTTGTCCCATTGACCCTTTAGGATGATGAAAAGAAGGACAATTGATATCTCATGATTGAAGAATGGTGTCATGGTGCCCCCAATTTTCTCTTTTTTCCATCAAAGATTGCAGGGCCATAAAAATCTCTCATACTTTCTCCTTCAATTCACTGGCTTCACGTTTTAGAGTTTCTTGTCTTGGCACAAATTCCTCGATGAATTGCAAGAATGTGTTCAATATAAGCACGAAAGAACACTTGACTTTTATATGGTGGGTGTCGACAGAATATGTATTAGGTATAAATGCGATGCAACAAAAGTAATGCTATGAACTGAAATGCAATACATTGAGAGTTTTTACTTTAATGAATGTAATGCAATGTCATGTGTGGGCTCATAAAATTATAGATTTAGAATTGTATGGGTAATTGGACAACAGAACAACCTATATGGAAAGGCTCCTTACGAAAGGATAGTTCTAAGTCTTTCTACCCAATCTCTCACAAGGTATGCTCTAGGGTTTTGTTGGCTATTTAAGAACAAACCCAAGGTCACGGACCTTAGATGAAACTTCATCACGATATTGGGCTTAGCCAATTCATGATGAAATCCCAAAGGGTCTCCCTTAGGCAGAGCCTTCATATATACCTAGTAAGATGTTCATGTTGTATTCCATACAAAGTATCAACGTCCTGGTTCTAGAAGAGGTCCCTAAAGTCATTGACCAAGTTCAAAGTTTTGTCACAAATATGGGCTAGACAAATCATGACGAATGCTTTGAACAGGTCTACTCTAGGCAGAGTTGTCGTAAAAAACCTGCTGGGATGTGCATCCCATTCGCCAATTCTAGAAAACCTCTTACTTAAGCTTATATTTCTTCTCGAGCTCGGGTGTAGATCTTATTCTCAAACAATAATCCAAAACCAACAATATTATATAAGCTACAAGATAAAACTAAAGAACAAAAATAGAAAACAAAGAAGAAAATAAACAAAATAAATAAAATAAAGAATAAAATAAAAACAAGCAAACATGCCAATAACCCAATAACTAAAGGATAACTTGACTCGCTTTAGGGAGGTGTCCCCAACAGAGTTGTCAGCTGTTGCGACACAAAAAGTACTCGTGCGTCTAAACACTCGATATAGACACAGAGTCGCCACCGAAGTTTTTATTTGAAGGAAAATGTCGATAAAATCCTTAAAGGAAAAAAACATGGTCATCGCAACCAATTGAGGGGTTGGGAGTCGGTTACGTAAGGGAAAAGTATTAGCACCTCTCACATCCGTTGTACTCAGCGGGAACCTCCTAATAGGCTAGAGTTAAGTGTTCTTAAGGGAATGTTTGCAATAGTTTTGTTTATTTATTAAAAGGGATATTTATAAAAGATTTAAAAAGGGAAAATGTTAGTTTTTTATTATTATTGCGCTTGCTAGGGTTTCAAAACCTTGTGCATACATATTCCCAAAGTGCAATGAGAAAGTCAGAGTTTCGTAGTTCGTGTAAAAATGTTTGTGGGTTGGTTGATTTTAGATAATAGAGTTAGATCGCATTTTAGCGGTAAAACATCTTCCTGTATCCTCTCACGATGGAGGCTTAGGTATTGTTTGTATTCACGTTAAATAAATCGGACCATTATTTTATGAAAAAGTTTGTTTTAAGTGTGCATGGGTAAAAAATGATTTGATGGGTTAAGATAAATTTTAATTTTGAAAAAAAAAGGTTTTAGTTGTTGATCTTTGGAATTGACTTTGTGTTGGTAACCTATGTACATGTATTGTGAAATATTGACGAGTTTATATACAAGTGAATGTTTTAATCAGACAAAACCTAGAGATTGTACAACTAAATTAATATTTCACTTAAAAGTGATAAATACATGTTTTTTTTTTTTGTTTTTTGATTAATTAAATATTTTTTGATATTTTTTCTAATAAACAAGATTGAGTAACCTAATAAACTAAAATAATTTTAAAAAGGATAATTAAATACAAGAACCTAATGAATGGAAACATGATTTTGGTATTTTTGAATATTGGTTAAGAAAAACTAGGTTAAATGAATTTACGAAATAAACTATTTGTTGTGTTTTGAATAATGATTAAGAAAATAAATCAACTAAATGAATTAAATTAAATTATTAAAATAAACAACCTAAAGGGGTGTAGTAGAAATATGGAGAGGGTGTGAATCAGATAAGACGAGGGCCCAAGTGCAACATAATATTTAACTCTAATTTTGACTTTACCTAATTAAATATTAAATCAAAATAAGAAAATACAATAAAAGGAAAAAAAATAATGCTACAATATGATGGAGATTTGGATGTTTTTGAAGTAATGGTTTATGCTTGTTGAGGATGAGTTTGGATTAAAAAATTTAATATGGTTATGTATTTGAATTAGTGATGCAAAAGTGTGGTGAAGTGAGAAGATGGTACTAAATCACGTTTTGTTTTTTTAGTGTATTTATGGTTCTTTTTTTTTTTGTAAAATTATTCCTATAATTTCTAATAACAATTAAAATGGAGTATTTAAAACAAAAATTAAAAGAAAAAACAAAATGAATTAAATTAGATAAACCAGAAGAAAAAAAATTAAAAAAACATGTAAAGATAACAAGTAGAAAAATCATGTACCATATAAAATCAAAATTCCAAAAGACTGAATGTGCAATCAAATCAAAATTCAAACTACAAAAACTAAAATTACATCAAACACAATATTCAGGAGGTATAAAAGAAGACAAAGTTAATAACCTGAGGTGTCGTGACCAATGCAATCTGCTTCCTCCTTTCTTTTCTTTGACTTCCTTCTTCGGTGCGAGATTTTGCTTCTATCTGGATTGCTAAGGCTTAGGGTTTAGGTGTTGATTTTCTTCAGTGTGAGGTAAATCAACTTAGGGTTTGTTGGAATTAACCCAAAACCTTTTGAGAATTCCTATTCAATCTTGATATCAAGATTGTTAACAATCACACACAATAGCAACGAAAAGAAAAATTGAGAAAGAAAGAAAGAAAGAGAAAAGAGAAATAGTAGCGATGAAGAAGAAGATGAAAAACTGCAGAATTCTTTCTACCCACAAACTGTGGAAACTTTCAATATTCACTTGCAACTGCAAACTGTGAATTATCAAACTTGATTATTACAATGATAAGGGTTCCTCCTTATTTATATATTTAGGTTAACTTGCATCTCAAGCTAAAGCCCAAACTATAAAAGCCCAAAAATATCTAATCTAATCTTTCTAAATCAAATCTGATCTATCTAAATCAAATCTAATCTTTTTTAAAACAATGAATTATATATTTAACACACCACCTAATTCATTGTGTCTAAACTATCTATATTCATCATGGCTCTTAGTCATCTGGAAACTTTGACCTGCACTCCCTTCGTCATGATATCTGCAATCTGATTCTCAGTTCTGCAGTGTTCCAAGTTCATATTCCCTTTTGCTACCTGCTCTCAAAGATAATGGAATCTCATTTCGATGTGCTTACTTCGACCATGTGCTATTGGATTCTTCACCAAGTTGATAGCTGACATGCTGTCGATCTTCATGGTAATTACTCCATGACTCTTCCCTGTGATCTCTTCGACAAGGTTCACCATCCAGGTTGCTTGACATGCATAAAGAGAAGCATTTATGTATTCTGCTTCGCATGATGACAATGCCACTACTGGTTCCTTTCTCAAACTCCAAGTAACTGGTGCACCACCTAACATAAACACATAGCCAGTTGTGGATTTTCTATCCTCAGCATCACTACACCAACTAGAGTCGGTGTATCCCAATAGCTTGCATTCTTTTCCTTCATCAGCTGCAGGAAGCAAAATTCCGTAGTCGAGAGTTCCTTTCAGATACCTTAGTATCTTCTTCGTTGCTGCTAGGTGTGATACCTTTGGCTTCTGCATGAATCTACTTACCATACCCACACTGTATGTTAAGTCAGGCCTTGTGTGACAAAAGTATCGAAGTGACCTAATAAGTCTTCTGTATTGGGTCGGGTCAACATCATCATTATCTGAATCTTTCGACAGTTGCAACCTGGTCTCAGCTGCAGTCGAGGTTGGGTTGCAATCTTGCATCTCAAATCTCTTGAGTATTTCGCCTACTTATCTTCTTTGGTGCATCATCAAACCTCTACTAGTCTTGTAGAATTCGATTCCAAGGAAATATGAAAGATTTCCCAAGTCTGACATTTCAAATTCCTCACTTAGGTCATGTTTGAAATCTTCGATATTCTTCTTGAAACTTCCTGTTATCAACAGGTCATCGACAAAGAGGCATAGTATAAGCAATTCACTATTGCTTCTTCTTACATATACTCCATGCTCGGTCGTACACTTCACAAATTCCTTCTCCCTTAAGAAGCTGTCGATTTTCTTATTCCAAGCTCTTGGAGCTTGCTTAAGTCCATACAGGGCTTTATGTAGCCTGTACACCTTTCCTTCTTCACCTCGTTTCACAAACTCAGCTGGTTGTGCGACATAAACTTCTTCGTCTAAGTGCAAACACTTCTTCAAAGTCGATTCCTTCCTTCTGAAGAAATCCTTTCGTCACAAGTCTCACCTTATGTCGAGTTACTTCTCCTTTAGGATTCACCTTCACCTTGTAAACCACTTCACATCAATTGCCTTCTTGCCTTGAGGCAATACGACAAGTGACCAGGTGTTGTTGACTTCGATGGACTCTAACTCCTCATTCATTGCTTTCACCCACTTCGAATCTTTCAATGCCTCGGCTGCATTGAATGGTTCGACATATGCGTAGAAAGCATAGTGTACCAGCTCACCCTCTTCATCAACCACATCATCTGATGTAATTACACATTCTTGCAACCTTGCAGGAATGTGTCTTATTCGTCGAGGTCTGCTTGGACCTGCTTCATCTATGACTTGTTCACAAGAGTTTCTCACTGAATCCTTCTTTACATTCTCAAGAGATTCTCACTGAATCCTTCTTTACATTCTCAGTCCAATCCCATTCTTTAAGCTCGTCTATGATCACGTCCCTGCTAATTACTACCTGCTTATTCATAGGGTCGAATAGCTTGTATCCTCCAGTCGAATGATATCCTATCAAGATCATCTGATTCTACTTGTCATCAAGCTTTCTTCTCAACTGATCTGGCACATGTCTATGTGCTATAGATCCAAACACCTTCAAGTGACTGAGGCTAGGCTTGACACCAGACCACCATTCTTCTGTGTGATTCCTTCAAGCTTCTTCGTCGGACATCTGTTCAAAATATATGTTGCTGTCGAAACCACTTCTCCCCATAATTCTTTGGGTAGATGCTTTCCATTCAACATACTTCTCACCATGTTCATGATGGTTCTGTTCTTTCTTTCAGCAATTCCATTTTGTTGTGGAGTGTAGAGTGGCACCACCTCATGCAAAATCCCTTCTTTCTCACATAATGCATCAAACTCTTTCGACACATACTCTCCACCACCATCAGTCCTCAAAATTTTTAGCTTTCGACCACTCTGTCTTTCGACCATAGATTTGAATCTGGCAAATACCTCGACCACATCACTTTTCTTCTTGATAAGGCAAGTCCACAAATTTCGATTGTAATCATCTATAAACGTGACAAAGTATCTATTGCCACTAATCGAATCCACCTGGATTGGACCACACACATCAGAGTATATGACTTCTAGAATTGCCTTCGACTTCCTTCCTGCATCCTTCCTGAATCTATTCTTGTGTTGTTTCGACTGAACACATTCTTCACATACTTCACTTGGAATGTCGATTTTAGGTAATCCTGAAGCCATAATACTTCTCTTTAGCTCTCTGATGTCATTGAAGTTGAGATGGCCTAGTCTAAAATTCCATAACCACTCATCTCTGCTGGCTGTAGTTGCTAGGCACTTGTGCTCCATCACATTGAGTTCAATCTTGAAGGTCCTATTCTGAGACATTAGAGCCTTAAAGATCAACCTACCACATGCATCGAGAACTCTTATCATCTTGTCTTTGATCGACACCTTGTAGTTCTTTTCGACCAACTTCCCTATACTGAGTAAATTACTCTTCATGACTGGTATGTACAACACATTGGAAATTGTTGACCTCTTCCCATCTTTCCTCATAATCAGAACATCACCAACACCTTCAGCTGCTAGAGTGTTGTCATTTGCAAACTTCACAGTGTTCTTCGATGAGGGCTTCATGTTGACAAAGCAATCTTTCCTTCCAGTCATATGTGATGAGCATCCTGAGTGCAAGTACCACTGGTCCTGGAATCTCTCTTCGTCTCTTGTTGTGACCATTAGCAACATCTCTTCTTCTTCATGTTTCGCCAGCTTTACATCAGTTTCTTGATTCTATTTTTTTTGGACAATTACTAAAATAGTGACTATACCTCTGACAATTGAAACATTGAATGTGACTCTTGTCAGGCTTTCGACCACCACCTCTTCCTCTACCTGCAGCACCACCTCTTTGATTGCCTCGGTTCCAGGGTTTTCTCTGATTCGACCAGTTTCCTTCATGCTGATTTAGACCCGTGGAACTGTTGTAGCCACTTCTACCTTTGTTGCCATTCCAGCTTCCTTTGCCTTTCCTTTCCTTTTCTGACTGCATCTGCAAAGCCATATAACTCCTCGACTTTCCTATAGCTCTTTCAGCCATCCTTTGTTCATGGACTCAAGCGTCCCTTGAAGCTCTTCCTTCATCAATACTGACAAGTCTTTCGACTCTTCTATGGCCACTACCACGTGGTCAAACTTTGGAGCCAATGACCTCAAGATCTTTGCAACAACTGATGTTGATGTCAACACCTTTCCACATACCTTGATTTGATTCACCAGCTTTGTAACTCTGGCGAAGAAATCTGTTATGAGGGGCCCCAAATAAGGTGGCATATGTATTTCACTAGGCGCCTACCCCATGATGCATCACCTATGGCGTATCCTTCATGTAATACCCCATTTTATTTTAATTATTCTCATAATTTAAAGTTTATGTTGTTGTGTGTATGTATGTGTTTATGTGTGTTGGGTTATGTTTGGATTGCCCTTAGTATGGAGTAGTGACCTTAGAATTATAGAGAATAAGATATTGACGGGGGGTGACCAATTGTGTAGAGATGAGTGGTGTGGTTAGTAATTAATTATTAATATTAGTAAGTAATTATTTATTGGAATAATATTGTATGGATTTATTTGAAATTAAATAATTATTATTATTGGCATTAATTGTTACTATTTATTTGGGAGAATAATAATAATAATAATAATAATAATAATAATAATAATAATAATAATATAATAAGGGAAGAGAATTAGGGAAAAAAAGTTAGTACGGGTTTTGGGTAGAGAAAAGAGAAAAAGGAGAGCTAGGGCAAAAAGGGAAGAATCACCATTGTTGGAGTTGAGGAAGCTTTGTCACAAGAACTCTAAGATAAGGGTGGGGTTCTAACTATCTAAGGGTTGCTATGATGATTGGTGGGTAGTTTCTAACATGTATGGTTTTTGAATTTTCTTCTCTTTGTTCATGAATGTGATGGTTTTGGATGAGTGATTGATTCTTGATAATTCAATGGACTGTATGTTGTCGTGTTGATTTCTGTTGAAAATTGTATCTTGGGTGATTGTTGTTGTTGAATTCGTTGGATTGAGAGGCGTATGTTGTAAATGTGGAGTATTGTACGTGTAATTCGCGTGTCAGATTCGGAACAATGTTATGAACGATTTTGAAAAGGAAAACTTGAGTTTTTAAACTTTTGAAAAGTATATTTTTGCTTTGAAAAGTGTTTTTGACGAATTCTAAGAAAAACTGGTTTTGAAACAACTTAAAAATGAGTTCTGGTGTAAAAATAAAGCAAAAAAGTGCTTCTGTAGCAGGTGTAATTGATTACCCTAAATGTGGTAACCAGTTACCACTGAGAACGTGAAAGTTGGATTTTAAGGGGGTGTAATCGATTACCGGTTTTGTGGTAATTGATTACACTAGGACTAATTTTTGGAAAACTTCGAAAATTCATATCTTTTGATCCGTGGGTCCGTTTCAGTCGTCGTTCGAATCTTTGGAAAGATGGTTTCATGTACTTTCGCTTAAAATTATTTTCAATGCCAGAATTCTAACCATTCGATGTGTTAATTATGTTCCGTGTACGTTGTGATGTGTTGAACGTTGAAATTTTGAGTTCGGTTGTGCGAATGTGTATTGTAGCTGTGGATTGCAATTGTTGCATGTTTTGCCAGTTATATGCTATGTGTTGGATAGTCGTGGTGTGATGTATTGGCTGTATGATAGTCATATTCATTGGTCGTCATTGTATGTTGTTGTTGAATGCATATCATGTTGTATAAATTGTATGTTAAGTCATGTGCTCATGTGGGGTGTGATCGCCTTATCCAGATTCTTTGAAATAGAATCGTGTTGTTGTTGTTGTTGTTGTTGAGGTAATCGTGTGTCCATGTGGGGTGTGAGCGATACGGGTGTTCGTGTGTCCATGTGGGGTGTGAGCGATCACGGATGTCGTGTGCCCATGTGGGGTGTGAGCGACTTATATGGAAATTCCGACGGGAATTATGATCATGAAAAAGGGATCGAATTGGTACCACATGCATTGAGTCAAGTTGTTGAGTCTTATTACATTGCATAATTATTACATCTGTTGTTACGTGAGTGTTGTATTATATGTTGGATGTTGTTGTGGTATGTTGTGGAATGGGTGATATGCATGATATAGTTTGTTGCCTACTTTTTATCATGTTTTCCTTTATCTAGTTATGATATCTCACCCCTTCTGTTTGAATGTTGCCTCTACGCGAGTAACGTGCAGATAATCAAGGATAGTGCGGAGTTGCGGTTAGTGAAAACGAAGTCCTTCACTTTATATTTTGAGTTTGCGTCTGCTCTGATATGTAACACTGGGAATTATGGAACGCTTTATGTTTTATTTCGGTTACAGTTATTATATTTTGTTTTAATTGATGATGAATATGTGGTTTAAATATGCAAAGTTTTGATTGTCGATTCGAAGAAGTTTTCCGCAGCTTATTGAGAAGAATTTTTAATGATTTCATAGTACCGTTTTTAATAATAATGTAATACCCCATATTATTTAAATGCTCAATTGGACATCAGGTGAGATCAGATGAGTATCTATGTGCTCTATCTTAGGTAAATTGAATTAATGGAATCCTCAAAGTATCTTGAGTATTGACGTTTGGGGTCAATAGAGCAACTGATGGACTCTGAAGAGATCAATTATTTAATGAAAGAGACAGATTGATATTTATTATTACGAAAGAGGATTTTAAGGTAACTCTAATAATTGATCAATTGGGTTGAGACGACAAAATATCAATTGGAGATATTTTACTCTATTGGATTATATTATATAATATTGGTATTATATATATATATATATATATATATATATATATATATATATATATGTGTGTGTCTCTGTGTGTGTGTGTGTGTGTGTGTGTGTGTGTGTGTGTTAGAAAGAAAAAAAAAGATAGTAAGAAGAGAAAAAGGAAAAGAGAAAGAAGGAGAAAGAGAAGAGAAGAAGAAAACCATGGGAGAAGGGGGAAAAGCTTGGGAAGAAGCTTGGATCTTCATCATCTTCTTCAAACTCCTCTTCGATTACCAGGTGGGTTCTAGTTAGATACTCTAAGTTCTAGAAATATAAGTTTAGAACTTAGGTTAGTTTTGAGAGAAAATGATTAAACGGATAAATCCATGAAATCTAACGAATGAAATTCGATATAAATTGCATAGGATAATTGGAATATGCATATGAACCTCCATTGATAGTTGTTATGATGTTTGGTGTTGATTGGAATGAGTTTGAAATGAAATGGGTTTTGAAATGTTAGGGTTTTGTGAGAGAAACTATGTATTGATGATAGAACCATGATAATGTACTTCTATTGGTTGTTTGGGTGTGGTTTCGGGGGTGAATGTGTGGTTTGGAGGCTACTGTCATGAGGGTTTATTTTTCTGCATAACGCAGAGCGCGCTTAGCGCGGTATTTCCCGCTTAGCGCAGTCTGGAGAATTTTCGCCTCCATCAGGCCGAGAGTAGCGCGCTTAGCGCGGGTGGGGCCTGCTTAGTGCGACCTGGAACAAAAATAAAATTATTCTAAAAAATTCATATCTTTTGACTCGGGTGTTCGATTTAAGCGATCTTTATATCGTTGGAAAGCTATGACGACCCTCTACCCCATGAAAATATTGAGTATGATGTGGGATTAATTAATTAGTGGATTTTGAATGATAAAAATGTTATGTGATATGTTGAAATCCATATTTTGGATCATAAATCCGATCGAGGCATAATTATAGCCGAAGTAAAGCTGTGAAAATATCCTACGGGATAAAGGTGAAAAGTATTGATTTCGCTATCCGATTAAATGAATCAGAGGGAACCCGAAAGTGATGTTTTATGTGATGTGTGATTATATGTATTTACTTGTAATATTTGTGTTATGCCATATCTATCTAATATTGTTGTTAAAATGAATAAGAGAATATGCATGCTTAAAATGAATTAGGAAGAGTGAGGAAGTTTACCCCAAAACAAATGGCATAGTTAAGATTGTTATAATTCTAGGTTGTGAATAGAATTGTGATAGAAACTCTGGATGGCGATGCTTGTGCATTCATTGACGAGTTCTGGCCTGGAGTAGATAACCTAGATGGTGATGCTCGGGCACCTGATGTAGGAAGGTACATCCGTGACGAGATTGGTCTAGGAGTGAGTGAAACACTAGTATGGAACATGTTGAACTTTTGTGATTATGAGAAAAGGTGAATGTGGCCTTAAGGCATTGTGGCCTTGTGATTGTCGAATACAATCACGTTTGTGTGTGAGATCACGTAATCGTAACCGGTTATCTTGAGTTGTAGTTTCATGAGTCTCGAGCTCCTCTGAAACGTATGCATGACTACTTGGCAGGTTTGATTCCCGAGTGCAGTACGAATGGCGCTCAGGGAGCGTATGCTTGTGACGGTTAATGGCCCGTGTGAAGTGACGGTTCATAACGGTTAATGGCCCGTAGAACCCGAATCCATTCGTATGTCAAGTAGGTTACCAGGATCCATGACTCGGGTCGACTTCAAGACGTAGAAGCAGACGGGAAAAGGGGATGCCTTGGTGTGGTTATCGATTAGTGATATTTTGATTGATGAACTCATGAGCATGTTTCCATATAGTGTGAGAATTGAGGTTGTGAACTCAAAGTCATTTCCCTTCCCCTTTGACTTGAGTTAGGATTGTTAGAACCTTGTAAAGCCGAGAGAATCCATAAGATAGGGAACTCACTGAGATTTGATGTATCTCACCCCACTATTGTTAATTATTTTTAGGAGGTATTTACAGGTTTGATTTACAAGTGGAGCTATGCTTTGATGTTTCAAGAGAAGCTTAGTTGAGCTTATTTCCGCTGTGTATTATTTTTCTTGTACAATGAGGAATATTGTATAATGATCTTAGTTTTTATTGTTTTGGCTAATTTCCATGTCTTGTACCATATATTGTATTATGTTTTTAGAAATGGTCAAGTATGTGAATTACGCCATTAGGCACTTATGATGGTGTCAGTACCAAATAAAACACTTGTATGGTATTATTCTAGATATATATTATACAGGGTGTTACAAATAAGTATGTGTTACATGTTATTTGCTTGAGCAGGTGTATGTTGGGAGTAACATCCTAAGTGCTGAATTTTTATTTGAATTTTTACTCTGATAATTGTATTATTTTATGTGGGGATTTTAGGGTGTTACATAGTGGTATCAGAGCAGGTCGGTTTATCCATCCAAGTTGTCGAGTCGTTGTTGTATGATAGTTGATTACTGTCGATGTCGTTTCCTTAACCATTGTGTTCTGCTGTTGATGCGTAACAGATTTAGAATGGCTGGAAGGAACAATGTTGATACTACTGCTACTTTGCAGGCTGTTGCTCAGGAGGTTCAGAACCCGCCTCATGCTGGTGAAAATGACGAGTTTCGAAAGAATAGACCGCGTACCTTCAAGGGAAAATATGATCTGGACGGAGCGCAGGCTTGGCTCAAGGAGATCGAGAGAATCTTCCAGGTTATGGAATGTTCTGAGGCACAGAAGGTGTGGTTAGGTACTCACATGCTGGATGAGGAGGCTGACGACTGGTGGGTTATCACTCGTCAATTATTGGGGGCAACAGGGGAGGTAATCACTTGGGCTATGCTCAGTAGGGAGTTCTTGAGGAAGTATTTTCCTGAAGATGTCCGAGGGAAGAAATAGATTGAGTTTCTGGAATTGAAGCAGGGTAACATGTCAGTTACAGAGTGTCGCTCTCGGGATTTTAATCCAAGTACAAACGCAAAAGTGGAACGAAAATAGAGTCTCCAGCAATGTGTATTTATCCCAAAAGAGGGAAAGGAAACACTGCATAAACCTGAGAGAAAGGAAAAAGCATGGTCATCGCGACCAAGAGAAATGGGTAAGGGAGTCGGTTACGCGAGGGGAAGGTAGTAGCACCCCCACGCGTCCATCGTACTCGATGGGATCCACGCTTATTGTCTATGTCTAAAGGGTGTGTCAAAAGTCTAAGTCTACGGCTAAACAGAAACGGAAAACAAAGAGACTCAATAGGACATCGCCGTCCTAGGCCTACGTATTCCCTCGTGCAATGGGAAATTTAGAGTCAACGTAGTTCGGAGGACTACGGGTGGATGGGGGGAGGTTGCTCGCCAAGACATCGTCGTCTTGTGCCTATGTATCCTCAATCGAACCAGAGAGAGGAAATCAGAGCGTCCGTAGTTTGTGGTAACGACCACAGAAAAGAAAGGGAAGGGTGTTCGCAAAGACATCGCCGTCTTATGCCTACATATCCTCAATCTAACCAGAGAGAGGAAATCAGAGCGTCCGTAGTTCGTGGGACTACGGAAATGGGAGAAGGTTGGGTGCTCGCCAAGACATCGCCGTCTTGTTCCTACGTATCCTCAATCTATCCAGAGAGAGGAAATCAGAGCGTCCGTAGTTCGTGGGACTACGAGAAAAAGGTGGGAAGAGTGCTCGCCAAGACATCGTCGTCTTGTGCCTACGTATCCTCAATCTATCCAGAGAGAGGAAATCAGAGGGTCCGTAGTTCGTGCTACTACGGAGAAAGGATGGGTGCTCGCCAAGACATCACCGTCTTGTGCCTACGTATCCTCAATCTATCCAGAGAGAGGAAATCAGAGCGTTCGTAGTTCGTGGACTACGGAAAGAAAGGTGGAAGGGTGCTCGCCAAGACATCGTCGTCTTGTGCCTACATATCCTCAATCTAACCAGAGAGAGGAAATCAGAGCGTCCGTAGTTCGTGGACTACGGAAATAAAGGTGGAAGGGTGCTCGCCAAGACATCACCGTCTTGTGCCTACGTATCCTCAATCTAACCAGAGAGAGGAAATCAGAGCGTCCGTAGTTCATGGACTACGGGAAATGAAATGATGGGTGCTCGCCAAGACATCTCCGTCTTGTGCCTATGTATCCTCAATCTATCTAGAGAGAGGAAATCATAGTGTCCGTAGTTCGTGGACTACGGGAAATGAAAGGAAGGGTGCTCGCCAAGACATCGCCGTCTTGTGCCTACGTATCCTTAATCTATCCAAAGAGAGGAAATCAGAGCGTCCGTATTTCGTGGACTACGGGAAATGAAAGGAAGGGTGCTTGCCAAGACATCGTTGTCTTGTGCCTACGTATCCTTAATCTATTCAGAGAGAGGAAATCAGAGCCTCCGTAGTTCGTGGGACCAGCACAACAAAAACAAACAAGCTCGAGGAGTATCCACATCGCTCGAGTATCACACATCCGACTGTGGATTCATGTTATCACAGTGGCCAAGAGAGATGCCAAGCAACAATATCATATCATCGAAGCAGGACAAAGTAACAGGGACACCTAGCCACGATATCAATTCATCGAGCAGGATGAGGAGCTTTAGCCACGGGGTCATATCAACCGTGATGAACAAGCTAACTGTGGCAATATGGAAGCCTAACCACGACATCATGTTATCGGGTAGAACAAAAGCGGGAAAAAGGATTGTGCGTACCAGCACAAAGCATCAACGTCGGTCGACGCGAGCTAAAGACAAATTGTGGGGGTTTGATTGCTAAACCCTTCTTCCACTTGACGACTCGATAACAAGAGCAGGGGCACATGTTCAATGTATCAACACGTAGTGCGAGCGAGTGAACGACTCAACTGAAAGTGCGAGGACTGATTGCTAGACCCTTTTCGCTTGCCTTCTCTGAGGACTTATCAAGGGGAATCGAGGATGGGACACCTCTTTTGAGGTCTTTAGCACAAAAGTAAACAATCACAAACATAGCCTCCTTTGAGGACTTCCAGAATTGCCGGCCAAGTGGCACGGACTCCCAATCCTACTTCTCATGGCATCGAAAGTAGTAAAGTGCGGAATGAGATAAAAGGGAAAAGAAGCTATACCAAACGGATAACAATCCGTAGCAAAGGCAAGCAAAGTAAGAAATCCGAAATACTTCGAGCAAGCTAGCATCAACAAACAAAGCAAGTCAGAAATCGCATATCTAACATAAGCGTCACAGCATGGTCGGTGTGAAAATAAATCACAACCGACATGTGGTGTGTATCAGACACAACCACATAATCAAACAGTACACCTGCAAGAAACGCAATCCAGACAATACATAAGCAAGTATATACATCTCACAACGTGAGAGACAAGATAAGTCGCATCAGAAGTGAAGCGGTATCCCACAAATAAAGTGGAATACCAAGCGGATAAGCACTATCGAAAACTTCTTACAAATCCTTGCACAAGCTTAACAAACACGTTAGAAACAACAAGGAAATGCCACCGGAATTTGCACCTTCAATTCATAACTCAAAAACAAGTAGCAACAATCAAACACTAGCGAAATACCTCATAAAAATAAATCCATAATGATCAAATGAGATGAAAACATGATGTGAAATCAAGTGGGCAGTAGTAAATTTATCATCCACAAGCCATAATCAAGCTCAAACCAAACAAGAATAATCACCAAGCATCATACTCAAGACTTGTATCAAAACTATGCAAGTATGCGACAAGATAAGGTTCACATGCTTCCACACAGGTAAAGCCATACAAAAGATAGGTCATGCACCAAAGGCCAAGGCAAATCAGAATCCCAAACATGTCTTATCAATCAAAGAAGGATCATAAAGCATCATGAAAGTTCATGTCATTCAAAGGCATAAATTTAGGTCAAGAAGTGTGCACTACATGCTCAAAACATCATCAAATGAATGCATCAACCAAAAATAACAAAGTGGTCCAATAAAATTACAAAAAATGTCCAAAGGTATGTTCAACCATCCAACTAAACATTTACAAAAGATGGAATCAAACCAAGATTAAGAACATGTTCAACATGGACAAACTAACCAAGGTATGTAAACAATCAAGCAAGAAACGAGGGTCCATAAATCTTGGATGGCAAGTCACCCAAAGCACCTCAAACCAACACCATACCAGCATCAAAACACCCTCATATGATGGCCTAAGATTGGCCAAAAGATCATCCTCAAAAGGTTAAGAAAAATCACAAAAGTCCCTAACCCTAAATGAAGGGTATCCTTGGGAACTCATCACGAAATTAATTCAAAATAAAATGGAAAAAAGGGATTAAAAATAAAATAAAAATAATGAAAATAAATTCAACATCTCAATTGACCAGAAAAATGTTTTTTTATATTTTTAAAATGGTTGGAAATATTAAAAGGAAAATCAAAAAAAGAAATTAGAAAGAAGAAACATGGGAGGGGGTGCATAAGTAATCAGGCGACACATGATTCCTGTACACGCGCGCATGGGCTCATAGACGGTGGTGCGAATATCAAGTTATCTTAGGCCCAGTCCACTTTCAATCAGGAAAAAAAGCTCACCATTAGTGAAACAGTGCGTTTAGGGGCCATGCCTGGAAAATCAGTAAATGAGGTGGCGAAACGAAACGATCTCATTGGCCAGTCAAAGGAGTCAGCGCGGACACATCAACTGGTCGCCTCAGACGCCGGAGCTAGGGCTTCGGTCGTCTTCTCAGGCGAACCTCCAACGACTCAAAAACGAAACATCACAAAAATGGAAAAGATGGACACCGTTATCAAGGGTTTTTCATGCTGATTCCAAATCCACCATCCAAAATCATTTTAAACAACTTTAACATGGCAAATCGAAGCTCACAAGTAAACAAGCTCAAACAAAAACTGCAACAAACGAGTTCATACACACCACAAACATTGCCTACAACTTGGTAGGACTTCAGAGGGGCTCACAACATGCTTGGAAGCTTGACAAAATCAGAGGAATAAGATTCAAAGATGTTACCTCCGGTGAGCTTTATGCACTACTTTTTTCACGAAAACAAACTCTGAAGCTCCTTCTGTAGCCCTTTTTGATACCTCAGAAATAATAAACCAGCAAGAGAAATGGAAGAGGAGTCCTTGAAATGCGAAACTAATGGTAAGCAAACTTTGAGAGAATGTGAGGAATTTTATGATCTGAACTTACCAAATGCTGCTTTTTCTACCGTTTTAGGGTTTTTCTCAGTTTAAATAGAGTGCGTTAGGATTGTTTTTGAAGGCCCAAATGAGATAATAGGGTGGTTTCAAAATTTTCCCAAAAAACAACAAGGATGTTATACACTCGGGTTCAGCATGCTCATGCTGTGGTGTTGTGGTGTACATGAGCCAAAAAGAGGGTACACAAGGTGAGTACAATGAGGTCACGTGAGAGTGATGTGAGGGCAAAGTTTTCCAATCTTTATTTTTTTAGTGAAACATGTATATAAAATATATAAGGGATAGGCTTACTTTAGGTAATGAAAATGACACAAAAAATTGTATGGTGATCCGTGTAATAAAGGTATATCATCATGCTACAAAAAGGCTCCATAATATATAACCAACAAATACCTTGAAATCCACTTAAACACCTCACTTTGCATGAGAATATTTTGAAGAATCCTTAGACAAATGATGGGCTTTTGAGCTTAATGGAAACTAGGAAGAACATGGAACAAGTTTGGCGTTGAAAAGAAATGGAAATGATGCTTGGAAATCACCTAAAAATGGGCATGAAGATTGGTGTACCAAGTTGTCTAAAAAGACTTAGAAAAAATTCTAAGTTTTTCCAATTTTCCAATTTAGAACCTCCCTCTTGAGGAAACCATATCTCTCTCAATATTGATCCAATTGAGACATTCTTGTAATGGTTGGAAAGCTTGAAGAATGTTCTAAAACTTTCATGTGAAAAAGATTTCCAGATGGAGCTTGCATCATAAAGAAACCTGGCCTTGAAAGCAGCTACTAAACCATGCAAAATTTTCCAAAAATAGTAAGTTCTAAAACCCTATTTTTGCCAAAAATCGAAACTTTCACAAATCTTTGATTTTTGATGATTCCTTGAACATATCTTGATAAAATCTCTTCCATGGATCATATTTGACTTGAAAATCATGATGTTGACCTCAAAAAGTCAGGAGTTGACTTTTTCACTGCACAATTGACTTTATCCCCAATTCTCCTGATTTTGAAACTTCTGATTAATTGAAACCCTTCTGAACCAAATTTATGGACAATTATCCAATCCTAGACACTTAGGGGCATGAGGAATACCATGGAATCAAGTCTTGCCCAAAAAATCAGAAATAAACTGATTTTATGGCAAACCCTAATTTTGGTGCTCTCAGTCTAGGAGGAATCGACCCATACTCCAAATCCAAATTCCTATGAATATGATATGTATCCTCTCAAAAAATGATGAGATGTGCCATTTGGTGATGATAAGAACTCAAATATCTTGCCCATTGGGGTGTTAAACTCAAGAATCTCCAAAACCTTAGTCTAAGAAATCAGGCTAGGAGGGTGTGATTCACTTGAAATCTCTTGCCAGTTGCAATCTTCTACTGAGGTGATGGACAAATTAGGATGCCCTGAGGCCCAAGGCTCCTTTGTGGCTTGAATATTGAGGACATTAAGAACAATTCTTCCATTGGTCCCTTGGACAATACACATGATCTTTTGCTTGAAGCATTGGAAAACCTCTTCCTCTTGAGCTAACTCAGACACCTTGATCCCATGCTAAGAACCAATGATATGCACAGATGATAATGCAAAATGAGATGAAACATAAGCCAGTTAATGTTAGAAAGAGAGAGGCAAATTTTGGGGTGCTACACGGAGTATGCTGCAAAATTCTCAGATCTGGCTAAGTTTTACCCTCACTACAGTGCGGCAAATACTGAGTTCTCAAAGTGTGTCAGGTTTGAGACTTGAGATCAAACAGGTGATTGGTTATCAGCGGATCAGAAGGTTTCCAGATTTGGTGGATCGTTATAGGATCTTTGAGGAAGATAGCAAGGCTCGATCGACTCACTTTAAAGGATTGGCCGAGAGAAGAGGAAAACAACCGATGAACCGTGGGAAGCCTTATGCAGATCCAACTGAGAAAGGTAAACAGAAATAAGCTGATGGCAAGAAGCCGAGTGGGGGAGGTGCCCCTGCTCCTCTTAAGTGTTACAGGTGTGGTGAGCTAGGTCATCGTGTTCATGAGTGCACGAGTGATGTGAAGAAATGCTTTAAGTGTGGACATGCAGGACATCTGATTGCTGACTGCAAAGTTAATGTGCTGACTTGTTACAACTGTGGAGAACATGGCCATATTAGTACTCGTTGCCAGAAGCCAAAGCAAGCTTCAACTGGAGGAAAGGTGTTCGCTTTGACAGGGACTCAAACTTCTAGTGATGGCAGACTGATTAGAGGTATATGTACATTAATAACACGCCTTTGATTGCTATTATTGATACTGGTGCTACTCATTCTTTTACTGCTGATGATAGTGTGATAAGGCTAGGCCTTGTTGTTTCTCCTATGAAGGGAAAGATGGTTGTCAAAACTCCTGCAAAGGGATCGGTGATCACTTCCCTAGTTTGTTTGAACTGTCCACGATCAATCTTTGATAAGGACTTTGGTGTGGATCTTATTTGCTTGCCATTGAGAAATCTTGATGTGATCTTGGGTATGAACTGGTTGAAGTTCAATAATGTTCATATTAACTGTTTTAACAAGTCGGTGCGATTTCTTGCTCCTGAGGAAGAGAAAGAAGACGGTTTTCTATCTGCTAGAGAGTTGAGAGAGCTCTTAGAAGAAGAAGCTCAAGTGCTTGCATTGTTTGCATCCTTGTCAATGGAGAGTGAGACGGTGATCAATGAATTGCAAGTAGTGTGTGAATTTCAAGAAGTTTTCCAGATGATATTGTTGATGTACCGCCAGAGAGAGAGGTGGAGTTTACTATTGATCTTGTCCCTGGTACCAGACCTATTTCTATGGCACCATACATGATGTCAACATCAGAATTAACAGAGCTGAAGAAGCAACTAGAAGAGTTGTTAGAAAAGAAATTTGTGAGACCAAGTGTATCGCCTTGGGGAGCTCCGGTGTTTTTGGTGAAGAAAAAGGATGGCAGTATGAGGTTATATATTGATTACAGATAGCTGAATAAAGTGACGATTAAGAACAAGTATCCACTTCCAAGGATAGATGACTTGATGGGTCAGTTAGTGGGTGCTCGAGTGTTTAGCAAGATTGACATGAGGTCGGATTATCATCAGATATGAGTAAAGGAAGAAGATATTCAGAAGATGACTTTCCGGACTCGATATGGACATTATGAGTATGTAGTGATGCCGCTCGGAGTTACTAATGCACCTGGTGTATTCATGGAATATACGAATCTATTTTTTCATGCTTACTTGGATCAATTTGTGGTTGTCTTTATTGATGACATTCTAATATATTCTAAGTCAGAAGAGGAACATGCTGAGCATTTGCGGATTGTGCTGCAAGTGTTAAAAGAAAAGAGGCTCTATGCTAAGTTATCTAAGTGCGAATTCTGGTTGAGAGAGGTAAGTTTTCTTGGTCATGTTATTTCAGGTGATGGTATTGCTGTGGATCCATCCAAGGTAGGTGCAGTTCTACAGTGGGAGGCTCTGAAGTCGGTAACTGAGATTAGAAGCTTTTTGGGCTTGGCTGGTTATTACCTTAAGTTTATTGAAGGCTTTTTGAAGTTGGCACTTCCGTTGACTCAGTTGACTTGCAAAGGTAAAACCTTTGTGTGGGATGTTCACTGTGAGAAGAGTTTCATTGAGCTGAAGAAGAGATTGACTACAACTCCAATTTTGATTCTACCCGAACCAAATGAATCGTTTGTGGTGTATTACGACGCTTCTTTGATGGGTTTAGGAGGTGTGTTAATGCAGGATGGTAAGGTTGTTGCTTATGCTTCTCGACAGTTAAGGGTCCATGAGAGGAATTATCCAACTCATGATTTGGAATTAGCTGCAGTGGTATTCCTATTGAAAATTTGGAGGAACTATCTTTATGGTTCCAGATTTGAAGTGTATAGTGATCATAAGAGTTTGGGGTATCTGTTTGATCAAAAGGAGTTGAATATGACACAAAGAAGGTGGTTATAATTCTTAAAGGATTATGACTTCCGTTTGAACTATCATCCCAGTAAAGCTAATGTCGTTGCCGATGCTTTGAGTCGGAAAACCTTGCATATGTCTGCTATGATGGTTAAAGAGTTGGAGTTGATTGGGCAGTTCAGAGATATGAGCTTAGTTTGTGAACAGACACCGCATAGTGTGATGTTGGGTATGCTGAAGATCAACAATGAATTTCTTAATAGTATCTGAGAGGGTCAGAGTTGGATGTGAAACTGGAAGATTTGATGATTGGAAATGAACAGGAAGAAACTAACGAATTCAGAGTGGATGAACAAGGTGTGTTGAGGTTCTGAGATAGGATTTATATCCCTGATGATTCTGAGTTGAAAAGAATGATTCTAGAAGAAAGTCATAGGAGTAGCTTGAGTATTCATCTATGAGCTACAAAGATGTATCAAGACTTGAAGAAGATATTTAGGTGGGTTGGATTGAAGCGGGATGTGGCTAAGTTTGTGTATGCTTGTTTGACTTGTCAGAAGTCGAAGGTGGAACATCAGAAACCTGCTGGTTTGATGCAACCGTTAGATATTCCGGAGTGGAAGTGGGACAACATTTCTATGGATTTTGTGACTGGATTGCCTAATACTCCAATAGGGCATGATGCCATTTGGGTAGTGGTGGATAGACTGACAAAGTCAGCACATTTTATTATGATTAATATCAGTTTCCCTCTATAGAGGCTTGCATATATTAATATTCGGGTGATTGTGACGTTGCATGGAGTTCCGTTGAGTATTGTGTCGGATAGGGATCCAAGGTTCACTTCCAGATTTTGGGAGAATTTGCAAGAAGCTTTGGGATCGAAACTGAGATTGAGTTTGGCTTATCACCCGCAGGCGGATGGACAGACAGAGAGAACTATACAATCTTTGGAGGACTTGTTGAGGGCTTGTGTGCTTGAACATGGAGGTGCTTGGGATAGCCAATTGTCGTTGATTGAGTTCACTTATAATAACAGTTTTCATTCCAGTATTGGAATGGCACCTTTTGAAGCTTTGTATGGTCGGAGGTGTCGAACGCCTTTGTGTTGGTATGAATTTGATGAGAGTGTAGTACTTGGACCTGAGATTGTTTATCAGACTACTGAAAAGGTGAAGCTAATTCGGGAAAAGATGAAAGCTTCGCAGAGTAGACAAAAGAGCTAACATGATAAGAGGAGGAAAGATCTTGAGTTTCAAGAAGGAGACCATGTGTTCTTAAGAGTCACTCCGATGACCGGTGTTGGACGTGCATTGAAGTCAAGAAAGCTTACTCCTCGGTTTATTGGTCCATATAAGATTTTTGTAAGAGTTGGACCTGTTGCCTATAGAGTGGCATTGCCACCCAATTTGTCGAATTTGCACGATGTGTTCCATGTGTCACAGCTTCAGAAGTAGGTTCCGGATCCATCACACGTGATTCAGATGGATGATGTAGAAGTAAGGGATAACCTTACGGTTGAGGCTTTACCATACAGATTGAAGACTGCGAGGAGAAGCAATTGAGAGGTAAAGAGATAACTCTTGTGAAGGTAGTGTGGGGAGGCGCTGTCGGTGGGAATATGACTTAGGAATTAGAGAGCAGGAAGCGAGAGTCGTATCCGGAGTTATTCGTATAAGGTAAAATTTTCGAGGACGAAAATATTCTAAGTGGGGGAGAGTTGTAACGCCCCGCTTTATTTTAATTATTCTCGTAATTTAAAGTTTATGTTGTTGTGTGTATGTATGTGTCTATGTGTGTTGGGTTATGTTTGGATTGCCCTTAGTATGTGGTAGTGACCTTAGAATTATAGAGAATACGATATTGAGAGTGGGTGACCAATTGTGTAGAGATGAGTGGTGTGGTTAGTAATTAATTATTAATATTACTTAGTAATTATTTATTGGAATAATATTGTATGGATATTATTTGAAATTAAATAATTATTATTATTGGCATTATTTGTTACTATTTATTTGGGAGAATAATAATAATAATAATAATAATAATAATAATAATAATAATAATAATATAATAAGGGAAGAGAATTAGGGAAAAAGAGTTAGTACGTGTTTTGGGTAGAAAAAAGAGAAAAAGGAGAGCTAGGGCAAAAAGGGAAGAATCACCATTGTTGGAGTTGAGGAAGCTTTGTCACAAGAACTCTAAGGTAAGGGTGGGGTTCTAACTATCTAAGGGTTGCTATGATGATTGGTGGGTAGTTTCTAACATGTATGGTTTTTGAATTTTCTTCTTTGTCATGAATGTGATGGTTTGGGATGAGTGATTGATTCTTGATAATTCAATGGATTGTATGTTGTTGTGTTGATTTCTGTTGAAAATTGTGTCTTGGGTGATTGTTGTTGTTGAATTCGTTAGATTGAGAGGCGTATGTTGTAAATGTGGAGTATTGTACGTGTAATTCACGTGTCAGAGTCGGAACAATGTTATGAACGATTTTGAAAAGGAAAACTTGAGTTTTTAAACTTTTGAAAAGTGTTTTTTTGCTTTGAAAAGTGTTTTGGACGAATTCTAAGAAAAACTGGTTTTGAAACAACTTAAAAATAAGTTCTGGTGTAAAAATATAGCAGAAAAGTGCTTTTGTAGCAGGTGTAATAGATTACCCTAAATGTGGTAACCGGTTACCACTAAAAACGTGAATTGGATTTTTGAGCGGTGTAATCGATTACCGGTTTTGTGGTAATCGATTACACTGGGACTGATTTTTGGAAAACTTCGAAAATTCATATCTTTTGATCCGTAGGTCCATTTCAGTCGTCATTCGAATCTTTGGAAATCTGGTTTCGTGTACTTTTTATTAAAATTATTTTCATTGCCAGAATTCCAACCATTCGACGTGTTAATTGTGTTCCGTGCATGTTGTGATGTGTTGAACGTTGAAATTTTGAGTTCGGTTGTGCGAATGTGTATTGTAGTAGTGGATTGCAATTGTTGCATGTTTTGGCAGGTATATGTTGCGTGTTGGACTGTCCTGATGTGATGTATTAGCTGTATGATAGTCATATGCATTGGTCGTCGTTGTATGTTGTTGTTAAATGCATATGATGTTGCATAAGTTATATGATAAGTCATGTGCCCATGTGGGGTGTGAGCGCCTTATCCGGATTATTTGAAAATAGAATCATGTTGTTGTTGTTGTTGAGGTAATCGTGTGCCCATGTGGGGTGTGAGCGATTACGGGTGTTCGTGTGCCCATGTGGGGTGTGTGCGATCACGGATGTCATGTGCTCATGTGGGGTGTGAGCGACTTATATGGAAATTTCGACGGGAATTATGATCATTAAAAAGGGATCGAATTGGTACCACATGTATTGAGTCAAGTTGTTGAGTCTCATTGCATTGCATAATTGTTGCATGTGTTGTTGCATGAATGTTGTATTGTATGTTAGGTGTTGTCGTGGTATGTTGTGGAACGAGTGATATGCATGATATAGTTTGTTGCCTACTTTTTATCATGTTTTCCTTTATCTAGTTATGATATCTCACCTCTTCTGTTTGAATGTTGCCTCTACGCGGGTAACGTGCAGATAATCAAGGATAGTGCAGAGTTGCGGTTAGTGAAGACGAAGTCCTTCACTTTATGTTTTGAGTTAGCGTCTGATATGATATGTAACACTGGGGATTATGGAATGCTTTATGTTTTATTTCCATTAGAGTTATTATATTTTGTTTTAATTGATGATGAATATGTGGTTTAAATATGCAAAGTTTTGATTGTCAATTCGAAGAAGTTTTCCGCTGCTAATTGAGAAGAATTTATAATAATGTTTTCGTAGTACCGTTTATTATAATAAGTATGTGTTACATGTTATTTGCTTGAGCAGGTGTATGTTGGAAGTAACATCCTAAGTGCTGAATTTTTATTTGAATTTTTACTCTGATAATTGTATTATTTTACGCGGGGGTTTTAGGGTGTTACACTTCACATGAAACATGAGCTCCCCCTAAGTTGAAACATGAATAATACCGTTTATCCAGTACCTAAAAAATTACGTAAATTTTAGAAGGAGTTTCTCCACCGTCTTGGTTTGCTTCAGTGCCTTCAACACATTCTTCGAACCTTCAACATTGACCTTAAGCTTTGAAAACATCCGAACACCCTGTACAACATCGATGAACGACAGCTTTTGAGGAGCAGTAATGATTACAACAGCAGTTAATGGGACTACTTGGCATAAAGTGAGTTGAATATCTTCAGTTCCCGGAGGCATGTCAATAACAATGTAATCCAGCTCGCCCCACTCAGTTTTAGTGAGAAGTTGATTAATGACTCCAGAAACCATAGGGCCGCGCATTATAGCACGTCCTTGTCCAGCAAATCCAAAAGAAACCAACTTGACTCCCATGCATTCGGTTGGAATTATGGTCTTCTTTCCTGGATTCATTTCTAACAGTCGACTTTCAGGGAAAACCATAGTTGGTAAGCGTGGACCATAAGCATCTGCATCAAATATACCGACTCTAGCACCCATATCAGCTAAAGTATAAGCAAGGTTTACTCCTACAGTTGATTTTCCTACACCCCCCTTGCAACTGGATACAACGATAATATTTGAAATTGTCTGTAGCCATGCTGGAAGTTGCTCTGCATATAAAGGTTTCGCCGGCTGCACTGACATCGTAACGTTTACATTCTTGACCCAAGGGAGCTCCGCCACCACTTCATTTGCTTTCTGCTCAAACACGTCCTTGATCGAACATGCTGGTGTAGTGAGCTCTAACCGAAATGACACCTCTCCTAGAGCTTTATCAATCTTTATATCTTTCGCGAATCCGCAAGTAACAATATCAGTTCCAAAGTCTAGATCAATGATCTGAGACAAGACTTTCAACACATCATCCTCCGCTATTCCGGTTGATACCGATGAAGTTCCAACTCTTTCATTCTCAGGAAATAAATAGAGCCCAATGCTCAGATTATTAGTTCCAAATGTCTTGAAACTCTCTGGCGACACAGCTGATCTTCGAAGCAAGATTACATAAAGCACATCAGGGAGATGTCTTGCTTCCTCACGAACTTTAGGGCAAGCTAATGTCGAAAAATGGGCTATTAGTCCACCGATTTTATCAAAGCTTTTTGTTGCGGTGAGAATCGGATAACAAGCTACTAATTAACTTGCATCACAAAACTTTGAATTCACCACCGACTTTGATTTATCCAAAGGAAAGGTTCAAGATCGAGAAAAACCTAAAAGGGGGAGATCTAAGGTTCGGGGGTTGGTTACGCCTAGGGAAGGTATTAGCATCCTAAATGTCCGTAGTACTCTATGGGAACCTCTTGTTTAAACTTGTTATGTCTTACTCGCTTGCTAAGGGTGATATGCTAAAGGTTGAAACCCTAGGGGTTAGTATCTAAGTATACTCGATAAAGCATCACACTTTGCGCCTACGTATCCTTACGGGAGTGGAATCAGAGTATCCGTAGTTCACCGATCTAAGGGTGAAGGATAGGAACCATTGGCTATGGCCAAAGTTCCAAGGGGAAAATGAGTATGAGCTCATTTTAGAGTTCACGATAACTCTCTAAGTCTAAGTTAAAGGGGAAAAGTGAGTTCTCATGATGATGAGAATCACATAGAGTTCAAAACTCTGACCTACTTCTAAGTTATGATTTCATTGGCTCTCATGAGGCCAAGAAATGGGATAAACCTAAAAGGATAAGGTAGGGTGGTTGTTTAGTGACTTCATGAGTCAATTTAAGATGATCTCCCTTTGGAATGGGGGGAAAGAACAGTTGTAAAATTACTAAAAGATAACAAGTTATAATTCAAATATGATGATGGAAGAATACATGAATAAGATAATGAGATGAAATAAAAACTTATGAGATCATGCAAGGTGCAGAATCATACATATTAGACAATGATCAAACATGATATACAAAAATAACATGGCAAGATAAATAAAAAGATACAATAAAACCTTAAAACGGTACTTCCAATTTTATCATGACTAAATGCCTTAAGATTAAATATTTTTACTAATTTATTTTTATGTTAAAAAAGTAGATTCAATTAGAAGAATATAGCAAAAAGAATGGAAGAAAAAGGATGAAAGATAAGCAAGTTATGGAATTTGGAAGTTTAAGCATAAATTTGAAAAATAAAATAAGACCAACAAGGTATTAAAAAAGAAAGTGGCATTCCTAGGGATTGAACCCAGGACTCATCGCTTGCAGCTTAAAACTCATACCATCAGGCCAATGCGCGCATTTTGACATATAATGGATAGCATAAATATATATTTAAGAGAAGCGAAGTTCTGAAAAAAACAAAAGGACTGGGGCGAGGGGGATTCGAACCCCAGTCCTAAGGGTGGTAAGGCGTGTGATAGTGTGTGCTTGCCACTGGGGTGGCTGTTACATCCGGTAACATAACCAACTCAATTAATACATAAGCCAAACATGCGCGCATATTTCAAATAAACCACACAAACCATCCAACACAAGCTGCTCACGACAGCCATGTCCATGCCATGCTTTTCAACATCAGTCATATCAAATAAGAAGCAGAAACATGTAATTCATTCAAAATCAAGAAATGCTACACATATCAAATGCCAAGTAAGTATTCAACCATACAAATTGGACATCAAAACAATCACATTTGAAAGCATAAGATAAGGAACTCATGTACAACCATGGCAAACATACATCATACTTCAAATTAATCACAAATCAAACCACCACACTTACTGCTCACGAAAGGGAAGCATATGAGCTATACCATTCAAAATCAGCCATGGTCCAATAAAATGAAGCAAAAACATGTACTTACCATCTCAAAAAATAATGAATTGCTACATGTATATCAAGTGAGTGTTCTGATAATAGAAATTGGTAAAGTAGAAGAACATTTGAATGTGAAGCAATAGGTTCCAACACAGTCACAGCAGCAAGCATATTCAAAAGAGGTTCAACAAATATCTTGAAAAGCAGCTATCAAACAAACATGTAGTTCAAGGTTCTAAATAGCAATTAGGTTTAGTTTCGTGTATCAAAACAATCTTCAAGATTTGGCATACTTCATGGAGGGTAGAAGAAATGTTTAGGGCTAAAATAACAGATACACAAGATACACAAGAATAACAGATACACAAGAAGCCACATTTATCAAAAGGAAAGAATCAGTCATGTTACAATGATAACACACAAGCAATATGATGGTCAAAGGCCTTTATAAAGCATACACCTATACTCAAGATAGAATAGGACATATCATAGCAACCAAGTTCAAATTCAATCAAATGGTATCACTTTGACACAGACAGTAGCATAGGACTTAGTGAAAACCAAATCAAGCAACAATCATGCACACACATCTATCACACATATACATATATGGACTAGGTTTTAAGACATAATTGCAACAAGTTCACTCAAATACAGGAAGTGGCAGAGGATAGTAAAACAAACATTTGTTGTGCTAGCATGTAGTGGATGTGAGGACAAACATAAAACATGCATCAAGAATTGGTTCTAATTTAAGCAGACAAAGTACACAGTTTCAAGATGGTAACAAAGCAAATACTTCAAAAAGCTTAACAATCAAGGTTTGACAAGGCAGGAAACACAAATCATGTTTGACATTTACACACAAGTTAAATACCAAACTGACAGCATGGTGATGGCAAGGCATATGGACAAGGCAAGTTAAAACACAGTAGAGTATACAAAATCACGAACTCTAGGTTACAAACCCAACATAAAACAATAGAGGCAGCCACAACACAAATTGCATATCATGTAACAAAGGTTGATGGGATAAAGGTAGACATGTTGGAAAGACACTTATCACACCAGCAAGTTGCGTTCATCATATACATGTTCAGCAGTTGTATGTTATCAACACATAAATATCAAACAAGTAGTGAAGTATTGCAAGTACAGAGTTGGAGTGAGGACTTAAACCAGAAAGAAAAGTAATCGGCTTAAAAGCACCAGCATAACAGTCAAGTATTTGCGGCAACTCAATAAAATCGTGGCCATGAGCTTGGACATACAAGATGATCATTCATATAAAGAGAATGACAGTACCAAACCAAAGAAGGTAGCTTAACAATCTTTAGTCAAACATTAAAACATCAACAAAAGGTAACAAATAGATTCATCCATTCTACAATTCATGAGCATATCAGAGATGCATAAAGAGCTAAGATTTAGTAACATCCAAGCATATATGACATACAAGTATGGTAAACATCTAAACTATTCAATACAATACCACAATGAGAATTCATAATGTCGCAGCCATTCAATGAACAAAAACAGAGGCATTATAACACAAAAGCAAGCATGTATATCATGTCAATGAACAACATCATCAATTTTATGAAATCAAGACATAAGCACATAAACGACATATTCAAGCATATGTTAGCAAGATGCACATGTAAAGAACAATAAAATGCATATGACAATGATAAAATCACATGAGCATGATTTACAAGAGGGTAAGAATACAATACCAAGTGGAGTAATGTCCACTGCCTTCAAGTATGATGAATGTCTCCCTTCCAAAGCACTCCAAAACTTCCCTTCACCTTGCTTGCTCGAACTTATGGAACTTCTAGAAAATATTTGAGTGTTTGTAAGAAATTGTTGGTGTGTTGAGGTGTAGAGGCAAGCTCCTTTTATAGGCTGAGTAAATGGGCATGGGTTGCTTGAGTCCAATCATCAAGCACTTGGTATGCTGAGTAGGAACTAGGGTTACAACGTCTCTCTTTGAAATTCAAATATAGTCCATCTCTTGGAGACAAACACGCTGCTTACGCTGCCAAAAATCTCAGAGGTGCAGAGTCAATTCACCACTTCATGTATTGCTTCAGAGCTCCTCGTTTGATGTCATATGGAGGGGTATCAGATGAGGTATGGATTGGAGATGGCGTGAAGAGTTTGCAGGTGAGAGCAGGTTGAATGCTGAAACAAGAAATGCTTCAGAAGCACTTTTAGTGAAGCAAACCGTTGAAAGCTTAAACGGGCAATGCTCTTGGAGAATTCAAAAAAAGGAGAAACCGCGCCAAAGGGTTGGATGAAATGATTTCTGAATGAATTTGATATGCTCGTGTTTGAATTTCTCTCTTCCAAACTGCATTTCACACACACGACAAAGGAGAAAGAAACAATTTGGATGTTTTGTTTCCTTAATGTCCACGCGTCGCCTCTTCATTGGTTGGAAAATAAGTTGAAAAGTCAAGACAACATTGTCTGATCCTTATTGGTCCTTGGCAAGGAATTCATTTCCACATGTAGTTGGTAACACATTTGTCACGATGGGCTTATCATGTGGGCTCATGAACAAATATGTTAGCATTAGTTTTCTATTTTTGTTATAAAAGAAAAGTGATTAGGAAAACAAATAATAGATGAATAATAGGTGAATTTGATAAATGATATGGTTATGGATATGGTTTAGAAGGATTAACATTGACAAATGGAGAAAAAAATGGATAAAATTGGTTGATAGAGGACTATTGAAATTGGTTAGGAATTAAAGGTGACAATTGAGGGTAGAAATTTGGTTATAGAGAGGATCATGGTTAGGGTTATGGAGACAATCTCTTAGAGACTGCTTGATTCAATGCTCCATCAAAAACCTTGATTAATCACCTCTTGAATCTCCTTAAGATAACACTTGATAAAAATGAAACAAACACAAACAAAAAACCTGACAAAAGGGTTAGCTGTGCAATATGATTGACCTAATATGACATGCAATAGATCAATGTATCTAAGGGTAAAATTTGGGGTACAATAGTTGCCCCTATTTAAATAGCTTCACCGGATGGCATGAGAGATGAAAATCCTCATGAAATCATGGTGAAAGATATTTAAATACAGATAACCGAAAATTTTTCCCTTAGATGCAAAGACATGCAATGCTACTAATATGATGATATGATGCCGTGAAAGATGCAAAAATGCAGACAAAACAGGACACCAAAGAACAAAGAGCAACCAAACACAGAAAAGCTTCATTGGGGAAGCAAAAAAGGTTAGTATTCACAAGGAAAACTCCTTGGGGATACAGGCTAACCGACGAAAGAGACTCACTGGGGAGACCCTGAAGCGACACCGGGGATAGAAAACGAAAGGGATTCTCCACTGGGGAAAGATCCAGGGAGGTGGACGACAGGTTCAAATATGACCAGACGACACTGGGGAAAAAGACACAATCTTACTGGGCATGAAACCAGAAAGAATACATGATCACTACTGGAGATCAGTTTGAAATAAAGGATAGACACCCGAAGAAAAGATTTTCTGGGGATTTAATATGCTGAAGAGTTCAAACGGGATCTTCAAGAAAAGCCAGAAAAGACAGAGACGAACTCTGCGCGCCAGATAAAAACACCTGGAGTTTAAAAGGGAACAAGGTTAATAAACCAAGAATAGACTCTGGTACTCATAAGAGTTGGTTGAGATAACAAATAATTGCTTTATGAAGAAAACCAGTATGAGCTGGATTTGTAATTTGGTTTAGGTTCATATTTGACCCGGGTTTGAGCAATGCAAGTTCACGATAACCTGATATAAAAAGCTGGTTCACGATAACCGAAAATAAACCACGGGTTCACGATAACCGGAAATAAACAACTGGTTCACGATAACCAGAAACAAACAACTGGTTCATGATAACCAGAGGTTTAGGTTCATGATAACCTGATATAAATGACTGGTACAGGTTCACGATAACCTGATATAAAGCAAATGGTTCACGATAACCAGAAATACAGGTTCACGATAACCTGATATAAAGCAAATGGTTCACGATAACCAGAAATACAGGTTAACGATAACCTGATATAAAGCAAAAGGTTCACGATAACCAGAAATACAGGTTCACGATAACCTGATATAAAGCAAATGGTTCACGATAACCATAAATACAGGTTCATGATAACCTGATATAAACAACTGGCTCACGATAACCAGAGGTTTATAATGCTAGTGGTTACTGAAATGTTAGGTATCCAAATGAGGTGATATAGGTAATAAGATGGTTGCAGGTTAAACTTCCTGGGGAATACTGCACAAAGGGTCAAAATCCGGCGCACAGAGATGAAAGACCGATCACAAGCAAAACAAAGACAAAGAACCAAAAACCCACAACAAAGAAAAAAGGAAAGAAAAACAAAACTACACAAACCAAAACACCCAAATGCAAAGATGCTCAATGCTGAGATATGATGCGAATGCTCAATGATATGCAAGAAACGACAGACCGGGAACACAAAAGAGGAACCACTGTGTCCAACCCAAAGAATCACACTGAAATCTGAGCAGGTAGTCAGTCACAAAAGCCAATATGGGAACATCCTTAATTTACTGGGGAAACAACTTCTCATCAAACATCTTGTGTAGATACTGGTGAGACGTCCTTAGTGGTTAGCCATTGTTAAAGCATTTAAATCAGGGAGATATTGCCAATCTTCTTTTTGAGCTCAAAGTTTTCAAAACATTCCTCTTTTAAAACCATTATTAATAAATGAGTGAAGTTTTGCAATAACAATGAAAATATCAGAGTAATGATAGGTATCAAACAAAGAATGGCTCAAAAATCTGATTTCATTAGAATGGTAACTTGCCAATAGCGAAGTTCCATGGATCATTACAATTGAAAAATGGCAAAAGGAAAGGATTACATCATATTCAATGACCTACTCCCTAATGACTAAAATCCTAGAATTATTTTCAAGCGTAATATTTCTGTACTGAGTCAGCATTTACAGGGTGTGTGAGCTGTTCACCATCCATTGTTGTGAGGAATAAAGAACCTCCTAAAAATACAGTCTTTACCATAAATGGACCCTCGTAATTAGGCGCCCACTTTCCACGAGTATCCCTTTGAGATGGCAGAATCTTCTTGAGTACCAGCTCTCCTTCTCGAAATTCCCGGACACGGACCTTCTTGTCAAATGCCCTCTTCACTCTTTTCTGATACAAATGACCATGACATATAGCAGTCAGTCGCTTCTCGTCAATGAGGTTCAGTTGGTCATATCTCTCTCTCTAACCCATTCAGCCTCGTCAAGCTTGGTTTCCATTAGGATTCTCAAAGATGGTATTTCTACTTCAATGGGAAGGACCACATCCATTCCATATACGAGAGAAAAAGGGGTTGCCCCAGTTGAGGTTCGAACCGAAGTTCTGTATCCGTGCAGAGCAAAAGGTAACATCTCGTGCCAATCCTTATAAGTTTTGACCATCTTTTGCAGGATTTTCTTGATGTTTTTATTAGCAGCCTCGACAGCTCCATTCATCTTGGGACGGTAAGGTGAGGAATTATGATGCTCAATCTTGAAATTGTCACATAACTCTTTCATTGTTTTGTTGTTCAGATTTGTTCCATTGTCAGTGATGATCTTATTGGGAATTCCATAACGACAAATGATATTATTCTTGATGAAACGAGCAACTACTTGCCTGGTCACATTAGTAAAAGAAGCAGCTTCAACTCATTTAGTGAAATAATCAATGGCCACTAAAATGAAACGATGACCATTAGAAGCTTTCGGCTCAATAGCTCCAATCATATTAATGCCCCACATAGAGAAAGGCCAAGGGGATGACAAAACATTCAGAAAGGTAGGAGGAACGTGCATTTTATCAGCGTAGATCTGGCACTTATGACATTTCCTGGCGTATTGGATGCAATCAGCTTCCATAGTTAACCAATAATATCCAACCCTCAAAATTTTCTTAACCATGGTATGTCCATTGGCGTGAGTGCCAAAGGTTCCTTCGTGAATGTCGTGAATCAACAGGTTTACCTCTCGTTTATCAACACATCTTAGCAGGACCATGTCATGATTCCTCTTGTAAAGCACGTTGTTATTGAGAAAGAATTTGGATGACAATCTTCGCAAAGTTTTCTTATCCAGATTGGAAGCATTGACAGGGTACTCTTGAGTCTTCAGATAATTCATGATGTCATGAAACCATGGTTTTTCGTCTGTCTCTTCTTCAACTGACTGGCAATAAGCGGGTTCGGTCTTGCGCTCGATACTGATGAGAGGTGCTTCATTGTGAAACCTGACTTGCCACATTGAAGCTAACATAGCTAGGGAGTCAGCTATGTGATTTTTAGTACGAGGTACATGACAGAAAGTGATTTCATCAAAACACTTAATCAATTCTATAATGTAAGCACGGTATGGAATGAGCTTTTCATCCTTGGTTTGCCATTCACCCTTGACTTGGTAAATGACCAAAGCAGAATCGCCCATAACCTCAAGAACATTGATTCCAAGGTCAATTGCAGCCTCTAGACCCAAAATACACGCTTCGTACTCAGCAATATTATTTGTGCATCCAAAGTCCAACCTTGCTGTGAAAGGAGTGTAACCACCATCGGGGTTTATCAATACAACACCTACACCATGTCCTTTGAAATTGGAAGAACCATCAAACATTATCTTCCATCTATAACTGGTCTCAAAACCTTCATTAGGGACAGACCCTTCACAATATTTTACTACCATAATGTCTTCATCCGAGAAATCAAACTTGAGGGGTTCATAATTTTCAACAGGCTGATCTGCAAGGTATTCTGATAATACACTTCCCTTAATAGCCTTCTGAGGTACATACTGGATATCATATTCTGACAATAGCATATGCCAACGGGCAAGTCTTCCTGTTTGAGCAGGCTTCTCAAAGATATACTTTATTGGATCCATTTTTGAGATCAACAAAGTAGTGTGACATATCAAATACTGCCTCAAACATTTGGCGGCCCATGCTAAGGCACAACAGGTTTTCTCAAGCAGTGAATAACGTCTTTCACTATCAACGAAATTCTTACTCAGGTAATAAATGGCATGCTCTTTGCGACCAGTTTCATTACGTTGGCCCAATACACAACCCATGGATCCCTCTAAAACAGTCATGTACATAATGAGAGGCCTTCCAGGAACAGGAGGAATCAGAATAGGTGGTTCTTGCAAATAGTTCTTGAGCTTCTCAAAAGCTTGTTGGCAATCAGAATTCCACTCTACAGTCTGGTCTTTTCGAAGTAGTTTGAAGATCGGTTCACAAATTGGATTCATATTGGAAATGAATCTGGATATATAGTTTAAACGACCCAGAAATCCTCTCACTTGTGATTCAGTTTGTGGAGCTGGCATTTCTTGAATAGCTCGTACCTTGTCAGGATCTACTTCAATTCCCTTTTGGCTGACGATGAAACCAAGCAACTTCCCTGACCTGACACCAAAAGTACATTTGGCCGGATTCAACTTCAACTGATACTTCCGGAGTCTCTTGAACAACTTCAAGAGATGGTCCAAATGTTCCTCCTCACTTCGGGATTTAGCAATCATGTCATCCACGTATACTTCAATTTCCTTGTGGATCATGTCATGGAATCAAGTCACCATAGCTCTCTGGTAAGTTGCCCCTGCGTTTTTTAAACCAAAGGGCATGACTTTGTAACAGTAGGTTCCCCACGGGGTGATAAATGTAGTTTTATCGATGTCAGCTGGGTCCATTCTGATTTGATTGTAATAGAAAAAACCGTCCATGAAAGAGAACACTGCAAACTTGGCCGTATTATCCTCAAGAGTGTCGATATGCAGTAGGGGGAAATCATCCTTGGGACTAGTTTTGTTGAGATCCCTGTAATCTACGCACATTCGTACTTTACCATTTTTCTTCATAACTGGCACTATGTTGGCTACCCATTTTGGATATTTGGAGACTGCCAAGAATCATACATCCAGTTGCTTCTTTACCTCATCTCTGATTTGGAGAGCCATATCTGGTCTACTTCTACGGAGCTTTTGCTTCACGGGTGGACATTCAGGCTTGAGTGGTAGCTTATGAACTACTATGTCCGTATCCAACCCAGGCATGTCTTGATAAGACCAAGCAAACACATCTACATATTCTTCCAAAAGCAGGACTAGCCGTTGTCTGATTTTTGCCCCAAGCGTTGCCCCAATCTTGACCTCTTTCCTCTTTTCTTCAGTGCCAAGGTTGATGACGTCCACTTTTTCTTCGTGCGGTTGAAGATCCATGTACTGATACTCACACTTCTCTGCCAAATCATCGGGGACCTCATAATCATCTTCTTCCTCAGCTTGATAAATGGGTGAATCAAAGTCGATATTGAGAGTAGGGTCATTGAATACAACATGTTTGGGAATCATTCTGCACGATGGAGGGATTTATTTTATTAAAAATGCACAAACATGAACGCAGGAAGGAGAAATTGTAGTTTTGAAAAGATTGCCATTTTCCTTAAAACGAAAACAGGAATAAAGACAAGGAATTTTAACAAAACAAACACTTCATTGATTAATAAGGTTTAAAAGCGGTGGCCCATACAAAATAATCCGAAAACCTCGGGCAAGGCTGCGGAATTGAAAACATCAAAGCAAACAAACAAATTACTCTGGCATAGGGTACAAATTAGGTATCTCAATGGCTTCCCAGTTACTTAAAGCGGCGTCACACCGAAACACCAAATGATTGATATCTTCGTCTTCAGCGTCTTCAATAATTGTATGGACTTGCTGTCCTTCAGTGACGAACACTTCTTGAATGGTCCTTGGTCTTCCTTTTGTTGAAGCAGCTCTTCCCTCAAAAGTTGGTTTGTAACCCAACCCTTGGTATTTCTCTCTTTCTGGGACTTCGACGATCTTGCCCCAGCCTTCAGGTACTCCTCCTCGTAAAACAGATTGAATGCTTTTGAAAGAAGCAAAAGATGGACAACCAGAGGCCACTGGTTCCTTGTCGTTAAGCATAACGGCATTAGCTATTTCAAGAGCCTAGAAAGAAGTTTCCAAAGCATCTTCATCCGCTTCAATGTAACGAAACGAGGATAAATTACTGACCATCAGGTCCTCTTCGCCATGTATGATAACTAACTTCTCGTCGGCCACGAACTTCATCTTCTGATGTAAGGTAGAGGTTACAGCACCAGCCTCATAGATCCAAGGTCTACCCAACAAACAACTGTAGGCAGGGTTGATATCCAAGATCTGAAATAGGATGTTGAATATTTGAGGGCCAATCAAGACAGGTAGCTCAATCTCTCCCATCACCGATCTTCTTGAACCATTAAAAGCTTTGACAATAAGAGAAGTGGGTCTCATTATAGCTCCTTGGTAAGACAGTTTATCGAGAGTTCTTTTTGGCAAAAAATTCAATGATGAACCGGTATCTACGAGAACTCTAGCCATTGTATCCTTCTGACATTTTATTGATATATGTAAAGCAAGATTATGATTCCTTCCGGCTCGGGGTAACTCCTCGTCACTGAAACTAAGAGTGTTACAAGCTGTGATGTTGGCGATGACATAGTCAAACTGTCCAGCTATTATATCTTGGGCTACGTGTGCCTGGGCTAACACCTTCTGCAAAGCTGATATATGAACTAGTGAATTAACTAACAGAGATAAGATCAAAATCTTGGATGGTGTCTGATGGAGCTGATCTATCACTTTGTAATCACTTCTCTTGATAATTCTTAGGAACTCTTCGTCTTCTTCTCGAGAAATTACCTCCTTTCCTTTGTCTCTAGACGGTGTGGGGACAACAGTTTCCCTGGGTGCGGTTTCTTTGAAAGAAGGAGTGTATACTCTTCCACTTCGGGTCATCTTTCCAGTCCCAACTATATTGGTTACATCTTCACCAGTATTTCCCACCTCTTTCCTTGGAACTACGTCTTCAACAGCGATTCCCACCTCTTTCCTTGGATCACGTCTTCTCGTCTTTTGCCATTCATGATATTCTCATAGACCCCATGGAACTGCCTTGGTCCCTCGGAACCTAAATGGAACAGGTTGTCGGGCGCTACATCGTTTGGAATGATTAATAGTGGAAGCATCGGCCGTTCCAGGATTGTTAAGAATTGGTACTGCTTTATTAAAGATGGGAACTACAGACCCAGACTTAGGTGTGTTGGACCCGGATACCTGCCCTCTTGGGCTTGGTAGGTTAAACACAGGCTCGATTGCTGCAACTTTTTTTTCCTTTTCTTTGCTGAATACCTGTAGAAACCCCTCATTGATCAGATACTGAACATCATCTTGGACTAAACGGCAGCCCTTGATGCTGACATTACATTCTTCACAGTCGTCATGGTAAACTTTAACTAAACCAGCTTTAAACAGTTTAGCATGAAAAGCCTTGATAGGAGTTTTGATCTTCGTTGCATCCAAAACTAAAACCTCATCCTTCTCATCTTCTATGGCATTAGTGGTCCCATGGGTTGGTAAAGGATTATTTTTCACATTTGGTTGATTATCAGCGAACGAAAGGATATTCTTCTCCATCAAAACCTTCACTACATTCATCAACGCTAAACAGCCTTCCAAGTCGTGACCAGTGCCTCCTTGATGAAAAGCACAAATCGCATTTGGGTTGAAGAAAGGCATAGATTTCTCGGTTGGTGGTCCCAAAGGTCTAGTAACGATCAACCCTTGCTCCACTAAAGAAGGGTAGAGCTCTGTATATGACATTGGTATAGGTGGAAATGCTGGCTTTCCTCCTTGCTTCTTGTGGGGAGAATTCTGTTGTGGAACATGTGGTCTTGGTTGCTGATCATTCTGGTTTTTAGGCCATTAATGATAAGCTGCTTGTTGATAGGCTGGCGCCTGCTGCGTTGCTTGGTGGTTAAAAGTAGGTGTAACAGCAGCTACGTAGGGTTGCTGAGTATACTGCATCTGGTAGATTGGATGCTGAGAGAAGTTTGGTCTCTGCTGTTGCTGGTACATTGGTTGCTTCCATCGAGGGCTTTAGGTCTTTCCTGCCATGATGGCATTAGTTTCTCCTTCTCTTTTCTTGTGAGAATGACTAGGGGACTTCTTAACACTGACGTTAGTTGAACCTCTTGGAGAACCGATTACCTTTCCACTCTTTAATCTTGCCTCTACCTTCACGTCAATTGCGACAATATCAGCAAAATTAGCACTGACACTGCTGATCATTCTCTCATAAAATTCAAGCTTCTTTGTGTCTACAAACCAATCAGCCAACTCTTTCTCAGTCAAAAGTGGTTCAACCTGAGAAACTGTCTCTCTCCATCGTTGTGCATATTCTTTGAAGGTCTCAGTACTGTTTTGAGCCATACTCAATAACTGCATACGATCAGGGGCTAAATCCATATTGTATTTATAGTGTTTCACAAAAGCATCTGTCACATCCTGGAAACAACGGACCTAGGACTGGTCTAGACTCAAATACCACTTAGCAGCAGCCCTATTTAAACTGTCCTAAAAACAATGGATCATCAGCTTGTCATTGCGTACGTGCGCGGCCATTCTTCGGTAGTACATGATCAAATGGGATTTGGGACATGTGGCCCCTGAGTACAACTCAAAACTTGGTAACTTGAATTTGGGTGGAATTACTAAGTCTGAAACTAAGCACATGTCCTTAATGTCAGTACTGAATGCATTACTTAACTCCATTGCCTTCATCTTCCTCTGCATTGTTTCAAAACTCTCTCTCAATTTCTCGTGTCTATCATCTCCTTCTTTTGACATGTCAACGTAATCGTAGGGCTGGTGGTTTTGGAAAACCGGATGCACTTGTGTTTGCGCTGCTGGCGGAGCATAGGTAGGAATAGCTTGTAGAGTCTCATTGACCAAAGGAACTATTTGCTGTGTTATCAAAGCAACTGTAGCTCGGATAAAATATTCTGGCATGTCCAAAGTGGGATTTGTGACAGGGATGATAGGAGGTTCTACCGTTGTAGTGTCGATTTCAGAGACCACTGTGGCCTGGGTGTCCATCTTTGCTTTCATAACATTAATAGCCTCGAGGATTTGTCCCATTCCTCCTCGTATCTCATTCAATTCATTGTTGACTCTGTCCATTTCTCTGTATATCTCTGACATTCTGAATCGAGCTTGGGCCCGGGTGTTGTAGTTGTGTTTGGGATTCAGTGTGACGATTCTGGAGAGAACACGACGACATAAGACAAAGACAAGGAAAGAAGTGCACATGAAGATGCAAATGAGGATGCAAATGTAAATGCAGGCTAAACTATCAAGAAACCAAAGAAATTTTGCAAATAATATAGACGATAGATTCTTTGACAAAATAAACTTCTTCATTCAAGAGTCTGGTGAGCATTACATCAGGAGCAGTGTATCCTCATGCTCCAAGTACATAAATAGAAATACATCAAAAGAGGAACATTAACAATAAAGGAAATAGCAACAGCAATACTAAGGATTGAATCCACTGGTTGATGATCCCTCTCCTCCATTAATCACTCTCATCAATTTGCTGATACACTTTTTTGTCTCCTCTCTTGCAAGAACTAATTCTCCTAACTCTTCCACCATCTTCTGCTTTGTCTTGGTAGGTGATTCATGGTGAGGATGTGGCTTCATCATTACATGAGCTATATCATGAGACCATTGCAAGTGAGCCTCTGTGACTGGGCATTCAGCTTTCCATAGTTGTCTGTTAATTTGGCGCCAAGCGCGCTCCAATCGCATCTTCATTTCAAAACCACCTCTTTCATCATAAAACATCATTTACATATCCACGTCATCTGGAATTCCCTCCTTCAGATGACCCAACTGACGGCGTGCAAGGACAGGGTTGTAATTGATACAACCGTTTCTTCCCATGAGAGGCACGTTGGGGCAATCCCCACAGCTATGGATTATAATAATTCCTTCTTCAGTTGAATCATACCACTCGATGTCGGTATGCTTCAATTCCATTAGCTTTTTGGACCAGATTTTATAGTCTTCGACCTCCCAGAAAGTCGGAGTCTTTGGCAGATAAGAAATAAACCACTTGTAAAAGAGGGCTACGCAGCAAACAATTGGCCCACAACCTCTTGTGTATCTGGTCTGTATTGCATGGTAAACATCTGCTAGCAGTGTTAGGACCGAATTGTTGACTGTAAAAAGCTGAATGGATTGGGTATCCACAAAGTTCTTGGCATTTGGGAACAAAAATAGACCATATATCATCAGAGCTAGGGTTGACTCAAACAAAGCCTCACTTCCTCTGTTTTTGAAGTACAGAGCCTTTTCCATCAAGAACTGAGCAGGCAGTCCACGCTTTCCTCCTTTGTTAGTCAGGTTAGCCTGGATGTCAGATAATCTAATTCTGGTTACTCTGGCGATGTCTCTGGCGGAAGGCATTTCTTCAATCCCAGAAAAGATGGGAGCTTCTCTGACTGGAATCCCATCATGGCTGAGAACTCCTCTAGGATCGGCACCAACTGGAATTCAGGGAATACGAAACAGCGGTACGCGGGATGATACAACTGGACCAAAACTTCAAGGGGCCCTACAGTCACTGGTGTCTTCATCAGTGGAATGACACACCCATATCTGTCAGCGAAGGCTGACTGGTCTTCAACCATTTCTCCCAACCATAACAAACACTCCACCTCTGGTAGTTCAAAGAAATAAGGCCAAACTCTTTTCCCTGTAGCATCCATTTCTACAAAATCTGCAAAACAAAATTGGTATCTTGATAGTTTAGCAGGAATGCAAAATGCAATGCAAAGTTTCATGGAATTCAGACGCTCGCAAAATATCAAGAGATATCAAAAGACCTCATTTTCATTAAATAAAAAGTGAATTACAAGAGTTGATACACTTTCAAGAGCCCTAAACATAAAGCTAAATAAAAGCTAGAAAGTCCTAAGGAAATTCTCCTCAGAGCCTTGTGTTGAGTCTTCTGATTTCTTTTTCCATCTGATCCCTTTCCACGACGAGGTTGTCAAGAATGGATTTCCAAGCAGGAGGTTGAGTGTTAGAGGAGCTTGGATCTTCCAGGGCCTTTCTCTTCTTACATGAGAGTAACTCTTCATTCTTGATCTGTAGCTGCTTCTAGAGTTCTAGGTTTTCTTCAACAACCACTTGATACTTGAGCTTCCAGGCTTCTTCTGACCTTTGGGCTTGTCTTAAAGAAATCTCCAGCTCTTCTTCTTTTGACATGAAGTATAAAACAGGCTCCTTCTTCAAAGCAATTGGTTCCTGCCTCTTATAAGGCATCTTTAACTCTATAGCTCTTCTTCTGACACCATTGGAGGTAGGGCTCCAAGGACACACAGTTAGGTTTCCCCAAAGAACTTCTTCCTCTTTTGCGCTTGCCACCCCAAGCGTTCAAGATCAACTTCTTCTGTTCTTCGTTCTTGTCATATGCTTCAAAATAGATGCTTTCCACATGAACACTGAGAGGTTTATCTTCCAAAGGATACCCTAATTTGCGTCGTGCTAATACAGGGTTGTAGCTGATTCCATGTTTAATGCCAAGAAGAGGCACATTGCCATAGTTCCCACAACTATCTATAATCAGGATTCCATCATACACCCGATTATACCAGTCAATGTCTGCATGGGAGAGTGCCATAATCTTCTGAGACCACCATCCTTTCTTGGAATCCCAGAATGCGCCTGCCTTCGGCAGATGCGAAATAAACCATCTATACAATACGAGGACACAACAAGTAATTTGTCCATTTCTATGAGCGTTTCTTGTATGGACTGAGTGATAAGCTTCCGCGAGCAGTGTAGGTACTGGATTCTATTTCAAGAAGATTTTGATCGCATTCAGATCCACAAAGTTGTCAATATTTGGAAATAAGAAAAGTCCATAGATGAGCAATGCAAAAATAGCTTCAAAGGCATCCCTGTTAGAGTGTTTAGCAAAGTAACGAGCCTTTTCAAGCAAGAACTTAGCAGTTAACCCAAAAATTCCTCCTTTAGAAGTTAAATTGCTTTTGACGTCAACTAATTCCAGATGGGTTTTCTTGGCTATTTCTTCCTCTTTAGGATCCTTCTCGAAGATAGGAAACGGGGACTCATCCTTGATAGGCAAACCAATTATCTGAGAGTATTCCTCAAGGGTGGGTAAGAGTTGATAGTCAGGAAATGTGAAGCAGTGATACTTTGGATCATAAAACTGAAGCAGAGTTGAAAGGAGCCCTTCATCAGTGGTCTTCTTCAACAAAACCCATAACTTCCCATATCTGTTTATGAATTCTTCAGGGTCTGTTAGAAAATCTCCCAATTTCCTTAGGTCATCCAATTTTGGACTCTTGAAAGTGTATTTGATGGTGTTTTTTCTTGAACTATCCATGATATCCCTCTGATATAAGAAAAGAAATCTGAGTTCCATGAAACAGATGCAATATGAATGCTTATGATGTATGAATGCAAAGCACACACAAAGCATAAACAAAAGGGAAGGTTTAAGCATGGAGCTAGGGTTTACCTTTCCCATTAGTATGTTCTATTGGTTTTCACCTGCTGAACGGGGTTCTAAGAAGTTCCCAGAGTCGACCACCCATCTTTCGGATTTTATTGACTTCCCAGATGACTTGGTAATCAAAAAAATTCTCAAGAGAATCTCGTCTGAGTGTAGTATCGCGTGACAACCAATTCAGAAATAGACTCCATTATGGTCACCGCACTACATCCTAAAAAGGCTAAGTGGGGTTTGGTAACTACGGTTCTCAATATCAAGGGCTCCTAGGTCGAGAGTAGCACGTTTTCACGAATAGATTCGTTCAACATGACTAAACTCTCAAGAGGGCCTCAACTGAGTGATGGTGTCTCAAGTTAACTTTTTCAGGATTCGACTCCCTCAAAGCCTCCTTGAATATACCATCGTCCTATCATAAGTGCACTCAAATCCGGATTAGGATTTATCTCACCACTCAAGAACCAAGCCAACAAAAGATAATCAAGCAAAGCATATATACAGGCAATCAAACAGATATACACAGATATAGCAAAATAAAACAAGCCAAAACAAGGTGGGCTTAACCCTCAAAAAGATAGAATTCTCCCCAGTGAAGTCGGTATTTTTGTTGCGGTGAGAATCGAATAACAAGCTATTAATTAACTTGCATCACAAAACTTTGAATTCACCACTGACTTTGATTTATCCAAAGGAAAGGTTCAAGATCGAGAAAAACCTAAAAGGGGGAGATCTAAGGTTCGGGGGTTGGTTACGCCTAGGGAAGGTATTAGCATCCTAAACGTCCGTAGTACTCTACGGGAACCTCTTGTTTAAACTTTTTATGTCTTACTCGCTTGCTAAGGGTGCTATGCTAAAGGTTGAAACCCTAGGGGTTAGTATCTAAGTATACTCGACAAAGCATCACACTTTGCGCCTACGTATCCTTACGGGAGTGGAATCAGAGTATCCGTAGTTCACCGATCTAAGGGTGAAGGATAGGAACCTTTGGCTATGGTCAAAGTTTCAAGGGGAAAATGAGTATGAGCTCATTTTAGAGTTCACGATAACTCTCTAAGTCTAAGTTATAGGGGAAAAGTGAGTTCTCATGGTGATGAGAATCACATAGAGTTCAAAAATCTGACCTACTTCTAAGTTATGATTTCATTGGCTCTCATGAGGCCAAGAAATGGGATAAACCTAAAAGGATAAGGTAGGGTGGTTGTTTAGTGACTTCATGAGTCAATTTAAGATGATCTCCCTTTGGAATGGGGGGGGGGGGGGGGAAAGAACAGTTGTAAAATTACTAAAAGATAACAAGTTATAATTCAAATATGATGATGCAAGAATACATGAATATGATAATAAGATGAAATCAAAACTTATGAGATCATGCAAGGTTCATAATCATACATATTAGACAATGATCAAACATGATATACAAAAATAACATGGCAAGATAAATAAAAAGATACAATAAAACCTTAAAACGGTACTTCCAATTTTATCATGACTAAATGCCTTAAGATTAAATATTTTTGCTAATTTCTTTTTATGTTAAAAAAGTAGATTCAATTAGAAGAATATAGCAAAAAGAATGGAAGAAAAAGGATGAAAAATAAGCAAGTTATGGAGTTTGGAAGTTTAAGCATAAATTTGAAAAATAAAATAAGACCAACAAGGTATTAAAAAAGAAAGAAGGGGCAATTCCTAGGGATTGAACCCAGGACTCCTCGCTTGCAGCTTAAAACTCATACCATCAGGCCAATGCGCGCATTTTGACATATAATGGATAGCATAAATATATATTTAAGAGAAGCGAAATTATGAAAAAAACAAAAGGACTGGGGCGAGGGGGATTCGAACCCCAGTCCTAAGGGTGGTAAGGCGTGTGATAGTGTGTGCTTGCCACTGGGGTGGCTGTTACATCCGGTAACATAACCAACTCAATTAATACATAAGCCAAACATGCGCGCATATTTCAAATAAACCACACAAACCATCCAACACAAGCTGCTCACGACAGCCATGTCCATGCCATGCTTTTCAACATCAGTCATATCAAATAAGAAGCAGAAACATGTAATTCATTCAGAATCAAGAAATGCTACACATATCAAATGCCAAGTAAGTATTCAACCATACAAATTGGACATCAAAATAATCACATTTGAAAGCATAAGATAAGGAACTCATGTACAGCCATGGCAAACATACAACATACTTCAAATTAATCATAAATCAAACCACCCACACCTACTGCTCACGAAAGGGAAGCATATGAGTTATACCATTCAAAATCAGCCATGGTCCAATAAAATGAAGCAAAAACATGTACTTACCATCTCAAAAAATAATGAATTGCTACATGTATATCAAGTGAGTGTTCTGATCATAGAAATTGGTAAAGTAGAAGAACATTTGAATGTGAAGCAATAGGTTCCAACACAGTCACAACAGCAAGCATATTCAAAAGAGGTTCAATAAATATCTTGAAAAGCAGCTATCAAACAAACATGTAGTTCAAGGTTCTAAATAGCAATTAGGTTTAGTTTCGTGTATCAAAACAATCTTCAAGATTTGGCATACTTCATGGAGGGTAGCAGAAATGTTTAGGGCTAAAATCATACGGTAGGCAAGGTTAGTGCTCCAAAATGCAAAAACATAGAAAGATAGATTAAGGCATTGCAGTCAGTTCCAATGATACTCTCTCAACAAGACAAACTCAAGTATGTCACAAAGAGTGGTAAAAAATAAAGATAGATTAGATCAAGGTAATGACAGATTCCAAGACTTCCCTAATTCTTAGTGATAGTTCATGGATATATTAAAAAGGTGCTAAGGGAATGATGGTAACAGCATTAGCAACATGAGCAGCTAACAGCAGACTAGTAACATGTCAGTAGGGCAACTACATTTTACAAAGATAGCAAGCAAAGTACATGAGATTAGATACACAACAACAATGCTAGCATACCAACAAGATAACAAGATTCAAACATTTAAGATTCATTGTGGTTATCAATGCAGTGCATTAGACAATCTCACAGAGATAGCAAAAAAAAGAACATGATAATAGTCCATACAACCCAACCATTCATCAAGGCAAATAAAATAGGCACACCAACATAATGTCAAAGAAATACATTCAGTCATGGTTGTTGAGGGCATAGTGATGTTTCATGTATCAAGGTGGATTAAAGGCAGACCAATCACACATAATGTCAAGGCAAGTTAGATTCATAGCATCTTGGAAACATGGCACTGTCATAAAGCAAGAGTTTAAACAGAGTTGTTCATACATCTAAATCAAATAGCAACTAGGCATAAATAACAGATACACAAGAAGCCACATTTATCAAAAGGAAAGAATCAGTCATGTTACAATGATAACACACAAGCAATATGATGGTCAAAGGCCTTTATAAAGCATACACCTATACTCAAGATAGAATAGGACATATCATAGCAACCAAGTTCAAATTCAATCAAATGGTATCACTTTGACACAGACAGTAGCATAGGACTTAGTGAAAACCAAATCAAGCAACAATCATGCACACACATCTATCACACATATACATATATGGACTAGGTTTTAAGACATAATTGCAACAAGTTCACTCAAATACAGGCAGTGGCAGAGGATAGTAAAACAAACATTTGTTGTGCTAACATGTAGTGGATGTGAGGACAAACATAAAACATGCATCAAGAATTGGTTCTAATTTAAGCAGACAAAGTACACAGTTTCAAGATGGTAACAAAGCAAATACTTCAAAAATCTTAACAATCAAGGTTAGACAAGGCAGGAAACACAAATCATGTTTGACATTTACACACAAGTTAAATACCAAACTGACAGCATGTTGATGACAAGGCATATGGACAAGGCAAGTTAAAACACAGTAGAGCATACAAAATCATGAACTCTAGGTTACAAACCCAACATAAATCAATAGAGGCAGCCACAACACAAATTGCATATCATGTAACAAAGGTTGATGGGATAAAGGTAGACATGTTGGAAAGACACTTATCACACCAGCAAGTTGCGTTCAGCATATACATGTTCAGCAGTTGTATGTTATCAACACATAAATATCAAACAAGTAGTGAAGTATTGCAAGTACAGAGTTGGAGTGAGGACTTAAACCAGAAAGAAAAGTAATCGGCTTAAAAGCACCAGCATAACAGTCAAGTATTTTCAGCAACTCAATAAAATCGTGGCCATGAGCTTGGACATACAAGATGATCATTCATATAAAGAGAATGACAGTACCAAACCAAAGAAGGTAGCTTAACAATCTTTAGTCAAACATTAAACCATCAACAAAAGGTAACAAATAGATTCATCCATTCTAAAACTCATGAGCATATAAGAGATGCATAAAGAGCTAAGATTCAGTAACATCCAAGCATATATGACATACAAGTATGGTAAACATCTAAACTTGTCAATACAATACCACAATGAGAATTCATAATGTTGCAGCCATTCAATGAACAAAAATAGAGGCATTATAACACAAAAGCAAGCATGTATATCATGTCAATGAACAACATCATCAATTTTATGAAATCAAGCCATAAACACATAAACGACATATTCAAGCATATGTTAGCAAGATGCACATGTAAAGAACAATAAAATGCATATGACAACGATAACATCACATGAGCATGATTAACAAGAGGGTAAGAATACAATACCAAGTGGAGTAATGTCCACTGCCTTCAAGTATGATGACTGTCTTCCTTCCAAAGTACTCCAAAACTTCCCTTCACCTTGCTTGCTCGAACTTATGGAACTTTTAGAAAATATTTGAGTGTTTGTAAGAAATTGTTGGTGTGTTGAGGTGTAGAGGCAAGCTCCTTTTATAGGCTGAGTAAATGGGCATGGGTTGCTTGAGTCCAATCATCAAGCACTTGGTATGCTGAGTAGGAACTAGGGTTACAACGTCTCTTTTTGAAATTCAAATATGGTCCAACTCTTGGAGACAAACCCGCTGCTTATGCTGCCAAAAATCTCAGAGGTGCAGAGTCAATTCACCACTTCATGTATTGCTTCAGAGCTCCTCGTTTGATGTCATATGGAGGGGTATCAGATGAGGTAAGGATTGGGGATGGCGTGAAGAGTTTTCAGGTGAGAGCAGGTTGAATGCTGAAACAAGAAATGCTTCAGAAGCACTTTTAGTGAAGCAAACCGTTGAAAGCTTAAACGGGCAATGCTCTTGGAGAATTCAAAAAAATGAGAAACCGCGCCAAAGGATTGGATGAAACGATTTCTGAATGAATTTGATATGCTCGTGTTTGAATTTCTCTCTTCCAAACTGCATTTCACACACAAGACAAAGGAGAAAGAAACAATTTGGATGTTTTGTTTCCTTAATGTCCACGCGTCGCCTCTTCATTGGTTGGAAAATGAGTTGAAAAGTCAAGACAACATTGCCTGATCCTTATTGGTCCTTGGCAAGGAATTCATTTCCACATGTAGTTGGTAACACATTTGTCACGGTGGGCTTATCATGTGGGCTCATAAACAAATGTGTTAGCATTAGTTTTCCATTTTTGTTATAAAAGAAAAGTGATTAGGAAAACAAATAATAGATGAATAATAGGTGAATTTGATAAATGATATGGTTATGGATATGGTTCAGAAGGATTAACATTGACAAATGGAGAAATTGGATAAAATTGGTTGATAGATGACTATTGAAATTGGTTAGGAATTAAAGGTGACAATTGAGGGTAGAAATTTGGTTATAGAGAGGATCATGGTTAGGGTTATGGAGACAATCTCTTAGAGACTACTTGATTCAATGCTCCATAAAAAACCTTGATTAATCACCTCTTGAATCTCCTTAAGATAACACTTGATAAAAATCAAACAAACACAAACAAAAAACCTGGCAAAAGGGTTAGCTGTGCAATATGATTGACCTAATATGACATGCAAGAGATTAATGTATCTAAGGGTAAAATTTGGGGTACAACACTTTTGTTGAAAACCTGCAGACTTCCACTCCAGATTGGATTAGCAATAGGTTCCGGATCAAAAACAACTTCATCTTTTTCTGATTCTAGAGTCTCACTGTTTGAATGACCTGCTTGTACTACCATTTTTTCACAATCCTCACAAAACCAAGTAACCTTGTCGGTAAAAATCACAGGACCACCTAAACAATATCTATGCATTGCATAATATCCACATTTGTTGCAATATACTATTGCCTCTTCAAAGCCTTCATCGCCACACGTAAGACAAACAAACACCTTAAGCAACTTAGTTTTCCCTGATTCAGAGGAGAGATCGACATTCATCTCCATTTCCACTTGAGAACTTCCATCTTCAGTTCTGGTTTCAACACTGTCTTCTAAAATGCCATCAATCTCCATTAAGACAGGTGGTAGCAGTTCAATATCAGATTCCTCAGCAGGATGTTGGCTCTCAACAAGCTCAAAACTTGACATCCGGGCACAGTAATTGATAATTCCCTAGTGGTCAAGGAACCGAACAATTCGAGACAAATCTTCTTGATCAACCCCAGCCTGCAATCCCTGGCAATCAGAGGCGGTAATCCTTTTCTTCGGCTCTTCCATATATAGTGCAACAATATAGTTCCTACATTCCATGTACTTTTCAGGAGTAAGATCCTGTGATTTCCCTGAAAAGAAATGAGGCACTTCTTGTCTCTCAAATTGATGCACTGTTCCAGGTGAAAACCAATCTGAATGCACCGGAAGCACAAGAACCCTACTTCCAAAGCTCTTAATAACACCACGGCCTTCTAAAATAGGTGGCAGGGTAATAACATAAGAGGAATCAGCACGATCCTGATCCAACCCAAGGCTATCAGAAGGAACCGTCGATAGCGCTTGAAGTTGACCATGGGAAACATTCTCCAAAAATGGAGGATTCTGGAGCTGACCTTTGCTATCCCCCATCCCTAATTCCATAGCTCGTTCAAGAGCAACAATTACAGTTACAGATAAGTGAGCCCAAGCACCACCGACATTCGGTGAACCATCATGAAGAATAACATCAAAAGCACTACAACCATTTTGGTTCATGATTTTCTTAATCCGTGACTTGCACTCAGGTCTCGTGATATCCTCCTGAATGGCGGTGGCTCCAATCATGGGAGCGATAAGGGCAAGGTCAACTCCGATGACAAGGTTGCCTTGGGGAACATGTTTGACAGCCACCTGCATCCAACCTCCGGGAGCGGCGCAGAGATCGAGGACGGCGCGTGCGGAACTGAGGAATCCGAACTTTCCATTGATTTGAAGGAGTTTGAACAATGCTGTGGATCTGTAACCGGTTTCTTTGGCTAAGTAGTACCACTTGTCCAAACGATGCTTACCTTTTGCTTTCGCCTTCCCCATTGATGCTTCACATTTTCGAGCTTGGGTTTTGGTTAGGGTTTTTTTTATTTCTTTTTTTTTTGTTGAGTTTTTCTTAAAATTGAGATTAGATACTTGCAAATATTTTTCAAAATCTCTTCTAATACTAGAATGATTTTGATATTTAGGATTAATTGTAGAAAAGGTGGTTGTTGGTTGTAGTTGTATGTGATGATTGTTGTAGTGGTATGAATAATGAGAAGTATAATAGGATGAATATGGGTGAGATGGGGGTGGTGTATACTCATGATTAAAATACTAGCAAGTAGATGGAGTTGCAACATATGGATTTGTGTAATAAGGTGAAAAGATTTCCCATGGAAAATATGGGAATGAGGAAGTGATTGGAGATATAAAAGAGGGGTTTGTGGGATAGGTATGAGGAATGCTCCATTGATGAGATGAAGGTGTATGATAATCTATAGGAGGATTTGAGTACATTGATGAAAACACCAATTGTTAGGAAGCAAAATGCTAACCCTAACAAGACTTACAAAACTAAGAGAAGCAAGTAAACAAACTAAGAAAATACAGATAAAAGATAACTTGATTTTTCATTGATTAGTTCCAAATGTCTCTAAGGACTACATATATTGTAATCATAGTGATACTAAACTAGAAGGCTAAAATGAAAAGCCCAATTCAACAAAACATTCAAAATAAAATAACAACTAACATAATAGTATTACTAATTAAAATAACTAATTGCACCTCCTATCAGTTATCCTTGTTCATCCAAGAGTTATACTTTTACAAAAAAAAATTGTCATTAAATCCGTTTGTATTTACTCTGTATATTTATTCAACACACTTCATGATTGTTTTTGCTTAGATGTTTGATTTAATATGTCATCTTTGTATGCCGATTAAGGTGTTTTGTGTACATAATCAATCTCTTACGCATTTCACTTCTTCTACGCAAACCGTTTTCAAACTCTGATAAATTTTCAAATCTAAACTATTTTTCAAATCGGTCAAATTTTATTTGGGAGGTCTATTCACCCTCCCTTACACCGTTGTATATTCTCTCTCAATAATTTACGTGTCGTAACATGTACTTTCGACTAATTCATACAAGTTAAACCTCTATGATCTCAGTGACTTAAACGTTGAAGTGTTAATCTTAAAAGTATACTCCATTCTTCTTCGGTTGAAAACTCATGCCACCACACTAGAGAGTTTCTAGTGCAACCTCTATCAATACTTTACCGAATTTCTTGTTCCACGCTAGAATAAAATTTTCTTTTTTTTTTTTAACTTGAAGAGGAAGAGGAAGAATCATCATGAAACACACATTTGTAATCGGTCACTAAATATAACTTTTTTCTTTAGTGTTTGGTTTGAAATAGGACTATCATTACAACATGATTATAAATAAAATATACCCAATCCAACTTATTTATTCTTAGTAAAGTATATACATACACAAATGAGCCTTTATTCCATGATAGAATACATGCACCCTTTACCTTCTTTCATGATATTTACATGTTCAATAGTTATTCAAAAGCAAGTGTATATACGTAAACACACCTCAGAAATAAACTTCATCATTCTTTCTGGAAAACAACAGGGAGTGCACCACCATCCAAGGCCAACAGAATCTTGCCATTCTCACGAATAACACCAACAGTCCCACATTCAAACTTACAACTGGGGCATACCTCTGCAGGGCACCATTGGATGTTATAGATGCCTCTAGTTTGTGTCGGCACAATCCTAAAGAAGTTACCATATGATCCAGCTGAACTGTCATCCCTTCCAGTTATAATCAACCTCCTTCCACTCGTAGCGTCTTTCTCACCCACTCTCCATTCTGTGGACTGCGCGCAACTTGTGGAAGCTACGAATGTTACTCTCAAGTCTCTGTCAAGAAGCACATCGTCCTCATCATGACGGGGGACAAAAGGTCTGAATACAACCGGCAACCCCTGTCCCAAGTCAGTGGTGACAAGACCAACTTGCAGAGGGCATGGCGCATTTCCAGTGATCAATGTGGAACCTCCTCCATTGCCTGTGATAGCAGGCCGGATGAAGTATTCCTCATCGTCCTCAACTGCGTCGCCACTTGTGTCAATCACAGTTTGGGCTATTGATGTTGTAGCCATCAAAAGCCATACATGAGCAAGGATCACTACGGTGAGGACTCTATTTGACATTATGGATTAATCTTACTGGCTCACACTTAAAGGTTATATGCAAGAGAACTTAGGCGTTTTGTGTTTTTGCTTTTGATTGCTAGGCAAGGTATTTATAGCACAAATCATGATACCATCGAACGAATAGCGTGATTCATGAATAAACAAAACTCCAGTTAAATAATTTACATGAATTTCCATGTTGCACGCTTGCTTTGTAACTCCTACCGAACAAATTAAATAATCAATATTTACCAGGAATGGATGAATAAAAGTAAGCATAATATTTTACTTTGTTTCTATCGCATGGTTTTGATATGCTGGAAATGGTGAATTTATTCCTAGTTTGAATCGTCCAACTAATGAAGTATATGTAGTTGCGTACACAAACCAAAATCTACATGCATGCTAAAACACTTTTGTCTCTTTCATTGTTTTCCTTCTGTCACTAAATTAATAAATTATTAAACAAACAAAATGTTGCATTTCTTGCCCCGGTGTTTTTCTTTTACATTTAATATATATATATATATATATTGCATTGCTAGTTATTTGTACTAATTTTGTTCATCATCATTATCATGTTCATGTTTCTATTTTGTATCTATTTTGTATGCATATGAGTTTTTGTGTCAATTAAGTCCGGCTAAATTCTTAGAGTCAGGATGTGAGGACCGTCGTTCTGATGAAACTCAATAAATTAAATTGGTGTATATTTCGTTATGATAATTTCTTTTTCCGGTTCTAATTTTTAGTTCTTAAATAATTTTTTTTCGCACGAAAGCGAAAACAGTCAAGTATCGGTAAATAATGCGACAGTGTGAGACTCATACTCGATCGTAAAAGTTATATTTAATTTTTAAAAACATCGACAGGGCTTTAGTAATTAATTAGGACTTAAGAGTGGTAAAAAATAAAGATAGATTAGATCAAGGTAATGACAGATTCCAAGACTTCCCTAATTCTTAGTGATAGTTCATGGATATATTAAAAAGGTGCTAAGGGAATGATGGTAACAGCATTAGCAACATGAGCAGCTAACAGCAGACTAGTAACATGTCAGTAGGGCAACTACATTTCACAAAGATAGCAAGCAAAGTACATGAGATTAGATACACAACAACAATGCTAGCATACCAACAAGATAACAAGATTCAAACATTTAAGATTCATTGTGGTTATCAATGCAGTGCATTAGACAACCTCACAGAGATAGCAAAAAAAAGAACATGATAATAGTCCATACAACCCAACCATTCATCAAGGCAAATAAAATAGGCACACCAACATAATGTCAAAGAAATACATTCAGTCATGGTTGTTGAGGGCATAGTGATGTTTCATGTATCAAGGTGGATTAAAGGCAGACCAATCACACATAATGTCAAGGCAAGTTAGATTCATAGCATCTTGGAAACATGGCACTGTCATAAAGCAAGAGTTTAAACAGAGTTGTTCATACATCTAAATCAAATAGCAACTAGGCATAAATAACAGATACACAAGAAGCCACATTTATCAAAAGGAAAGAATCAGTCATGTTACAATGATAACACACAAGCAATATGATGGTCAAAGGCCTTTATAAAGCATACACCTATACTCAAGATAGAATAGGACATATCATAGCAACCAAGTTCAAATTCAATCAAATGGTATCACTTTGACACAGACAGTAGCATAGGACTTAGTGAAAACCAAATCAAGCAACAATCATGCACACACATCTATCATACATATACATATATGGACTAGGTTTTAAGACATAATTGCAACAAGTTCACTCAAATACAGGCAGTGGCAGAGGATAGTAAAACAAACATTTGTTGTGCTAGCATGTAGTGGATGTGAGGACAAACATAAAACATGCATCAAGAATTGGTTCTAATTTAAGCAGACAAAGTACACAGTTTCAAGATGGTAACAAAGCAAATACTTCAAAAATCTTAACAATCAAGGTTAGACAAGGCAGGAAACACAAATCATGTTTGACATTTACACACAAGTTAAATACCAAACTGACAGCATGTTGATGACAAGGCATATAGACAAGGCAAGTTAAAACACAGTAGAGCATACAAAATCATGAACTCTAGGTTACAAACCCAACATAAATCAATAGAGGCAGCCACAACACAAATTGCATATCATGTAACAAAGGTTGATGGGATAAAGGTAGACATGTTGGAAAGACACTTATCACACCAGCAAGTTGCGTTCAGCATATACATGTTCAGCAGTTGTATGTTATCAACACATAAATATCAAACAAGTAGTGAAGTATTGCAAGTACAGAGTTGGAGTGAGGACTTAAACCAGAAAGAAAAGTAATCGGCTTAAAAGCACCAGCATAACAGTCAAGTATTTTCAGCAACTCAATAAAATCGTGGCCATGAGCTTGGACATACAAGATGATCATTCATATAAAGAGAATGACAGTACCAAACCAAAAAAGGTAGCTTAACAATCTTTAGTCAAACATTAAACCATCAACAAAAGGTAACAAATAGATTCATCCATTCTAAAACTCATGAGCATATAAGAGATGCATAAAGAGCTAAGATTCATTAACATCCAAGCATATATGACATACAAGTATGGTAAACATCTAAACTTGTCAATACAATACCACAATGAGAATTCATAATGTTGCAGCCATTCAATGAACAAAAATAGAGGCATTATAACACAAAAGCAAGCATGTATATCATGTCAATGAACATCATCATCAATTTTATGAAATCAAGCCATAAACACATAAACGACATATTCAAGCATATGTTAGCAAGATGCACATGTAAAGAACAATAAAATGCATATGACAACGATAACATCACATGAGCATGATTAACAAGAGGGTAAGAATACAATACCAAGTGGAGTAATGTCCACTGCCTTCAAGTATGATGACTGTCTTCCTTCCAAAGCACTCCAAAACTTCCCTTCACCTTGCTTGCTCGAACTTATGGAACTTTTAGAAAATATTTGAGTGTTTGTAAGAAATTGTTGGTGTGTTGAGGTGTAGAGGCAAGCTCCTTTTATAGGCTGAGTAAATGGGCATGGGTTGCTTGAGTCCAATCATCAAGCACTTGGTATGCTGAGTAGGAACTAGGGTTACAACGTCTCTTTTTGAAATTCAAATATGGTCCAACTCTTGGAGACAAACACGCTGCTTATGCTGCCAAAAATCTCAGAGGTGCAGAGTCAATTCACCACTTCATGTATTGCTTCAGAGCTCCTCGTTTGATGTCATATGGAGGGGTATCAGATGAGGTAAGGATTGGGGATGGCGTGAAGAGTTTTCAGGTGAGAGCAGGTTGAATGCTGAAACAAGAAATGCTTCAGAAGCACTTTTAGTGAAGCAAACCGTTGAAAGCTTAAACGGGCAATGCTCTTGGAGAATTCAAAAAAATGAGAAACCGCGCCAAAGGATTGGATGAAACGATTTCTGAATGAATTTGATATGCTCGTGTTTGAATTTCTCTCTTCCAAACTGCATTTCACACACAAGACAAAGGAGAAAGAAACAATTTGGATGTTTTGTTTCCTTAATGTCCACGTGTCGCCTCTTCATTGGTTGGAAAATGAGTTGAAAAGTCAAGACAACATTGCCTGATCCTTATTGGTCCTTGGCAAGGAATTCATTTCCACATGTAGTTGGTAACACATTTGTCACGGTGGGCTTATCATGTGGGCTCATGAACAAATGTGTTAGCATTAGTTTTCCATTTTTGTTATAAAAGAAAAGTGATTAGGAAAACAAATAATAGATGAATAATAGGTGAATTTGATAAATGATATGGTTATGGATATGGTTTAGAAGGATTAACATTGACAAATGGAGAAATTGGATAAAATTGGTTGATAGATGACTATTGAAATTGGTTAGGAATTAAAGGTGACAATTGAGGGTAGAAATTTGGTTATAGAGAGGATCATGGTTAGGGTTATGGAGACAATCTCTTAGAGACTACTTGATTCAATGCTCCATAAAAAACCTTGATTAATCACCTCTTGAATCTCCTTAAGATAACACCTGATAAAAATGAAACAAACACAAACAAAAAACCTGGCAAAAGGGTTAGCTGTGCAATATGATTGACCTAATATGACATGCAAGAGATCAATGTATCTAAGGGTAAAATTTGGGGTACAACACTTTTGTTGAAAACCTGCAGACTTCCACTCCAGATTGGATTAGCAATAGGTTCCGGATCAAAAACAACTTCATCTTTTTCTGATTCTAGAGTCTCACTGTTTGAATGACCTGCTTGTACTACCATTTTTTCATAATCCTCATAAAACCAAGTAACCTTGTCGGTAAAAATCACAGGACCAGCTAAACAATATCTATGCATTGCATAATATCCACATTTGTTGCAATATACTATTGCCTCTTCAAAGCCTTCATCGCCACACGTAAGACAAACAAACACCTTAAGCAACTTAGTTTTCCCTGATTTAGAGGAGAGATCGACATTCATCTCCATTTCCACTTGAGAACTTCCATCTTCAGTTCTGGTTTCAACACTGTCTTCTAAAACGCCATCAATCTCCATTAAGACAGGTGGTAGCAGTTCAATATCAGATTCCTCAACAGGATGTTGGTTCTCAACAGGCTCAAAACTTGACATCCGGGCACAGTAATTGATAATTCCCTAGTGGTCAAGGAACCGAACAATTCGAGACAAATCTTCTTGATCAACCCCAGCCTGCAATCCCTGGCAATCAGAGGCGGTAATCCTCTTCTTCGGCTCTTCCATATATAGTGCAACAATATAGTTCCTACATTCCATGTACTTTTCAGGAGTAAGATCCTGTGATTTCCCTGAAAAGAAATGAGGCACTTCTTGTCTCTCAAATTGATGCACTGTTCCAGGTGAAAACCAATCTGAATGCACCGGAAGCACAAGAACCCTACTTCCAAAGCTCTTAATAACACCACGGCCTTCTAAAATAGGTGGCGGGGTAATAACATAAGAGGAATCAGCACGATCCTGATCCAACCCAAGGCTATCAGAAGGAACCGTCGATAGCGCTTGAAGTTGACCATGGGAAACATTCTCCAAAAATGGAGGATTCTGGAGCTGACCTTTGCTATCCCCCATCCCTAATTCCATAGCTCGTTCAAGAGCAACAATTACAGTTACAGATAAGTGAGCCCAAGCACCACCGACATTCGGTGAACCATCATGAAGAATAACATCAAAAGCACTACAACCATTTTGGTTCATGATTTTCTTAATCCGTGACTTGCACTCAGGTCTCGTGATATCCTCCTGAATGGCGGTGGCTCCAATCATGGGAGCGATAAGGGCAAGGTCAACTCCGATGACAAGGTTGCCTTGGGGAACATGTTTGACAGCCACCTGCATCCAACCTCCGGGAGCGGCGCAGAGATCGAGGACGGCGCGTGCGGAACTGAGGAATCCGAACTTTCCATTGATTTGAAGGAGTTTGAACAATGCTGTGGATCTGTAACCGGTTTCTTTGGCTAAGTAGTACCACTTGTCCAAACGATGCTTACCTTTTGCTTTCGCCTTCCCCATTGATGCTTCACATTTTCGAGCTTGGGTTTTGGTTAGGGTTTTTTTTATTTCTTTTTTTTTTGTTGAGTTTTTCTTAAAATTGAGATTAGATACTTGCAAATATTTTTCAAAATCTCTTCTAATACTAGAATGATTTTGATATTTAGGATTAATTGTAGAAAAGGTGGTTGTTGGTTGTAGTTGTATGTGATGATTGTTGTAGTGGTATGAATAATGAGAAGTATAATAGGATGAATATGGGTGAGATGGGGGTGGTGTATACCCATGATTAAAATACAAGCAAGGAGATGGAGTTGCAACATATGGATTTGTGTAATAAGGTGAAAAGATTTCCCATGGAAAATATGGGAATGAGGAAGTGATTGGAGATATAAAAGAGGGGTTTGTGGGATAGGTATGAGGAATGCTCCATTGATGAGATGAAGGTGCATGATAATCTATAGGAGGATTTGAGTACATTGATGAAAGCACCAATTGTTAGGAAGCAAAATGCTAACCCTAACAAGACTTACAAAACTAAGAGAAGCAAGTAAACAAACTAAGAAAATACAGATAAAAGATAACTTGATTTTTCATTGATTAGTTCCAAATGTCTCTAAGGACTACATATATTGTAATCATAGTGATACTAAACTAGAAGGCTAAAATGAAAAGCCCAATTCAACAAAACATTCAAAATAAAATAACAACTAACATAATAGTATTACTAATTAAAATAACTAATTGCACCTCCTATCAGTTATCCTTGTTCATCCAAGAGTTATACTTTTACAAAAAAAAATTGTCATTAAATCCGTTTGTATTTACTTTGTATATTTATTCAACACACTTCATGATTGTTTTTGCTTAGATGTTTGATTTAATATGTCATCTTTGTATGCCGATTAAGGTGTTTTGTGTACATAATCAATCTCTTACGCATTTCACTTCTTCTACGCAAACCGTTTTCAAACTCTGATAAATTTTCAAATCTAAACTATTTTTCAAATCGGTCAAATTTTATTTGGGAGGTCTATTCACCCTCCCTTACACCGTTGTATATTCTCTCTCAATAATTTACGTGTCGTAACATGTACTTTCGACAAATTCATACAAGTTAAACCTCTATGATCTCAGTGACTTAAACGTTGAAGTGTTAATCTTAAAAGTATACTCCATTCTTCTTCGGTTGAAAACTCATGCCACCACACTAGAGAGTTTCTAGTGCAACCTCTATCAATACTTTACCGAATTTCTTGTTCCACGCTAGAATAAAATTTTCTTTTTTTCTTTAACTTGAAGAGGAAGAGGAAGAATCATCATGAAACACACATTTGTAATCGGTCACTAAATATAACTTTTTTCTTTAGTGTTTGGTTTGAAATAGGACTATCATTACAACATGATTATAAATAAAATATACCCAATCCAACTTATTTATTCTTAGTAAAGTATATACATACACAAATGAGCCTTTATTCCATGATAGAATACATGTACCCTTTACCTTCTTTCATGATATTTACATGTTCAATAGTTATTCAAAAGCAAGTGTATATACGTAAACACACCTCAGAAATAAACTTCATCATTCTTTCTGGAAAACAACAGGGAGTGCACCACCATCCAAGGCCAACAGAATCTTGCCATTCTCACGAATAACACCAACAGTCCCACATTCAAACTTACAACTGGGGCATACCTCTGCAGGGCACCATTGGATGTTATAGATGCCTCTAGTTTGTGTCGGCACAATCCTAAAGAAGTTACCATATGATCCAGCTGAACTGTCATCCCTTCCAGTTATAATCAACCTCCTTCCACTCGTAGCGTCTTTCTCACCCACTCTCCATTCTGTGGACTGCGCGCAACTTGTGGAAGCTACGAATGTTACTCTCAAGTTTCTGTCAAGAAGCACATCGTCCTCATCATGACGGGGGACAAAAGGTCTGAATACAACCGGCAACCCCTGTCCCAAGTCAGTGGTGACAAGACCAACTTGCAGAGGGCATGGCGCATTTCCAGTGATCAATGTGGAACCTCCTCCATTGCCTGTGATAGCAGGCCGGATGAAGTATTCCTCATCGTCCTCAACTGCGTCGCCACTTGTGTCAATCACAGTTTGGGCTATTGATGTTGTAGCCATCAAAAGCCATACATGAGCAAGGATCACTACGGTGAGGACTCTATTTGACATTATGGATTAATCTTACTGGCTCACACTTAAAGGTTATATGCAAGAGAACTTAGGCGTTTTGTGTTTTTGCTTTTGATTGCTAGGCAAGGTATTTATAGCACTAATCAAGACACCATCGAACGAATAGCGTGATTCATGAATAAACAAAACTCCAGTTAAATAATTTACATGAATTTCCATGTTGCACGCTTGCTTTGTAACTCCTACCGAACAAATTAAATAATCAATATTTACCAGGAATGGATGAATAAAAGTAAGCATAATATTTTACTTTGTTTCTATCGCATGGTTTTGATATGCTGGAAATGGTGAATTTATTCCTAGTTTGAATCGTCCAACTAATGAAGTATATGTAGTTGCGTACACAAACCAAAATCTACATGCATGCTAAAACACTTTTGTCTCTTTCATTGTTTTCCTTCTGTCACTAAATTAATAAATTATTAAACAAACAAAATGTTGCATTTCTTGCCCCGGTGTTTTTCTTTTACATTTAATATATATATATATATATATATATATATATATATATATATATATATATATATATATATATATATATATATATTGCATTGCTAGTTATTTGTACTAATTTTGTTCATCATCATTATCATGTTCATGTTTCTATTTTGTATCTATTTTGTATGCATATGAGTTTTTGTGTCAATTAAGTCCGGCTAAATTCTTAGAGTCAGGATGTGAGGACCGTCGTTCTGATGAAACTCAATAAATTAAATTGGTGTATATTTCGTTATGATAATTTCTTTTTCCGGTTCTAATTTTTAGTTCTTAAATAATTTTTTTTCGCACGAAAGCGAAAACAGGCAAGTATCGGTAAATAATGCGACAGTGTGAGACTCATACTCGATCGTAAAAGTTATATTTAATTTTTAAAAACATCGACAGGGCTTTAGTAATTAATTAGGACTTAAGAGTGGTAAAAAATAAAGATAGATTAGATCAAGGTAATGACAAATTCCAAGACTTCCCTAATTCTTAGTGATAGTTCATGGATATATTAAAAAGGTGCTAAGGGAATGATGGTAACAGCATTAGCAACATGAGCAGCTAACAGCAGACTAGTAACATGTCAGTAGGGCAACTACATTTCACAAAGATAGCAAGCAAAGTACATGAGATTAGATACACAACAACAATGCTAGCATACCAACAAGATAACAAGATTCAAACATTTAAGATTCATTGTGGTTATCAATGCAGTGCATTAGACAACCTCACAGAGATAGCAAAAAAAAGAACATGATAATAGTCCATACAACCCAATCATTCATCAAGGCAAATAAAATAGGCACACCAACATAATGTCAAAGAAATACATTCAGTCATGGTTGTTGAGGGCATAGTGATGTTTCATGTATCAAGGTGGATTAAAGGCAGACCAATCACACATAATGTCAAGGCAAGTTAGATTCATAGCATCTTGGAAACATGGCACTGTCATAAAGCAAGAGTTTAAACAGAGTTGTTCATACATCTAAATCAAATAGCAACTAGGCATAAATAACAGATACACAAGAAGCCACATTTATCAAAAGGAAAGAATCAGTCATGTTACAATGATAACACACAAGCAATATGATGGTCAAAGGCCTTTATAAAGCATACACCTATACTCAAGATAGAATAGGACATATCATAGCAACCAAGTTCAAATTCAATCAAATGGTATCACTTTAACACAGACAGTAGCATAGGACTTAGTGAAAACCAAATCAAGCAACAATCATGCACACACATCTATCACACATATACATATATGGACTAGGTTTTAAGACATAATTGCAACAAGTTCACTCAAATACAGGCAGTGGCAGAGGATAGTAAAACAAACATTTGTTGTGCTAGCATGTAGTGGATGTGAGGACAAACATAAAACATGCATCAAGAATTGGTTCTAATTTAAGCAGACAAAGTACACAGTTTCAAGATGGTAACAAAGCAAATACTTCAAAAATCTTAACAATCAAGGTTAGACAAGGCAGGAAACACAAATCATGTTTGACATTTACACACAAGTTAAATACCAAACTGACAGCATGTTGATGACAAGGCATATAGACAAGGCAAGTTAAAACACAGTAGAGCATACAAAATCATGAACTCTAGGTTACAAACCCAACATAAATCAATAGAGGCAGCCACAACACAAATTGCATATCATGTAACAAAGGTTGATGAGATAAAGGTAGACATGTTGGAAAGACACTTATCACACCAGCAAGTTGCGTTCAGCATATACATGTTCAGCAGTTGTATGTTATCAACACATAAATATCAAACAAGTAGTGAAGTATTGCAAGTACAGAGTTGGAGTGAGGACTTAAACCAGAAAGAAAAGTAATCGGCTTAAAAGCACCAGCATAACAGTCAAGTATTTTCAGCAACTCAATAAAATCGTGGCCATGAGCTTGGACATACAAGATGATCATTCATATAAAGAGAATGACAGTACCAAACCAAAGAAGGTAGCTTAACAATCTTTAGTCAAACATTAAACCATCAACAAAAGGTAACAAATAGATTCATCCATTCTAAAACTCATGAGCATATAAGAGATGCATAAAGAGCTAAGATTCATTAACATCCAAGCATATATGACATACAAGTATGGTAAACATCTAAACTTGTCAATACAATACCACAATGAGAATTCATAATGTTGCAGCCATTCAATGAACAAAAATAGAGGCATTATAACACAAAAGCAAGCATGTATATCATGTCAATGAACATCATCATCAATTTTATGAAATCAAGCCATAAACACATAAACGACATATTCAAGCATATGTTAGCAAGATGCACATGTAAAGAACAATAAAATGCATATGACAACGATAACATCACATGAGCATGATTAACAAGAGGGTAAGAATACAATACCAAGTGGAGTAATGTCCACTGCCTTCAAGTATGATGACTGTCTTCCTTCCAAAGCACTCCAAAACTTCCCTTCACCTTGCTTGCTCGAACTTATGGAACTTTTAGAAAATATTTGAGTGTTTGTAAGAAATTGTTGGTGTGTTGAGGTGTAGAGGCAAGCTCCTTTTATAGGCTGAGTAAATGGGCATGGGTTGCTTGAGTCCAATCATCAAGCACTTGGTATGCTGAGTAGGAACTAGGGTTACAACGTCTCTTTTTGAAATTCAAATATGGTCCAACTCTTGGAGACAAACACGCTGCTTATGCTGCCAAAAATCTCAGAGGTGCAGAGTCAATTCACCACTTCATGTATTGCTTCAGAGCTCCTCGTTTGATGTCATATGGAGGGGTATCAGATGAGGTAAGGATTGGGGATGGCGTGAAGAGTTTTCAGGTGAGAGCAGGTTGAATGCTGAAACAAGAAATGCTTCAGAAGCACTTTTAGTGAAGCAAACCGTTGAAAGCTTAAACGGGCAATGCTCTTGGAGAATTCAAAAAAATGAGAAACCGCGCCAAAGGATTGGATGAAACGATTTCTGAATGAATTTGATATGCTCGTGTTTGAATTTCTCTCTTCCAAACTGCATTTCACACACAAGACAAAGGAGAAAGAAACAATTTGGATGTTTTGTTTCCTTAATGTCCACGCGTCGCCTCTTCATTGGTTGGAAAATGAGTTGAAAAGTCAAGACAACATTGCCTGATCCTTATTGGTCCTTGGCAAGGAATTCATTTCCACATGTAGTTGGTAACACATTTGTCACGGTGGGCTTATCATGTGGGCTCATGAACAAATGTGTTAGCATTAGTTTTCCATTTTTGTTATAAAAGAAAAGTGATTAGGAAAACAAATAATAGATGAATAATAGGTGAATTTGATAAATGATATGGTTATGGATATGGTTTAGAAGGATTAACATTGACAAATGGAGAAATTGGATAAAATTGGTTGATAGATGACTATTGAAATTGGTTAGGAATTAAAGGTGACAATTGAGGGTAGAAATTTGGTTATAGAGAGGATCATGGTTAGGGTTATGGAGACAATCTCTTAGAGACTACTTGATTCAATGCTCCATAAAAAACCTTGATTAATCACCTCTTGAATCTCCTTAAGATAACACCTGATAAAAATGAAACAAACACAAACAAAAAACCTGGCAAAAGGGTTAGCTGTGCAATATGATTGACCTAATATGACATGCAAGAGATCAATGTATCTAAGGGTAAAATTTGAGGTACAACACTTTTGTTGAAAACCTGCAGACTTCCACTCCAGATTGGATTAGCAATAGGTTCCGGATCAAAAACAACTTCATCTTTTTCTGATTCTAGAGTCTCACTGTTTGAATGACCTGCTTGTACTACCATTTTTTCATAATCCTCATAAAACCAAGTAACCTTGTCGGTAAAAATCACAGGACCAGCTAAACAATATCTATGCATTGCATAATATCCACATTTGTTGCAATATACTATTGCCTCTTCAAAGCCTTCATCGCCACACGTAAGACAAACAAACACCTTAAGCAACTTAGTTTTCCCTGATTCAGAGGAGAGATCGACATTCATCTCCATTTCCACTTGAGAACTTCCATCTTCAGTTCTGGTTTCAACACTGTCTTTTAAAACGCCATCAATCTCCATTAAGACAGGTGGTAGCAGTTCAATATCAGATTCCTCAGCAAGATGTTGGCTCTCAACAGGCTCAAAACTTGACATCCGGGCACAGTAATTGATAATTCCCTAGTGGTCAAGGAACCGAACAATTCGAGACAAATCTTCCTGATCAACCCCAGCCTGCAATCCCTGGCAATCAGAGGCGGTAATCCTCTTCTTCGGCTCTTCCATATATAGTGCAACAATATAGTTCCTACATTCCATGTACTTTTCAGGAGTAAGATCCTGTGATTTCCCTGAAAAGAAATTAGGCACTTCTTGTCTCTCAAATTGATGCACTGTTCCAGGTGAAAACCAATCTGAATGCACCGGAAGCACAAGAACCCTACTTCCAAAGCTCTTAATAACACCACGGCCTTCTAAAATAGGTGGCGGGGTAATAACATAAGAGGAATCAGCACGATCCTGATCCAACCCAAGGCTATCAGAAGGAACCGTCGATAGCGCTTGAAGTTGACCATGGGAAACATTCTCCAAAAATGGAGGATTCTGGAGCTGACCTTTGCTATCCCCCATCCCTAATTCCATAGCTCGTTCAAGAGCAACAATTACAGTTACAGATAAGTGAGCCCAAGCACCACCGACATTCGGTGAACCATCATGAAGAATAACATCAAAAGCACTACAACCATTTTGGTTCATGATTTTCTTAATCCGTGACTTGCACTCAGGTCTCGTGATATCCTCCTGAATGGCGGTGGCTCCAATCATGGGAGCGATAAGGGCAAGGTCAACTCCGATGACAAGGTTGCCTTGGGGAACATGTTTGACAGCCACCTGCATCCAACCTCCGGGAGCGGCGCAGAGATCGAGGACGGCGCGTGCGGAACTGAGGAATCCGAACTTTCCATTGATTTGAAGGAGTTTGAACAATGCTGTGGATCTGTAACCGGTTTCTTTGGCTAAGTAGTACCACTTGTCCAAACGATGCTTACCTTTTGCTTTCGCCTTCCCCATTGATGCTTCACATTTTCGAGCTTGGGTTTTGGTTAGGGTTTTTTTTATTTCTTTTTTTTTTGTTGAGTTTTTCTTAAAATTGAGATTAGATACTTGCAAATATTTTTCAAAATCTCTTCTAATACTAGAATGATTTTGATATTTAGGATTAATTGTAGAAAAGGTGGTTGTTGGTTGTAGTTGTATGTGATGATTGTTGTAGTGGTATGAATAATGAGAAGTATAATAGGATGAATATGGGTGAGATGGGGGTGGTGTATACCCATGATTAAAATACAAGCAAGGAGATGGAGTTGCAACATATGGATTTGTGTAATAAGGTGAAAAGATTTCCCATGGAAAATATGGGAATGAGGAAGTGATTGGAGATATAAAAGAGGGGTTTGTGGGATAGGTATGAGGAATGCTCCATTGATGAGATGAAGGTGCATGATAATCTATAGGAGGATTTGAGTACATTGATGAAAGCACCAATTGTTAGGAAGCAAAATGCTAACCCTAACAAGACTTACAAAACTAAGAGAAGCAAGTAAACAAACTAAGAAAATACAGATAAAAGATAACTTGATTTTTCATTGATTAGTTCCAAATGTCTCTAAGGACTACATATATTGTAATCATAGTGATACTAAACTAGAAGGCTAAAATGAAAAGCCCAATTCAACAAAACATTCAAAATAAAATAACAACTAACATAATAGTATTACTAATTAAAATAACTAATTGCACCTCCTATCAGTTATCCTTGTTCATCCAAGAGTTATACTTTTACAAAAAAAAATTGTCATTAAATCCGTTTGTATTTACTTTGTATATTTATTCAACACACTTCATGATTGTTTTTGCTTAGATGTTTGATTTAATATGTCATCTTTGTACGCCGATTAAGGTGTTTTGTGTACATAATCAATCTCTTACGCATTTCACTTCTTCTACGCAAACCGTTTTCAAACTCTGATAAATTTTCAAATCTAAACTATTTTTCAAATCGGTCAAATTTTATTTGGGAGGTCTATTCACCCTCCCTTACACCGTTGTATATTCTCTCTCAATAATTTACGTGTCGTAACATGTACTTTCGACAAATTCATACAAGTTAAACCTCTATGATCTCAGTGACTTAAACGTTGAAGTGTTAATCTTAAAAGTATACTCCATTCTTCTTCGGTTGAAAACTCATGCCACCACACTAGAGAGTTTCTAGTGCAACCTCTATCAATACTTTACCGAATTTCTTGTTCCACGCTAGAATAAAATTTTCTTTTTTTTTTTAACTTGAAGAGGAAGAGGAAGAATCATCATGAAACACACATTTGTAATCGGTCACTAAATATAACTTTTTTCTTTAGTGTTTGGTTTGAAATAGGACTATCATTACAACATGATTATAAATAAAATATACCCAATCCAACTTATTTATTCTTAGTAAAGTATATACATACACAAATGAGCCTTTATTCCATGATAGAATACATGTACCCTTTACCTTCTTTCATGATATTTACATGTTCAATAGTTATTCAAAAGCAAGTGTATATACGTAAACACACCTCAGAAATAAACTTCATCATTCTTTCTGGAAAACAACAGGGAGTGCACCACCATCCAAGGCCAACAGAATCTTGCCATTCTCACGAATAACACCAACAGTCCCACATTCAAACTTACAACTGGGGCATACCTCTGCAGGGCACCATTGGATGTTATAGATGCCTCTAGTTTGTGTCGGCACAATCCTAAAGAAGTTACCATATGATCCAGCTGAACTGTCATCCCTTCCAGTTATAATCAACCTCCTTCCACTCGTAGCGTCTTTCTCACCCACTCTCCATTCTGTGGACTGCGCGCAACTTGTGGAAGCTACGAATGTTACTCTCAAGTCTCTGTCAAGAAGCACATCGTCCTCATCATGACGGGGGACAAAAGGTCTGAATACAGCCGGCAACCCCTGTCCCAAGTCAGTGGTGACAAGACCAACTTGCAGAGGGCATGGCGCATTTCCAGTGATCAATGTGGAACCTCCTCCATTGCCTGTGATAGCAGGCCGGATGAAGTATTCCTCATCGTCCTCAACTGCGTCGCCACTTGTGTCAATCACAGTTTGGGCTATTGATGTTGTAGCCATCAAAAGCCATACATGAGCAAGGATCACTACGGTGAGGACTCTATTTGACATTATGGATTAATCTTACTGGCTCACACTTAAAGGTTATATGCAAGAGAACTTAGGCGTTTTGTGTTTTTGCTTTTGATTGCTAGGCAAGGTATTTATAGCACTAATCATGATACCATCGAGCGAATAGCGTGATTCATGAATAAACAAAACTCCAGTTAAATAATTTACATGAATTTCCATGTTGCACGCTTGCTTTGTAACTCCTACCGAACAAATTAAATAATCAATATTTACCAGGAATGGATGAATAAAAGTAAGCATAATATTTTACTTTGTTTCTATCGCATGGTTTTGATATGCTGGAAATGGTGAATTTATTCCTAGTTTGAATCGTCCAACTAATGAAGTATATGTAGTTGCGTACACAAACCAAAATCTACATGCATGCTAAAACACTTTTGTCTCTTTCATTGTTTTCCTTCTGTCACTAAATTAATAAATTATTAAACAAACAAAATGTTGCATTTCTTGCCGCGGTGTTTTTCTTTTACACTTAATATATATCATTAATAAAAAACGGATAAATACATGTTGGAATATATCAATAAAAATTTGAAAATTAGTTAAAGATGGAGTCATCTTGCTAAAACATGAACGATTTCATTAGCTTGTTTCCTAATGAAATTAATATAAGAGTTTATAAAATAATGTGCTAGTAACCATTTACATTCTTTGATAATCTCGTCAAACTTTGACAAATTTTGTTGTTGGCTATTTACATTATCTCCTACGCTTTTTGAATCTACCTCAAAATATATATACTCCACCCAAATCGAGCTCATGTACTCATTTGATGGCTACTAGAAGGCCTAAAGCCTCTCCCGTATCAACCTCACTAATAGGTGATACCCACTCTATTCAAGCTACCACAAATTGTCCCTCTTCATCTCGAATTCAAATCACTACGCCAAAAATATGTTTAGACAGCACCTAAAAGACAGCGCTTTTATACAAAAGCGCTGCTAAAAAGAATAAAAAAACTTCGCTAAAGAAAAGCGCCTTAAAAGAAAGGCTTTAGAAAGCGCTTTTCAAAAGCGTTGTAAAAGACTGCCACCTTAGACCACCTTAGAAAGCGCTTTCCAAAAAGCGCTGCTATAGGTATTACTTTAGAGAGCGCTTTTAAAAAGTGCTGTCTAAAGGCCACCTTAGAAAGCGCTTTCAGAATGCGCTCTTATAGGGCTCTAATTATTTTCACTTTAGAAAGCGCTTTCTAAGGAAAAGCGCCCTCTAAAGTCCTTTACTAATTAAAATATAAAACAATTCTAAACATTTTCAGAGACACTTCTATTCATTTTCTCTCTCGACCGTTTCTCTAAACCCTTGCCGTCGTTCTTGCATGCCATTATTGCCGTCGTTCTTTGCCGTTGCCCTTGCCGTTACCGTCACTGTTGCCATTATCGTCGTTCTTGCATTCAGTTCACGTTCGAAACTCTCCTTTGTTCTTCAGTTCAGGTATTCTTCAGTTTCCATTATCGTCCTTCGTTCTTCTTTGTGAGCAATATTTAACAACTCTAGCTTATTGAATGTCATTGTTAGAAAAATAATAATAATATTGTCGAAAAATGTTCTGTTTGTTCTCAATATTCAGTTTGCATTACTTCCTTCGTAGAAAAATGTTCAAGATACTGCTGTTGCTTCTCAGTAACTTGGACGATAAGCATATCACATGTTTGATGTAATGCCACACAGAGAATGACTTGTTCTGTAATCAGTCATATATATTCATAGTATTTTTCATTCTATTTTCCCATAATATGCAACCTTGTTTTGTTTAAATTATAGAATCAGAGAAAATTAGGGGAATTCTTAGGGTATTTACTGTGATATGAATAGAGTTTTAAGAATGTAACCAATGTCTAGTTTTTAATCAAGAATGAGTCACTATTCTTTGATAACAATTATGTTGCATTTGTTGTGGTTGCATATTTTTCCAGTGTGATTCGTTGGCTGCAGTGTTGCTGAGTCAATGTGACTAATTCTTTTGTTGCTTTTAAATGTTGGTATTTGACTGTTATTCCTTTTTTGGTTAGAATGTGATTCAAACATTTGGTTACCACTTATATAAGTGATACTGCTTATTTTCGAAATAGATTCTTCATAGATGAATGATGATAGCTGAGTCAATTTGACTAATTCTTTTGTTATTTTTAAATGTTGGTATTTGTCTGTTATTCCTTTTTTTGGTTAGAATGTGATTCAAACATTTGTTAGAATGTAATTTACATCTCTAAAGGTAATTAGTTGTTCTCTCTCGCCACTGTAATTATATATAACTTATATCATTCAATGGATTATGGATTATGGATTATGGATTTTTATATTTGTCATTTAATTTTTGTTTTTTTCTTTCTTACAGGTAAAATGTCTAATAACCAGGAAGACACCCACGAGACACATGATACACAGGAAGCTCAGAATGAAGCTTCGAATGTAGAACATGAAATAAAAAGAGGAAAAACCATTATGAAGAGAATCATCCGTGCTAGAGATAAAGGGATGAGATTTGATGTACATTGGAGTGACCAGAACCAACTAGTTGAGCCTAACGGTTCAATGTTGTCTTCATACATTGGTTCACTTGTCCGTCAGCACATTCCAATCACTAGTGATAATTGGAGGAGTAAATCGTTGGATGCCGGTAAAGAAAAGATATGGACTGAGATACAGGTACTTACCAAATATGATTGATGTTATTAGATTTTTGTTGACGATTAAGTCTTTAATTTACTTATACTAACACACTTTATGTTTATATGTGTATGTTTTTTCGTAGAGGTCCTTTAATATTGAAGAAAGCCGGAAAAAGTATTGTCTTCAATTGGCCGGAAAGAGACACAGAGGGTTTAGAGCCTTATTATCAAACAAATATCTTAGGGATGAGGACAAAAATTTTGTTGAAGCAGAACTTCCACCGTTGTATGCGGATGTGATTACACCGGAAGAATGGGGCATTTTTGTAGACAAACGAAAAACCGAAGAATTCAATGTAATGTTATCTTGTCATGTCTATTGATTGTATTATATATTTGTTTCATTAGTTTGTTTTGATATGACTTAAAATTTTTTATCCAGAAATTGAGTGCCATTAATCGCGAAAGAGCATCAAAACCCGCGTATCCATACAGAAAAGGGCGTTTGGGATATGCACGGCTACAACAAAAATTGGTAAGTATATATTAATGCTATGATTTTATTAATTGTATTATTGTGTTATAATTGATGAACTTATTATTTAACTAAATGTGTAGTTAGAAGAGTCTAAAAGTGAAGAATCATCACTTCCGGACCATGTTTTGTGGAAGGAAGCTCGCGTGGGTAAGGGTGGAGCTGTTACAGAAGATGTTCAGCATGTTTATGAAGAATGTGTAAGTATAACATTATGTCTCAAAGTTAATTGAAATTTTATTAAATTATAATTAATTTTTAATCCCCACTAATAATTTTCGATATGTCAATGAATTTCAGGAGAATCTATCTAAATCCATACCCGCAGATGAGGATGATTGCAGGAGCATTCTTAGTCGAGTACTAAATGTTCCTGAGTATCCCGGTCGGGTGAGAGGTAAAGGATTTGGTGTGACTCCATCATCCTTGTATAAGCAATCAAAGAAAAAAAATTCCACCACCCAAGAAATCATGCAAACTGTGATGGCACTACAAGGGCAAGTCCAAGCATTGCTGCAGGATAAAGAGAGATATGAGGCGAAAGGCGCGGTTCCGGTTTGAAAGATGCTAGTGACAAAGCTAGTATCAATTCTCCAAATAAAATTCCCGAGGTAATTAGCACATATTTATTTTAATTAAATTAACACATTTATTTTAATTGACCTTTATACATATTAACAGTTACATATTTATTATTGCTTCAGGGCATTTCATCTTGCCAGCTGTATTTGTCGTTTCTGACTTATCGCATGGTTGGCAAGGGAAAAGTGCATAACTTTGTTGGAGCGTTACTTCACCATCATCCGCTCCCACAAGGTTATCTGAAAGTGTCGGTTGATATCGCTTTAGATACAGATGCATTACTACCGATACCAGACTCGGTTTCAGAGGTTACATTGCTGCGGGATGCAATAGGTTAGTTTGTTGCATGGCCGTTAGACCTCATTTCCATAGGTGATGAGGTATGTTGAAAACCATTACGAATCTCTTAGTATTCAAATGTCAATTCTGAACGATTATGAAAATCATTCTGAACCATTACTTATATTTTTTTACATGGTAATGTTAGACTCCTACAAAACCCGCAGCAAAGAATAAAGGGGTTTTGCGGCAAAACGAGTCTGTTGAATCACACAGAGAGGTAGCTTTTAAGTGTTATTCTATTATCCGAATTCAAAAGTTTCATGATTTTCTACTTTACCTAACTTATATGATTGTTAGGTTCCTGCTCAACCTTCACAACAGACTGGCAAGAAAAAAGCTCCTACAAGGACCGTGAAGGAAAAAAGTCCTCACTTTCAGACGTGTCTAGAAACACTTATGTCAATGTCAGATTTGATGCAAGGTTCTATTCGTCAAATCAACATGGACGAAGGTGTTTTTGGTTTTCCTCATTCCGAGATAATCGGAAAAGAGGACATGGAGCAGGTTTTCAATCATACTGAATTAGGCATCGGTGTTATGCATTCATACATCTGGTACTCCAATCAATCTATTATTTATTTAGTTGAACAATTTATTTACACATTTCAATGGTAATAGTCTAATGTTTATTATGTTTTTATTTAAGGTGCATGTATGAAAAATTCATGCAGGGGACGGATTTGTCAAACAAATTCCGTTTCTTCTGTTGCAACATTGTTAATGCACCTAGAATTGATATGAATGCAGCAGAAGTAAGAGGCCACTTACTTGACAGATTTATGGCCAGCAACACAGAAAGTCTATTTCTTTTACCGTATAATACTGGAAACGGGTAAGATTTTCATTCTAATTTCATTCTAATCTTTAATTTGTATCTTTTGCGTAGAAATTATCCATCTAAACTTTTGTTATATTTTACAGTGGACACTGGCTGTTGGTTGCCATTAATCCTGTAAGAGAAGTGGTATATTATCTTAATTCATTGGATACCGATTGATCCACATATCAAAATATGAAGGATGTGGTTGACACGTAAGTGAGATTGTTTGAAATATTCGTGTGTATTTGTATATTTAATTATTTCTGTGACATTGTTCTAAGTTTACGTTTTTCTTTTATAGAGCTATACTAGTGTACCATGCACAAAGAGAGACTAGTAGCACGGGCTAGAGCAACCAATGTTACATGGGTCAAAGTGGAGGTATATTAATTTTCACAATGTTGCTTATTAGTGATGCTACTTGATAACACAAAACATCTATATATTATTTCTTATTTAATTTGTTTGTCTATGTGTAGTGCCATCGTCAGCGTAATGGCATATACTGCGGGTACTTCGTTTTGAGGTTCATGAGAGAAATCATTCAAATGGAACAATTGGAGATTCCTATCATGGTATGCATGGATTTATAACTTAGGATTTATTTTAATATTTATCGGATATGTCATATAATTTATTATTTTTAACTAAATAATGCGTATTTTGTTTTGTTATGTAGTATTTCAAAGATATGGCGTGTTCTTGTTACACAAGGAAACAATTGAATTATATTACGGAAGAATTGTGCGAATTCTTTCTTCTAAGAAGAATTCTTTGAATGTATAGTTTTGTGAATGTAAATTTTAGTTTTGTGAATATAAGGAAATTCTGTTGCAAGAAGAATTCTGTTGTAAATTCTAGTTTTGTGAATAGAAGGAAATTCTGTTGCAAGAATTCTGTTGTAAGAATTCTGTTGTAAATTCTAGTTTTGTGAATAGAAGGAAATTCTGTGTTTATTGAAATGTATATGAATTCTATTGTTGCAAGAATTCTATTTATTGAAATGTATAAGAATTCTGTTGTTGCAAGAAATTTTATAAGAAATGCAGGTTTGAAACTATGCAGGTTTCTGCATAAAAAAAAATGGCTAAAATGGGATTTTTTATACGTAGAAAAAATCAATAAAATTATAGGTATACTTTAGAGAGCGCTTTTAAGGAAAAAGCGCTCTCTAAAGTCCCCTTTAGAGAGCGCTTTTAGGGAAAAAGCGCTCTCTAAAGGTATATAAAAAAATCATTTTCCGTATACATTAGACAACGCTTTTCAAAAGCGCTGTCTAAAGTCCCCTTTAAAGAGTGCTTTTAGGGAAAAAGCGCTCTCCAGAGGTATATAAAAAAATCATTTTCCTTATACATTAGACAACGCTTTTCAAAAGCGCTGTCTAAAAGCACCTTTAGAGAGCGCTTTTGAAGGAAAAAGCGCTTTCTAAAGTATATAAATTTTTTTTTTAAATTTTAAACGTATACTTTAGACAGCGCTTTTAAAAGCGCTGTCTAAAGTCCCTTTTTAGAGAGCGCTTTTTCATAAATAAAAAAGCGCCGTCTTTACCTACGACAGCGCAGGCTTACACAACGCTTTTAAGCGCTTTTATAGGGGAAAAAAAGCGCCCTCTTTTCCCTCTTTTCCCGTAGTGAATACATATACCTACCTTGTTAAAAGCCGTTGAGAAAGATGCATCTATGTTATATTCTAGACGACTCACAGAAGGCTTTCTCTAAGTATTGTTCATAGGGGTTTCATTTTGTACAGAGAATCTCGCTTTGTGATATTGAGAAGTTCTCCATCCCAATATGATGTATACCTACCCTCTTCATTCTTTCTTACATAAGAGAAACGATTACAATTTGTTTCTGCTGACTCTTTAATATGATTCTAAATATGATTATTCCTACGCTTCCAAATGCTCCAAATAATAGTTGATATTAAAGCTTGCTAGTCTTGACTTAATCCCTGTAAAAAAGAGAAGACAATAGATGTGAATGGGATGTTATCTCTCGCCACCTGTTGAATAATAGGCCTAAATCCCACTAGTTCCCAACACGCAAAACTTTTTGGACAATAGAAGATAAGTTGTTTATCATCTTATAATCCTTCTCCACAAACACCATAATAGGTCATGCGTTGAACACCTTTATTTATCAACCGCATTCTAGTTGCCACACAGTTCCTACAAATTCACCAAAGAAAATATTTTACCTTTGGAGGGGTTTTTAGTTTTCAAATGAGTTTCCAATTCTCATGGACCCTGAGATGACTTGTTTCAATAGCCTCTTCTACGCAATAACAATAGGCAATGCAAACTGTATACATGTCATTCTTCTCAAACATCCAGACTATTTTGTCCACCTAAACAAATTCAAATAAGGGAATTTTAAGAACTTTTCATGATTCTGCTTCTCCAATAAGAGTATGAATAAAATTAAAATTCCATTGTTTACCATCAGTATCCATCAAATCAGAGAGCTTTCGATTTTCTACTATCGCACAACAAACTTAGAACTCCAAATACTTTTCCACACATAACTAGATTATGTTCAACACTAGACTCTTGAAAATTGATAACAGTGAAACTTATAGCATTTTCAGACTCGATTCGCATGCATTTTTATCCATTTAGCATTTATTTTATGTTTGTATGTAATGTTGTGTTGGTGTTTTGTTTGTTTTGTAGGTACTTCCCATGTAGGAGTTGGTATGAGATAAAATGAAATAAAATTGACCAAAAGTGGAGAAAATGACACATAAGCATGAAGCAATTCAAAAGTGGGCGTTTTAAGCATGTGGTGTCCGCCATGGCCCCCTTACTTGCCACATCACCCACGTTGAACTATTGGAGAACGCCATGAGGTCATGGCGAGCGCCATGGACTTCGCGCCCTGATTTTTAGCAGCTGCTTGACTGAGTTTTTTCTCACTCACACACCTTTTCCTCAAATGACTTCTACATGAATTGAAACCTATTTCAGCAGTTACAACACTATATATAGGCTTAGTTTTTAGGTTTTGGATGTCCAAATTTTAAGTATTAAGTAGGCAAAAAATTCAATTGTAAAAGTGTCAAATTGTTCACATCGGACAATTGGTACACCATTGTTTTGTGAGTTTTGAATTTATCTACTTATACTTAGATTAATAGTTATTTAATCTTGCAGTTATTTTAATTCAGAAGTTTTTCCGTTTAAGTTTTCCGATTTTAATTTCCCGCACTGCATTAATATTCGTAAGCATTTACTTCCTCTAATTTTTCTGTACTTGTTTATTTTCAGTCTTAATATCATTGCTTGTTTTACTTATTTTGTCAAATTAGAATTGTTACTGTATTATATTTCTATATACAACTTATCATTATAATCTACTAGTTGTTCATATTGTTCTAGCCAAAAATGGTTAGATACACCAAAAGTGCCAGTCCTCTACTTTAGAGCAGAGAAGACTACGCTGTCTATATTGTTTGAGTATATTTGGGGATTTGAGAGCTATACAAGTGTTGTATATTGTCTCAAGATGAACGTGTCTTGCTTAACCCTCATGTGGGAGCCCCTTTTATAGTCTTTTATCAGCCTTCATTTAAGGTATGCCATTAAGAGAAGTCTCTTGGCCTTCTGACGTTGCGTGGCCATCATTGTCGTAACTCCTCTTCATGAATGAATGCTTTGAAGACCTGGTAACCTCCGCATTGATGCGTCGCCACCGTTACAACTGCTGGTGTGCCTTGTTGAGTTCATGACCGACATTAATGTCGGGTTAATGGGGTATAATACCCGACCTCTTAAGAATTCGGCTGATGGGAGTCGGGCCCCTTGATCGGCCCGAGTCGTAAATGACTCTTACCTAGTTCTTGGTGCTACTCGACCCTTCTTGCTTTCGTAGCTGAACTCACGTCTAACCTTGGTCGACCATACAGCTCGGCTCCAAATATATTTGGCATGTACATAACCCCCCTGAGTACTATATCCGTTTACAAGTGTACAGTACCTGACAATAACATGAGCCTGGATATATTTGCTAGGTGTCGTGCTATAGGGCAAATTTTTCTTCTTAAGTCCTTACGTGTCATAAATTCCTTGGAGGGTCGTGTCCTTTCAATTCCCCCAATATAATGATGACTGTTAATGACTACTCCCTAGCTACTCTTGGGTGTCGAGTCTTTTATTAAAATTCTCCTCTCTCCCTCTTCTCATTTCTACGTCCAAATCATCTTCCTTCTTTATCAACCAGAACATTTTCCCAATCTCCAAGGCTTCTCTACTCACAAGTATCCTTCCACTATTCTTGATTTTTATTGTATTCTTCGATTTTGTTTTTAGAAAGTATGGTAGTCCTCGGTGTGATGTTCTCGTACACAGTGGTAATTACATCAAGCCTCAGGTTTCCTTCCCATGATATCGTTGACTCTTTTGGGACGATGAGGCTCCGGTAACAGGTTCATATGGCCGACTTCTTTAAGGATATCTCCCCTTCTTGCATTCATTTGGGTGAGGTCTCTGTCCAGCTCATATGACTGCCTGTATGGTCTAGGAGTATGTCGTTCGCGCGTAGCTCCCCGAGGATGCTCCTTTCTCCTGTTCGACGCCTCTTCCTTGCTCTTTGTCTTTTCACTACTATCCCGAGCTCTTTTCTCTTGCTTACTTTCTTCTCCTTTGATGTAACACTCAGCCCGAGTAGTGATCTCGTCCATGATGATAGCTGGCTTATGAGCTAACGACTCATTGAACTGTCCGGCTTGTAGTCCATGCTGAAAAGGTCCCACAAATAGTTCCTAGTTTGGATGAGATACTTTGAGGGTTTCCTCATTGAATCGAGTCTGGTACTCACGTAGTGATTCTGACTGTTTATGTCGAACGCTGAACAGTGTGGTAGTAGACACCTTTTGGCGCTTGCTTGCCGAGAAGTGTTGTACTAACTTCTTAGTCAAGTCTTGGTAGCTTACAATGGAGCGCCGAGGAAGGCTCATGTACCATCTTAGAGCTACATCCTTAAAGGTACCGGCCATGAGCTTGAACTTCAGTGAATCCGAAGGGGCAACTATGGCCATCTGATTGTTAATGGCAATAACATGCTCCTGAGGATCCGTCTTCCCATTATAAGAGGTTAGTGATGGTGCATTCAAGTTTTCTGAGACATCGCCATCCCATATCTCTTAAGAAAGAGTTTGTGGCTCGAGAACCTCCTCCTCACAGTCGCAGTCAGCTTGACTTTGTTGTTGTAGAACTTGTATATTATCTTGCAACATCTCATTCTGCTGACGCATGGTCTCCATCATGGCTAGCAGTTGAGCCATGTCTGGAGGATCTCCTTCAGAAGACATGTTGTTAGTGTAAGGTGTGGCCTGGGAGAATTTTACCTAGTCCCCACGGTGGGCGCCAAATGTTCTAGCCAAAAATGGTTAGATACACCAAACGTGCTAGTCCTCTACTTTAGAGCAGAGAAGACTATGTTGTCTATACTATTTGAGTATATTTGCGGATTTGAGAGCTATACAAGTGCTGTATACTGTCTCAAGATGAATGTGTCTTGCTTAACCCTCATGTGGGAGCCCCTTTTATAGCCTTTTATCAGTCTTCATTTAAGGTATGCCATTAAGAGAGTTCTCTTGGCCTTCTGACGTTGCATGGCCATCATTGTCGTAACTCCTCTTCATGAATGCATGCTTTAAAGACCTAGTAACGTTTGCATTGATGCGCCGCCACCGTTACAACTGTTGGTGTGCCTTGTTGAGTTCATGACTGACATTGGTGTCAGGTATAGTACCCGACCTCTTAAGAATTTGGCTGAGGGGAGTTGGGCCCCCTGATCGGCCCGAGTTGTAAACGACTCTTGCCTACATCTTGGTGTTACTCGACCCATCTTGCTTTCGTAGCTGAACTCACGTCTAACCTTGGCCGACCATACAACTCGGCTCCAAATATATTTGGCATGTTCACACACACAAACACACATACAGATATATATATATATTGCATTATTAGTTATTTGTACTACTTTTGTTCATCATCATTATCAAGTTCATGTTTCTATTTTGTATGCATATGAGTTTTGTGTCAATTATGTCTGGCTAAATTCCTAGAGTCTGGATGTGAGGACCGTCGTTCCGACGAGACTTGATAAATTAAATTGGCGTATAATTTTTATAAATTAAATTGGCAAAAACACTCAGGTACCGATAAACAGCATGACCGTGTGAGACTCATACTTGATCGTTAAAATTGAATTTAATTTCTTAAAACAACGACAACGCTTTAGCAATTAATTAAGACTTATTAGTTTTCAAAAATTGTTTCGAAATTGTAACCTGTGGAGCGATAACAAAGCATTTATGCTTTCGAAATATAACACGAGCTGCGCGAAAGTGAGTATTGTTTTTAAGTTGATATTTTCTTCCGAAAAAAATATTTTAAAACCAAAAATAAACGCCAAAAATTTATTGAGTCTCGAAGGTGCGATTGGAAATTACATTCCGATCTCGCTTTTATTAATATTTTATTAAACCATGTTTTATTCTCGCTTTTATTTTCCTTCTAAAAGTCCAGATTTATCCGACTAGCCTTAGATTTACATAACAATAGTATATAGCTGTAGATTGACTATTACTCTATGTGGATTTGACATCTTTTAAATTACTTTGATAAATTCCGTGCACGTGCGGACAAGCTACCACACAAAGCACACCAAGTTTTGGACACCAATCCCAGGGATCTGATTTAGTCAATATCGTAACTCCATTGTTGCACCGTATAGACTAAGGAAATTTCTTCTCCTATTTATCATCGGTTGTATGCCAATCACTCGCACAAAGGGAGTAGATTTAGAACAAATGATTGGCGAAGTGGTGCGTTTTATTCATTTAAAACACAAGATTGAACAATATCGAGCTATATTTACGCCTATGCTTGCACCTGATACAAAACCTCTTGAAGATTATGTCATTCCATCTCAGGATAAACCGCATTCAAGCATTGTTCCACCTGCAATCCAGGTGAACACTTTCGAATTAAAACCATCTCTGCTGTAAATAGTTCAATAGAACCAGTTCTTAGGAAATCCCACCGAGGACCTAAATCTTCATTTGTCAGTGTTTGTGCATTATGCTGACACACTAAAAAGTAATGGTGTAGATCCATAAGCAATTCAACTATATTTATTCCTATTTCCCCTTAGAGATAGAGCCAAAGCATGACTATAGTTTCTACCTACGAATTCAATTAGTACATGGAATAAACTTAAGAAGGTATTCTTAGCCAGATATTTTCCTCCAAGCAAAACGGCAGTTCTAAGAAATCATATAACTACGTTTAAACAAGTCGAAGGAGAGTCACTCTTTGAAGGGTGGGAAAGATATAAGGACATGATAAAACTATGTCCTCATAATTGATTAGAAAAATGGATTATCATTCATACCTTTTAAAATGGTCTACTCTAGAACACGAGAATGACCATGGACGCTGCTGTTGGCGAAGCCCTAATGGATAAACTCTTCAATGAAGCCTATCAGCTTATCGAAATCATGGCCCAAAACCATTACCAGTGGGGAACTGAACGAGTTCCATTCGAGAAAGTCCAATCGCAAGGAGGAATGTTTGAAATCAATGGGATTGATCACGTGAATTCCAAGGTCGAAGCACTGACATTAATGATCAATAATCTAACTATTACCCCACCAGCTATCGTGGATGCTGTAGCTCTAAATTGCGAGATTTGTGGACCCAATGGTACATAGCTACTGATTACCAACTATTGATATGGACTATCCCGGATCAAGGCAACTATGCCCAAGGTAACCCATATTCGAACACCTACAATCCTGGATGGAAGAACCATCCTAATTTTTTTACAAGAATAATAACACATTGTTTGATCCAAGCCCTCCAGCTTCTAATTCTCAAATTTTCCAAAAAGTAGCCCCGATAGCTCCTTCTGCTCTTAGAAAATTGAATCTAGAGCTCATGATGGAAAACTTCATCGCATCTCAGACCTAGCAGAACAAAGATTTATGCATCAAAGTGTTCATGCTAACGAGCTGGTGAAACAATTGGAAACCAAGGTTGACGCCATGGCTATTGATAACAAGATGCTTGAAACTCAAATAAGTCAAGTAGCTCAGGCACAAACGGCCGCTACTGCTCCTTCTGGCACATTTCCTGGCCAACCTCAACCAAATCCTAAAGGCCATGCAAATGCTATCACACTAAGAAGTGGGACAAAGTTGGATGGGCACATAGATCAGAGAGTTGAAAAACCTCTAATGTATAGAAGAGTATATAAAGATCCTGAAAAGGTCACTGATGGAGATCAAGTTGGAAAAACAACAACTAATGAGGGGACTACACCTACCACTGAAGAGGCTGTTGAGAAAGAAAAACCCAGTGTACCACTGCCGTCCTATAAACCAAAGATACCATCACTACAACAAATAACGCTTTTCAGGATGAAGCTTTCACCTCGAACAATGGAAAATTGAGGTATAAAGTTAAGGCGCACTATTTTTTATTATTTTAAAAAAATAGAAAAACATAAATTCCCTCGGTATTTCATAAAACTGGGGTGAAAAAGCAAATCAGTACAAGCTTCAATTCACATAATCATAGTTTATGATTCTATTTGTTTATAAGTGTAAACAAAATGTTCTAACCCATCAGTTTTCTATTTAACTGAGGCATAAAATAATAAGATATTACTATAAAAGCACTCGTTAAATAGATTTTACCATAATCCTTACTAACATTAAGCCACCCCAAGCATCATTCTTTGGGATTGATTGCAAGACAACAAAAACCTTCAATGTTCTTTTATCTTTAACAAAATATTTTTCTACCCTTCACTACAACAAAAGTAAGTTATAACATCGCACCTTAGACAACGCTTTAATACAAAAGCGCTGCTATAAGTTAAAAACAAGGAAACTAGTCATTTAAAAAAATAAAAGCGCAAAAAAATATAAGACCTTAGACAGCGCTTTGGTCAAAAGCGCTTTATAAGGTCTTATAAATTTTAAAAATAAATTTAATGGAAAATATTAGACAGCGCTTTAGTTAAAAGCGCTTTCTAAGGTCTTATAAATTTAAAAAAAATATAAGACCTTAGACAGCGCTTCGGTAAAAAGCGCTTTCTAAAGTTTTATTAATTTTTAAAAAAAATTAAAGAAAAATATTAGACAGCGCTTTCCTTAAAAGCGCTTTCTAAGGTCTTAAAAATAAAAAAAAAATAAAATCAAAAGCGCTGTCTAAGGCCAACCTTAGAAAGCGCTGTCTAAGATCCACCTTAGAAAGCGCTTTTATGAAAAGCGCTGTCTAAGGTCTAATTAAATTAAAATATATGAATAGTCAGTATTCATTTTCATATTTCCGCTATTTCTTCTCCCCTTGCGAACTAAGCTCAAAACCCTTGCGAACTGAGCTCAAAACCCTTGCGAACTCAAACCTTCACCGTCAACCGTCCTCCACCGTGTCGTCGTTCGTTGTTGCCGTCGTTGCATTGCCGTCCGTCAGTTGCCTTCGTTGTATTGCCGTCCGTTGCGAACTCATTGTCGTCGTTCGTTTCTGCTCTTTGTAACTGATACATTTCGTTCTTGCATTGTCGTTGTTACCGTCGTTAAAGGTACGTCGTTGTTGTGAAGAATAGGGTTTTGTTGCTTTACATTGTTGTTGTAGGGTTTTGTTGCTTTACAATGTTGTAGTGAATGAGTATGTTTGATGAGTTTTGTTAATGAAGTTTTGTTGCTTTACACTATTTCTTTACAACGATATCAACACAACTTTTCTTTCTACTCCATATTCTGTTGCTTCAATTTCACGTCCACTATTCCGTACGGATAACATGAAATGAAGAAGAAAACCAATAGTTTCTTTGCTCAAAATATAAAGTATGTGAATATATTATTCACATGAAGCTCTGATTACTGGTATCGCCTGCACTGTTATCATAAAAAAAATAAAACTTTAGGATTTTGATAAAAACCATTTAACTATATTTCATTTACAATTTTGCTTTTAAATCAATGTATCATTTATGCAATATATGCTCATAAATTGGTAATACCTCTTGCGCTTGGTTTTGGAGTTACTAGAGGATGGAGAGTTAGCATGCCAATTCCTTTTCCTTTGATTGATGAACCAATTGTTTATCTACTTTAATTGCAAGCCTGTTTCCTGAACCAGTCTAGCTTTGTCTTCCTCCTATATATACAAAACAACACAAAGCATGAGAAGAGGCAGCATAGAGATATATCATATATGTATGGATATTAACATTCATATATGTATGGATATGAATGGAATTGATCGAAGTTATAAGTGTTGGATACATCATGGTGAGAAAATTAACGAGAATGTTGAACCGACGGGGAAAAGTAATACGACCTATGCTTCAGATGACAAAGACACAGAAACATACGATTGTGATCGAGTCGAAGAGATTGCAGAAGCAGTTGTAGAAGATCTTCATGATTGTCCCGAAATGTTTGAGAGGTTGGTAAGCGATGCAGAGAAACCACTCTATCAAGGTTGCACTAAATTCACAAGACTGTCTGCGGTATTGAAGTTGTACAACTTAAAGGCGGGAAATGGATGGTCGGATAAAAGTTTCACAGAGTTGTTGGCCCTTTTGAGAGAAATGCTACCGGAGGATAATGTTCTTCCCAATCGAACCTATGAGGCCAAAAAAATGTTGTGCTCTATTGACATGAGCTATGATAAGATACATGCTTGTCCAAACGATTGCGTTTTGTTTCGAAACGAATATGCATCGTTAACTGAGTGCCCTAAATGCGGTTTGTCTCGATATAAGAAAAAATTGTCTCCAGCCAAGGTCTTATGGTATTTTCCTATAATACCGAGATTTAGGCGCATGTTTCGTAGTGAAACCGATGCAAGACACCTGACTTGGCATGCAGATGAAAGAATTATTGATGGAAAGTTGCGACATCCGTCCGCATTGCTAAGAAACAAGTAATTCATATTCCAACCAAGAAAAGAAAGAGATGTTAGTGAAAGAGGTAAAATTTGTTATATACTTGATTTCTTTATTATATTTATATTCAACTTATGAGTTATTTTAATATTAACACATATCTCTCATGTCTAATGAAATAGTTAAAACTAAATCAAACTATGTTATATTATTATGTAGTACTTTGAAGAATGCAAGTGTGCTCATTACTCAATTTCTCAATTGGATGAAATTAAAGAGGATTGGTGTCAATACATTATGGAGCTCGGAATTTTACAAGGTATAATATTGTACTCTTACTTTAATTGATGAGAATTTAAATATGTGTAACTTTGTTTATGTATTCTTTTAATTGAATTACAATCTTTGTGTTTTCAGGACCTATAATGTAGATTTGAAGCAATGCTTTGGTTGGATGCAAAAGTACTAGTATAAGTAATATGTGCATTTGTAGAAAAAATGTAATGATTTGTAATTATAAATAGGTGTATATATAATTTTGGTTTGTAATTTTAAATATATATATTGGTTTGAATTGCCAATTGTTTTGGATATATAATTTTGGTGTAAATTGGTACATTTAAATAGGATAAATTAGATTGATTTGAATCTCCAAATTGTGGTATTTTTCTGAAAAAAAATTGCTGGTTGAAAAATAGGTCAAATTCTGGTTGAAAAAACCTGGTAAAAATTGTGGTTAAAAAAATTTATATAAAATTTTTCGTATACCTTAGACAGCGCTTTTGGTGAAAGCGCTGTCTAAGGTGGGGATTAGAAAGCGCTTTTGACAAAAGCGCTGTCTAAGGTGGACCTTAGAAAGCGCTTTTACCAAAAGCGCTGTCTAAGGTATACCTAAAAAAGTTCAAAAAGGTTGTCCTTAGACAGCGCTTTTGGAGAAAGCGCTGTCTAAGGTATACCAAAAAAATGTCAAAAAAGGTAGGGCTTAGACAGCGCTTTTGCTGAAAGCGCTGTCTAAGGTATACCAAAAAAATGTCAAAAAAGGTAAGGCTTAGAAAGCGCTTTTCCCAAAAGCGCTGTCTAAGGTTTACCTTATAATGTCAAAAAGCGTTGTCTAAAGGTACCATAGACAGCGCTTTTCATTAAATATACCCCCCTTTAGACAGCGCTTTTGGTATTACCCAAAGCGCTGTCTAAACCTATAGCAGCGCAGGTTTAGACAGCGCTTAAAAGCGCTGTCTAAGGGCAAAAAAAGCACTGTCTAAAGTCTTATCTGTTGTAGTGCTTGCAATATATCTCACATAATGGTATTGATGTTGTCGTTGTTGTATTTTTTGGAATAACCCTTAGTTAAAGAAGAGTACTCAGTTTATATATTGCAAGTGCAGAAAATCATTCCTGCTTAAATTAAATAAAGAATTGAGCTTAACCAACAATGAAGGGAGCTCAACCTTTGAAAATAGCTCATTTGATCGATTGCAAGTGCAGAAAATCATTTCTGCTTCAAATTAAACAAAGAATTGAGCTTAACCAACAAACAAGGGAGCTCAAAAATATTTGTTTTAATGGGTATCCAACAAAATCTTTATATCACCGAATATTTTTTGTAAATAATTTTTTTTAATATTTTTTGTAAACAATGTAATTTTAAAATGGGTTAAATATGTTTTTGGTTCCTATAAAATTACCAAAATTTGTTTTTGGTCCCTTTAAAAAAATGGCCTGTTTTAGTCCCAACAAAATAATTATGCACGTAATTTTAGTCCCTACTGGTAAACCATGTGTATTTTTGAATGTTTATTTTGCAGATATATTTAGAACGTTATAAAAAGTTCCTCGGAAATAAAAACAAAGAAACTCAAAATTTGATTTATAAGTTGAGATTTTCATTACTTTTACATTATCTTTTGAAATTTAAAAAATTCATATTTAATTCTTCTCATTTTAAAAAATTATATAATTAGGTAAAGAAACATTTTATAGTAATCTGAACACGTATGAAAAAAATTATTCAAAAATTTAAAAGTTTAGGGGTAATTAAATAGTTTTTAAAATTTTAGAAAATAGCAAGGACTAAAATTGCATGCATAAAATTTTTGTAGGGATCAAAATATGTCATTTCTTTATATGGACTAAAAATGAAATGTGAGATATTTATAGAGATCAAAAACATATTTAATCTTTTAAAAATAAAATAAAATAAATAGTTACCTCGGTTTTCATTAAAACTGAGGTGAAAGTTAAAATAAGACCTCATTTTTATAGTAAAACCGAGGTGGTTAGTAATCTTATTTTACTAAATTATATGTAGCCTCCCAAAAGAGAGAAAATATTCACCATCATCCATTTCTATCATGAGTTGCTACTATAGATCTCTGGGATGGAATGCAAGTGCGCAGAAAAAAAAATTCTCATTGGGAAACAGATCTCTAGCATCTTGAATGAGACTTAGACATGTAAACTAAAATTTCACATTGGAAACCGATTCTACAATGTATTTTTAATATTTTGTGTAAACAATATATTTTATAAGAAAAATAGCTTATTCACCTCGGTTTTCTTCTTGGCCGACAGAATAGTTAAGGATTTTTTTACTATATTCATCGTCCTTAAACAAATATTTGTCGTCTATTTAATGTTTATCAACGCTCAAGAATCTGTCATTAGTTATCCGCGTGAAACCTAAGGGACATCCGTTATAAATTCATGTTGAATATTGAAAATCTAACCTAAATGAAACACGAAGCAATTGAAACAAATTAAATAATCAATATTTACCAAGAATGGATGAATAAAAGTAAGCATAATATTTTACTTTGTTTCTATCGCATGATTTTGATATGCTGGAAATGGTGAATTTATTCCTGGTTTGTCTCTTTCATTGTTTTCCTTCTGTCACTAAATTAATAAATTATTAAACAAACAAAATGTTGCATTTCTTGCCCCAGTGTTTTTCTTTTACACTTAATATATATATATATATATATATATATATATATATATATATATATATATATATATATATATATATATTGCATTACTAGTTATTTGTACTACTATTGTTCATCATCATTATCATGTTCATGTTTCTATTTTGTATGCATATGAGTTTTTGTGTCAATTAAGTCCGACTAAATTCTTAGAGTCAGGATGTAAGGACCGTCGTTCTGATGGAACTCGATAAATTAAATTGGTGTATATTTCGTTATGATAATTTCCTTTTCCGGTTCTAATTTTTAGTTCTTAAATAAATTTTTTTCGCACGAAAGCGAAAACAGTCAAGTATCGGTAAACAATGCGACAATGTGAGACTCATACTCGATCATAAAAGTTAAATTTAAATTTTAAAAACATCGACAGGGCTTTAGTAATTAATTAGGACTTATTAGTTTTCAAAAATTGTAACCTGTGGAGAGACAACAATGCATTTACGGTTTCGAAACATAACACAGGCTGCGTGAAAGTGAGCAATGTTTTTAAGTTGATATTTTTTTTTTCGGAAAAAATAATTTAAAGCCAAAAAAAACTTCAAAAATGTATTGAGTCCCAAAGGTGCGATTGAAAATTACATTCCGGTCTCGCTTTTATTAATATTTTCTCAAACAAGCTTTTATTCTCGCTTTAATTTTCCTTCTTAAAGTCTAAATTTATCCGACTAGTCTTAGATTTACATAGCAATAGTAGATAGCGGTAACTTAATTATTAGTTTATGTGGGTTCGACATCTTTTGTATTACTTTGATAAAGTCTGTGCACTTGCGGATAAGCAACCACACGAAGCACACCATGTTTTTGGCGCCGTTGCCAGAGACCAAATTTAGTCAATATCATAACTCCATTGTTGCGCTGTATAGACTATGGTAATTTCTTTTCCTATTTATCATATGTTGTATGCCAAGCACTCACTCAAAGGGAGAAGAGTTAGAACAACTGATCGACGAAGTAGAGCGTCTTATTTGTCTAAGACGTAAGATTGAACAATATCGAGCCATATTTATGCCTATGGCTGCACCTGATACAAAACCTCTTAAAGATTATGTCGTTTCATCTCAGGATTAACCGTATTCAAGCATTGTTCAACCTGCAATCTAGGAGAACACTTTCGAACTAAAACCATCTCTGCTGCAAATAGTGCAACAGAACCAGTTCTCAGAAAATCCCATAGAGGACCTAAATCTTCATTTTTCAGTGTTTGTGCATTATGCCGACACACTAAAAAGTAATGGTGTAGATCCAGAAGAAATTCGACTACCTTTATTCCCATTTTCCCTTAGAGATAGAGCCAGAGCATGGCTATAGTCTCTTCCTGCGAATTCAATTACTACGTAGAATGAACTAAAGAAGGTATTCTTAGCTAGATATTTTCCACCAAGCAAAATGGCAGCTCTAAGAAATCATATAACTACGTTCAAACAAGCCGAAGGAGAGTCACTCTTTGAAGCGTGGGAAAGATATAAGGACATGATGAGACTATGTCCTTATCATGGATTAGAAAAATGGCTTATCATTCATACCTTTTATAATGGTATTTTCTACAACACGAGAATGACCATGGACGCTGCTGCTGGCGAAGTCCTAATAGATAAACCTTTCAATGAAGCCTATCCTTCTTATCGAAAACATGGCTTAAAATAATTACCAATGGGGAACTAAACGAGTTCCATTCGAGAAAGCCCAATCAAAAGGAGGAATATTTGAAATCAATGGGATTGTTTATGTGAATGCCAAGGTCGAGGCACTAACAATAATGATCAACAATCTAACTATTACCACTCCAGTTATCGTGGCTGCTGTAGCTCCAAATTGCGAGATTTGTGGAGCCCAAGGGCACATAGCTACTAATTGTCAACTATTGATAGGGACTATCCCTGATCAAGTCAAATATGCCCAAGGAAACCCCTATTCGAACACATACAATCCTAGATGGAAGAACCATCCTAATTTTTCTTAGAAGAACAATAACATATTGTTTTCTCCCAGCCCTCCACCTTCTAATTCTCAAAATTTACACAACGGAGCCCCGATAGCTCCTCCTGTTCTTAGAAAATTGAATCTGGAGCTCATGTTGGAAAACTTTATTGCATCTCAGACCCACCAGAACAAAGAGTTTATGAATCAAAATGTTCATACTAACGAGCTTGTGATGTAATTGGCAACCAAGGTTGACGCTGTGACTACTCATAACAAGATGCTAGAAACTCAAATAACTCAAGTAGCTCAACAATAAGCGGCCACTGCTGCTCCTGCTGGAACATTTCCTAGCCAACTCCAAATAAATCCTAAAGGCCATGCAAACTCTATTAAACTACGAAGTAGGATAGAGTTGGATGGGCCTGTAGACCCGAGAGTTGAAAACCCTGTGATGTATAAAGGAGTATAGGAAGAACCTAAAAAGGTCACTGATGGAGATCAAGTAGGAAAAACTACAACTGATGAGAGGACTACACCTACCATTGAAGAGGCAGTTGAGAAAGAAAAACCATATGTGCCTCCGCCCTCCTATAAATGAAAGATACCATCACTACAACAAATAACGTTTTTCATGCCGAAGCTTTCACCTCGAACAATGGAAAACTGAGGTATAAAGCCAAGGCGCACTATTTTTTATTATTTAAAAAAAAAATAAAAACATAAAATGAAAATAAAATGTTTTTCTTTTCTCAGCAAAATGAACACAAAATGTTCTAACCCTTCGGTTTTATATTTAACCGAGGCATAAAATAATAAGATTTTACTATAAAAGAACTCGTTAAACATATTTTACCCTAATCTTTACTAATATGAAGCCACCCCAAGCATCATTATTTGGAATTGATTGCAAGACAGAAAAAATCTTCAATGTTTTTCTATATTGAACAAAACATTTTTTTCCGCCCTTACAATCTATCTCACATAATGGTGTTGATGTTGTCGTTGTTGTATTTTTTGGAATAACCCTCAGTTAAAGAAGGGTACTCAGATGATAGATTGCAAGTGCATAAAATCATTTATGTATAAATTAAATTAAGAATGGAGCTTAACCAACAATGAAGGGAGCTCAACCTTTGAAAAGAGCTTAGTTGATAGATTGCAAGTGCAGAAAATCATTCCTGCTTCAAATTATACAAATAATTGAGTTTAACCAACAAAAAATGGACCTAAAAAATATTTGTTTTAGTGGGTATCCAACAAAATCTGGATATCACCAAAAATTTGTTGTAAACAATGTTTTTTTAATATTTTGTATAAACAATGTAATTTAAAAAATAAAATAAAATAAATAGTTACCTTGGTTTTCATTAAAAAAAAGAGGTGATAGTTAAAATAATAGCTCAATTTTATAGTAAAACCGAGGTGGTTAGTAATCATATTTTACTAAATTATATGTAGTCGCCCCAAAGAGAGGAAATAGTCACCACCGTCCATTTCTATCATGAGTTGCTACTACAGATCTATGGGATGAATTGCAAGTGCACAGAAAATAAAAATTCTCATTGGGAAACGGATCTCTAGCATCTTGCATGGGACCTATACATGTAAAATAAAAGTTCTCATTCGAAAACAGATTTTACAATGTATTTTTAATATTTTGTGTAAACAATGTATTTTATAAAAAAAACAGCTGATTCACTTCGGTTTTCTTCTTGGCCGATGGGATAGTTAAGTTTTTCTACGATATGCATCGTCCTTAAACTAATTTTTTCCATCCATTTAATGTTTATCAGCGCTCAAGAATCTACCATTAGTTATCCGCGTGAAACCTAAGAGACATCTGTTATAAAAGCATGTTGAATATTGAAAATCTAACCTAAATGAAACATGAAGCGCTTGAAACATAAAGACATTTTGAAAAGTTCTCTAAGATGGATTGCACGAGAAAAAATTAATCGGGTTTAAGGTTTATTTTCTTGAATATTTATTTGAGCACAAAATCACTTATTTAAATATTCATTTTATTCATCTAACCCTTATTTTGTTTTACTTCAGAAATAATAAAAGTGATGTTGGTGGGGTTCGAACCCATGTGCAATTAACTTACCTCTCAGTTTTAATTCCACTGAGGTGATAAATGGCGAGATTTCATGTCGCCCTTAGTTACCTCGCTTCTATAGCCGAGGTATTATGCATTTCATGTACGAGGTAAGAAGCGCTTTTAATAGTAGTACATACCATCAAAGACACACAAAATCTAAGAATGAGGGAGTGTTTAGCGCCTCACCAAATAACTGAATTAATAAAATATCCAACTGAAGAAATGTTAGAAGAAGACGAAGATGAATACCATAAACAATAAGCATATGATAGCCTTAGGGATATTTAATGCTCACACCAAATCCTATGCCGAGCCCTAAGCAACCATCAATAGAACTCAAATTACTACCTAAAAACCTAAGCTACGAGTTTCCTGATAAACGACTTGATCGCCCGATCATAGTTAGTGTTGATCTATATAGAGAAGAAACAAAGAAACTCTTGATGGTATTGAAAAAGTATCCCACAACTTTAGGCCAGAACATTTATGATTTGAAAGGAATAAGCCTCTCTGTGTGCATGAACAGAATTTTGCTAGAGGTGGATTCTAAAGCCTCTAGAGAACACCAGTGGAGGATTAACCCTTTTAGGATTCAAACATGGACCTCACGTCTACACCGAGGTACCCGGAGGTGATGATATGCAAGTTGAATTAGATTTTTTCTTGTATGGCATCACAAAGGATTTTTTCTGACGTGTAAATAATTTACCGCTTTCCTAATTCAAGAATAAAATCAACACTTTTCAAAAAGAATAAAAATAAGCTCGATCCAACATCGAGCAATTTTCACAAAAATTAAACCATTTCAACATCACTTCAATAATCATTTTCAAACCCGAATCCATTTCATCTTATTTCAATCTCAAACCCTATTTTCTCACTTCAACCCATCTTCATAATTCATTCCATAACAATAATAAAACCCTTAATCCAACGTCAAGTGGCATTTTCTCGATTAAACTCAAAAACACCTTAAAAATACGATTAGGATTGTGCGCCACGAACCTTAAGTAGTGGAGAAGAAGTGAGAATTAAGGTTTCGTACCCTCACTCTGAGTATTTTGAACGCAAGATGCTTGACTTGGTTGTTTGAAATATTCTCCTCCACTCATAGTCTTTAGTGCAATTCGAATAAAAAACAACATTCTTTTCAAAACCCTAAAATCAAAATCAACACATCAAACCTATATTTTCTCGCCCCCGTGCGACCAAAGCAAATCCAACCTATCTTTTCTCGCCCCTCGTGTGATTGAAAATTTTCAAAACCTAATTACTCGCTCTCGTGCGATTAAACACATTTTTGCAAAACAACATTGTTTAGTCCCTTCTAACGTGCATACAAACTAGTGCTTAAGCCTCCCCAGAGAGTAGACAAACCAATGTTTAACCCTTAGAACATGATCTAAATACTTGTTCATTAAAAAACACAAACCAACTAACCGTAGTCTCTACGAACTTTGGATGCTATGATTCATCACTTCATAATGAGGATACGTAGGCACGAGGGTGCCAATCCTTGGCGAGCACACTAAAAAATAACGGGCGTACATTTAATAGCAAATCTAACTAAAAGGTTCCCCTTGAATACAACAGAAGTGAGGGGTGCTAATACCTTCCCCTTGCATAATAGACTCCCAAACCCAAATTTAGTTGCGATGACCGTTTTCGTTTCTTAAAGGTTTTATCGATATTTTCCTATTCCTTCATTGGGATGAATAAATTTCAGTGGTGACTCTGTTCGAACTAATTTTCCACGACCCTGCGAAGGATCGTATTTTTTGAGGTACGACAAATAAACTTTGCTTCAATTAGGTCTTTTGAGGTATTTTTTAAGCCTCAAATTTTTAATTTTACCCTACCCCCATTATCCTTGATGATCCCTGTTGCTATGCGCAACTAATTTGGCCCGTGCATTCAATGTTCTGAGAGAGGTTTTGAAGCTGGAAATGTGATGGTTCGAGAACCAATGTGGTTTTTTTTGAAGTGGCAGTCACTCAACTTTGTTTAGCCATACAATTTTGTGTTTGCCAATAATTTTGGTGACCCTTTGATTCTTGATATGGTGGTCTCATAATCTTGTCTTTTATTGAGGATTTTGGTGACCTCTTTTGACATTTTCTTTTTATTTTTTTTTTTATCCCTAGTTTTTGCCTAAGTCATTTTTTCAGGTTTTGACTTAGCTGACTTTTTTTTTGTTGCTAAAAGGTTGTGACTGTCGTGTTAAGGGTTAGTGAGGAACAACCACTATAGACTTTTTGAGTTTTCATGATCTTTTTGACATCGAATGATGTGTATGGGGAAGAAGATATGGTTGATCCACATATGGGACATTTTTCTTTCAAAATTCGAATGCATAGTCAAATTAACTGAAGACTACTCTGCACATGGTTAAGATTAAAGGGTTTTTTCATACAGAAAGAAACACCAACTTCTAGGCTCAGAGGAGTTAACTAAGGATTAAATCCTTATATCTTCGGTGTTTGGGGATTTGAAACAATGCCTTACATCTTCATCAAGGTTTTATTCAAAAGCATATTGTCAGCATTTTTGGGTTTTTTTATTTTCATAATTTTTCCTCCAATCTTTGCTTAAACACCTGTTTGATAAAGGAAAGTGAACTGGAGAAGTATTGGCATTATATATATTTTTTTATGGAAAAGGAAAGAATGAATATGTGCAGAGTGAATACGCATGGATTGATGCATATTCATTTCATTAATATTACAATTTAAAAAGAACAAGTTTAAAAGGAAGTCACATTTAACAAAAAAAAGTGTTAGAACAAGATTTGGTTCTGCCATATATCTTTATGTTTTGATAATAACAAAGTAGTATTTGTGTGAGAACAATTTTGGTACTCTAACGTTTGTTTTCTGTAGAATTAACAAACAGGATCCGACTCTAATAGAGACCATGTGCAACATCACTCTAATTTGACTAAAAGTCACTTCTAGGCCAAAGAAGCAAGTATGCTTCTGATCTACTCATTTTCATATAGATTCTAAGAAGACAATATGTTGCTGATGCAATGCTCTCTTAGATTCTGCCTCTGAACGTGACTCTGATAATTTACTTCTGAACGCTTTCTAGCTTCTGAAGTCATTATCTTCTGAAAACTAAGTGTTGAAGACTCTGAAGAAAAGGTTATGCAGAACAATGTTCTGAAGACTTGAGTTTCTAAAGACTAAGTGCTGAAGACAAGGTTCTTGTGAACAACATTCTGAAGACTCTGAAGACTTGAGTTTCTGAAGACTGAGTGCTAAAGACTCTGAAGACAAGGTTATGGTGAACAAGTTCTGAAGACTCTGATGACTCAAGACTCTGAAGACCCAATGATCAACTCTTCTACTTATGCTTCAATCATCTCTATTCATAAGCCTCTGATGAACAGAAGAAGATGAAACATTTGCAAGGGAAAATAGTACATAGTACGTATCAAACACGTTCTTTTCCACTACCATTCCACTACCCTGATTTGGTGTTACAAAGGACAACTTTTGTGTACGATTTTCATCCCTGCGTAACGACATTATTTCAAGTCGCCAACAATCTTAATGATATTCCTGACCTGCCCTCCAACGGATCTTTTTCTGGCTATATAAGGACTTGATCACTTGAAGAAAATAAGAGAGACACATGCGCAAACAGTAAAGCACCACAATACAACGCATGAAAAATTGTTTATACTGTATATATTTTCTTTAAGTTACTTGAGCTATTCATAGTGTTTATATCTACTTGTGTAGAAGTAATTCATTGTAAACATTAATTTTGTTCAAAGAGTTGTTTGTATTCCTTAAGGGGCCAGTTAGGTCAGAATATTTAAGAAGAGATAGTTAGTTTGTGCTTGTTAGTCACCAGCAGTTGCTAGTGCAGTGTAATTAGTTGATTATAGTGGATTAAGTTCTTGTGTATAAGGCGAAATCACCTTGGCGGGTGGACTGGAGTAGCTTGATAGTTTTAAAGTGAACTAGGATATATCGCGTGTGTCTTTCTATCTTGTTAGTTTCTTTGTGATCTTTGTTTGAGTTTCACAAAAAGCTTTCATTTTTGAAAACCCAATTCAAACCCCCATTTCTTGTGTTTTCTCACACCTTCAATTGGCATCAGAGCTCCGGTTCTGATTGTGATAAAAGTTTTATCAACACTTCACCGTGTTTAGTACCGATCCAGTATTTGTATGAGATATCATGGCTGCGGCTAATGCTAATCCTATTCAAGAAGAGAAAGATCATTATAGTGCCAAACCACCAGTCTTTGATGGTGAAAAGTTTAACTGCTGGAAAGATAGAATTGAAAGTTTCTTTCTTGGTTACGATGTAGATCTTTGGGATCTTGTAGTCGATGACTACACTCACCCAGTTGATGCTACAAGAGTAAAAGTGTCTAGAAGTGCTATGACCAACCCACAAAAGAAAGATTACAAGAATCATCATAAGGTAAGAACTATACTGCTAAATGATATCTCTTATAGTGAGTATGAGAAGATACCAAACAGAGATACTGCCAAATCTATTTTTGATTCTCTAAGAATGACTCATGAAGGAAATGCTCAAGTTAAGGAGACAAATGCGCTTGCCCTAATCCAGAAATATGAGGCATTCAAAATGGAAGATGATGAAACAGTTGAGACCATGTTTTCAAGGTTTCAAATGCTAGTCGCGGGACTCAAAGTTCTGGACAAAGGATACTCAACTGCTGATCATGTCAAAAAGATCATCAGAAGCCTTCCCATGAAATGGAGACCTATGGCAACTGATCTAAAACTATCTAAGGATATGAACAGTTGAAGAACTTGTTAGTTCTTTAAGAACTCATGAGATAGAGCTGGAGGAAGATGAACATCAGAAGAAAAGTAAATCTATTGCTTTTAAGTCTAAACCTGAAAAGGAAAAGGCTTATCAAGCCGAGGAAGAATCAGAAGATTCAAATGAAGAATCAAAAGATGAGCTATCACTTATCTCCAGAAGGATCAATAAACTCTAGAAACATTGGCAAGGAAATTTCAGAGGATCAAGAAGGAACAAACGTCGTGCTGACTCATCATCTGGACAAAAGAAGCAGAGTTCTGGAAAAAAGTCATCTGCTATGAGTGTAATGAGCCAGGTCATTACAAGAATGAATGTCCAAAGCTTAAGAAAGACAAGAAGCCTAAGAAGAACTTCTCCAAAGCGAAGAAGGGACTCATGGAAACTTGGGATGACTCTGATTTTGAAGAAGAAGATTCTGATGAAGAACAAGCAAACGTTGCGTTAGTGGCAACAACAATTGACGTTGAAGTCTCTGGAGAAACAGAGGATAAAATGCTATCAGAACCATAATCAGACTCAGACTCCGACTCAGAGGTATTTTCTAAACTCTCTCGTTGTGAATTAGAGTCGTGTCTTTCAGAAATGCTAGAAAAATATCAAAATCTTCAAAGTAAATACAAGGATCTTAAAAAATACCATGTAATTGCTTCTGAAGTAAGAGATAAGCTTGAGCAGAATAATTCTTCTCTAAATGAAAATATTGTTTCTTTAAAAAATAGTAATTGTGCTTTGAAAAGAAAAATTTCCAAACTAGAAGAAAAATTAATCTCCAATATCTCTGACACTAGTTGTGTCAACAAGTTTGATAGAGCATTCCAGTACTTTCTGGCTAAAAGAATAGATAGAAGAAAAATATCTTCCATGATCTATGGAGTTAACAGAAATGGCAAGAAAGGTTTTGGGTGTACAGAAATATTTGAAATTGACGAAAGTCAGACTGTAAAACCAAAACCTCTGTATGACCATTTTGTGCCTTCTGGCACTGAGCTTGATTGTTATAAGCTTGCACATAACCCCCCACCGACACATAAATCTATTTCTAAAGCTAAATATCATGCACAAATTCCACTTGATTATCCTGTTGTACATAAGCCCAAGGTTGTCAAACACTATGGGAAAACTAACAAAAGAGGACCCAGAAAGTGGGTACCTAAGGACAAGATAATCTATGTTGCAGATATCCTTAGCAGCTCAGTTGAAACACTAATCATAGTACCCGGACAATGGTTGCTCGCGACACATGACGGGGAAGAAGGCATATATTCCAAAGTCTGGAACTTAAGCCTGGAGGCTTCGTTGGTTTCAGTGGAAACCAGAAGGGAAAAATCATTGGCTCTGGAACTGTTGGTAATGATAAACTTCCTTCTATTACCGATGTTCTTCTGGTAGACGGGTTGATGCATAACTTATTGTCAATTAGTCAACTTAGTGACAATGGCTATGATATCATTTTTAATCAAAAGTCCTGTAAGGCTGTCATTCAGAAAGATGGCTATATCCTTTTTATCAGAAAGAGGAAAAACAACATTTACAAGATTAGACTTTCTGATCTCTGTGAACAGAATGTCAAATTCTTAATGTCTGTTAATGAGAAGAAATGGGTATGGCATAAACGTTTGGGCCATGTTAGCATGAGGAGGATTTCTCAGCTAAATAAGCTTGAACTTGACAAAGGCTTACCAAATCTGAAGTATTCTTCAGATGCTCTTTGTGAAGCATGTCAGAAAGGAAAGTTCTCTAAAACTTCCTTCAAAGCAAAAGATGTTGTGTCCACCTCTAAACCGTTAGAACTTCTACACATTGATTTGTTTGGACCAGTGAAAATTGCTTCAATCAGTGGAAAGAAGTATGGATTAGTTATCGTTGATGACTATAGTCGTTGGACATGGGTAAAATTCTCGAAGCACAAGGATGAGTCACATTCTATGTTCTCTACCTTTTGCTCACAAGTGCAAACACAGAAGGATTGCAAAATAGTCAGAGTCAGAAGTGATCCTGGTGGAGAATTTGAGAACAAATACTTTGAGAATCTTTTTGATTCCCATGGCATTTCCCATGATTTCTCCTGTCCCAGAACTCCACAACAGAATGGAGTAGTGGAAAGGAAGAATATGACTTTGCAAGAAATGGATCGTACCATGATCCAAGAAACTGACATGGCTAAGCACTTCTAGGCAGAGGCAGTAAATACAGCATGTTATATTCATACCTGGATCTCTATCAGACCTATTCTGAGTAAGACTCCTTATGAATTATGGAAGAACAGGAAACCCAACATCTCGTGTTTTCATCCTTTTGGTTTTATTTATTTTATGTTGAACACTAAAGAGAATCTTGGCAAGTTTGACTCCAAAGCTCAAAAGTGTTTACTGTTAGGATACTCTAAACGCTCTAAAGGCTACAAAATCTATAACATAGAAACACAAATTGTTGAGGAATCAATTCATGCCATTTTCGATGATAAGCTTGACCCTGAAAAGTCAAAGCTAGTTGAAAAGTTTGCAGATTTAAAGATTACTCTATCAGAATCCAAGGAGGAAGATTCAAAGGAAGGAGACAAAGATGTAGAATCTACAGAATCAGATACGACCTTACTAGAAACAACGAATAGTCCATCTCATCAGAAGAAGAATAAACTAAAGACTTCTCATTCTGAAGAATTGATTTTGGGAGACAAAGCTGATCTAGTCAGAACTTGTTCATCATTCAAACCTTCTGAAGAAAATCTTCTGGGTTTGGTGTCTCTGATAGAGCCAACATCAGTTGATGAAGCTCTTATGGAGAATGAGTGGATTCTGGCTATGCAAGAAGAGCTGAATCAATTCACCAGAAATGATGTTTGGAATCTTATTCAGAAACCAAAAGGTGTCCACATCATTGGAATAAAATGGGTATTCAGAAACAAGTTAGATGAGAAAGGTGAGGTCGTAAGAAACAAAGCACGACTGGTAACACAAGGTTATAGTCAACAAGAAGGGATAGACTATACAGAAACCTTTGCACCAGTTGCCAGGTTAGAATCTATTCGTCTTTTAATTTCCTTTGTTACAAATTATGACATCACTTTATATCAAATGGATGTAAAGAGTGCATTTTTAAACGGGTATATTTCTGAAGAAGTGTATGTGCACCAACCTCCTGGTTTTGAAAGTTCTAAAAACCTAGATTTTGTTTTCAGACATAAAAAATTTTTATATGGTCTGAAACATGCTCCCAGAGCTTGGTATGAAAGGCTAAGTAACTTTCTTTTGGAAAATGACTTTACCAGAGCAAAGGTGGATACAACACCCTTTTGCAAAACCTTTAAAAATGACATTCTGGTTGTGAAAATTTACGTTGATGATATTATATTTGGTTCTGCTAATACTTCCTTGTGCAAGAAATGTTCTAAGTTAGTGCAGGCTGAATTTGAAATGAGTCTGATGGGAGAACTCAGATTCTTTTTGGGAATTCAGATTGATCAATGTCCAGAAGGAACGTACATTCACAGAGCAAGTATGCAAGAGAACTTCAGAAGAAGTTTAATATGTCAGAAAGTAAACCTGCAAAGACTCCTATGCATCTGACATACATTCTGCAGAAAGAAGAAAGTACAAGCTTTATGGTTATTGTGATGCAGATTATGCTAGAGATATATTAGAAAGGAAAAGTACTTCTGGAAACTGTCAGTTTCTGAGTAACAACCTCGTCTCTTGGGCAAGCAAAAGACAATCAACCATTGCACTTTCAACTTCAGAAGCAGAATATATCTCAGCATCACTGTGCAATACTCAGATACTCTGGAAAAAGAATCAACTAGAAGATTATCAGATACACAAGAGTAACATTTCTATCTTCTGTGATAATACTTCTGCTATTTGTTTATCTAAGAATCCTATTTTGAATTCTAGGGCAAAACATATTGAAATAAAACATCACTTTTTACGTGACTATGTTCAGACGGGTACTTTTCAGTTAACATTTATGGATACAGACCACCAGTGGGCTCATATTTTCACAAAACCCCTTGCTGAGGATAGATTCGTATTCATTCTGGAAAATCTATTTATAAAACCGTGTCCAGAATGAGTAGATGAAATTTTGATATGTCAAGTCACCAGAACTTCTGAAATAAGATTTTGACGTTAAGCAGATTGTTTTATTATTTATTTAATGTCTAAATCACCTGAAGTTTATAAATAGGATTCTGGAGATATTGTCTAAATCACCACATTTCAGAAACCAACTGAAGTTTATATTGTGGATCACCTGGCTCATATTCATCTGGTTACTCCTTTCTCAGAACTGGAAGTTCTATCTGAATGGCTAGTAGACTTTGATAACTTGCTTGAGAATGGAATTGACTTGTTTAGGGAACTAAATACTCAAGGTTGGAAAACCTATTTTGATCATCTCTACGGTCCCATTTTCCCAATCTTATCAAGGAATTCTGGAGATTCACTGACGCTGATGAACACTTCATCGTATCACATGTTTTGGGAAACAAGTTCATCATCACGGAGAAATCCATAGCCAGGTTACTTGGAATGAAAAATTCTGGAGGAAAGCGTATCTACAAGATGAGTTCCAAATCCAAGTTTCTATCTGATGTGGTTAACCCAACAATTTTCACACAATCATCTAGTGAAAAACCACCTTTCAAGAGTCAGGATTTATCAAAGGAGCTTCGTGTCTAGCTCAAAATCATTCTGGGATGTATCTATCACAAATCTGCTTCAAGTTCTTCTGATTTCCTTAATACTGATCAGAAATACATACTGTATTATCTAATGAAAGGAGAAAAGATCTGCCTCCTTTCAATTCTCTTCAGATACCTCAGAGACTCTGTAAAAGAAACAAGAAATCAATCAAAGCAACTTAAGAACTACATTCCTCTTGGTCGATTAATCTCAGATATTCTGATTAAGAGTGGAATGATTGATCATCTGACAAAGTTGCCAGTCACATATGAATTAAACATCGTAACTGGAACTCCTCTGAACAACAAAAATCTGAAGAGAATGCAGATTATTGATGAAATCAGAGTTGAACCCAGCATAACAACAGATTGGGAGAGTCTGAAGTCAAGAAGGATGATTATCAATGGATTCCTTCTGTTCACCAAGCATGACAATCCAGAGGTTATAGAGGCATACATACAGCTTCGAGAAGCCGAAGGCTGTGATGTTTCTGGATTCAGGATTTAAGATCTTATGGATAATCCTCCTGATATGATGAAGAAGAAGAGGCAATACACCAACGCAACTCCTCAGATGAAGACTGCAAAGAAGTAGAAGAAAGATCTAGGTGAAGCCAACACAAGGAACATCTCACGACATCCTATCCAGAATAGACAAGTAAGTCTACTGAAGCCTCTTCTATAACTACATCTATTCTTTCTAATAGAAATATATCTTCATGTCTTCCAACACCATCTCCACCGCCTTCAACACAACCATCATTATTTTCTACACTACCACCACTATTTTCAACCATCGTCACCACCTCATCCTTACCCATTTCTGAAACACCAACTCAAATAACTCCATCCTCTGCACCATCTACACAACTTCCACCACAAATACTCCATATCACCTCAACTCAACTAACTTCCACCAATTCTGAACCAACCCCTGTCATAACTGTACAACTATCTCGAACCATCTCCCTGCCATTAATCACTCCATCCATTTATGAAGAAACTCCTACTGAACTTCTTCAAACAACCAACTCTCCATCACCCAAACCATTAACCTCTCCTCAAGTAATCCCAGAAACCATACCAGATAATCATAAACCTTCTTCATCAAATCAAATCCTGAAAATAATGATATCACCAATCCGGGTGATTCTGCTGAAGAAAACCAAACATTCTATGAGAATCAACCTTCTAACCTTCCCCCTCCTAACCTTGATGAAGTTATTTCTACTTTTAAGGACAATGTAATAATGAGATTCAAGACACTCTCTGATGAATCAAGTTCTAGTGAAGACCCTTCTGCTTTGGGTGCTCCCTGGTATCAATTCAATCAGTGGATGTCATAGGAATTTCAGAAGATTCAAAATCTCTTTGTTCAGAAAAAATATTATTTTGTCCAGCAAGCTGAAAACAAATTGGAAGCTAAGAAGGAAGCTGAAGCAAAGCTAGCTGCTGAAAGGGAATTGGCTGAAAGGTTAGCTAAGGAAACTCAAGATCAAGCTGAGAGAGAAGCTGAATTGAAAAATCAAGAAGAAGCTCTGAAAGATGCTAAAAACTCTACCTCTGATCCAGTGTTAAAGACTCTGGCAAGCATTAAAAAGGAGCAAGAGTCGTTCCGAAAGAGAATGGACAAGCAAGATGAAGTCACTTCCAACATTCAGAATGCACTTGCGTAGATCCTTCAGAGGCTCCCTCCTCCTTCTCAACCTTAGACACCTTTCTAGGCTACCCCTTAGTTTTCTTTGTCTGTTTGTTTATCTTATTTTGTAAATGGATTACCTTTTTGATTATTACAAAAAGGGGGAGTATATTAATGGAAAATTATTTCGATAAAAATAACTTGTCTCTTAATCATAGCTCTGACATTCTAACATTTTAATTGCACAATTTTCTTCTTAGAATGCTTTTCAGGAACAATATTAATTTGTTGGAAATTAGGGATCTGATTTAACCAATAAGGATTTGTTATCAGACTCCATTACCACTATAGTCAAGCTCTATTATTCTGGATCTGACTAGATCCTTATAATCAGGCCCTGGTAACCCAAATCTGATAAGATTTTTTTTAAGTCTTAGATTCAGGGGGACTTGATAAAGGGAAGCTAATTCTAAACTTATCTTTGTCATTTCCTATTGATTATCTTCGTAGAAAAGTGTTTTATCAAAATACATTGTTTTGTCATTATCAAAAAGGGGGAGATTGTTAGAACAAGATTTGGTTCTGCCGGATATCTCTAAGTTTTGATAATAACAAAGTAGTATTTGTGAGAGAACAATTTTGGTACTCTAACGTTTATTTTTTGTAGAATTAACAAACAGGATATGACTCTGATAGAGACCATATGCAACGTCACTGTGATTTGACCAAAAGTCGCTTCTGCGTCAAAGAAGTAAGTCCGCTTCTGATCTACTCACTTTCAGATAGATTCTAAGTAGACAATATGTTGTTGCTGCAATGCTCTCTTAGATTCTGCCTCTGAACATGACTCTGATAATTTACTTCTGAAGGATTTCTAGCATCTGAAGTCATTATCTTCTGAAGACTAAGTGCTAAAGACTCTGAAGACAAGGTTCTGCTGAACAACGTTTTGAAGACTTGAGTTTCTGAAGACTAAGTGCTGAAGACTCTACAGACAAGGTTCTGCTGAACAACATTCTAAAGACTCTGAAGACTTAAGTTTTTAAAGACCAAGGGTTCTGAAGACTGAGTGCTAAAGACTCTGAAGACAAGGTTCTGATGAACAAGTTCTGAAGACTCTGATGACTCAAGACTCTAAAGACCCAGTGATCGTCTCTTCTACTCATGCTTCAATTACATCTATTCAGTAGCCTCTGACGAACAGAAGAAGATGAAACATTTGCGAGGAAAACCAGTACATAGTACATATCAAACACGTTCTTTTCCACTACCATTCCACTACCCTGGTTTGGTGGTAGAAAGGACAACTTATGTGTATGATTTTCATCCTTGTGTAACGACATTATTTCAAGTCGCCAGAAATCTTAATGATATTCTTGATCTGCCCTCCAACGGATCTTTTTCTGGATATATAAGGACTTGATCACTTGAAGAAAATAAGAGAGACACATGCACAAATATTAATGCACCACAATACAATGCAAGAAACATTGTTTATAATGTATAGATTTTCTTTAAGTTACTTGAGCTATTCATAGTGTTTATATCTGCTTGTGTAGAAGCAATTCATTGTAAACATTAATTTTGTTTAAACAGTTGTTTGTATTCCTTAAGGGACCAGTTAGGTCAGAATCCTTAAGAAGAGACAATTAGTCTGTGCTTATTCGTCACCAGCAGTTACTTGTGCAGTGTAATCAGTTGATTATTGTGGATTAAGTCCTTGTGTATAAGGCGAAATCACCTTGGTGGGTGGACTGGATTAGCTTGATAGTTTTCAAGTGAACCAGGATATATCGTGTGTCTTTCTCTCTTGTTAGTTTCTTTGTGATCTTTGTTTGAGTTTCACAAAAAGCTTTCATTTTTTAAAACCCAATTCAAACCTCCTTTCTTGTGTTTTCTCACACCTTCAGAAATAAATTATAAACAAAAAAGATAGCCTAAAGACCGTTAGCGTTGAATAAACTCTCTCATGCTTGATTTGTTGTTTGATTGGCCCTTTATCCACTCAAAGGTTGAGGTTGGTGTTTACCGAGGTTGAGAAGGTGCTTCAAGTTTCATCATAATTTGACACCAGCTCCTCTAAATTTCCTTCTTCTTCTTCAAACTTCTCTGACATCAGGTTCTCAACTTTTGCTGCATCTGGGATAATGTTGTTGATTCTTCTTGTCTTAATTTTTTGTTTGGAACAGACTCGTGTGCTGTAGTCTTTTTGCCTTTTTTTTAAATCCCTTACTTTTTCCTAGACCTCTCCTTTGAGTTTTCAATCCAACGAGATGAAACCCTCTATTTTCCTAATCAACCCTTTTGGGTTTTTGACTTAACAACCTCTATTGGTTTACTCTTTTTTAGACAATATATTTTTTTTGAACTGCGTCAAAATTTACCAGAAGTGGAAACTCCTCCCCATTCATCGTTGTAGGAACCAAAGCTCCTCCAGAGAAGGCATTTTTCATGATGTATAGGCAAGATCTTCTTAAGCACTAGGTCGCCTTCCTTGAATTCACGAGGATGTACATTTTTGTCGAATGCCTTTTGAAGCCTCTTTTAATACCACTGACCATGACATATGGCTATTACTTTTTACTTGCTTTGTCCCATTGACCCTTTAGGATGATGAAAAGAACGACAATTGATATCTCATGATTGAAGAATGGTGTCATGGTGCCCCCAATTTTCTCTTTTTTCCATCAAAGATTGCAGGGCCATAAAAATCTCTCATACTTTCTCCTTCAATTCACTGGCTTCACGTTTTAGAGTTTCTTATCTTGGCACAAATTCCTCCATGAATTGCGAGAATGTGTTCAATATAAGAACGAAAGAACACTTGACTTTTATATGGTGGGTGTCGACAGAATATGTATTAGGTATAAATGCGATGCAACAAAAGTAATGCTATGAACTGAAATGCAATATGTTGAGAGTTTTTACTTTAATGAATGTAATGCAATGTCATGTGTGGGCTCATAAAATTACAGATTTAGAATTGTATGGGTAATTGGACAACAGAACAACCTATATGGAAAGGCTCCTTACGAAAGGATAGTTTTAAGTCTTTCTACCCAATCTCTCATAAGGTATGCTCTAGGGTTTTGTTGGCTATTTAAGAACAAACCCAAGGTCACGGACCTTAGATGAAACTTCATCACGATATTGGGCTTAGCCAATTCATGATGAAATCCCAAAGGGTTTCCCTTAGGCAGAGCCTTCATATATACCTAGTAAGATTTTCATGCTGTATTCCATACAAAGTATCAACGTCCTGGTTCTAGAAGAGGTCCCTAAAGTCATTGACCAAGTTCAAAGTTTTGTCACAAATATGGGCTAGACAAATCATGACGAATGCTTTGAACAGGTCTACTCTAGGCAGAGTTGTCGTAAAAAACCTGCTGGGATGTGCATCCCATTCGCCAATTCTAGAAATCCTCTTACTTAAGCTTATATTTCTTCTCGAGCTCGGGTGTAGATCTTATTCTCAAACAATAATCCAAAACCAACAATATTATATAAGCTACAAGATAAAACTAAAGAACAAAAATAGAAAACAAAGAAGAAAATAAACAAAATAAATAAAATAAAGAATAAAATAAAAACAAGCAAACATGCCAATAACCCAATAACTAAAGGATAACTTGACTCGCTTTAGGGAGGTGTCCCCAACAGAGTTGTCAGCTGTTGCGACACAAAAAGTACTCGTGCGTCTAAACACTCGATATAGACACAGAGTCGCCACCGAAGTTTTTATTTGAAGGAAAATGTCGATAAAATCCTTAAAGGAAAAAAACATGGTCATCGCAACCAATTGAGGGGTTGGGAGTCGGTTACGTAAGGGAAAAGTATTAGCACCTCTCACATCCGTTGTACTCAGCGGGAACCTCCTAATAGGCTAGAGTTAAGTGTTCTTAAGGGAATGTTTGCAATAGTTTTGTTTATTTATTAAAAGGGATATTTATAAAAGATTTAAAAAGGGAAAATGTTAGTTTTTTATTATTATTGCGCTTGCTAGGGTTTCAAAACCTTGTGCATACATATTCCCAAAGTGCAATGAGAAAGTCAGAGTTTCGTAGTTCGTGTAAAAATGTTTGTGGGTTGGTTGATTTTAGATAATAGAGTTAGATCGCATTTTAGCGGTAAAACATCTTCCTGTATCCTCTCACGATGGAGGCTTAGGTATTGTTTGTATTCACATTAAATAAATCGGACCATTATTTTATGAAAAAGTTTGTTTTAAGTGTGCATGGGTAAAAAATGATTTGATGGGTTAAGATAAATTTTAATTTTGAAAAAAAAAGGTTTTAGTTGTTGATCTTTGGAATTGACTTTGTGTTGGTAACCTATGTACATGTATTGTGAAATATTGACGAGTTTATATACAAGTGAATGTTTTAATCAGACAAAACCTAGAGATTGTACAACTAAATTAATATTTCACTTAAAAGTGATAAATACATGTTTTTTTTTTGTTTTTTGATTAATTAAATATTTTTTGATATTTTTTCTAATAAACAAGATTGACTAACCTAATAAACTAAAATAATTTTAAAAAGGATAATTAAATACAAGAACCTAATGAATGGAAACATGATTTTGGTATTTTTGAATATTGGTTAAGAAAAACTAGGTTAAATGAATTTACGAAATAAACTATTTGTTGTGTTTTGAATAATGATTAAGAAAATAAATCAACTAAATGAATTAAATTAAATTATTAAAATAAACAACCTAAAGGGGTGTAGTAGAAATATGGAGAGGGTGTGAATCATATAAGACGAGGGCCCACGTGCAACATAATATTTAACTCTAATTTTGACTTTACCTAATTAAATATTAAATCAAAATAAGAAAATACAATAAAAGGAAAAAAAATAATGCTGCAATATGATGGAGATTTGGATGTTTTTGAAGTAAGGGTTTATGCTTGTTGAGGATGAGTTTGGATTAAAAAATTTAATATGGTTAGGTATTTGAATTAGTGATGCAAAAGTGTGGTGAAGTGAGAAGATGGTACTAAATCACGTTTTGTTTTTTTAGTGTATTTATGGTTCTTTTTTTTTTTTGTAAAATTATTCCTATAATTTCTAATAACAATTAAAATGGAGTATTTAAAACAAAAATTAAAAGAAAAAAACAAAATGAATTAAATTAGATAAACCAGAAGAAAAAAAATTAAAAAAACATGTAAAGATAACAAGTAGAAAAATCATGTACCATATAAAATCAAAATTCCCAAAAGACTGAATGTGCAATCAAATCAAAATTCAAACTACAAAAACTAAAATTACATCAAACACAATATTCAGGAGGTATAAAAGAAGACAAAGTTAACAACCTGAGGTGTCGTGACCAATGCAATCTGCTTCCTCCTTTCTTTTCTTTCACTTCCTTCTTCGGTGCGAGATTTTGCTTCTATCTGGATTGCTAAGGCTTAGGGTTTAGGTGTTGATTTTCTTCAGTGTGAGGTAAATCAACTTAGGGTTTGTTGGAATTAACCCAAAACCTTTTGAGAATTCCTATTCAATCTTGATATCAAGATTGTTAACAATCACACACAATAGCAACGAAAAGAAAAATTGAGAAAGAAAGAAAGAAAGAGAAAAGAGAAATAGTAGCGATGGAGAAGAAGATGAAAAACTGCAGAATTCTTTCTACCCACAAACTGTGGAAACTTTCAATATTCACTTGCAACTGCAAACTGTGAATTATCAAACTTGATTATTACAATGATAAGGGTTCCTCCTTATTTATATATTTAGGTTAACTTGCATCTCAAGCTAAAGCCCAAACTATAAAAGCCCAAAAATATCTAATCTAATCTTTCTAAATCAAATCTGATCTATCTAAATCAAATCTAATCTTTTTAAAACAATGAATTATATATTTAACACACCACCTAATTCATTGTGTCTAAACTATCTATATTCATCATGGCTCTTAGTCATCTGGAAACTTTGACCTGCACTCCCTTCGTCATGATATCTGCAATCTAATTCTCAGTTCTGCAGTGTTCCAAGTTCATATTCTCTTTTGCTACCTGCTCTCGAAGATAATGGAATCTCATTTCGATGTGCTTACTTCGACCATGTGCTATTGGATTCTTCACCAAGTTGATAGCTGACATGCTGTCGATCTTCATGGTAATTACTCCATGACTCTTCCCTGTGATCTCTTCGACAAGGTTCACCATCCAGGTTGCTTGACATGCATAAAGAGAAGCATTTATGTATTCTGCTTCGCATGACGACAATGCCACTACTGGTTCCTTTCTCAAACTCCAAGCAACTGGTGCACCACCTAACATAAACACATAGCCAGTTGTGGATTTTCTATCCTCAGCATCACTACACCAACTAGAGTCGGTGTATCCCAATAGCTTGCATTCTTTTCCTTCATCAGCTGCAGGAAGCAAAATGCCGTAGTCGAGAGTTCCTTTCAGATACCGTAGTATCTTCTTCATTGCTGCTAGGTGTGATACCTTTGGCTTCTGCATGAATCTACTTACCATACCCACACTGTATGTTAAGTCAGGCCTTGTGTGACAAAGGTATCGAAGTGACCTAATAAGTCTTCTGTATTGGGTTGGGTCAACATCATCATTATCTGAATCTTTCGACAGTTGCAACCTGGTCTCAGCTGCAGTCGAGGTTGGGTTGGAATCTTGCATCTCAAATCTCTTGAGTATTTCGCCTACATATCTTCTTTGGTGCATCATCAAACCTCTACTAGTCTTGTAGAATTCGACGCCAAGGAAATATGAAAGATTTCCCAAGTATGACATTTCAAATTCCCCACTTAGGTCATGTTTGAAATCTTCGATATTCTTCTTGAAACTTCCTGTTATCAACAGGTCATCGACAAAGAGGCATAGTATAAGCAATTCACTATTGCTTCTTCTTACATATACTCCATGCTCAGTCATACACTTCACAAATTCCTTCTCCCTTAAGAAGCTGTCGATTTTCTTATTCCAAGCTCTTGGAGCTTGCTTAAGTCCATACAGGGCTTTATGTAGCCTGTACACCTTTCCTTCTTCACCTCGTTTCACAAACTCAGCTGGTTGTGCGACATAAACTTCTTCGTCTAAGTGCAAACACTTCTTCAAAGTCGATTCCTTCCTTCTGAAGAAATCCTTTCGCCACAAGTCTCACCTTATGTCGAGTTACTTCTCCTTTAGGATTCACCTTCACCTTGTAAACCACTTCACATCAATTGCCTTCTTGCCTTGAGGCAATATGACAAGTGACCAGGTGTTGTTGATTTCGATGGACTCTAACTCCTCATTCATTGCTTTCACCCACTTCGAATCTTTCAATGCCTCGACTGCATTGACTGGTTCGACATACGCGTAGAAAGCATAGTGTACCAGCTCACCCTCTTCATCAACCACATCATCTGATGTAATTACACATTCTTGCAACCTTGCAGGAATGTGTCTTATTCGTCGAGGTCTGCTTGGACCTGCTTCATCTATGACTTGTTCACAAGAGTTTCTCACTAAATCCTTCTTTACATTCTCAAGAGATTCTCACTGAATCCTTCTTTACATTCTCAGTCCAATCCCATTCTTTAAGCTCGTCTATGATCACATCCCTGCTAATTACTACCTGCTTATTCACAGGGTCGAATAGCTTGTATCCTCCAGTCGAATGATATCCTATCAAGATCATCTGATTCTACTTGTCATCAAGCTTTCTTCTCAACTGATCTGGCACATGTCTATGTGCTATAGATCCAAACACCTTCAAGTGACTGAGGCTAGGCTTGACACCAAACCACCATTATTCTGTGTGATTCCTTCAAGCTTCTTCGTCGGACATCTGTTCAAAATATATGTTGCTATCGAAACCACTTCTCCCCATAATTCTTAGGGTAGATGCTTTCCATTCAACATACTTCTCACCATGTTCATGATGGTTCTGTTCTTTCTTTCTGCAATTCCATTTTGTTGTGGAGTGTAGAGTGGCACCACCTCATGCAAAATCCCTTCTTTCTCACATAATGCATCAAACTCTTTCGACACATACTTTCCACCACCATCAGTCCTCAAAATTTTCAGCTTTTGACCACTCTGTCTTTCGACCATAGATTTGAATCTGGAAAATACCTCGACCACATCACTTTTCTTCTTGATAAGGCAAGTCCACAAATTTCGATTTTAATCATCTATAAACGTGACAAAGTATCTATTGCGACTAATCGAATCCACCTAGATTGGACCACACACATTAGAGTATATGACTTCTAGAATTGCCTTCGACTTCCTTCTTGCATCCTTGCTGAATCTATTCTTGTGTTGTTTCGACTGTACACATTCTTCACATACTTCACTTGAAATGTCGATTTTAGGTAATCCTGAAGCCATAATACTTCTCTTTAGCTCTCTGATGTCATTGAAGTTGAGATGGCCTAGTCGAAAATTACATAACCACTCATCTCTGCTGGCTGTAGTTGCTAGGCACTTGTGCTCCATCACATTGAGTTCAATCTTGAAGGTCCTATTCTGAGACATTGGAGCCTTCAAGATCAACCTACCACATGCATCGAGAACTCTTATCATCTTGTCTTTGATCGACACCTTATAGTTCTTTTCGACCAACTTCCCTATACTGAGTAAATTACTCTTCATGACTGGTATGTACAACACATTGGAAATTGTTGACCTCTTCCCATCTTTCCTCATAATCAGAACATCACCAACACCTTCAGCTGCTAGAGTGTTGTCATTTGCAAACTTCACAGTGTTCTTCGATGAGGGCTTCATGTTGACAAAGCAATCTTTCCTTCCAGTCATATGTGATGAGCATCATGAGTCCAAGTACCACTGGTCCTGGAATCTCTCTTCGTCTCTTGTTGTGACCATTAGTAACATCTCTTCTTCTTCATGTTTCACCAGCTTTACATTAGTTTCTTGATTCTTTTTTTTTGGACAATCACTAAAATAGTGACCATACCTCTACAATTGAAACATTGAATGTGACTCTTGTCAGGCTTTCGACCACCACCTCTTCCTCTACCTGCAGCACCACTTCTTTGATTGCCTCGATTCCAGGGTTTTCTCTGATTTGACCAGTTTCCTTCATGCTGATTTAGACCAGTCGAACTGTTGTAGCCACTTCTACCTTTGTTGCCATTCCAGCTTCCTTTGCCTTTCCTTTCCTTTTCTGACTGCGTCTGCAAAGCCATATCACTCCTCGACTTTCCTATAGCTCTTTCAGCCATCCTTTGTTCATGGACTCAAGCGTCCTTTGAAGCTCTTCCTTTATCAATACTGACAAGTCTTTCGACTCTTCTATGGCCATTACCACGTGGTCGAACTTTGGAGCCAATGACCTCAAGATCTTTGCAACAAGTGATGTTGATGTCAACACCTTTCCACATACCTTGATTTGATTCACCAGCTTTGTAACTCTGGCGAAGAAATATGTTATGAGGGGCCCCAAATAGGGTGGCATATGTCTTTCACTAGGCGCCTACTCCATGATGCATCACCTATGGCGTATCCTTCATGTAATACCCCATTTTATTTTAATTATTCTCATAATTTAAAGTTTATGTTGTTGTGTGTATGTATGTGTTTATATGTGTTGGGTTATGTTTGGATTGCCCTTAGTATGGAGTAGTGACCTTAGAATTATAGAGAATAAGATATTGACGGTGGGTGACCAATTGTGTAGAGATGAGTGGTGTGGTTAGTAATTAATTATTAATATTAGTAAGTAATTATTTATTGGAATAATATTGTATCGATATTATTTGAAATTAAATAATTATTATTATTGGCATTAATTGTTACTATTTATTTGGGAGAATAATAATAATAATAATAATAATAATAATAATAATAATAATAATAATAATATAATAAGGGAAGAGAATTAGGGAAAAAAAGTTAGTACGGGTTTTGGGTAGAGAAAAGAGAAAAAGGAGAGCTAGGGCAAAAAGGAAAGAATCACCATTGTTGGAGTTGAGGAAGCTTTGAAAAGGAAAACTTGAGTTTTTAAACTTTTGAAAAGTATATTTTTGCTTTGAAAAGTGTTTTTGACGAATTCTAAGAAAAACTGGTTTTGAAACAACTTAAAAATAAGTTCTGGTGTAAAAATAAAGCAAAAAAGTGCTTCTGTAGCAGGTGTAATTGATTACCCTAAATGTGGTAACCAGTTACCACTGAAAACGTGAAAGTTGGATTTTAAGGGGGTGTAATCGATTACCGGTTTTGTGGTAATTGATTACACTAGGACTAATTTTTGGAAAACTTCGAAAATTCATATCTTTTGATCCGTGGGTCCGTTTCAGTCGTCGTTCGAATCTTTGGAAAGCTGGTTTCATGTACTTTCGCTTAAAATTATTTTCAATGCCAGAATTCTAACCATTTGATGCATTAATTATGTTCCGTGTACGTTGTGATGTGTTGAACGTTGAAATTTTGAGTTCGGTTGTGCGAATGTGTATTGTAGTTGTGGATTGCAATTGTTGCATGTTTTGGCAGTTATATGCTATGTGTTGGACGATCGTGGTGTGATGTATTGGCTGTATGATAGTCATATTCATTGGTCGTCATTGTATGTTGTTGTTGAATGCATATCATGTTGCATAAATTGTATGTTAAGTCATGTGCTCATGTGGGGTGTGAACGCCTTATCCAGATTCTTTGAAATAGAATCGTGTTGTTGTTGTTGTTGTTGTTGAGGTAATCGTGTGCCCATGTGGGGTGTGAGCGATTACGGGTGTTCGTGTGTCCATGTGGGGTGTGAGCGATCACGGATGTCGAGTGCCCATGTGGGGTGTGAGCGACTTATATGGAAATTCCGACGGGAATTATGATCATGAAAAAGGGATCGAATTGGTACCACATGCATTGAGTCAAGTTGTTGAGTCTTATTACATTGCATAATTATTACATCTGTTGTTGCGTGAATGTTGTATTATATGTTGGATGTTGTTGTGGTATGTTGTGGAATGGGTGATATGCATGATATAGTTTGTTGCCTACTTTTTATCATGTTTTCCTTTATCTAGTTATGATATCTCACCCCTTCTGTTTAAATGTTGCCTCTACGCGAGTAACGTGGAGATAATCAAGGATAGTGCGGAGTTGCGGTTAGTGAAGACGAAGTCCTTCACTTTATGTTTTGAGTTTGCGTCTGCTCTGATATGTAACACTGGGGATTATGGAACGCTTTATGTTTTATTTCGGTTACAATTATTATATTTTGTTTTAATTGATGATGAATATGTGGTTTAAATATGCGAAGTTTTGATTGTCGATTCGAAGAAGTTTTCCGCAGCTTATTGAGAAGAATTTTTAATGATTTCGTAGTACTGTTTTTAATAATAATGTAATACCCCATATTATTTAAATGCTCAATTGGACATCAGGCGAGATCAGATGAGTATCTATGTGCTCTATCTTAGGTAAATTGAATTAATGGAATCCTCTAAGTATCTTGAGTATTGACGTTTGGGGTCAATAGAGCAACTGATGGATTCTGAAGAGATCAATTATTTAATGAAAGAGACAGATTGATATTTATTATTACGAAAGAGGATTTTAAGGTAACTCTAATAATTGATCAATTGGGTTGAGACGACAAAATATCAATTGGAGATATTTTACTCTATTGGATTATATTATATAATATTGGTATTTTATATATATATATATATATATATATATATATATATGTGTGTGTGTGTGTGTGTGTGTGTGTGTGTGTTAGAAAGAAAAAAAAGATAGTAAGAAGAGAAAAAGGAAAAGAGAAAGAAGGAGAAAGAGAAGAGAAGAAGAAAACCATGGGAGAAGGGGGAAAAGCTTGGGAAGAAGCTTGGATCTTCATCATCTTCTTCAAACTCCTCTTCGATTACCAGGTGGGTTCTAGTTAGATACTCTAAGTTCTAGAAATATAAGTTTAGAACTTAGGTTAGTTTTGAGAGAAAATGATTAAACGGATAAATCCATGAAATCTAACGAATGAAATTCGATATAAATTGCATAGGATAATTGGAATATGCATATGAACCTCCATTGATAGTTGTTATGATGTTTGGTGTTGATTGGAATGAGTTTGAAATGAAATGGGTTTTGAAATGTTAGGGTTTTGTGAGAGAAACTATGTATTGATGATAGAACCATGATAATGTACTTCTATTGGTTGTTTGGGTGTGGTTTTGGGGGTGAATGTGTGGTTTGGAGGCTGCTGTCATGAGGGTTTATTTTTCTGCATAACGCAGAGCGCGCTTAGCGCGGTATTTCCCGCTTAGCGCGGTCTGGAGAATTTTCGCCTCCATCAGGCCGAGAGTAGCGCGCTTAGCGCGGGTGGGGCCCGCTTAGTGCGATCTGGAACAAAAATAAAATTATTCTAAAAAATTCATTTCTTTTGACTCGGGTGTTCGATTTAAGCGTTCTTTATATCGTTGGAAAGCTATGACGACCCTCTACCCCATGAAAATATTGAGTATGATGTGGGATTAATTAATTAGTGGCTTTTGAATGATAACAATGTTATGTGATATGTTGAAATCCATATTTTGGATCGTAAATCCGATCGAGGCATAATTATAGCCGAAGTAAAGTTATGAAAATATCCTACGGGATAAAGGTGAAAAGTATTGATTTCGATATCCGATTAAATGAATCAGAGGGAACCCGAAAGTGATGTTTTATGTGATGTGTGATTATATGTATTTACTTGTAATATTTGTGTTATGCCATATCTATCTAATATTGTTGTTAAAATGAATAAGAGAATATGCATGCTTAAAATGAATTAGGAAGAGTGAGGAAGCTTACCCCAAAACAAATGGCATAGTTAAGATTGTTATAATTCTAGGTTGTGAATAGAATTGTGATAGAAACTCTGGATGGCGATGCTCGTGCATTCATTGACGAGTTCTGGCCTGGAGTAGATAACCTAGATGGCGATGCTCGGGCACCTGATGTAGGAAGGTACATCCGTGACGAGATTGGTCTAGGAGTGAGTGAAACACTAGTATGGAACATGTTGAACTTTTGTGATTATGAGAAAAGGTGAATGTGGCCTTAAGGCATTGTGGCCTTGTGATTATCGAATACAATCACGTTTGTGTGTGAGATCACGTAATCGTAACCGGTTATCTTGAGTTGCAGTTTCATGAGTCTCGAGCTCCTCTGAAACGTATGCATGACTACTTGGCAGGTTTGATTCCCGAGTGCAGTACGAATGGCGTTCAGGGAGCGTATGCTTGTGACGGTTAATGGCCCGTGTGAAGTGACGGTTCATAACGGTTAATGGCCCGTAGAACCCGAATCCATTCGTATGTCAAGTAGGTTACCAGGATCCATGACTCGGGTCGACTTCAAGACGTAGAAGCGGACGGGAAAAGGGGATGCCTTGGTGTGGTTATCGATTAGTGATATTTTGAGTTGATGAACTCATAAGCATATTTCCATATAGAGTGAGAATTGAGGTTGTGAACTCAAAGTCATTTCCCTTCCCCTTTGACTTGAGTTAGGATTGTTAGAACCTTGTAAAGCCGAGAGAATCCATAAGATAGGGAACTCACTGAGATTTGATGTATCTCACCCCACTATTGTTAATTATTTTCAGGAGGTATTTACAGGTTTGATTTACAAGTGGAGCTATGCTTTGATGTTTCAAGAGAAGCTTAGTTGAGCTTATTTCCGCTGTGTATTATTTTTCTTGTACAATGAGGAATATTGTATAATGATCTTAGTTTTTATTGTTTTGGCAAATTTCCATGTCTTGTACCATATATTGTATTATGTTTTTAGAAATGGTCAAGTATGTGAATTACGCCATTAGGCACTTATGATGGTGTCAGTACCAAATAAAACACTTGTATGGTATTATTCTAGATATATATTATACAGGGTGTTACAAATAAGTATGTGTTACATGTTATTTGCTTGAGCAGGTGTATGTTGGGAGTAACATCCTAAGTGCTGAATTTTTATTTGAATTTTTACTCTGATAATTGTATTATTTTACGTGGGGGTTTTAGGGTGTTACATAGTGGTATCAGAGCAGGTCGGTTTATCCATCCAAGTTGTCGAGTCGTTGTTGTGTGATAGTTGATTACTGTCGATGTCGTTTCCTTAACCATTGTGTTCTCCTGTTGATGCGTAACAGATTTAGAATGGCTGGAAGGAACAATGTTGCTATTATTGCTGCTTTGTAGGCTGTTGCTCAGGAGGTTCAGAACCCGCCTCATGCTAGTGAAAATGACGAGTTTCGAAAGAATAGACCGCGTACCTTCAAGGGAAAATATGATCCGGACGGAGCGCAGGCTTGGCTCAAGGAGATCGAGAGAATCTTCCAGGTTATGGAATGTTCTGAGGCACAGAAGGTGCGGTTAGGTACTCACATGCTGGCTTAGGAGGCTGACGACTGGTGGGTTATCACTCGTCAATTGTTGGGGGCAACAGGGGAGGTAATCACTTGGGCTATGCTCAGTAGGGAGTTCTTGAGGAAGTATTTTCCGGAAGATGTCCGAGGGAAGAAATAGAATGAGTTTTTGGAATTGAAGCAGGGTAACATGTCGGTTACGGAGTGCCGCTCTCGGGATTTTCATCCAAGTACAAACGCAAAAGTGGAACGAAAATAGAGTCGCCAGCAATGTGTATTTATCCCAAAAGAGGAAAAGGAAACACTGCATAAACCTGAGAGAAAGGAAAAAGCATGGTCATCGCGACCAAGAGAAATGGGTAAGGGAGTCGGTTACGCGAGGGGAAGGTATTAGCACCCCCACGCGTCCATCGTACTCGATGGGATCCACGCTTGTTATCTATGTCTAAAGGGTGTGTCAAAAGTCTAAGTCTACGGCTAAACAGAAACGGAAAACAGAGACTCAATAGGACATCGCCGTCCTAGGCCTACGTATTCCCTCGTGCAATGGGAAATTCAGAGTCAACGTAGTTCGGAGGACTATGGGTGGATGGGGGGAGGTTGCTCGCCAAGACATCGCCGTCTTATGCCTACGTATCCTCAATCGAACCAGAGAGAGGAAATCAGAGCGTCTGTAGTTTGTGGTAACGACCACAGAAAAGAAAGGGAAGGGTGTTCGCAAAGACATCGCCGTCTTGTGCCTACATATCCTCAATCTAACCAGAGAGAGGAAATCAGAGCGTCCGTAGTTCGTGGGACTACGGAAATGGGAGAAGGTTGGGTGCTCGCCAAGACATCGCCGTCTTGTTCCTACGTATCCTCAATCTATCCAGAGAGAGGAAATCAGAGCGTCCGTAGTTCGTGAGACTACGGGAAAAAGGTGGGAAGAGTGCTCGCCAAGACATCGTCATCTTGTGCCTACGTATCCTTAATCTATCCAGAGAGAGGAAATCAGAGGGTCCGTAGTTCGTGCTACTACGGAGAAAGGATGGGTGCTCGCCAAGACATCACCGTCTTGTGCCTACGTATCCTCAATCTATCCAGAGAGAGCAAATCAGAGCATTCGTAGTTCGTGGACTATGGAAAGAAAGGTGGAAGGGTGCTCGCCAAGACATCGCCGTCTTATGCCTACGTATCCTCAATTTAACCAGAGAGAGGAAATCAGAGCGTCCGTAGTTCGTGGACTACAGAAATAAAGGTGGAAGGGTGCTCGCCAAGACATCGCCGTCTTATGCCTACGTATCCTCAATCTAACCAGAGAGAGGAAATCAGAGCGTCCGTAGTTCATGGACTACGGGAAATGAAAGGAAGGGTGCTCGCCAAGACATCTCCGTCTTGTGCCTACGTATCCTCAATCTATCTAGAGAGAGGAAATCAAAGTATCCGTAGTTCGTGGACTACGGGAAATGAAAGGAAGGGTGCTCGCTAAGACATCGCCGTCTTGTGCCTACGTATCCTTAATCTATCCAAAGAGAGGAAATCAGAGCGTCCGTATTTCATGGACTACGGGAAATGAAAGGAAGGGTGCTCGCCAAGACATCGCTGTCTTGTGCCTACGTATCCTCAATCTATCCAGAGAGAGGAAATCAGAGCCTTCGTAGTTCGTAGGACTAGCACAACAAAAACAAACAAGCTCGAGGAGTTTCCACATCGCTCGAGTATCACACATCCGACTGTGGATTCATGTTATCACAGTGGCCAAGAGGGATGCCTAACAACAATATCATATCATCGAAGCAGGACAAAGTAACAGGGACACCTAGCCACGATATCAATTCATCGAGCAGGATGAGGATTGTGCGTACCACGACATCATGTTTTTGGGTAAGACAGAAGCGGGAAAAAGGATTGTACGTACCAGCACAAAGCATCAACGTCGGTCGACGCGAGCTAAAGAAAAATTGTGGGGGTTTGATTGCTATACCCTTCTTCCACTTGACGACTCGATAACAAGAGCAGGGGCACATGTTCAATGTATCAACACGTAGTGCGAGCGAGTGAACGACTCAACTGAAAGTGCGGGGACTGATTGCTAGACCCTTTTCGCTTGCCTTCTCTGAGGACTTATCAAGGGGAATCGAGGATGGGATGCCTCTTTTGAGGTCTTTAGCACAAAAGTAAACAATCACAAACAGAGCCTCCTTTGAGGACTTCCAGAATTGCCGGCCAAGTGGCACGGACTCCCAATCATACTTCTCATGGCATCGAAAGTAGTAAAGTGTGGAATGAGATAAAAGGGAAAAGAAGCTATACCAAACGGATAACAATCCGTAGCAAAGGCAAGCAAAGTAAGAAATCCGGAATACTTCGAGCAAGCTAGCATCAACAAACAAAGCAAGTCAGAAATCGCATATCCGACATAAACGTCACAGCATGGTCGGTGTGAAAATAAATCACAACCGACATGTGGTGTGTATCATACACAACCACATAATCAAACAGTACACCTGCAAGAAACGCAATCCAGACAATACACAAGCAAGTATATACATCTCACAACGTGAGAGACAAGATAAGTCGCATCCGAAGTGAAGCGGTATCCCACAAATAAAGTGGAATACCAAGCGGATAAGCACTATCGAAAACTTCTTGCAAATCCTTCCACAAGCTTAACAAACACGTTAGAAACAACAAGGAATTGCCACCGGAATTTGCACCTTCAATTCATAACTCAAAAACAAGTAGCAACAATCAAACACTAGCGAAATGCCTCATAAAAATAAATCCATAATGATCAAATGAGATGAAAACATGATGTGAAATCAAGTGGGCAGTAGTAAATTTATCATCCACAAGCCATAATCAAGCTCAAACCAAACAAGAATAATCATCAAGCATCATACTTAAGACTTGTATCAAAACTATGCAAGTATGCGACAAGATAAGGTTCACATGCTTCCACACAGGTAAAGCCATACAAAAGATAGGTCATGCACCAAAGGCCAAGGCAAATCAGAATCCCAAACATGTCTTATCAATCAAAGAAGGATCATAAAGCATCATGAAGTTCATGTCATTCAAAGGCATAAAGTTAGGTCAAGAAGTATGCACTACATGCTCAAAACATCATCAAATAAATGCATCAACCAAAAATAACAAAGTGGTCCAATAAAATTACAAAAAATGTCCAAAGGTATGTTCAACCATCCAACTAAGTATTTGCAAAAGATGGAATCAAACCAAGATTAAGAACATGTTCAACATGGACAAACTAACCAAGGTATGCAAACAATCGAGCAAGAAACGAGGGTCCATAAATCTTGGATGGCAAGTCACCCAAAGCACCTCAAACCAACACCATACCAGCATCAAAACACCCTCATATGATGGCCTAAGATTGGCCAAAAGATCATCCTAAAAAGGTTAAGAAAAATCACAAAAGTCCCTAACCCTCTATGAAGGGTATCCTTGGGAACTCATCACGAAATTAATTCAAAATAAAATGGAAAAAAGGGATTAAAAATAAAATAAAAATAATGAAAATAAAGTCAACATCTCAATTGACCAGAAAAATGTTTTTTATATTTTTAAAATGGTTGGAAATATTAAAAGGAAAAGCAAAAAAAGAAATTAGAAAGAAGAAACATGGGAGGGGGTGCATAAGTAATCAGGCGACACATGATTCCTGTACACGCGCGCATGGGCTCATAGACGGTGGTGCGAATATCAAGTTATCTTAGGCCCAGTCCACTTTCAATCAGAAAAAAAAGCTCACCATTAGTGAAATGGTGCGTTTAGGGGCCATGCCTAGAAAATCAGTAAATGAGGTGGCGAAATGAAACGATCTCATTGGCCAGTCAAAGGAGTCAGCGGGGACACATCAGCTGGTCACCTCAGACGCCGGAGCTAGGTCTCCGGTCGTCTTCTCAGGCGAACCTCTGGCGACTCAAAAACGAAACATCACAAAAATGGAAAAGATGGACACTGTTGTCAAGGGTTTTTCATGCTGATTCCAAATCCACCATCTAAAATCATTTTAAACAACTTTAACATGGAAAATCGAAGCTCACAAGTAAACAAGCTCAAACAAAAACTGCAACAAACGAGTTCATAAACACCATAAACATTGCCTACAACTTGGTAGGACTTCAGAGGGGCTCACAACATGCTTTGAAGCTTGACAAAATCAGAGGAATAAGATTCAAAGATGTTACCTCCGGTGAGCTTTATGCACTACTTTTTTCACGAAAACAAACTCTGAAGCTCCTACTGTAGCCCTTTTTGATACCTCAGAAATAATAAACCAACAAGAGAAATGGAAGATGAGTCCTTGAAATGCGAAACCGATGGTAAGCAAACTTTGAGAAATGTGTGGAATTTTTTGATCTGAACTTACCAAATGCAGATTTTTCTACCGTTTTATGGTTTTTCTCAGTTTAAATAGAGTGGGTTAGGATTTTTTTTGAAGGCCCAAATGAGAGAATAGGGTGGTTTCAAAATTTTGCCAAAAAAACAACAAGGATGTTATACACTTGGGTTCAACATGCTCATGGTGTGGTGTTGTGGTGTACATGAGCCAAAAGGAGGGTACACAAGGTGAGTACAATGAGGTCACGTGAGAGTGATGTGAGGGCAAAGTTTTCCAACCTTTCTTCTTTTAGTGAAACATGTACATAAAATATAGAAGGGATAGGCTTACATTAGATAATGAAAATGACACAAAAAATTGTATGGTGATCCGTGTAATAAAGGTATATCATCATGCTACAAAAAGGTTCCATAATATGTAACCAACAAATACCTTGAAATCCACTTAAACACCTCACTTTGCATGAGAATATTTTGAAGAATCGTTAGACAATTGATGGGCTTTTGAGCTTAATGGAAACTAGGAAGAACATGGAACAAGTTTGGTGTTGAAAAGAAATGGAAATGATGCTTGGAAATCACCTAAAAATGGGCATGAAGATTGGTGTACCAAGTTGTCTAAAAAGACTTAGAAAAAATTCTAAGTTTTTCCAATTTTCCAATTTAGAACCTCCCTCTTAAGGAAACCATATCTCTCTCAATATTGATCCAAATGAGACATTCTTGTAATGGTTGGAAAGCTTGAAAAATGTTTTAAAAATTTCATGCGAAAAAGATTTCCAGATGGAGCTTGCATCATAAAGAAATCTGGCCTTGAAAGCAGCTACTAAACCATGCAAAATTTTCCAAAAATAGTAAGTTCTAAAACCCTATTTTTGCCAAAAATGGAAACTTTCACAAATCTTTGATTTTTGATGATTCCTTGAACATATCTTGATCAAATCTCTTCCATGGATCATATATGACTTGAAAATCATGATGTTGACCTCAAAAAGTCAGGAGTTGACTTTTTCACTGCACTGTTGACTTTATCCCCAATTATCCTAATTTTGAAACTTCTGATCAATTGAAACCCTTTTGAACCAAATTGATGGAGAATTATCCAATCCTAGACACTTAAGGGCATGAGGAATACCATGGAATTAATTCTTGCCCAAAAAATCAGAAATAAACTGATTTTATGGCAAACCCTAATTTTGGTGCTCTCAGTCTAAGAGGAATCAACCCATACTCCAAATCCAAATTCCTCTGAATATGATATGTATCCTCTCAAACAATGATGAGATGTGCCATTTGGTGATGATAAGAACTCAAAGATCTTGCCCATTGGGGTGTTAAACTCAAGAATCTCCAAAACCCTAGCCTGATTTCTCAGGCTAGGAGGGTGTGATTCACTTGAAATCTCTTGCTAATTACAATCTTCTGCAGAGGTGATGGACAAATTAGGATGCCCTGAGGCCCAAGGCTCCTTTGCGGCTTGAGTATTGAGGACATTAAGAACAATTCTTCCATTGGTCCCTTGGACAATACACATGATCTTTTGCTTGAAGCTTTGGAAAACCTCTTCCTCTTGAGCTAACTCAGACACCTTGATCCCATGCTAAGGACCAATGATATGCACAGATGATAATGCAAAATGAGATAAAACATAAGCCAGTTAATGTTAGAAAGAGGGAGGAAAATTTTGGGGTGCTACAACTGCCCCTATTCAATCAACTTAGTCCTGAAGGTATGATAGCAACGACTTTCAGACATTCAAGGGTACACGGAGATTGAATACCAAAAGAACCCTGAAATTTGCAAACTGTGGGGAAATGGAAGGCAGAGTGATTGTCATCCAAAGCTGGACTTAGAGATAGCGGATACCAACTAATAGTTGGCACTAAAGATACTAACCAAAAGTTAGAATAAAAAAGTGAACCAACCAATAGTTGGAACAAACAGATACCAACCAATAGTTAGGATGAAAGAGTTGACCAACCAATAGTTGGGATAGAAAATGGTACCAACCAATAGTTGGGATGAGAGATGTTAACCAATAATTACCAACCAAGAGTTGGGAAAAGGGTACTAACCGAAAGCAAACTCACAATGAAAGATACCAACCAATAGTCGGGATGAAATATACTAACCAAAAGTTAGGATAAAAAAAAGTGGACCAACCAATAATTGGGACAAACAGATACTAACCAATAGTTAGGATGAAAGAGTGGACCAACTAATAGTTGGGATAGAAAAGGGAGACCAACCAGTAGTTGGGATGAAAGGTGCCAACCAAAAGTTGGGACAAACGAAGGGGACCAACCAATAGTTGGGATAAAATACACTAACCAATAGTTAGGATAATAGAGTGGACCAACCAATAGTTAAGATAACAAAGGAGACCAACCAATAGTTGGGATAAAAGGTACTAACCAATATTTAGGATAACAAAGAAGACCAACCAATAGTTGGGATAAAAGATACTAACCAATAGTTAGGATAACAAAGGAGACCAACCAACAGTTGGGATAAAAGATACTAACCTATAGTTAGGATAACAAAGGAGACCAACCAATAGTTGGGATAAAAGGTACTAACCAATAGTTAGGATGAAACTAAGGAGACCAACCAATAGTTGGGATGAAAGATACTAACCAAAAGTTGGGATGAAACCAAGGAGACCAACCAATAGTTGGGATGAAAGATACTAACCAAAAGTTAGGATGAAACCAAGGAGACCAACTAATAGTTGGGATGAAAGATACTAACCAATAGTTAGGATGAAAAGGACGCTGATCAAAGGCGAGCTCACAACAAAGAATACCAACCAAGAGTTGGAATACAACAAAGGGGACCAACCAATAGTTGGGATTCAAACCAAAGGGGATAGAAAAGTGTACCAACCAAAAGTTGGGATAAAACAAAGGGTACCAACCAAAAGTTGGGATGAAACAGGAAACCAACCAAAATTTGGGATAAGCGAGCACGTCGGCCAAAGGCGAACTAAACCAAAAGATACCAACCAAGAGTTGGAACACAACAAACACAGGAAGTAGAATCAACGGACTTACGACCTGAAGAGAAGATGACTCCACTGGGGAAAATAGAAGCTTAAACTGACAATTCTGCAGGGGAGCATACGACAATTCTTCCGAAAGAGAACAACAATCGATTAGGGTATAAAGTTAAGCAACACACCCTGTGTTATGCCACTTTCTGCTGGGGAAAAAGTCTGGAAAAGGATATTAAACCTGGCTTATGCTTCAAATGCATATGTTTGAATTTTTCTATGGTGTAATGCTCCATACGAAATGGAAATGCTACGCATTTGGGAGGATGTAATGCGACTGATGCTTATGCAATGCAAAGGAAGCGCTTCAGCAAAATAAATGTTGGAGACGAAGGCAACCTCACCGGGGATGATAACCTAAATTGTCTCTTGAGGTCAAAACCCTGCTGAGGAACATCACACTAAACAAATTTCCTGACCCAGGCCTCTGCTGAAGACAAAACCCAAAGAGAAAATTTTCCCTTACTGGGGATCACAAATAACCACTGCCGAAGATAGAACCGAATACCTGATACTTCTTCTCTGCTAGGGGAACTAAGAATGACAACTGCTAAAGATGGAACCCAAAACCTATTACTGAAAAGTGCCAATAACAATTGGACTTAGAACCTGCTGGTTACGTCAATCACCGTTGAACAAACCGCTGCGAGGACTACCACCAAACTCTGCTTGGGGAGAGAAGTCAACAATATGAAACCTGCCGAGGGACCTCATTGAGCTTAACCTGCCGTTGGGGGGAAAGATTTTACCCTGCTGGGTATTAGAACATGTCGTTGCTGGTGAAAAATACCCTTCCAGACCCGCTGAGGAAAGTAAGTAGCAGACTCTGTGGGGAAGATAAAGTCTTTTCCAGAGACATCCCACACATCTTCTGCCGGAAGTACAACAACATCCACCTTGGAACGATCCACTTCTGACTGCTTGCTTGGGAGTAATAAACCAACCATGACTCAGGCTGGGGAATCAATCCTCTGTAGTCTTGTTGGGGGAGAGTATGCTCGGCTGAGGATGATGAAATTTCAGTGCTGGGGAATGTAATTCTACTGGGGAGAAACAAACTTGTTACCCTGCGAACATACAACAATAACAGCATGTTCTATATGCAAAAATGGCTACCTCAATTACCATCCACAATATCCGTTGCCTAAGCATTTTCCATTGTTTTCCGATATGCTCTGCAAAGCTTAACGTTTTCACATGCAATGTTCATCAAAATATCGGACGTTTTCACAAACAAAGCAGTAAAAGTAAAAACATAAATGGAAAGCTCTTTGAGTGAAATGAAAATTTTATTGAATGAATTGGCCTGTAAATAGGAATTTACAACTGGAAACAATTCCTGAAAAGAGGTAATTGAGAAAAAGTAAAAAGAAAATACACATGTCGGCAATGTGGGAACAGATATCCACCATGATTCAATTCAGCTATGACCCATATGTCTGGCTTATCCACAAATGTCTTGACCTTCGAAGAGACTGACTGAACTGATTCCTTTCCTTCAAAATTCCTAAGTATCACAAATACTCACAGATCGTAGCCTCTCGCTTTAAAATCCCTAACTTTTGCATGGATCGCCCTTTTTGGGGTTTCAATCCACCTGGATACCCATTTTTGCCAAACTTGCCTTTTCAAGTTTTCAACTTTGCGGGTTTATTCCTCTTTTTCCTTTTTATCCCTAATTTTTGCCCGAACCTTTTTCCTTTTTATGGTTCGCCTGGATGCCCTTTTTTGCTTGGATCTTCTTTTTATGTCCAGCGGGTCTCTTTTATGCGAAGTATTTTTTGACTACGTCTGCGTTCATAGGGGACGTAAAATCTTCGCCATCCATAGTTGAGAGTAGTAAGGCTCCACCGGAGAAAACCTTTCTTACCACATATGGCCCTTCGTAGTTTGGAGTCCATTTGCCCCTGTGATCTGTCTAAGGAGGAAGGATCCTTTTCAAAACCAATTCACCTGTCTGAAAACACCGAGGACGCACTTTCTTATCAAAGGCTTTCTTCATCTTGCTTTGATATAACTAGCCATGTGCAATGACTGCAAATCTCTTTTCTTTAATAAGACTCAGCTAATTCAACCTGGAATGCACCCACTCAGCTTCATCAAGCTTTACATCTGCCAGAATTCTCAAAGAAGGAATCTCAACCTCTAATGGTAGGACTGCTTCCATACCATATACCAATGAGAAAGGAGTTGCCCTAGTTGACGTACGCACCAAAGTAGGATAACCGTGTAGAGTGTAGGGCAACATTTCATGCCAGTCTTTATATGTTACCATCATTTTCTGCACAATCTTCTTGATATTCTTATTTGCTGCCTCAACAACACCATTCATCTTTGGACGGTATGGTGAAGAATTGTGATGCTCAATTTTAAAGCTCTGACATAGCTCCTTCATCATCTTATTGTTCAAATTTGAACCATTATCAGTAATGATTCTCTCCGGGACCCCATAACGACAGATGATGTCCTTCTTTAAAAAACGGGCTACCACTTGCTTGGTGACGTTGGCATACGAGGCTGCTTCTACCCACTTCGTGAAATAATCGATGGCAACCAAGATGAAACGATGCCCATTGGAAGTAGTTGGCTCAATCTTTCCAATCATATCAATGCCCCACATGGCAAACGGCCAAGGAGATGATAATACATTCAGAGGAGTAGGTGGTACATGCACCTTATCAGCATAAATCTGGCATTTATGACATTTCCGGGCATATTTAAAACAATCAGACTCCATAGTCATCCAGTAATACCCTGCCCTCAACAGCTTTCTAGCCATAGCATACCCATTGGCATGGGTACCGAAAGAACCTTCATGAACTTCCTCCATTAACAGGCCTGCCTCGTATTCATCAACACAACGTAGCAAGACCATGTCAAAGTTCCTCTTATACAACACATCATCTTCATTCAAAAAGAAGTTTCCTGCCAACCTCCTCAGAGTTTTCTTATCCTTGGTAGATGCCTCAGCTGGGTACTCTTGACTTTTGAGGAAACACTTAATGTCATGATACCAAGGCTTGCCATCTGATACCTCTTCAACAGCAAATACAAAAGCCGGTCTATCAAGACGCATAATTCTGATCGACGGTGTCTCATTCCACCGATTCACCTGATACATCGAAGGCAACGTTGCCAACGCATCTGCCATCTGATTTTCCAATCGGGGTATGTGATGAAATTCAACCCTGTCAAAGAACGGTAACAACCTTCTGGCATAATTGTTATGAGGCACCAGATTTGCCTGACGAGTTTCCCATTCTCCTTTAATCTGATTTACTACCAACGCAGAATCACCATAAACATCGAGGTTTTTGATTCTCAAATCAATTGCTTCTTCTAACCCCATGATGCATGCTTTATACTCTGCCTCATTGTTGGTGCATATGAATGCTAACCGGACAGTGAAGGGTATATGAGAACCCCTTGGAGTTGTAATGATTGCCCCGATTCCGTTACCATATGAGTTGACGGCCCCATCAAAAACCAATTTCCACTCAAATCCAATTTCAGGTCCTTTGTCAGGCAAAGGCTCTTCACAATCTTTCATCTTCAGAAACATTATATGCTCATCTAGAAATTCAAACTTCATTGGTTGATAATCCTTAATCGTATGTTCGGCAAGGTATTCTGACAAAACACTTCCCTTAATGGCTTTTTGGGAAACATATTGAATATCGTATTCTGTCAAAACCATCTGCCAACGGGCTATTCTCCCAGAAAGTGCTTTCTTCTCAAACACGTACTTAATCGGATCCATCTTCGAAATCAACAGGGTTATGTGGTTTAACATATACTGCCTCAAACGCTTGGCTGCCCAGGCGAGTGCACAACATGTTTTTTCCAGCATTGAGTACCTCGACTCACAATCAGTGAACTTTTTACTCAGGTAGTAGATGGCATGTTCTTTTCTACCTGACTCGTCGTGTTGACCGAGCACACACCCCATTGAGTTCTCAAGAACCGTAAGATACATAATCAATGGCCTTCCTGGCACTGGCGGCATGAGGACCGGAGGTTCCTGCAAATATTCTTTTATCTTTTCAAACGCCTTTTGACAATTTTCATTCCACCGGACCTCTTGATCTTTTCTTAGCAGCTTGAAAATCGGTTCACACATGGCTGTAAGATGAGAGATGAATCTAGCGATGTAGTTCAACCTCCCCAAGAAACCACAAACCTTTTTTTCTATTCTCAGTTCAGGCATCTCTTGTATGGCTTTTACTTTAGCAGGATCAACCTCGATACCTCTTTCACTAACAATAAAACCCAGTAAGTTTCCAGATCTCACACCAAAAGTGCACTTGTTCGGATTCAACCTCTGTCTGAACTTCCTCAACCTTTCAACTAATTTCTGAAGATTTACCAGATGTTCTTCCTCCATTTGTGACTTCGCAATCATGTCATCAACATAGACTTCGATCTCTTTGTGAATCATATCATGAAAGAGAGTCACCATTGCCCGCTGATAGGTTGCCCCTGCATTCTTCAATCCAAAGGGCATTACCTTGTAGCAAAATGTTCCCCATGGTGTTATGAACGTCGTCTTCTCCATGTCCTCTGGGGCCATTTTGATTTGGTTATACCCAGAGAAACCATCCATGAAGGAAAATACAGAGTATTGAGCAGTGTTGTCCACTAACACGTTAATGTGGGGAAGCGGGAAATCGTCTTTTGGGCTTGCTCTATTCAAATCTCTGTAATCAACAGACATCCTGACCTTTCCATCCTTCTTAGGTACAGACACAATATTAGCAACCCGCGGAGGAAAATTTTTCACAGCAAGAAACCAAGCGTCCAACTATTTCTGAATATCTTCCTTGATTTTAACAGCCATATCTGGTTTCGTCCTTCTCAGTTTTTGCTTGACCGGAGTACAACCCTCTTTAAGCAGCAACCGGTGCACAATAATATCAGTGTCAAGCCCGGACATGTGTTGGTAAGACCAGGCGAAGATATCCACATACTCTCAAAGCATCTCAATCAATCTTCCCTTAACAGTGTCTTCCAAAGCAGTCCCAATCCTTACTTCCTTCTTCACGTCCTCGGTTCCCAAATTAACAGTCTCAATTTCCTCCTGATGAGGTAGAATAACCCTTTCCTCCAGTTTCAGCAATCTGGCCAATTCTTCTGGTAAGTTACAATCTTCGTCAGTCTCTTCTTCAGCCTGATAGATGGGATTGTCGAAGTCATATCGAGCCATAGCTGAATCATTATTGGTGGAATCTAAACAAAAAACCTGCATGATTGATGTTTTATGTTTATTATGAATGCAACAAACAAAAACACATTGCCATTTTACTTTAAATAAATGTAAAAAAGTAAAAATAGAAAAAACAGGGATCAAAATATTTGAATGTGAAAAACGTCCTTTAGTGATGATAAAGTAGCACACAAAAACATCAAAGCCCTATAGACAAACATCACTACGTCTTGGGCATTACGTAGGATTTAACACAAATAGAAAATAAAGGCAATTACTCTTGACGGGTCACTTGGATGACTTTCTCGGACGACCAATTGGGTAGACTTTGACCAGGAGTGCAGGGACGGATCCATTAATCCATGTCACAATCACTATCCCCCTCATCACCAATAGCATTGACCCGGTTGAAGAAATACCCAGCACTTATCAATTGAATCGGGCCAGCATACTTGGGAGGCTCTTGAGCTTGTCGAGGTGGCTTATACCCCAGTCCATAAGTATTTTGCTTCATCTGAACATGAATGACCTGGCCCCACTTCTGGGAACTGCCAACTTTAACTACAGCGCGTGCATCTTTGAAAGAAGATATTGAAACTTCTGGCTGATTTACCACTTCGGGTTAATTAACCACCTCAGGCTTACTGACTACCTTTGGAGGCTCCTCGGGGATTTTCACAGCTTCAAAGGCTTGGGACAGAGTCTCATGTATTTCACCATCTACCTGCACATACTTGAAGGTTGATAGGTGACTCACCATGATGTCTTCCTCACCACAGACTATCACAACATGTCCATCCACCATATACTTCAGCTTTTAATGCAATCTAGACATTACTTCCCCAACACTATGGATCCATGGTCGACCCAATAGACAATTATAGGCAGGCTGAATATCCATGATATAAAAAGTGGCATCAAAAATTTCAGGACCAACCTTGATCGGCAATACAATTTCTTCAAAAACAGACCTCTTAGAACCATTGAAAGCACGCACCACCAAGTCACTTGGCGTGTAAATTAGCCCAGGAGTATCTAACTTCATCAGAGCCTTCTTTGGTAGCACATTTAAGGATGACCCAGTATCAACTAGCACATGTGACATTAAGGAGCCTCGACATTCCACTGAAATATGTAGAGCGTTAATGTGATTCCTCCCAGCTGGAGTCAGATCTAAATCAGTGAAACCCAAGCCATTACCAGCATTCACGTGAGCCACGACCCTTTCTAACTGATTAACAGATATCTCTTGAGATACATAGGCTGTGTTCAAAACCTTTAACAACGCATTCTGGTGCGCCTTAGAGCACAACAGTAGAGATAGAATGGATATTTTCGATGGCGTCTTATGCAGCTGATCAACAATCTTGTAATCACTTTTTCTGATTAATCTCATAAACTTCTCCATATTTTCCGAGAAAGAGTTATCAACTTGTTTTGTCGCTGAATCATTCACGACCTGTCTCTGTACAGATTCATCCATCACTTGTTTACCTTTATCCTGTTTGGAAATGCCAACCTGATTATCTGACGGAATGAAGACCCTACCACTTCTAGTGATAGCCTCCGCATCAATAGTCTTGTCAACCTCTGAATTCACAGCCGATGTTTCTACCAATTCCTGCTTCCTTCCATCAACGAATACCTCGGCCCCATAGTTCCACGGGACGACTTTGGTACTTTCAGATGGGACTGGCCCGGGAACTGTAATGATGACCAACGCTGGTCTCGCTGATGCTGATATAGTTATTGTCTTGAAAGGGATTATTATAGTGGAAACATCATTCTCTTTGTCAATAATTTTCTTCTGCTTATCACATCTGTCAAACTGTAACTGTCCTTCATCGATCTTTTTTGGATACCCGCTTTCAACAAAAACACACCCGCTCGATTGCAACCCACATTTTGCACATCCCTCATCACAACCAGGGAATACCCCTCCCTTCAATAACCTTTCCTTCACCACACACAAGGGAGTCTTCAACTCGTTTACATCTAGAACCAAGTCCAAGGATTCACAGTCTTCAATAATAGCATTAACCCTTGGCCCGCCATGATCTGGCATCGGGTTCTGGTTAACATTTGGAGTATCGTTAGAGAAATTAATGGCTTTTGAGTCCAACAGATCTTGAACCTTGTGTTTAAATGCTTTGCAATTGTCAATGTGATGTCCCGGCGCTCCAGTATAGAATTTACAATGAGCATTGGCGTCATAACCGGGAGGTGGATTACCAGTAAGAAGGGCCAGAGTCCTCTTCTGGACCAACTGTAGTTATAGAAAATGTTGGAACAATTGAGAGTAAGGCATGGGTGGTGTTGCAAAATGCCTGTCAGCCATTCTCTGTCTAGCTGGGTACTGTCGGGGAGCAGTATTTTGATGTTGTGCTGCCTGTGGTTGAGGTGCTGTTGGAATAGTCACAGAAGCCACCTGCTGATTGAAGTTCAGACGAGGTCTTCCTCTACCACGGTATGATGAATAAGATGAAATGGAACTTGTGTCTCCTTCTTTTTTCTTGTAATTACTAGCATACGACTTTTTCCTTCCTCCAGATAAGGATCCATCGTTACCTGATATCTTTCTAGTTTTGATCCCACTCTCTACTTTTTCTCCAACTAGGACCAAGTCAGCAAACTTTCCAGGCTTACAAGGAACCATCTTTTCATAATAATGATCCTGCAGGGTGTCCATGAACATATCGATCATCTCTCGCTCTACCATGGGAGGTTGTACCCTAGCTGCCAGTTCACACCACCTCTGGGCGTATTCCTTAAAACTCTCATTATTCTTCTGCGACAAACTTTGTAACTGTGTTCTGTTAGGAGCCATATCAGTATTGTACTGATCATGCTTAACAAAAGCCTTCACCAGTTCCCGCCAATTACGAACATGGCACCTCTCTAACTGCATGTACCATTCCAAAGACGCCCTAGACAGGCTATCATGGAAGAAGTGCATCAATAATTTTTCATCATCAGAGTAGGCAACCATTTTTCTAGTATAGGCCCGGACATGAGTCTTCGGGCAAGTAACACCGTTATACTTCTCGAAACTAGGTACCTGAAACTTGTGAGGAATCCTAACACCGGGGACCAGTCCCAAGTCTTCCATATCTAATCCCAGGGAATTCTGATTCTTAAACTCTTTCAACTTCTCCTTAATTAATCGGAATCTTTTATCACTATCAGGCTGGGGGCCAGCATCCCCACCTGGCAAAGAGAAGACATCATCTTGTTGATCATCAGAGCGACAAACATGTACTGCACAGACACTGTTACCTCCCCCTTCTACAGAAGGAATCACAACATTCTCTCCTCCGCCCAGAGGGATAACAACAGAAGAAACGGGAATACCTCCGCCCGGAGGACCAACAGGAATACCATTACCATCAACACCTCCGCCCGGAGGAATGACACCATTGTGAAGGCCACCATGAAGGATACCGTCTTCATCAACTCTTGCGACCAGAGGCTGGACCAGAGTCCTTAACTGCTCTTGACCTTGAGCAACACCTTGCATTAACTCCATAAACTGAGCTATGCGAGCTTGCATCGCAATCATCGCAGCTTGCATTTGTTCCATAGCTTTTCGTTGATTCTGTCTGATAGAGTATCGGTGAATGCGTTGATCAGCAATCCTGCTTGCAAGAGACAATAATAAGAAATCCGCATCCAGAACACCTTAAAAAAATAAAAATGATATGCATGATAAGAATGCCATGTTTGTCATTTTTCAGGTATCCAAGAGTTTTGTCAACCCTTGAAAATGACGTGATGACCCGATGTAAGAGATAATTAGTGGCGAGAAGATATTGATAGAGTAGATATAGCAACAAAACGACACTTCATTCATTCATAGCAATTAGAAATCCAACTGAATTCATACAATTGACAACTGAGCACAGTACACAATCAAGAAACGTCTCACACAGAGAGATCAAGTACATCATACAAAATAATGATCCCATCCAACAATCCTGGAGGTGATCATACAACAAGAATGAACAACAGAACTAAGGAAAGTCCTTCTGAGTAAGACAAGCTTCAAGGTACATGCAGTGTTCGATCCACTTGTCGCACTCATGACATCAGGCAAAGGGATGGGCACAGGAGTATCCTCTGCCTCCTTCAATTACGCTTTGAGCTCGGCATTTTCCTTTAGAAGTCGTGACACACGGACGTCACTTCCTCTGAGTTGAATCTCTGCAACCTGCCTTAGATCCACTTCCCTCTCTATCTAAGCGTCTTTCTCCTTGAGTTGCTTTCCTAAGTCTCATAGTTTTCTCTTGTAATCATTTTCCGCGTTCTGAAGTTTTAAACATTCCTGAAGTTTCTTATTCAGACTTTCTTCAATCTCATCATAAGTCCTTTTCCTGATTCTCACCCCACCGGAGACTTCCCCTTGTGCTTCTTTAAGCTTATGGACCAAATCCAACTTATCAACTATTGCTTTGAAAAACTCCAGGTTGGTTGCTTGCTCTTTCTCCTGTAATCGAAGATTCTCAGTCACAACCTGCTTGTAATACTCATTTGGCACATACTCAGAGATGACTAAAGGCGGTTGTTCTTGCAAAGGTTCCATCCTGTCATATGGCAACAGTAGCGTTTCGACTCGTCTCTTGACCCACTCAGTGTAAGGAGTCATAGCAATGGCGTATTTTTTTCCCAAAGAGACTCCATCTTTCCTACAGATATTACCCCACACGTTTTCCACCTTTCTCAAATTTACTGGATCTTTTTGCTTATCAAAGTACACAGATTCTTCTACTTCCTTCTCAAGAGGCTTATCCCTCATAACATAACCTAACTGTCGAAGAGAGAGCACCGGGTTATAATTAATACAGCCTTTGGTCCTTATGAGCGGAACATTGTGAAATCCTCCACAACTGACAATAACGTTTGAAACATCGATCCTGGAGGTTTTCCACATTATGTCGTGGGAAGTTAGTGCCATAACTCTTTGCGTCCACTAGAGGGTGTTCCGAGTATCCACAAATGGTCCATTAGCGGGCAAAAGAGATAGGAACCACTTGAGTAACATCTGAAGACAATACTTGATATCTCCACCCTTCCCATGCCTGGTGTGGATAGCATAGTAAGTGTCAGCCAACAAGGTAGGTACGGGGTTCCTTCCTATGAAAATACAAATCGCGGCCAAATCCACAAAATTGGGCACATTGGGAAATAAAACCACCCCATAGATCATAACAGCTAACAACGCGTTGAAAGCAACCCATTTTCCTTTCTTGGCTTCTTCTTTTGCCTTCTTTATTAGGAACTTCACAGACAATCCCTTGGTACCGCCACTTGATTTCCAGTTATCATCTACCTCTTTGACGCTCAAATAAAGAGCCTTTGCAACAATTCCAAAATCCACTCTTTCTGGTACGTCGACGAAAGGAACTTGATTTCTGATCTTGATGTTGAGAAGGATAGAATACTCCTCAAGAGTGGGAGTCAACTGATAGTCCTGGAAGGTAAAACAATGGAGCTCCGGGTCATAAAATTGCAAAAGAGTCTGTAAAGGAACTGGATCAACCACAGTCTTCAACAAAGTTAAAATGTTGCCATAACGATCATTGAAATCCTTCAGATTACGGTCAATCACATAAGAACCCAATTCTTCCAGAGGTGCCAAAGATCCATGAAAGAAACTATAAGTGCAAGTATTCCTCTTAGCCTCTTTGTCGGTATCCCTGTTGCTAGCCATCCTTTGGCATAGACAAACTCTTGAATGTCCCTGAAAAATGACATGCATATGCTAGTTATTTTTTGTGCATCATTTTTTGAAAATAAATATGCAATGATGCAGTATGACAGGATCAAGGTTCCACTGGACATGGTTGGACCGTTGCATAGAACCACACGACACAAGATCAAAGTTTCGGCATAGCTTCGGAACCACCATAAGAACGAAAGTCACCAACAGAACCATAGTCACCAACAGTACCTGTACCTGTAAGAATCATTCCCGCCCCGCTCACGGGTGTAAACTAGGTCAGGGTAGGTCAAAGTGAAACGCAGGTTCGACGATTCATCCGGAAGCATCATCATATTCACACGAAAGTGTTCAACGATAATACTCCGTTTGAACCTCCACTGCTTGTGGCATCATGCTTGACTAAGGTGGCATGACACCACCCGCCGCCCATGGACCACTCTATTCCTAGTGTTCCTATGGATAACTCATAGCCTGTGTATTGGGCATTTTACCTCTTGTAACAACTCAACCCGCCAAGAAGAACCAGACAGTCCAGCCAATAACCAGTATGCAGGAAACAAAAGCGCAAGTAGGATGCAATGCAAATAGATAATCATGCAAAGCGGTAAAGTAAACACCCAAAGACAAATAAACACACAAGCGCTGGGACTGACTCACATAGGGGATGGACCAGCAAGAGGTCAATACGTCCCCAGTAGAGTCGCTAGCTGTCGCTCCCGGGATTATCATCCAAGTACAAACGCGAAATTGGCACGAAAACAGAGTCTCCAGCAATGTGTATTTATCCCAAGAGAGGGAAAGGAAACACTACATAAACCCGAGGGAAAGGAAAAAGCATGGTCATCGCGACCAAGAGAAACGGGTAAGGGAGTCGGTTACGCGAGGGGAAGGTATTAGCACCCCCACGCGTCCATCGTACTCGATGGGATCCACGCTTGTTGTCTATGTCTAAAGGGTGTGTCAAAAGTCTAAGTCTACGGATAAACGGAAATGGAAAACAAAGAGACTCGATAGGACATCGCCGTCCTAGGCCTACGTATTCCCTCGTGCAATGGGAAATTCAGAGCCAACGTAGTTCGGAGGACTACGGGTGGATGAGGGAAGGTTGCTCCCCAAGACATCGTCGTCTTGTGCCTACGTATCCTCAATCTAACCAGAGAGAGGAAATCAGAGCATCCGTAATTCGTGGCAACGACCACAGAAAAGAAAGGGAAAGGTGTTCACCAAGACATCGCCGTCTTGTGCCAACGTATCCTCAATCTAACTAGAGAGAAGAAATCAGAGTGTCTGTAGTTCGTGGGACTAAGGAAATAGGAGAAGGTTGGGTGCTCGCAAGACATCGCCGTCTTGTGCCTACGTATCATCAATCTATCTAGAGAGAGAAAATCAGAGCGTCCATAGTTCGTGGGACTACGGGAAAAAGGTGGGAAGAGTGCTCGCCAAGACATCGTCGTCTAGTGCCTACGTATCCTCAATCTATCCAGAGAGAGGAAATCATAGAGTCCGTAGTTCGGGCTACTACGGAGAAAGGAAGGGTGCTCGCCAAGACATCGCCGTCTTGTGCCTACGTATCCTCAATCTAACCAGAGAGAGGAAATTAGAGCGTCTGTAGTTCGTGGACTACGGAAAGAAAGGTGGAAGGGTGCTCGTCAAGACATCGTCGTCTTGTGCCTACGTATCCTCAATCTAACCAGAGAGAGGAAATCAGAGCGTCCGTAGTTCGTGGACTACGGAAAGAAAGGCGGAAGGGTGCTCGCCAAGACATCGCCGTCTTGTGCCTACGTATCCTCAATCTAACTAGAGAGAGGAAATCAGAGCGTCTGTAGTTCGTGGACTACGGGAAATGAAAGGAAGGGTGCTCGCCAAGACATCACCGTCTTGTGCCTACGTATCCACAATCTATCCAAAGAGAGGAAATCAGAGCGTCCGTAGTTCGTGGACTATGGGAAATGAAAGGAAGGGTGCTCGCCAAGACATCGCCGTCTTGTGCCTACGTATCCTCAATCTATCTAGAGAGAGGAAATCAGAGCGTCCGTAGTTCGTGGACTATGGGCAATGAAAGGAAGGGTGCTCGCCAAGACATCGCTGTCTTGTGCCTACGTATCCTCAATCTATCCAGAGAGAGGAAATCAGAGCATCCGTAGTTCGTTGGACTAGCACAACAAAAACAAACAAGCTCGAGGAGTATCCACATCGCTCGAGTATCACACATCCGACTGTGGATTCATGTCATCACAGTGGCCAAGAGAGATGCCTAGCAACAATATCATATCATCGAAGTAGGACAAAACAACAGGGACACCTAGCCACGATATCAATTCATCGGGCAGGATGAGGAGCTTTAGCCACGGGGTCATATCAACCGCGACGAACAAGCTAACTATGGGAATATGGAAGCCTAACCACGACATCATGTTATCGGGTAGGACAGAAGCGGGAAAAAGGATTGTGCGTAGGAGCACAAAGCATCAACGTCGGTCGACGCGAGCTAAAGACAAATTGTGGGGGTTTGATTGCTAAACCCTTCTTCCACTTGAAGACTCGATAACATGAGTAGGGGCACATGTTCAATGCATCAACACGTAGTGCGAGCGAGTGAACGACTCAACTGAAAGTGCAGGGACTGATTGCTAGACCCTTTTCGCTTGCCTTCTCTGAGGACTTATCAGGGGAATCGGGGATGGGACGCCTCTTTTGAGGTCTTTATCACAAAAGTAAACAATCACAAACAGAGCCTCCTTTGAGGACTTCCAGAATTGCCGGCCAATTGGCACGTGAAGGGGTGAAAAACACAAGAAAGGGGGGGTTTGAATTGGTTTTTCAAAAATAAACTTGTTTCTTAAAAATAAATTCTTTTTAGAAACCGTTCGTTTTAATGGTAGTGACCTATGTTAAGAATAAAGTGATGAACACGTTATGTTTATACTAGTTCACTTGAGAAACCCTCAAGTTAGTCTAGTCCACCCACCAAGGTGATTTTGCCTCTCTCAACGAGGTCTTAATCCACTATTCATTCAAATAAGTATAATGCACGAGCCCAAATGCTGGTGACTAACACAACCTCTAAAACTCACAAGTTTTAGACTTCTCAAGTAATACAACCTCACAGGTCTTACTCAAGGAACAACCTCTAAGACACACGACTTAGACTTCTCAAGAAATACCACAAGGTCTTTCTCAAGGAACACAAACATAAGTTTGAACAAATTACGTTTACAGAAATGTGCTTCTTACAAGCTGAAAATGTAAACACGTTTTTTACCAGAATGACTTAAGAAAGATTTCAGATAGAGAGAGTATGCGGTAGCGTTCGTGTGTGTCTTTCTTCAAGTCTTTTGCTTCCTTTTATAGCCGTGTGAAAAGAGTCGTTGAAGTGTAATCATTATATCTAAGTAGGCTGGCGGCTAGAAGCGTGAGGACAGATAAAACCTTTTGCGTGTTGCGCTTTCTGTCTTCGATTGTACCGTTGCACTGTTACCAAGATATCTTCGCTAGAATTGAGGTACAGTTGTACTATGTAGCTTTGTCTTCTTGGCTTCTCAACTTCAGAGGCTTTTCATGAGCATGAGTAAGAAGGGAAAACTTAGCTAGGTTCTTGAGTTTCTCAAGTCTTCGGATCTTCAGAGCAGCATCTTTAGAGTCTTCGGCACTTGGTCTTCAGAACCTTGTTTGCTTGATGCGTTGTCCTCATATCTTCAGAGGCTTCTGATAGTATCTGATTGAAGCATGAGTAGAGACTTGATTAGGCCTTCAGAACCTTGATCAGAGAGCGCAAGTCTTCAGCATCTGGACTTCGTTCTATCAGAACCTATGTCTTCAGATCTTCAGAACTCGTTCTCCTTTTCTTTTGTATCAGCATCTAAACTTTGTATTCTCTCGTATTGAGTTCTGCTTCTTAGGCGAAGTATTTTCATTTAAGTATTGAGTTCGCGCCGTTTTACGGAAGCATAATCTATTTGTTAAGTTCTCACAAATAACAACCATTAGCTATACAAAATTGTTCATACAGAAATACACTTTGATATCATCAAAATTTAGAGATAAAGTTGCAGAACCAAATCTTGTTCTCACAGCACGGACTCCCAATCCTACTTCTCATGGCACCGAAAGCAGTAAAATGCGGAATGAGATAAAAGGGAAAAGAAGCTATACCAAACAGATAACAATCCGTAGCAAAGGCAAGCAAAGTAAGAAATCCGGAATACTTCGAGCAAGCTAGCATCAACAAAAAAAGCAAGTCAGAAATTGCATATCCGACATAAGCGTCACAACATGGTCGGTGTGAAAATAAATCACAACCGACATGTGGTGTGTATCAGACACAACCACATAATCAAACAGTACACCTGCAAGAAACGCAATCCAGACAATACGCAAGCAAGTATATACATCTCACAACGTGAGAGACAAGATAAGTCGCATCAGAAGTGAAGCGGTATCCCACAAATAAAGTGGAATACCAAGCGGATAAGCACTATCGGAAACTTCTTACAAATCCTTGCACAAGCTTAATAAACACGTTAGAAACAACAAGGAAATGCCACCAGAATTTGCACATTCAATTCACAACTAAAAAACAAGTAGCAACAATCAAACGCTAGCGAAATGCCTCAAAAAAATAAATCCATAATGATCAAATGAGATGAAAACATGATGTGAAATCAAGTGGACAGTAGAAAATGCATCATCCACAAGCCATAATCAAGCTCAAACCAAACAAGAATAATCACCAAGCATCATACTCAAGACTTGTATCAAAACTATGCAAGTATGCGACAAGATAAGGTTCACATGCTTCCACACAAGTAAAGCCATACAAAAGATAGGTCATGCACCAAGGGCCAAGGCAAATCAGGATCCCAAACATGTCTTATCAATCAAAGAAGGATCACAAAGCATCATGGAAGTTCATGTCATTCAAAGGCATAAAGTTAGGTCAAGAAGTGTGCACTACATGCTCAAAACATCATCAAATGAATGCATCAACCGAAAATAACAAAATGGTCCAATAAAATTCCAAAAAATGTCCAAAGGTATGTTCAACCATCCAACTAAGCATGTACAAAATACGGGATCAAAACAAGATCAAGAACATGTTCAACATGGACAAACTAGCCAAGGTATGCAAACAATCGAGCAAGAAATGAGGGTCCATAAATCTTGGATGGCAAGTCACCCAAAGCAACTCAAACCAACACCATACCAGTATCAAAACACCCTCATATGATGGCCTAAGAGTGGCCAAAAGATCATCCTTAAAAGGTTAAGAAAAATCACAAAAGTCCCTAACCCTAAATGAAGGGTATCCTTGGGAACTCATCACGAAACTAATTCAAAATAAAATGGAAAAAAGGGATTAAAAATAAAATAAAAATAATGAAAATAAAGTCAACATCTCAATTGACCATAAAAATGTTTTTTTTTTATATTTTTAAAATGGTTGGAAATATTAAAATGAAAAGCAAAAAAAGAAATTAGAAAGAAGAAACATGGGAGGGGGTGCATAAGTAATCAGGCGACACATGATTCCTGTACACGCGCGCATGGGCTCATAAACGGTGGTACGAATATCAAGTTATCTTAGGCCCAGTCCACTTTCAATCAGGAAAAAAAACAAAAGCTCACCATTAGTGAAACGGTGCGTTTAGGGGCCATGCCTGGAAAATCAGTAAATGAGGTGGCGAAACGAAACGATCTCATTGGCCAGTCAAAGGAGTCAGCGCGGACACATCAACTGGTCACCTCAGACGCCGGAGCTAGGGCTCCGGTCGTCTTCTCAGGCGAACCTCCGGCGACTCAAAAACGAAACATCACAAAAATGGAAAAGATGGACACCGTTATCAAGAGTTTTTCATGCTGATTCCAAATCCACCATCTAAAATCATTTTAAACAACTTTAACATGGCAAATCGAAGCTCACAAGTAAACAAGCTCAAACAAAAACTGCAACAAACGAGTTCATACACACCACAAACATTGCCTACAACTTGGTAGGACTTCAGAGGGGCTCACAACATGCTTGGAAGCTTGACAAAATCAGAGGAATAAGATTCAAAGATGTTACCTCCGGTGAGCTTTATGCACTACTTTTTTCACGAAAACAAACTCTGAAGCTCCTTCTGTAGCCCTTTTTGATACCTCAGAAATAATAAACCAGCAAGAGAAATGGAAGAGGAGTCCTTGAAATGCGAAACCAATGGTAAGCAAACTTTGAAAGAATGTGAGGAATTTTTTTATCTGAACTTACCAAATGCTGCTTTTTCTACCGTTTTAGGGTTTTTCTCAGTTTAAATAGAGTGGGTTAGGATTGTTTTTGAAGGCCCAAATGAGAGAATAGGGTGGTTTTAAAATTTTGCCAAAAAACAACAAGGATGTTATACACTCGGGTTCAGCATGCTCATGCTGTGGTGTTGTGGTGTACATGAGCCAAAAAGAGGGTACACAAGGTGAGTACAATGAGGTCACGTGAGAGTGATGTGAGGGAAAAGTTTTCCAACCTTTATTTTTTTAGTGAAACATGTATATAAAATATGTAAGGGATAGGCTTACTTTAGGTAATGAAAATGACACAAAAAATTGTATGGTGATCCGTGTAATAAAGGTATATCATCATGCTACAAAAAGGTTCCATAATATGTAACCAACAAATACCTTGAAATCCACTTAAACACCTCACTTTGCATGAGAATATATTGAAGAATCCTTAGACAAATGATGGGCTTTTGAGCTTAATGGAAACTAGGAAGAACATGGAACAAGTTTGGTGTTGAAAAGAAATGGAAATGATGCTTGGAAATCACCTAAAAATGGGCATGAAGATTGGTGTACGAAGCTGTCTAAAAAGACTTAGAAAAAATTCTAAGTTTTTCCAATTTTCCAATTTAGAACCTCCCTCTTGAGGAAACCATATCTCTCTCAATATTGATCCAATTGAGACATTCTTGTAATGGTTGGAAAGCTTGAAGAATGTTCTAAAAATTTCATGTGAAAAAGATTTCCAGATGGAGCTTGCATCATAAAGAAATCTGGCCTTGAAAGCAGCTACTAAACCATGCAAAATTTTCCAAAAATAGTAAGTTCTAAAACCCTATTTTTGCCAAAAATGGAAACTTTCACAAATCTTTGATTTTTGATGATTCCTTGAACATATCTTGATAAAATATCTTCCATGGATCATATTTGACTTGAAAATCATGATGTTGACCTCAAAAAATCAGGAGTTGACTTTTTCACTGCACAGTTGACTTTATCCCCAATTCTCTTGATTTTGAAACTTCTGATTAATTGAAACCCTTCTGAACCAAATTTATGGACAATTATCCAATCCTAGACACTTAGAGGCATGAGGAATACCATGGAATCAAGTCTTGCCCAAAAAATCAGAAATAAACTGATTTTATGGCAAACCCTAATTTTGGTGCTCTCAGTCTAGGAGGAATCGACCCATACTCCAAATCCAAATTCCTTTGAATATGATATGTATCCTCTCAAAAAATGATGAGATGTGCCATTTGGTGATGATAAGAACTCAAATATCTTACCCATTGGGGTGTTAAACTCAAGAATCTCCAAAACCTTAGTCTGAGAAATCAGGCTAGGAGGGTGTGATTCACTTGAAATCTCTTGCCAGTTACAATCTTCTGCTGAGGTGATGGGAAAATTAGGATGCCCTGAGGCCTAAGGCTCCTTTGTGGCTTGAATATTGAGGACATTAAGAACAATTCTTCCATTGGTCCCTTGGACAATACACATGATCTTTTGCTTGAAGCATTGGAAAACCTCTTCCTCTTGAGCTAACTCAGACACCTTGATCCCATGCTAAGAACCAATGATATGCACAGATGATAATGCAAAATGAGATGAAACATAAGCCAGTTAATGTTAGAAAGAGAGAGGCAAATTTTGGGGAGCTACCCGGAGTATGCTGCAAAATTCTCAGATATGGCTAAGTTTTACCCTCACTACAGTGCGGCAAAAATACTGAGTTCTCAAAGTGTGTCAGGTTTGAGAATGGTTTGAGACTTGAGATCAAACAGGTGATTGGTTATCAGCGGATCAGAAGGTTTCCAGATTTGGTGGATCGTTATAGGATCTTTGAGGAAGATAGCAAGGCTCGATCGACTCACTTTAAAGGATTGGCCGAGAGAAGAGGAAAACAACCGATGAACCGTGGGAAGCCTTATGCAGATCCAACTGAGAAAGGTAAATAGAAATAAGCTGATGGCAAGAAGTCGAGTGGGGGAGGTGCCCCTGCTCCTCTTAAGTGTTACAGGTGTGGTGAGCTAGGTCATCGTGTTCATGAGTGCACGAGTGATGTGAAGAAATGCTTTAAGTGTGGACAGGCAGGACATCTGATTGTTGACTGCAAAGTTAATGTGTTGACTTGTTACAACTGTGGAGAACATGACCATATTAGTACTCGTTTCCAGAAGCCAAAGCAAGCTTCAACTGGAGGAAAGGTGTTCGCTTTGACAGGGACTCAAACTTCTAGTGATGACAGACTGATTAGAGGTATATGTTACATTAATAACACGCCTTTGATTGCTATTATTGATACTAGTGCTACTCATTCTTTTACTGCTGATGATAGTGTGATAAGGCTAGGCCTTGTTGTTTCTCCTATGAAGGGAGAGATGGTTGTCAAAACTCCTGCAAAGGGATCGGTGACCACTTCCCTAGTTTGTTTGAACTGTCCATGATTAATCTTTGATAAGGACTTTGGTGTGGATCTTATTTGCTTGCCATTGAGAAATCTTGATGTGATTTTGGGTATCAACTGGTTGAAGTTCAATAATGTTCATATTAACTGTTTTAATAAGCCGGTGCGATTTCTTACTCCAGAGGAAGAGAAAGAAGACGGTTTTCTATTTGCTAGAGAGTTGAGAGAGCTCTTAGAAGAAGAAGCTCAAGTGCTTGCATTGTTTGCATCCTTGTCAATGGAGAGTGAGACGGTGATCAATGAATTGCAAGTAGTGTGTGAATTTCAAGAAGTTTTCCAGATGATATTGTTGATGTACCGCCAGAGAGAGAGGTGGAGTTTACTATTGATCTTGTCCCTGGTACCAGACCTATTTCTATGGCACCATACATGATGTTAGCATCAGAATTAACAGAGCTGAAGAAGAAACTAGAAGAGTTGTTAGAAAAGAAATTTGTGAGACCAAGTGTATCACCTTGGGGAGCTCCGGTGTTTTTGGTGAAGAAAAAGGATGGCAGTATGAGGTTATATATTGATTACAGATAGCTGAATAAAGTGACGATTAAGAACAAGTATCCACTTCCAAGGATAGATGACTTGATGGGTCAGTTAGTGGGTGCCCGAGTGTTTAGCAAGATTGACATGAGGTCGGATTATCATCAGATACGAGTAAAGGAAGAAGATATTCTGAAGATGACTTTCCGGACTCGATATGGACATTATGAGTATGTAGTGATGCCGCTCGGAGTTACTAATGCACCTGGTGTATTCATGGAATATACGAATCTATTTTTTCATGCTTACTTGGATCAATTTGTGGTTGTCTTTATTGATGACATTCTAATATATTCTAAGTCAGATGAGGAACATGCTGAGCATTTGCGGATTGTGCTGCAAGTGTTAAAAGAAAAGAGGCTCTATGCTAAGTTATCTAAGTGCGAATTCTGGTTGAGAGAGGTAAGTTTTCTTGGTCATGTTATTTCAGGTGATGGTATTGCTGTGGATCCATCCAAGGTAGGTGCAATTCTACAGTGGGAGGCTCCGAAGTCGGTAACTGAGATTAGAAGCTTTTTGGGCTTGGCTGGTTATTACCTTAGGTTTATTGAAGGCTTTTTGAAGTTGGCACTTCCGTTGACTCAGTTGACTTGCAAAGGTAAAACGTTTGTGTGGGATGTTCACTGTGAGAAGAGTTTCATTGAGCTAAAGAAGAGATTGACTACAACTCCAATTTTGATTCTACCCGAACCAAATGAACCGTTTGTGGTGTATTACGACGCTTCTTTGATGGGTTTAGGAGGTGTGTTAATGCATGATGGTAAGGTTGTTGCTTATGCTTCACGACAGTTAAGGTTCCATGAGAGGAATTATCCAACTCATGATTTGGAATTAGCTGCAATGGTATTCCTATTGAAAATTTGGAGGAACTATCTTTATGGTTCCAGATTTGAAGTGTATAGTGATCATAAGAGTTTGGGGTATCTGTTTGATCAAAAGGAGTTGAATATGACACAAAGAAGGTGGTTAGAATTCTTAAAGGATTATGACTTCGGTTTGAACTATCATCCCAGTAAAGCTAATGTCGTTGTCGATGCTTTGAGTCAGAAAACCTTGCATATGTCTGCTATGATGGTTAAAGAGTTGGAGTTGATTGAGCAGTTCAGAGATATGAGCTTAGTTTGTGAACAGACACCGCATAGTGTGATGTTGGGTATGCTGAAGATCAACAATGAATTTCTTAATAGTATCCGAGAGGGTCAGAAGTTGGATGTGAAACTGGAGGATTTGATGATTGGAAATGAACCGGAAGAAACTAACGAATTCAGAGTGGATGAACAAGGTGTGTTGAGGTTCTGAGATAGGATTTGTATCCCTGATGATTCTGAGTTGAAAAGAATGATTCTAGAAGAAAGTCATAGGAGTAGCTTGAGTATTCATCTAGGAGCTACAAAGATGTATCAAGACTTGAAGAAGATATTTGGGTGGGTTGGATTAAAGCGAGATGTGGCTAAGTTTGTGTATGCTTGTTTGACTTGTCAGAAGTCGAAGGTGGAACATCAGAAACTTGCTGGTTTGATGCAACCGTTAGATATTCCAGAGTGGAAGTGGGACAACATTTCTATGGATTTTGTGACGAATTGCCTAATACTCCGATAGGGCATGATGCCATTTGGGTAGTGGTGGATAGACTGACAAAGTCATCACATTTTATTATGATTAATATCAGTTTCCCTCTATAGAGGCTTGCATATATTTATATTTGGGTGATTGTGACGTTGCATGGAGTTCCGTTGAGTATTGTGTCGGATAGGGATCCAAGGTTCACTTCCAGATTTTGGGAGAGTTTGCAAGAAGCTTTGGGATCGAAACTGAGATTGAGTTTGGCTTATCACCCGCAGATGGATGGACAGACAGAGAGAACTATACAATCTTTGGAGGACTTGTTGAGGGCTTGTGTGCTTGAACATGGAGGTGCTTGGGATAGCCAATTGGAATGGCACCTTTTGAAGCTTTGTATGGTCGGAGGTGTCGAACGCCTTTGTGTTGGTATGAATTTGGTGAGAGTGTAGTACTTGGACCTGAGATTGTTTATCAGACTACTGAAAAGGTGAAGCTAATTCGGGAAAAGATGAAAGCTTCGCAGAGTAGACAAAAGAGCTAACATGATAAGAGGAGGAAAGATCTTGAGTTTCAAGAAGGAGACCATGTGTTCTTGAGAGTCACTCCGATGACCGGTGTTGGACGTGCATTGAAGTCAAGAAAGCTTACTCCTCGGTTTATTGGTCCATATAAGATTTTTGCAAGAGTTGGACCTGTTGCCTATAGAGTGGCATTGCCACCCAATTTGTCGAATTTGCACGATGTGTTCCATGTGTCACAGCTTCGGAAGTAGGTTCCGGATCCATCACACGTGATTCCGATGGATGATGTAGAAGTAAGGGATAACCTTACGGTTGAGGCTTTACCATACAGATTGAAGACTGCGAGGAGAAGCAATTGAGAGGTAAAGAGATAACTCTTGTGAAGGTAGTGTGGGGAGGCGCTGTCGGTGGGAATATGACTTAGGAATTAGAGAGCAGGAAGCGAGAGTCGTATCCAGAGTTATTCATATAAGGTAAAATTTTCGAGGACGAAAATATTCTAAGTGGGGGAGAGTTGTAACGCCCTGCTTTATTTTAATTATTCTCGTAATTTAAAGTTTATGTTGTTGTGTGTATGTATGTGTTTATGTGTGTTGGGTTATGTTTGGATTGCCCTTAGTATGTGGTAGTGACCTTAGAATTATAAAGAATACGATATTGAGAGTGGGTGACCAATTGTGTAGAGATGAGTGGTGTGGTTAGTAATTAATTATTAATATTAGTTAGTAATTATTTATTGGAATAATATTGTATGGATATTATTTGAAATTAAATAATTATTATTATTGGCATTATTTGTTACTATTTATTTGGGAGAATAATAATAATAATAATAATAATAATATAATAAGGGAAGAGAATTAGGGAAAAAGAGTTAGTACGTGTTTTGGGTAGAAAAAAGAGAAAAAGGAGAGCTAGGGCAAAAAGGGAAGAATGACCATTGTTGGAGTTGAGGAAGCTTTGTCACAAGAACTCTAAGGTAAGGGCGGGGTTCTAACTATCTAAGGGTTGCTATGATGATTGGTGGGTAGTTTCTAACATGTATGGTTTTTGAATTTTCTTCTTTGTCATGAATGTGATGGTTTGGGATGAGTGATTGATTCTTGATAATTCAATGGATTGTATGTTGTTGTGTTGATTTATGTTGAAAATTGTGTCTTGGGTGATTGTTGTTGTTGAATTCGTTAGATTGAGAGGTGTATGTTGTAAATGTGGAGTATTGTACGTGTAATTCACGTGTCAGAGTCAGAACAATGTTATGAACGATTTTGAAAAGGAAAACTTGAGTTTTTAAACTTTTGAAAAGTGTATTTTTGCTTTGAAAAGTGTTTTGGACAAATTCTAAGAAAAACTGGTTTTGAAACAACTTAAAAATAAGTTCTGGTGTAAAAATATAGCAGAAAAGTGCTTTTGTAGCAGGTGTAATAGATTACCCTAAATGTGGTAACCGGTTACCACTAAAAACGTGAATTGGATTTTTGGGGGGTGTAATCGATTACCGGTTTTGTGGTAATCGATTACACTGGGACTGATTTTTGGAAAACTTCAAAAATTCATATCTTTTGATCCGTAGGTCCGTTTCAGTCGTCATTCGAATCTTTGGAAATCTGGTTTCGTGTACTTTCTATTAAAATTATTTTCATTGCCAGAATTCCAACCATTTGACACGTTAATTGTGTTCCGTGCATGTTGTGATGTGTTGAACGTTGAAATTTTGAGTTCGGTTGTGCGAATGTGTATTGTAGCAGTGGATTGCAATTGTTGCATGTTTTGGCAGGTATATGCTGCGTGTTGGACTGTCCTGATGTGATGTATTAGCTGTATGATAGTCATATGCATTGGTCGTCATTGTATGTTGTTGTTAAATGCATATCATGTTGCATAAGTTATATGATAAGTCATGTGCCCATGTGGGGTGTGAGCGCCTTATCCGGATTCTTTGAAAATAGAATCGTGTTGTTGTTGTTGTTGAGGTAATCGTGTGCCCATGAGGGGTGTGAGCGATTACGGGTGTTCGTGTGCCCATGTGGGGTGTGTGCGATCACGGATGTCATGTGCTCATGTGGGGTGTGAGCGACTTATATGGAAATTTCGACGGGAATTATGATCATTAAAAAGGGATCGAATTGGTACCACATGTATTGAGTCAAGTTGTTGAGTCTCATTGCATTGCATAATTGTTGCATGTGTTGTTGCGTGAATGTTGTATTGTATGTTAGGTGTTGTCGTGGTATGTTGTGGAACGAGTGATATGCATGATATAGTTTGTTGCCTACTTTTTATCATGTTTTCCTTTATCTAGTTATGATATCTCACCTCTTCTGTTTGAATGTTGCCTCCACGCGGGTAACGTGCAGATAATCAAGGATAGTGCGGAGTTACGGTTAGTGAAGACGAAGTCCTTCACTTTATGTTTTGAGTTAGCGTCTGATCTGATATGTAACACTGGGGATTATGGAATGCTTTATGTTTTATTTCCTATATTTTGTTTTAATTGATGATGAATATGTGGTTTAAATATGCGAAGTTTTGATTGTCGATTCGAAGAAGTTTTCCGCTGCTAATTGAGAAGAATTTATAATAATGATTTCGTAGTACCGTTTATTATAATAAGTATGTGTTACATGTTATTTGCTTGAGCAGGTGTATGTTGGAAGTAACATCCTAAGTGCTGAATTTTTATTTGAATTTTTACTCTGATAATTGTATTATTGCACGCGGGGGTTTTAGGGTGTTACACTTCACATGAAACATGAGCTCCCCCTAAGTTGAAACATGAATAATACCGTTTATCCAGTACCTAAAAAATTACGTAAATTTTAGAAGGAGTTTCTCCACCGTCTTGGTTTGCTTCAGTGCCTTCAACACATTCTTCGAACCTTCAACATTGACCTTAAGCTTTGAAAACATCCAAACACCTTGTACAACATCGATGAACGACAGCTTTTGAGGAGCGGTAACGATTACAACAGCAGTTAATGGGACTACCTGGCATAAAGTGAGTTGAATATCTCCAGTTCCCGGAGGCATGTCAATAACAAGGTAATCCAGCTCGCCCCACTCAGTTTTAGTGAGAAGTTGATTAATGACTCCAGAAACCATAGGGTCGAGCATTATAGCACGTCCTTGTCCAGCAAATCCAAAAGAAACCAACTTGACTCCCATGCATTCGGTTGGAATTATGGTCTTCTTTCCTGGATTCATTTCTAACAGTCGACTTTCAGGGAAAACCATAGTTGGTAAGCATGGACCATAAGCATCTGCATCAAATATACCGACTCTAGCACCCATATCAGCTAAAGTATAAGCAAGGTTTACTCCTACAGTTGATTTTCCTACACCCCCTTGCAACTGGATACAACGATAATATTTGAAATTGTCTGTAGCCATGCTGGAAGTTGCTCTGGATATAAAGGTTTCACTGGCTGCACTGACATCGTAACGTTTACATTCTTGACCCAAGGGAGCTCCGCCACCACTTCATTTGCTTTCTGCTCAAACACGTCCTTGATCGAACATGCTAGTGTAGTGAGCTCTAACCGAAATGACACCTCTCCTAGAGCTTTATCAATCTTCATATCTTTCGCGAATCCGCAAGTAACAATATCAGTTCCAAAGTCTAGATCAATGATTTGAGACAAGACTTTCAACACATCATCCTCCGCTATTCCGGTTGATACCGACGAAGTTCCAACTCTTTCATTCTCAGGAAATAAATAGAGCCCAATGCTCATATTATTAGTTCCAAATGTCTTGAAACTCTCTGGCGACACAGCTGATCTTCGAAGCAAGATTGCATAAAGCACATCAGGGAGATGTCTTGCCTCCTCACGAACTTTAGGGCAAGCTAATGTCGAAAAATGGGCTATTAGTCCACTGATTTTATCAAAGCTTTTTGTTGCGATGAGAATCGGATAACAAGCTACTAATTAACTTGCATCACAAAACTTTGAATTCACCACCGACTTTGATTTATCCAAAGGAAAGGTTCAAGATCGAGAAAAACCTAAAAGAGGGAGATCTAAGGTTCGGGGGTTGGTTACGCCTAGGGAAGGTATTAGCATCCTAAACATCCGTAGTACTCTACGGGAACCTCTTGTTTAAACTTGTTATGTCTTATTCGCTTTCTAAGGGTGATATGCTAAAGGTTGAAACCCTAGGGGTTAGTATCTAAGTATACTCGACAAAGCATCGCACTTTGCGCCTACGTATCCTTACGGGAGTGGAATCAGAGTATCCGTAGTTCACCGATCTAAGGGTGAAGGATAGGAACCATTGGCTATGGCCAAAGTTCCAAGGGGAAAATGAGTATGAGCTCATTTTAGAGTTCACGATAACTCTCTAAGTCTAAGTTATAGGGGAAAAGTGAGTTCTCATGATGATGAGAATCACATAGAGTTCAAAACTCTGACGTACTTCTAAGTTATGATTTCATTGGCTCTCATGAGGCCAAGAAATGGGATAAACTTAAAAGGATAAGGTAGGGTGGTTGTTTAGTGACTTCATGAGTCAATTTAAGATGATCTCCCTTTGTAATGGGGGGGAAAGAACAGTTGTAAAATTACTAAAAGATAACAAGTTATAATTCAAATATGATGATGCAAGAATACATGAATAAGATAATGAGATGAAATCAAAACTTATGAGATCACGCAAGGTTCAGAATCATACATATTAGACAATGATCAAACATGATATACAAAAATAACATGGCAAGATAAATAAAAAGATACAATAAAACCTTAAAACGGTACTTCCAATTTTATCATGACTAAATGCCTTAAGATTAAATATTTTTACTAATTTCTTTTTATGTTAAAAAAGTAGATTCAATTAGAAGAATATAGCAAAAAGAATGGAAGAAAAAGGATGAAAAATAAGCAAGTTATGGAATTTGGAAGTTTAAGCATAAATTTGAAAAATAAAATAAGACCAACAAGGTATTAAAAAAGAAAGAAGTGGCATTCCTAGGGATTGAACCCAGGACTCCTCGCTTGCAGCTTAAAACTCATACCATTAGGCCAATGCGCGCATTTTGACATATAATGGATAACATAAATATATATTTAAGAGAAGCGAAGTTCTGAAAAAAACAAAAGGACTGGGACGAGGGGGATTCAAACCCCAGTCCTAAGGGTGGTAAGGCGTGTGATAGTGTGTGCTTGCCACTGGGGTGACTGTTACATCCGGTAATGTAACCAACTCAATTAATACATAAGCCAAACATGCGCGCATATTTCAAAACAACCACACAAACCATCCAACACAAGCTGCTCACGACAGCCATGTCCATGCCATGCTTTTCAACATCAGTCATATCAAATAAGAAGCAGAAACATGTAATTCATTCAAAATCAAGAAATGCTACACATATCAAATGCCAAGTAAGTATTCAACCATACAAATTGGACATAAAAATAATCACATTTGAAAGCATAAGATAAGGAAGTCATGTACAGCCATGGCAAACATACATCATACTTCAAATTAATCACAAATCAAACCACCACACTTACTGCTCACGAAAGGGAAGCATATGAGCTATACCATTCAAAATCAGCAATGGTCCAATAAAATGAAGCAAAAACATGTACTTACCATCTCAAATAATAATGAATTGCTACATGTATATCAAGTGAGTGTTCTGATCATAGAAATTGGTAAAGTAGAAGAACATTTGAATATGAAGCAATAGGTTCCAACACAGTCACAGCAGCAAGCATATTCAAAAGAGGTTCAACTAATATCTTGAAAAGCAGCTATCAAACAAACATGTAGTTCAAGGTTCTAAATAGAAATTAGGTTTAGTTTCGTGTATCAAAACAATCTTCAAGATTTGGCATACTTCATGGAGGGTAGCAGAAATGTTTAGGGCTAAAATCATATGGTAGGCAAGGTTAGTGCTCTAAAATGCAAAAACATAGAAAGATAGATTAAGGCATTGCAGTCAGTTCCAATGATACTCTCTCAACAAGACAAACTCAAGTATGTCACAAAGAGTGGTAAAAAATAAAGATAGATTAGATCAAGGTAATGACAGATTCCAAGACTTCCCTAATTCTTAGTGATAGTTCATGGATATATTAAAAAGGTGCTAAGGGAATGATGGTAATAGCATTAGCAACATGAGCAGCTAACAGCAGACTAGTAACATGTCAGTAGGGAAACTACATTTCACAAAGATAGCAAGCAAAGTACATGAGATTAGATACACAACAACAATGCTAGCATACCAACAAGATAACAAGATTCAAACATTTAAGATTCATTGTGGTTATCAATGCAGTGCAGCAGATAATCTCATAGAGATAGCAAAAAAAAGAACATGATAATAGTCCATACAACCCAACCACTCATCAAGGCAAAAAAATAGGCACACCAACATAATGTCAAAGAAATACATTCAGTCATGGTTGTTGAGGGAATAGTGATGTTTCATGTATCAAGGTGGATTAAAGGCAGACCAATCACACATAATGTCAAGGCAAGTTAGATTCATAGCATCTTGGAAACATGGCACTGTCATAAAGCAAGAGTTTAAACAGAGTTGTTCATACATCTAAATCAAATTGTAACTAGGCATAAATAACAGATACACAAGAAGCCACATTTATCAAAAGGAAAAAGTCAGTCATGTTACAATGATAAGCACACAAGCAATATGATGGTCAAAGGCCTTTATAAAGCATACACTTATATTCAAGATAGAATAGGACATATCATAGCAACCAAGTTCAAATTCAATCAAATGGTATCACTTTGACACAGACAGTAGCATAGGACTTAGTGAAAACTAAATCAAGCAACAATCATGCACACACACATCTATCACACATATACATATATGGACTAGGTTTTAAGACATAATTGCAACAAGTTCACTCAAATACAGGCAGTGGCAGAGGATAGTAAAACAAACATTTGTTGTGCTAGCATGTAGTGGATGTGAGGACAAACATAAAACATGCATCAAGAATTGGTTCTAATTTAAGCAGACAAAGTACACAGTTTCAAGATGGTAACAAAGCAAATACTTCAAAAAGCTGAACAATCAAGGTTTGACAAGGCAGGAAACACAAATCATGTTTGACATTTACACACAAGTTAAATACCAAACTGACAGCATGTTGATGACAAGGCATATGGACAAGGCAAGTTAAAACACAGTAGAGCATACAAAATCATGAACTCTAGGTTACAAACCCAACATAAATCAATAGAGGAAGCCACAACACAAATTGAATATCATGTAACAAAGGTTGATGGAATAAAGGTAGACATGTTGGAAAGACACTTATCACACCAGCAAGTTGCGTTCAGCATATACATGTTCAGCAGTTGTATGTTATCAACACATAAATATCAAACAAGTAGTGAAGTATTGCATGTACAGAGTTGGAGTGAGTACTTAAACTAGAAAGAAAAGTAATCGGCTTAAAAGCACCAGCATAACAATCAAGTATTTGCAGTAACTCAATAAAATCGTGGCCATGAGCTTGGACATACAAGATGATCATTCATATAAAGAGAATGACAGTACCAAACCAAAGAAGGTAGCTTAACAATCTTTAGTCAAACATTAAACCATCAACAAAAGGTAACAAATAGATTCATCCATTCTACAATTCATGAGCATATCAGAGATGCATAAAGAGCTAAGATTTAGTAACATCCAAGCATATATGACATACAAGTTTGGTAAACATCTAAACTTGTCAATGCAATACCACAATGAGAATTCATAATGTTGCAGCCATTCAATGAACAAAAACAGAGACATTATAACACAAAAGCAAGCATGTATATCATGTCAATGAACAACATCATCAATTTTATGAAATCAAGACATAAGTACATAAACGACATATTCAAGCATATGTTAGCAAGATGCACATGTAAAGAACAATAAAATGCATATGGCAATGATAAAATCACATGAGCATGATTTACAAGAGGGTAAGAATACAATACCAAGTGGAGTAATGTCCACTGCCTTCAAGTATGATGAATGTCTTCCTTCCAAAGCACTCCAAAACTTCCCTTCACCTTGCTTGCTCGAACTTATGGAACTTTCAAAAAATATTTGAGTGTTTGTAAGAAATTGTTGGTGTGTTGAGGTGTAGAGGCAAGCTCCTTTTATAGGCTGAGTAAATGGGCCTGGGTTGCTTGAGTCCAATCATCAAGCACTTGGTATGCTGAGTAGGAACTAGGGTTACAACGTCTCTCTTTGAAATTCAAATATGGTCCAACTCTTGGAGACAAACACGCTGCTTATGCTGCCAAAAATCTCAGAGGTGCAGAGTCAATTCACCATTTCATGTATTGCTTCAGAGCTCCTCGTTTGATGTCATATGGAGGGGTATCAGATGAGGTAAGGATTGGAGATGGCGTGAAGAGTTTGCAGGTGAGAGCAGGTTGAATGCTAAAACAAGAAATGCTTTAGAAGCACTTTTAGTGAAGCAAACCGTTGAAAGCTTAAACGGGCAATGCTCTTGGAGAATTCAAAAAAAGGAGAAACCACGCCAAAGGATTGGATAAAATGATTTCCAAATGAATTTGATATGCTCGTGTTTGAATTTCTCTCTTCCAAACTGCATTTCACACACACGACAAAGGAGAAAGAAACAATTTGGATGTTTTGTTTCCTTAATGTCCACGCGTCGCCTCTTCATTGGTTGGAAAATGAGTTGAAAAGTCAAGACAACATTGCCTGATCCTTATTGGTCCTTGGCAAGGAATTCATTTCCACATGTAGTTGGTAACACATTTGTCACGATGGGCTTATCATGTGGGCTCATGAACAAATATGTTAGCATTAGTTTTCTATTTTTGTTATAAAAGGTAAGTGATTAGGAAAACAAATAATAGATGAATTTGATAAATGATATGGTTATGGATATGGTTTAGAAGGATTAACATTGACAAATGGAGAAAAAATGGATAAAATTGGTTGATAGAGGACTATTGAAATTGGTTAGGAATTAAAGGTGACAATTGAGGGTTGAAATAAAGGATAGACACCCGAAGAAAATATTTTCTGGGGATTTATTATGCTGAAGAGTTCAAACGGGATCTTCAAGAAAAGCCAGAAAAGACAGAGACGAACTCTGCGCGCCAGATAAAAACACCTGGAGTTTAAAAGGGAATAAGGTTAATAAACCAAGAATAGACTCTGGTACTCATAAGAGTTGGTTGAGATAACAAATAATTGCTTTATGAAGAAAACCAGTATGAGCTGGATTTGTAATTTGGTTTAGGTTCATATTTGACCCGGGTTTGAGCAATACAGGTTCACGATAACCTGATATAAAAAGCTGGTTCACGATAACCGAAAATAAACCACGGGTTCACGATAACCGGAAATAAACAACTGGTTCACGATAACCAGAAACAAACAACTGGTTCATGATAACCAGAGGTTTAGGTTCACGATAACCTGATATAAATGACTGGTACAGGTTCATGATAACCTGATATAAAGCAAATGGTTCACGATAACCAGAAATACAGGTTCACGATAACCTGATATAAAGCAAAAGGTTCACGATAACCAGAAATACAGGTTCACGATAACCTGATATAAAGCAAATGGTTCACGATAACCATAAATACAGGTTCATGATAACCTGATATAAACAACTGGCTCACGATAACCAGAGGTTTATAATGCTAGTGGTTACTGAAATGTTACGTATCCAAATGAGGTGATATAGGTAATAAGATGGTTGCAGGTTAAACTTCCTGGGGAATACTGCACAAAGGGTCAAAATCCGGCGCACATAGATGAAAGACCGATCACAAGCAAAACAAAGACAAAGAACCAAAAACCCACAACAGAGAAAAAAGGAAAGAAAAACAAAACTACACAAACCAAAACACCCAAATGCAAAGATGCTCAATGCTGAGATATGATGTGAATGCTCAATGATATGCAAGAAACGACAGACCGGGAACAACAAAAGAGGAACCACTGTGTCCAACCCAAAGAATCACACTGAAATCTGAGCAGGTAGTCAGTCTCAAAAGCCAATATGGGAACATCCTTAATTTACTGGGGAAACAACTTCTCATCAAACATCTTGTGTAGATACTGGTGAGACGTCCTTAGTGGTTAGCCATTGTTAAAGCATTTAAATCAAGGAGATATTGCCAATCTTCTTTTAGAGCTCAAAGTTTTCAAAACATTCCGCTTTTAAAACCATTATTAATAAATGAGTGAAGTTTTGCAATAACAATGAAAATATCAGAGTAATGATAGGTATCAAACAAAGAATGGCTCAAAAATCTGATTTCATTAGAATGGTAACTTGCCAATAGCGAAATTCCATGGATCATTACAATTGAAAAATGGCAAAAGGAAAGGATTACATCATATTCAATGACCTACTCCCTAATGACTAAAATCCTAGAATTATTTTCAAGCGTAATATTTCCGTACTGAGTCAGCATTTACAGGGTGTGTGAGCTGTTCATCATCCATTGTTGTGGGGAATAAAGAACCTCTTAAAAATACAGTCTTTACCACAAATGGACCCTCGTAATTAGGCGCCCACTTTCCACGAGCATCCCTTTGAGATGGCAGAATCTTCTTGAGTACCAGCTCCCCTTCTCGAAATTCTCGGACACGGACCTTCTTGTCAAATGCCCTCTTCACTCTTTTCTGATACAGATGACCATGACACATAGCAGTCAGTCGCTTCTCGTCAATGAGGTTCAGTTGGTCATATCTCTCTCTCTAACCCATTCAGCCTCGTCAAGCTTGGTTTCCATTAGGATTCTCAAAGATGGTATTTCTACTTCAATGGGAAGGACCGCATCCATTCCATATACGAGAGAAAAAGGGGTTGCCCCTATTGAGGTTCGAACCGAAGTTCTGTATCCGTGCAGAGCAAAAGTTAACATCTCGTGCCAATCTTTATAAGTTTTGACCATCTTTTGCAGGATTTTCTTGATGTTTTTATTAGCAGCCTCGACAGCTCCATTCATCTTGGGACGGTAAGGTGAGGAATTATGATGCTCAATCTTGAAATTGTCACATAACTCTTTCATTGTTTTGTTGTTCAGATTTGTTCCATTGTCAGTGATGATCTTATTGGGAATTCCATAACGACAAATGATATTATTCTTGATGAAACGAGCAACTACTTGCCTGGTGACATTAGTAAAAGAAGCAGCTTCAACCCATTTAGTGAAATAATCAATGGCCACTAAAATGAAACGATGACCATTAGAAGCTTTCGGCTCAATAGCTCCAATCATATCAATTCCCCACATAGAGAAAGGCCAAGGGGATGACAAAACATTCAACAAGGTAGGAGGAACGTGCATTTTATCAGCGTAGATCTGGCACTTATGACATTTCCTGGCGTATTGGATGCAATCAGCTTCCATAGTTAACCAATAATATCCAACCCTCAAAATTTTCTTAACCATGGCATGTCCATTGCCGTGAGTGCCAAAGGCTCCTTCCTGAATGTCGTGAATCAACAGGTCTGCCTCTCGTTTATCAACACATCTTAGCAAGACCATGTCATGATTCCTCTTGTAAAGCACGTTGTTATTGAGAAAGAATTTGGATGACAATCTTTGCAAAGTTTTCTTATCCAGATTGGAAGCATTGACAGGGTACTCTTGAGTCTTCAGATAATTCATGATGTCATGAAACCATGGTTTTCCGTCTGTCTCTTCTTCAACTGACTGGCAATAAGCGGGTTCGGTCTTGCGCTCGATACTGATGAGAGCTGCTTCATTGTGAAACCTAACTTGCCACATTGAAGCTAACATAGCTAGGGAGTCAGCTATGTGATTTTCAGTACGAGGTACATGACGGAAAGTGATTTCATCAAAACACTTAATCAATTCTATAATGTAAGCATGGTATGGAATGAGCTTTTAATCCTTGGTTTGCCATTCACCCTTGACTTGGTAAATGACCAAAGCAGAATCACCCATAATCTCAAGAAAATTGATTCCAAGGTCAATTGCAGCCTCTAGACCCTAAATACACGCTTCGTACTCAGCAATATTATTTGTGCATCCAAAGTCCAACCTTGCTGTGAAAGGAGTGTAACCACCATCGCGGTTTATCAATACAGCACCTACACCATGTCCTTTGAAATTGGAAGAACCATCAAACATTATCTTCCATCTATAACTGGTCTCAAAACCTTCATTAGGGCCAGACCTTTCACAATCTTTTACCACCATAATGTCTTCATCTAGGAAATCAAACTTGAGGGGTTCATAATTTTCAACAGGATGATCTGCAAGGTATTCTGATAATACACTTCCCTTAATAGCCTTCTGAGGTACATACTGGATATCATATTCTGACAATAGCATATGCCAACGGGCAAGTCTTCCTGTTTGAGCAGGCTTCTCAAAGATATACTTTATTGGATCCATTTTTGAGATCAACAAAGTAGTGTGACATATCACATACTGCCTCAAACGTTTGGCGGCCCATGCTAAGGCACAACAGGTTTTCTCAAGCAGTGAATAACGTCTTTCACTATCAACGAACTTCTTACTCAGGTAATAAATGGCATGCTCTTTGCGACCAGTTTCATTACGTTGGCCCAATACACAACCCATGGATCCCTCTAAAACAGTCATGTACATAATGAGAGGCCTTCCAGGAACAGGAGGAATCAGAATAGGTGCTTCTTGCAAATAGTTCTTGAGCTTCTCAAAAGCTTGTTGGCAATCAGAATTCCACTCTACAGTCTGGTCTTTTCGAAGTAGTTTGAAGATCGGTTCACAAATTGGAGTCATATTGGAAATGAATCTGGATATATAGTTTAAACGACCCAGAAATCCTCTCACTTGTGATTCAGTTTGTGGAGCTGGCATTTCTTGAATAGCTCGTACCTTGTCAGGATCTACTTCAATTCCCTTTTGGCTGACGATGAAACCAAGCAACTTCCCTGACCTGACACCAAAAGTACATTTGGCCGGATTCAACTTCAACTGATACTTCCGGAGTCTCTTGAACAACTTCAAGAGATGGTCCAAATGTTCCTTCTCGCTTCGGGATTTAGCAATCATGTCATCCACGTATACTTCAATTTCCTTGTGGATCATGTCATGGAATAAAGTCACCATAGCTCTCTGGTAAATTGCCCCTGCGTTTTTTAAACCAAAGGGCATGACTTTGTAACAGTAGGTTCCCCACGGGGTGATAAATGTAGTTTTATCGATGTCAGCTGGGTCCATTCTGATATGATTGTAATCGAAAAAACCGTCCATGAAAGAGAACACTGCAAACTTGGCCGTATTATCCTCTAGAGTGTCGATATGCGGTAGGGGAAATCATCCTTGGGACTAGCTTTGTTGAGATCCCTGTAATCTACGCACATTCGTACTTTACCATTTTTCTTCATAACTGGCACTATGTTGGCTACCCATTTTGGATATTTTGAGACTGCCAAGAATCCTACATCCAGTTGCTTCTTTACCTCATCTCTGATTTGGAGAGCCATATCTGGTCTACTTCTACGGAGCTTTTGCTTCACGGGTGGACATTCAGGCTTGAGTGGTAGCTTATGAACTACTATGTCCGTATCCAACCCAGGCATGTCTTGATAAGACCAAGCAAACACATCTACATATTCTTCCAAAAACAGGACTAGCCGTTGTCTGATTTCTGCCCCAAGCGTTGCCCCAATCTTGACCTCTTTCCTCTTTTCTTCAGTGCCAAGGTTGATGACGTCCACTTTTTCTTCGTGCGGTTGAAGATCCATGTACTGATACTCACACATCTCTGCCAAATCATCGGGGACCTCATAATCCTCTTCTTCCTCAGCTTGATAAATGGGAGAATCAAAGTCGATAGTGAGAGTAGGGTCATTGAATACAACATGTTTGGGAATCATTCTGCACGATGGAGGGATTTATTTTATTAAAAATGCACAAACATGAACGCCGGAAGGAGAAATTGTAGTTTTGAAAAGATTGCCATTTTCCTTAAAACGAAAACAGGAATAAAGACAAGGAATTTTAACAAAACAAACACTTCATTGATTAATAAGGTTTAAAAGCGGTGGCCTATACAAAATAATCCGAAAGCCTCGGGCAAGGCTGCGGAATTGAAAATATCAAAGCAAAAAAACAAATTACTCTGGCATAGGGTACAAATTAGGTATCTCAATGGCTTCCCAGTTACTTAAAGCGGCGTCACACCGAAACACCAAATGATTGATATCTTCGTCTTCAGCTTCTTCAATAATTGCATGGACTTGCTGTCCTCCACTGACGAACACTTCTTGAATGGTCCTTGGTCTTCCTTTTGTTGAAGCAGCTCTTCCCTCAAAAGTTGGTTTGTAACCCAACCCTTGGTATTTCTCTCTTTCTGGGACTTCGACGATCTTGCCCCAGCCTTCAGGTACTCCTCCTTTGTAAAGCAGATTGAATGCTTTTGAAAGAAGAAAAAGATGGACAACCAGAGGCCACTGGTTCCTTGTCGTCAAGCATAACGGCATTAGCTATTTCAAGAGCCTAGAAATAAGTTTCCAAAGCATCTTCATCCGCTTCAATGTAACGAAACGAGGATAAATTACTGACCATCAGGTCCTCCTCACCATGTATGATAACTAACTTCTCGTCGGCCATGAACTTCATCTTCTGATGTAAGGTTGAGGTTACAGCACCAGCCTCATGGATCCAAGGTCTACCCAACAAACAACTGTAGGCAGGGTTGATATCCAAGATCTGAAATAGGATGTTGAATATTTGAGGGCCAATCAAGACAGATAGCTCAATCTCTCCCATCACCGATCTTCTTGAACCATCAAAAACTTTGACAATAAGAGAAGCGGGTCTCATTATAGCTCCTTGGTAAGACAGTTTATCGAGAGTTCTTTTTGGCAAAACATTCAATGATGAACCGGTATCTACGAGAACTCTAGCCATTGTATCCTCCTGACATTTTATTGATATATGTAAAGCAAGATTATGATTCCTTCCGGCTCGGGGTAACTCCTCGTCACTGAAACTAAGAGTGTTACAAGCTGTGATGTTGGCGACGACATGGTCAAACTGTCCAACTGTTATATCTTGGGCTACGTGTGCCTGGGCTAACACTTTCTGTAAAGCTGATCTATGAACTGGTGAATTAACTAACAGAGATAAGATTAAAATCTTGGATGGTGTCTGATGGAGCTGATCTTTCACTTTGTAATCACTTCTCTTGATAATTCTTAGGAATTCTTCGTCTTCTTCTTGAGAAATTACCTCCTTTCCTTTGTCTCTAGACGGTGTGGGGACAACAGTTTCCCTGGGTGTGGTTTCTTTGAAAGAAGGAGTGTATACTCTTCCACTTCGGGTCATCTTTCCAGTCCCAACTATATTGGTTACATCTTCACCAATAGTTCCCACCTCTTTCCTTGGAACTACGTCTTCAACAGCGATTCCCACCTCTTTCCTTGGATCACGTCTTCTCGTCTTTTGCCATTCATGATATTCTCATAGACCCATGGAACTGCCTTGGTCCCTCGGAACCTAAATGGAACAAGTTGTCGGGCGCTACATCGTTTGGAATGATTAATAGTGGAAGCATCGTCCGTTCCAGGATTGTTAAAAATTGGTACTGCTTTATTAAAAATGGGAACTACAGACCCAGACTTAGGTGTGTTGGACCCGGATACATGCCCTCTTGGGTTTGGTAGGTTAAACACATGCTCGATTGCTGCAACTTTGTTTTCCCTTTCTTTGCTGAATACCTGTAGAAACCCTTCATTGATCAGATACTGAACATCATCTTGGACTAAACGGCAGCCCTTGATGCTGACATTACATTCTTCACAATCGTCATGGTAAACTTTAACTAAACCAGCTTTAAACAGTTTAGCATGAAAAGCCTTGATAGGAGTTTTGATCTTCATTGCATCCAAAACTAAAACCTCATCCTTCTCATCTTCTATGGCATTAGTGGTCCCATGGGTTGGTAAAGGATTATTTTTCACATTTGGTTGATTATCAGCAAACGAAAGGATATTCTTCTCCATCAAAACCTTCACTACATTCTTCAACGCTAAACAGCCTTCCAAGTCGTGACCAGCGCCTCCTTGATGAAAAGCACAAATCGCATTTGGGTTGAAGAAAGGCATAGATTTCTCGGTTGGTGGTCCCAAAGGTCTAGTAACGATCAACCCTTGCTCCACTAAAGAAGGGTAGAGCTCTGTATATGACATTGGTATAGGTGGAAATGCTGGCTTTCCTCCTTGCTTCTTGTGGGGAGAATTCTGTTGTGGAACATGTGGTCTTGGTTGCTGATAATTCTGGTTTTTAGGCCATTGCTAATAAGCTGCTTGTTGATAGGCTGGCGCCTGCTGCGTTGCTTGGTGGTTAAAAGTAGGTGTAACAGCAGCTACGTAGGGTTGCTGAGCATACTGCAGCTGGTAGATTGGATGCTGAGAGAAGTTTGGTCTCTACTGTTGTTGGTACATTGGTTGCTTCCATTGAGGGCTTTGGGTCTTTCCTGCCATGATGGCATTAGTTTCTCCTTCTCTCTTCTTGTGAGAATGACTAGGGGACTTCTTAACACTGACGTTAGTTGAACCGCTTGGAGAACCGATTACCTTTCCACTCTTTAATCCTGCCTCTACCTTCACGCCAATTGCGACAATATCAGCAAAATTAGCACTGACACTGCTGATCATTCTCTCATAAAATTCAGGCTTCACTGTGTCTACAAACCAATCAGCCAACTCTTTCTCAGTCAAAGGTGGTTCAACCTGAGAAGCTGTCTCTCTCCATCGTTGTGCATATTCTTTGAAGGTCTCAGTACTGTTTTGAGCCATACTCAATAACTGCATACGGTTAGGGGCTAAATCCATATTGTATTTGTAGTGTTTCACAAAAGCATCAGTCACATCCTGGAAACAACGGACCTAGGACTGGTCTAGACTCAAATACCACTTAGCAGCAGCCCCATTTAAACTGTCCTAAAAGCAATGGATCATCAGCTTTTCATTGCGTACGTGCACGGCCATTCTTCGGTAGTACATGATCAAATGGGATTTGGGACATGTGGCCCCTGAGTACAACTCAAAACTTGGTAACTTGAATTTGGGTGGAATTACTAAGTCTGAAACTAAGCACATGTCCTTAATGTCAGTACTGAATGCATTACTTAACTCCATTGCCTTCATCTTCCTCTGCATTGTTTCAACACTCTCTCTTAATTTCTCGTGTCTATCATCTCCTTCTTTTGACATGTCAACGTAATCGTAGGCCTGGTGGTTTTGGAAAACCGGATGCACTTGTGTTTGCGCTGCTGGCGGAGCATAGGTAGGAATAGCTTGTAGAGTCTCATTGACCAAATGAACTATTAGCTGTGTTGTCAAAGGAATTGTAGCTCAGATAAAATCTTCTGGCATGTCGAAAGTGGGATTTGTGATAGGTATGATAGGAGGTTCTACCATTGTAGTGTCGATTTCAGAGACCACTGTGGCCTGGGTGTCCATCTTTTCTTTCATAACATTAATAGCCTCGAGGATTTGTCCCATTCCTCATCGTATCTCATTCAATTCATTGTTGACTCTGTCCATTTCTCTGTATATCTCTGACATTCTGAATCGAGCTTGGGCCCGGGTGTTGTAGTTGTGTCTGGGATTCAGTGTGACGATTCTGGAGAGAACACGGCGACATAAGACAAAGACAAGGAAAGAAATGCACATGAAGATGCAAATGAGGATGCAAATGCAAATGCAGGCTAAACTATCAAGAAACCAAAGAAATTTTGCAAATAATATAGACGATAGATTCTTTGACAAAATAAACTTCTTCAGTCAAGAGTCTGGTGAGCATTACATCAGGAGCAGTGTATCCTCATGCTCCAAGTACATAAATAGAAATACATCAAAAGAGGAACATTAACAATAAAGGAAATAACAACAGCAATACTAAGGATTGAATCCACTGGTTGATGATCCCTCTCCTCCATTAATCACTCTCATCAATTTGCTGATACGCTCTTTTGTCTCCTCTATTGCAAGAACCAATTCTCCTAACTCTTCCACCATCTTCTGCTTTGTCTTGGTAGGTGATTCATGGTGAGGATGTGGCTTCATCATTACATGAGCTATATCACGAGACCATTGCATGTGAGCCTCTGTGACTGGGCATTCAGCTTTCCATAGTTGTCTGTTAATTTGGCGCTAAGCGCGCTCCAATCGCATCTTCATTTCAAAACCTCCTCTTTCATCATAAAACATCATTTACATATCCACGTCATCTGGAATTCCCTCCTTCAGATGACCCAACTGACGGCGTGCAAGGACAGGGTTATAATTGATACAACCGTTTCTTCCCATGAGAGGCACGTTGGGGCAATCCCCACAGCTATAGATTATAATAATTCCTTCTTCAGTTGAATCATACCACTCGATGTCGGTATGGCTCAATTCCATTAGCTTTTTGGACCAGATTTTATAGTCTTCAACCTCCCAGAAAGTCGGAGTCTTTGGCAGATAAGAAATAAACCACTTGTAAAAGAGGGCTACGCAGCAAACAATTGGCCCACAACCTCTTGTGTATCTGGTCTGTATTGCATGGTAAACATCCGCTAGCAGTGTTGGGACCGAATTGTTGACTGTAAAAAGCTGAATGGATTGGGTATCCACAAAGTTCTTGGCATTTGGGAACAGAAACAGACCATATATCATCAGAGCTAGGGTTGACTCAAACAAAGCCTCACTTCCTCTGTTTTTGAAGTACAGATCCTTTTCCATCAAGAACTGAGCAGGCAGTCCACGCTTTCCTCCTTTGTTAGTCAGGTTAGCCTGGATGTCAGATAATCTAATTCTGGTTACTCTGGCGATGTCTCTGGCGGAAGGCATTTCTTCAATCCCAGAAAAGATGGGAGCTTCTCTGACTGGAATCCCTATCATGGCTGAGAACTCCTCTAGGGTCGGCTCCAACTGGAATTCAGGGAATACGAAACAGTGGTATGCGAGATGATACAACTGGACCAAAACTTCAAGGGGCCCTACAGTCACTGGTGTCTTTATCAGTGGAATGACACACCCATATCTGTCAGCGAAGGCTGACTGGTCTTCAACCATTTCTCCCAACCATAACAAACGCTCCACCTCTGGTAGTTCAAAGAAATATGGCCAAACTCTTTTCCCTGTAGCATCCATTTCTACAAAATCTGCAAAACAAAATTGGTATCTTGATAGTTTAGCAGGAATGCAAAATGCAATGCAAAGTTTCATGGAATTAAGACGCTTGCAAAATATCAAGAGATATCAAAAGAGCTCATTTTCATTAAATAAAAAGTGAATTACAAGAGTTGATACACTTTTAAGAGCCCTAAACATGAAGCTAAATAAAAGCTAGAGAGTCCTAAGGAAATTCTCCTAAGAGCCTTGTGTTGAGTCTTCTAATTTCTTTCTCCATCTGATCCCTTTCCACGACGAGGTTGTCAAGAATGGATTTCCAAGCAGGAGGTTGAGTGTTAGAGGAGCTTGGATCTCCCAAGGCCTTTCTCTTCTTACATGAGAGTAACTCTTCATTCTTGATCTGTAGCTGCTTCTGGAGTTCTAGGTTTTCTTCAACAACCACTTGATACTTGAGCTTCCAGGCTTCTTCTGACCTTTGGGCTTGTCTTAAAGAAATCTCCAGCTCTTCTTCTTTTGACATGAAGTATAAAACAGGCTCCTTCTTCAAAGCAATTGGTTCCTGCCTCTTATAAGGCATCTTTAACTCTATAGCTCTTCTTCTGACCCATTGGAGGTAGAGCTCCAAGGACACACAGTTAGGTCTCCCCAAAGAACTTCTTCATCTTTTGCGCTTGCCACCCCAAGCGTTCAAGATCAACTTCTTCTGTTCTTCGTTCTTGTCATATGCTTCAAAATAGATGCTTTCCACATGAACACTGAGAGTTTTATCTTCCAAAGGATACCCTAATTGGCGTCGTGCTAATACAGGGTTGTAGCTGATTCCATCTTTAATGCCAAGAAGAGGAACATTGCCATAGTTCCCACAGCTATCTATAATCAAGATTCCATCATACACCCGATTATACCAGTCAATGTCTGCATGGGAGAGTGCCATAATCTTCTGAGACCACCATCCTTTCTTGGAATCCCAGAATGCGCCTGCCTTCGGCAGATGCGAAATAAACCATCTATACAATACGAGGACACAACAAGTAATTTGTCCATTTCTATGAGCGTTTCTTGTATGGAATGAGTGATAAGCTTCCGCGAGCAAGGTAGGTATTGGATTCTGTTTCAAGAAGATTTTGATCGCATTCAGATCCACAAAGTTGTCAATATTTGGAAATAAGAAAAGTCCATAGATGAGCAATGCAAAAACAGCTTCAAAGGCATCCCTGTTAGAGTGTTTAGCAAAGTAACGAGCCTTTTCAAGCAAGAACTTAGCAGTTAACCCAAAAATTCCTCCTTTAGAAGTTAAATTGCTTTTGACGTCAACTAATTCCAGATAGGTTTTCTTGGCTATTTCTTCCTCTTTAGGATCCTTCTCGAAGATAGGAAACGGGGACTCATCCTTGATAGGCAAACCAATTATCTGAGAGTATTCCTCAAGGGTGGGTAAGAGTTGATAGTCAGGAAACGTGAAGCAGTGATACTTTGGATCATAAAACTGAAGCAGAGTTGAAAGGAGCCCTTCATCAGTGGTCTTCTTCAACAAAACCCATAACTTCCCATGTCTGTTTATGAATCCTTCAGGGTCTGTTAGCAAATCTCCCAATTTCCTTAGGTCATCCAATTTTGGACTCTTGAAAGTGTATTTGATGGTGTTTCTTCTTGAACTATCCATGATATCCCTCTGATATAAGAAAAGAAATCTGAGTTCCATGAAACAGATGCAATATGAATGCTTATGATGTATGAATGCAAAGCACACACAAAGACACACAAAGCATAAACAAAAGGGAAGGTTTAAGCATGGAGCTAGGGTTTACCTTTCCCATTGGTATGTTCTATTGGTTTTCACCTGCTGAACGGGGTTCTAAGAAGTTCCCAGAGTCGACCACTCATCTTTCGGATTTTATTGACTTCCCAGATGACTTGGTAATCAACAAAATTCTCAAAAGAATCTCGTCTGAGTGTAGTATCGCGTGACAACCAATTCAGAAATAGACTCCATTATGGTCACCGCACTACATCCTAAAAAGGCTAAGTGGGGTTTGGTAACTACGGTTCTCAATATCAAGGGCTCCTAGGTCGAGAGTAGCACGTTTTCACGAATAGATTCGTTCAACATGACTAAACTCTCAAGAGGGCCTCAACTGAGTGATGGTGTCTCAAGTTAACTTTTTCAGGATTCGACTCCCTCAAAGCCTCCTTGAATATACCATCGTCCTATCATAAGTGCACTCAAATCCGGGTTAGGATTTATCTCACCACTCAAGAACCAAGCCAACAAAATATAATCAAGCAAAGCATATATACAGGCAATCAAACAGATATACACAGATATAGCAAAATAAAACAAGCCAAAACAAGGTGGGCTTAACCCTCAAAAAGATAGAATTCTCCCCAGTGAAGTCGACATTTCTGTTGCGGTGAGAATCGAATAACAAGCTATTAATTAACTTGCATCACAAAACTTTGAATTCACCACCGACTTTGATTTATCCAAAGGAAAGGTTCAAGATCGAGAAAAACCTAAAAGGGGGAGATCTAAGGTTCGGGGGTTGGTTACGCCTAGGGAAGGTATTAGCATCCTAAACGTCCGTAGTACTCTACGGGAACCTCTTGTTTAAACTTGTTATGTCTTACTCGCTTGCTAAGGGTGCTATGCTAAAGGTTGAAACCCTAGGGGTTAGTATCTAAGTATACTCGACAAAGCATCACACTTTGCGCCTACGTATCCTTACAGGAGTGGAATCAGAGTATCCGTAGTTCACCGATATAAGAGTGAAGGATAAGAACCATTGGCTATGGCCAAAGTTTCAAGGGGAAAATGAGTATGAGCTCATTTTAGAGTTCACGATAACTCTCTAAGTCTAAGTTATAGGGGAAAAGTGAGTTCTCATGATGATGAGAATCACATAGAGTTCAAAACTCTGACCTACTTCTAAGTTATGATTTCATTGGCTCTCATGAGGCCAATAAATAGGATAAACCTAAAAGGATAAGGTAGGGTGGTTGTTTAGTGACTTCATGAGTCAATTTAAGATGATCTCCCTTTGGAATGGGGGGGAAAGAACAGTTGTAAAATTACTAAAAGATAACAAGTTATAATTCAAATATGATGATGCAAGAATACATGAATAAGATAATGAGATGAAATCAAAACTTATGAGATCATGCAAGGTTCAGAATCATACATATTAGACAATGATCAAACATGATATACAAAAATAACATGGCAAGATAAATAAAAAGATACAATAAAACCTTAAAACGGTACTTCCAATTTTATCATGACAAAATGCCTTAAGATTAAATATTTTTACTAATTTCTTTTTATGTTAAAAAAGTAGATTCAATTAGAAGAATATAGCAAAAAGAATGGAAGAAAAAGGATGAAAAATAAGCAAGTTATGGAATTTGGAAGTTTAAGCATAAATTTGAAAAATAAAATAAGACCAACAAGGTATTAAAAAAGAAAGAAGGGGCATTCCTAGGGATTGAACCCAGGACTCCTCGCTTGCAGCTTAAAACTCATACCATAAGGCCAATGCGCGCATTTTGACATATAATGGATAGCATAAATATATATTTAAGAGAAGCGAAATTCTGAAAAAAAACAAAAGGACTGGGGTGAGGGGGATTCGAACCCCAGTCCTAAGGGTGGTAAGGCGTGTGATAGTGTGTGCTTGCCACTGGGGTGGCTATTACATCCGGTAACATAACCAACTCAATTAATACATAAGCCAAACATGCGCGCATATTTCAAATAAACCACACAAACCATCCAACACAAGCTGCTCACGACAGCCATGTCCATGCCATGCTTTTCAACATCAATCATATCAAATAAGAAGCAGAAACATGTAATTCATTCAAAATCAAGAAATGCTACACATATCAAATGCCAAGTAAGTATTCAACCATACAAATTGGACATCAAAATAATCACATTTGAAAGCATAAGATAAGGAACTCATGTACAACCATGGCAAACATACAACATACTTCAAATTAATCATAAATCAAACCACCCACACCTACTGCTCACGAAAGGGAAGCATATGAGCTATACCATTCAAAATCAGCCATGGTCCAATAAAATGAAGAAAAAACATGTACTTACCATCTCAAAAAATAATGAATTGCTACATGTATATCAAGTGAGTGTTCTGATCATAGAAATTGGTAAAGTAGAAGAACATTTGAATGTGAAGCAATAGGTTCCAACACAGTCACAACAGCAAGCATATTCAAAAGAGGTTCAACAAATATCTTGAAAAGCAGCTATCAAACAAACATGTAGTTCAAGGTTCTAAATAGCAATTAGGTTTAGTTTCGTGTATCAAAACAATCTTCAAGATTTGGCATACTTCATGGAGGGTAGCAGAAATGTTTAGGGATAAAATCATACGGTAGGCAAGGTTAGTGCTCCAAAATGCAAAAACATAGAAAGATAGATTAAGGCATTGCAGTCAGTTCCAATGATACTCTCTCAGCAAGACAAACTCAAGTATGTCACAAAGAGTGGTAAAAAATAAAGATAGATTAGATCAAGGTAATGACAGATTCCAAGACTTCCCTAATTCTTAGTGATAGTTCATGGATATATTAAAAAGGTGCTAAGGGAATGATGGTAACAACATTAGCAACATGAGCAGCTAACAGCAGACTAATAACATGTCAGTAGGGTAACTACATTTCACAAAGATAGCAAGCAAAGTACATGAGATTAGATACACAACAACAATGCTAGCATACCAACAAGATAACAAGATTCAAACATTTAAGATTCATTGTGGTTATCAATGCCGTGCAGCAGACAATCTCACAGAGATAGCAAAAAAAAGAACATGATAATAGTCCATACAACCCAACCACTCATCAAGGCAAAAAAATAGGCACACCAACATAATGTCAAAGAAATACATTCAGTTATGGTTGTTGAGGGCATAGTGATGTTTCATGTATCAAGGTGGATTAAAGGCAGACCAATCACACATAATGTCAAGGCAAGTTAGATTCATAGCATCTTGGAAACATGGCACTATCATAAAGCAAGAGTTTAAACAGAGTTGTTCATACATCTAAATCAAATAGCAACTAGGCATAAATAACAGATACACAAGAAGCCACATTTATCAAAAGGAAAAAATCAGTCATGTTACAATGATAAGCACACAAGCAATATGATGGTCAAAGGCCTTTATAAAGCATACACCTATATTCAAGATAGAATAGGACATATCATAGCAACCAAGTTCAAATACAATCAAATGGTATCACTTTGACACAGACAGTAGCATAGGACTTAGTGAAAACCAAATCAAGCAACAATCATGTACACACATCTATCACACATATACATATATGGACTAGGTTTTAAGACATAATTGCAACAAGTTCACTCAAATACAGGCAGTGGCAGAGGATAGTAAAACAAACATTTGTTGTGCTAGCATGTAGTGGATGTGAGGACAAACATAAAACATGCATCAAGAATTGGTTCTAATTTAAGCAGACAAAGTACACAGTTTCAAGATGGTAACAAAGCAAATACTTCAAAAAGCTTAACAATCAAGGTTAGACAAGGCAGGAAACACAAATCATGTTTGACATTTACACACAAGTTAAATACCAAACTGACAGCATGTTGATGACAAGGCAAGTTAAAACACAGTAGAGCATACAAAATCATGAACTCTAGGTTACAAACCCAACATAAATCAATAGAGGCAGCCACAACACAAATTGCATATCATGTAACAAAGGTTGATGGGATAAAGGTAGACATGTTGGAAAGACACTTATCACACCAGCAAGTTGCGTTCAGCATATACATGTTCAGCAGTTGTATGTTATCAACACATAAATATCAAACAAGTAGTGAAGTATTGTAAATACAGAGTTGGAGTGAGGACTTAAACCAGAAAGAAAAGTAATCGGCTTAAAAGCACCAGCATAACAGTCAAGTATTTTCAGCAACTCAATAAAATCGTGGCCATGACCTTGGACATACAAGATGATCATTCATATAAAGAGAATGACAGTACCAAACCAAAGAAGGTAGCTTAACAATCTTTAGTCAAACATTAAACCATCAACAAAAGGTAACAAATAGATTCATCCATTCTACAATTCATGAGCATATCAGAGATGCATAAAGAGCTATGATTCAGTAACATCCAAGCATATATGACATACAAGTATGGTAAACATCTAAACTTGTCAATATAATACCACAATGAGAATTCATAATGTTGCAGCCATTCAATGAACAAAAACAGAGGCATTATAACACAAAAGCAAGCATGTATATCATGTCAATGAACAACATCATCAATTTTATGAAATCAAGCCATAAGCACATAAACGACATATTCAAGCATATGTTAGCAAGATGCACATGTAAAGAACAATAAAATGCATATGACAATGATAACATCACATGAGCATGATTAACAAGAGGGTAAGAATACAATACCAAGTGGAGTAATGTCCACTGCCTTCAAGTATGATGATTGTCTTCCTTCCAAAGCACTCCAAAACTTCCCTTCACCTTGCTTGCTCGAACTTATGGAACTTTCAGAAAATATTTGAGTGTTTGTAAGAAATTGTTGGTGTGTTGAGGTATAGAGGAAAGCTCCTTTTATAGGCTGAGTAAATGGGCATGGGTTGCTTGAGTCCAATCATCAAGCACTTGGTATGCTGAGTAGGAACTAGGGTTACAACGTCTCTCTTTGAAATTCAAATATGGTCCAACTCTTGGAGACAAACACGCTGCTTATGCTGCCAAAAATCTCAGAGGTGCAGAGTCAATTCACCACTTCATGTATTGCTTCAGAGCTCCTCGTTTTATGTCATATGGAGGGGTATCAGATGAGGTAAGGATTGGGGATGGCGTGAAGAGTTTTCAGGTGAGAGCAGGTTGAATGCTGAAATAAGAAATGCTTCAGAAGCACTTTTAGTGAAGCAAACTGTTGAAAGCTTAAACGGGCAATGCTCTTGGAGAATTCAAAAAAAGGAGAAACCGCGCCAAAGGATTGGATGAAACGATTTTTGAATGAATTTGATATGCTCGTGTTTGAATTTCTCTCTTCCAAACTGCATTTCACACACAAGACAAAGGAGAAAGAAACAATTTGGATGTTTTGTTTCCTTAATGTCCACGCGTCGCCTCTTCATTGGTTGGAAAATGAGTTGAAAAGTCAAGAAAACATTGCCTGGTCCTTTTCACGATGGGCTTATCATGTGGGCTCATGAACAAATGTGTTAGCATTAGTTTTCTATTTTTGTTATAAAAGAAAAGTGATTAGGAAAACAAATAATAGATGAATAATAGGTGAATTTGATAAATGATATGGTTATGGATATGGTTTAGAAGGGTTAACATTGACAAATGGAGAAATTGGATAAAATTGGTTGATAGATGACTATTGAAATTGGTTAGGAATTAAAGGTGACAATTGAGGGTAGAAATTTGGTTATAGAGAGGATCATGGTTAGGGTTATGGAGACAATCTCTTATAGACTACTTGATTCAATGCTCCATAAAAAACCTTGATTAATCACCTCTTGAATCTCCTTAAGATAACACCTGATAAAAATGAAACAAACACAAACAAAAAACCTGGCAAAAGGGTTAGCTGTGCAATATGATTGACCTAATATGACATGCAAGAGATCAATGTATCTAAGGGTAAAATTTGGGGTACAACACTTTTGTTGAAAACCTGCAGACTTCCACTCCAGATTGGATTAGCAATAGGTTCCGGATCAAAAACAACTTCATCTTTTTCTGATTCTAGAGTCTCACTGTTTGAATGACCTGCTTGTACTACCATTTTTTCACAATCCTCACAAAACCAAGTAACCTTGTCGATAAAAATCACAGGACCAGCTAAACAATATCTATGCATTGCATAATATCCACATTTGTTTCAATATACTATTGCCTCTTCAAAGCCTTCATCGCCACACGTAAGACAAACAAACACCTTAAGCAACTTAGTTTTCCCTGATTCAGAGGAGAGATCGACATTCATCTCCATTTCCACTTGAGAACTTCCATCTTCAGTTCTGGTTTCAACACTGTCTTCTAAAACGCCATCAATCTCCATTAAGACAGGTGGTAGCAGTTCAATATCAGATTCCTCAGCAGGATGTTGGCTCTCAACAGGCTCAAAACTTGACATCCGGGCACAGTAATTGATAATTCCCTAGTGGTCAAGGAACCGAACAATTCGAGACAAATCTTCCTGATCAACCCCAACCTGCAATCCCTGGCAATCAGAGGCGGTAATCCTCTTCTTCGGCTCTTCCATATATAGTGCAACAATATAGTTCCTACATTCCATGTACTTTTCAGGAGTAAGATCCTGTGATTTCCCTGAAAAGAAATGAGGCACTTCTTGTCTCTCAAATTGATGCACTGTTCCAGGTGAAAACCAATCTGAATGCACCGGAAGCACAAGAACCCTACTTCCAAAGCTCTTAACAACACCACGGCCTTCTAAAATAGGTGGCGGGGTAATAACATAAGAGGAATCAGCACGATCCTGATCCAACCAAGGCTATCAGAAGGAACCGTCGATAGCGCTTGAAGTTGACCATGGGAAACATTCTCCAAAAATGGAGGATTCTGGAGCTGACCTTTGCTATCCCCCATCCCTAACTCCATAGCTCGTTCAAGAGCAACAATTACAGTTACAGATAAGTGAGCCCAAGCACCACCGACATTCGGTGAACCATCATGAAGAATAACATCAAAAGCACTACAACCATTTTGGTTCATGATTTTCTTAATCCGTGACTTGCACTCAGGTCTCGTGATATCCTCCTGAATGGCGGTGGCTCCAATCAAGGGAGCGATAGGGGCAAGGTCAACTCCGATGACAAGGTTGCCTTGGGGAACATGTTTGACAGCCACCTGCATCCAACCTCCGGGTGCGGCGCAGAGATCGAGGACGGCGCGTACAGAACTGAGGAATCCGAACTTTCCATTGATTTGAAGGAGTTTGAACGATGTTGTGGATCTGTAACCGGTTTCTTTGGCTAAGTAGTACCACTTGTCCAAACGATGCTTACCTTTTGCTTTCGCCTTCCCCATTGATGCTTCACAGTTTCGAGCTTGGGTTTTGGTTAGGGTTTTTTTTATTTCTTTTTTTTTTTTTTAGTTTTTCTTAAAATTGAGATTAGATACTTGCAAATATTTTTCAAAATCTCTTCTAATACTAGAATAATTTTGATATTTAGGATTAATTGTAGAAAAGGTGGTTGTTGGTTGTAGTTGTATGTGATGATTGTTGTAGTGGTATGAATAATGAGAAGTAGAATAGGATGAATATGGGTGAGATGGGGGTGGTGTATACCCATGATTAAAATACAAGCAAGGAGGTGGAGTTGCAACATATGGATTTGTGTAATAAGGTGAAAAGATTTCCCATGGAAAAGATGGGAATGAGGAAGTGATTAGAGATATAAAAGAGGGGTTTGTGGGATAGGTATGAGGAATGCTCAATTGAAGAGATGAAGGTGTATGATAATCTATAGGAGGATTTGAGTACATTGATGAAAGCACCAATTGTTAGGAAGCAAAATGCTAACCCTAGCAAGACTTACAAAACTAAGAGAAGCAAGTAAACAAACTAAGAAAATATAGATAAAAGATAACTTGATTTTTCATTGATTAGTTCCAAATGTCTCTAAGGACTACATATATTGTAATCATAGTGATACTAAACTAGAAGGCTCAAATGAAAAGCCCAATTCAACAAAACATTCAAAATAAAATAACAACTAACATAATAGTATTACTAATTAAAATAACTAATTGCACCTCCTATCAGTTATCCTTGTTCATCCAAGAGTTATACTTTTACAACAAAAAATTGTCATTAAATCCGTTTGTATTTACTTTGTATATTTATTCAACACACTTCATGATTGTTTTTGCTTAGATGTTTGATTTAATATGTCATCTTTGTATGCCGATTAAGGTGTTTTGTGTACATAATCAATCTCTTACGCATTTCACTTCTTCTACGCAAACCGTTTTCAAACTCTGATAAATTTTCAAATCTAAACTATTTTTCAAATCGGTCCAATTTTATTTGGGAGGTCTATTCACCCTCCCTTACACCGTTGTATATTCTCTCTCAATAATTTACGTGTCGTAACATGTACTTTCGACTAATTCATACAAGTTAAACCTCTATGATCTCAGTGACTTAAACGTTGAAGTGTTAACCTTAAAAGTATACTCCATTCTTCTTCGGTTGAAAACTCATGCCACCACACTAGAGAGTTTCTAGTGCAACCTCTATCAATACTTTACCGAATTTCCTGTTCCACGCTAGAATAAAATTTTCTTTTTTTTTTAACTTGAAGAGGAAGAGGAAGAATCATCATGAAACACACATTTGTAATCAGTCACTAAATATAACTTTTTTCTTTAGTGTTTGGTTTGAAATAGGACTATCATTACAACATGATTATAAATAAATTATACCCAATCCAACTTATTTATTCTTAGTAAAGTATATACATACACAAATGAGCCTTTATTCCATGATAGAATACATGTACCCTTTACCTTCTTTCATGATATTTACATGTTCAATAGTTATTCAAAAGCAAGTGTATATACGTAAACACACCTCAGAAATAAACTTCATCATTCTTCATCATTCTTTCTGGAAAACAACAGGGAGTGCACCACCATCCAAGGCCAACAGAATCTTGCCATTCTCACGAATAACACCAACAGTCCCACATTCAAACTTACAACTGGGGCATACCTCTGCAGGGCACCATTGGATGTTATAGATGCCTCTAGTTTGTGTCGGCACAATCCTAAAGAAGTTACCATATGATCCAGCTGAACTGTCATCCCTTCCAGTTATAATCAACCTCCTTCCACTCGTAGCGTCTTTCTCACCCACTCTCCATTCTGTGGACTGCGCGCAACTTGTGGAAGCTACGAATGTTACTCTCAAGTCTCTGTCAAGAAGCACATCGTCCTCATCATGACGGGGGACAAAAGGTCTGAATACAACCGGCAACCCCTGTCCCAAGTCAGTGGTGACAAGACCAACTTGCAGAGGGCATGGCGCATTTCCAGTGATCAATGTGGAACCTCCTCCATTGCCTGTGATAGCAGGCCGGATGAAGTATTCCTCATCGTCCTCAACTGCGTCGCCACTTGTGTCAATCACAGTTTGGGCTATTGATGTTGTAGCCATCAAAAGCCATACATGAGCAAGGATCACTACGGTGAGGACTCTATTTGACATTATGGATTAATCTTACTGGCTCACACTTAAAGGTTATATGCAAGAGAACTTAGGCGTTTTGTGTTTTTGCTTTTGATTGCTAGGCAAGGTATTTATAGCACTAATCATGATACCATCGAACGAATAGCGTGATTCATGAATAAACAAAACTCCAGTTAAATAATTTACATGAATTTCCATGTTGCACGCTTGCTTTGTAACTCCTACCGAACAAATTAAATAATCAATATTTACCAGGAATGGATGAATAAAAGTAAGCATAATATTTTACTTTGTTTCTATCGCATGGTTTTGATATGCTGGAAATGGTGAATTTATTCCTAGTTTGAATCGTCCAACTAATGAAGTATATGTAGTTGCGTACACAAACCAAAATCTACATGCATGCTAAAACACTTTTGTCTCTTTCATTGTTTTCCTTCTGTCACTAAATTAATAAATTATTAAACAAACAAAATGTTGCATTTCTTGCCCCGGTGTTTTTCTTTTACATTTAATATATATATATATATATATATATATATATATATATATATATATATATATATATATATATATATATATATATTGCATTGCTAGTTATTTGTACTAATTTTGTTCATCATCATTATCATGTTCATGTTTCTATTTTGTATCTATTTTGTATGCATATGAGTTTTTGTGTCAATTAAGTCCAGCTAAATTCTTAGAGTCAGGATGTGAGGACCGTCGTTCTGATGAAACTCAATAAATTAAATTGGTGTATATTTCGTTATGATAATTTCTTTTTCCGGTTCTAATTTTTAGTTCTTAAATAATTTTTTTTCGCACGAAAACCAAAACAGTCAAGTATCGGTAAATAATGCGACAGTGTGAGACTCATACTCGATCGTAAAAGTTATATTTAATTTTTAAAAACATCGACAGGGCTTTAGTAATTAATTAGGACTTATTAGTTTTCAAAAATTGTAACCTGTGGAGAGACAGCAATGCATTTACGGTTTCGAAACATAACACAGGCTGCGTGAAAGTGAGTGTAAGACCCTAATTTTTGACTCCTAAGATTCCACATATCATTCACATCTCATTTTGCATCTTATACCACAAACAAGATCATGCTTTGGTCCCTTGTCCCTCTCATTCTTTGGGTTTATGCCTTGCAGGGTTTACCGAGCATCTGTGTGTTTTCTTATTCACTTTATTGCTTTATTTGTTTATATTTTACTAATCTTTAATCAAAATCCAAAAATATTTTGTTTTCTCTTTATTGACATTTTCAGTGGAAGAACAGGTTAAAAATGCCAAAATAACAGTCCCTCGGCTCAAATGAATTTCATCTGATAAGTCAAAGTTGATCTGCGAACAATTCAAAATCATCTGATCAAGAGTTTCCAAGATTTAATTGATTTTTATTCAAGAGACTCCATTGTTCATGTGTTTATGTCCATGTCTTCTTTGACAAGCAAGAAAAATCGAGCCAAAACCAAGACAGCACATCAAAAAGCCATTTTTCTCATTTTTTCTTTGTGTTAATCGATTAACCTAATTGCACTGTGAAATGGTTAATCGATTAACACATGCAACTTTTGAAAAAAATGTTCCAAATTCAAATTTTGCAGCAATTGGCACCAATTTTCACCATTTGGATCACATGTGAAATATTCTAGACCATCTCATTTTAATTCCCTACATCACTTTGATCAATGGGTTAAATAAGTTTTAGATCCCTCTAAATATAGCGATTTTCAATTTTAGTCCTTCAAAAATTTTCCTTTAAGAATTGGGCCTTACAAGATTTTCCGTCTCAATGAATAGTCTCTGACGTCAAATGGGCGTAACAGCTGCTGATGTGGCTGCGCCACGTGGCAATTTCTTCCATTTTTTATTTTTTATATTCATAAATCCAGAATTCGTAGCTAATTCGAAACCAATTCCTAGCTAATTCTGAAAATTGAGACTTTTTAAACCCAGTATTCGTAGCTAATTCGTAGCTAATTCGAAATCAATTCGTAGTTAATTCTAAAAATAATTATCAATAACTAACACACCAACATTCTTGTTATATAAACACACCAACTCTATAAACTTAACATAAACACACCTCACACTATTACAACCTTAATTACCTAAAACTTATTTAAACCTATATATATATATTTCTTCGTCTTTAACAACTGTCTGTTTTTTACACTTGTTAGCATGACCCAAAATTATTAATGCATATACTTCTTGTATCTTTGGCAGCAAAATAATCAACAATTTTTGTTGAGACATATTGGGTTATAATTAATAAAAAACATGTGACCTAAACTTTATTCATGTTTGAACAAATGATTGCTCCTACCACTACTAGCTACTACTGCATGTGTTTTCTATATTATCAAAGGATTATATTAACTTTTTTTTTCTTCACCAACAAAATTTACCAGATAAACTAAACAGTATAAATAGTAGTATACTTTCCCTTTTACAAAAATATATTAAAACAATTTTAACAACAAATAATTCATTCAAAATAAATGTGTCATCGCATAACCAAATACACTACACTTTCTAAAGTGAAAAGAATACAAGGCACATGTCATCTCGTATCACTTTGATTTGAATATGAACCTTACAACGTATTTGAAATTTGAATTACATCCTCAATAATTATCTATTTCATACGATATAGAAGTCAATGTAAGTATAGAATATTTTTAGCACAGTAAAGAAGAAAGGAAAAGTTACACCAAGAAACAATACACAGATGAAATCATTTTTTAGTTCCACATTGAATCAGAAGTAAACAACTTCAACAGACAGTAATAGCAATTTCTGAAAACTCAGGCCCATTTGCATGCATTTCCTTTCAGACAATCCTCTCTAACTCCCTAGCATAATTAAGCGTTTGGTTGATGAGTTGCAGAGATGGTATTTCTTTGCAAGGTGCAGAGTCTTTTGCCTTTTGAAAGAAGACGGAACCGTTCTTAATTTCCCACTCAGGGTGCTCCTGCAATCAGTAGATAATAATTTTAGAATGGGAACGTGAAACATATATCCTTCTGATTATTGTGCAGCGACATTTAGGCACATCAAGTAAAAGTAAAAGATCAATATATATTGGAAACGTGAAACATATATGATAACATCATGCATTGTGATAAGAGTACTATATATTTGCTCACAATAATTTTTTGACTTATGGTGATTCGATGATTGTATGTCTAATAATTTGAAATGTTAAGTTTATTTTGACTACTTATCACTATTAGTTTTTGCTAACATTGTTGATACACATGTTAATGTTAATGAAAAAGGGTTAATATTCATTATAATTTTAGAGAGTTCAGAATTCTAATGTTCAAAATTCTTAAATATATTACAAATATTTGGTGTTAGTCATTGATAGTGTGAGGTGTGTTTATGTTAAGTTTATAGAGTTGGTGTGTTTATATAACAAGAATGTTGGCGTGTTAGTCATTGATAATTATTTTCAGAATTAGCTACGAATTGGTTTCGAATTAGCTACGAATACTGGTTTTAGAAAGACTCAATTTTCAGAATTAGCAAGGAATTGGTTTCGAATTAGCTACAAATTAGCTACGAATTCTGGATTTATGAATATTAAAAATAAAAAATGGAAGAAATTGCCACGTGGCGCAGCCACATCAGCAGTCGTTACTCCCATTTGACGTCAGAGACTATTCATTCAGACGGAATATCTTGTAGGGACCAATTCTTAAAGGAAAATTTTTGAGGGACTAAAATTGAAAATCGCTATATTTAGAGGGACCTAAAACTTATTTAACCCTTGATCAATTCCTACCATGCACCTTCACTAATCACCACTCTTTTATGAATTTCCCTCCAAATTCAAATTCCAAGCCTAATTTTCATTTCCAAACCAAACTCCAATCCACCAAATTTTCCAAGCTTAAACTCTATAAATAGAGCCTTCATTTCATTCATTCTTCAAGCTTTGGATAACCAAATTCACCTTGTCAAAATTCTTCTTGACTCTCAATTTTCTCAAACCACCAAAATTCACCAAAGCTCACTTTTCTTCTTTTGAAAGTTAACAAGAATTCACATTGATTCTTGTTCAACTTTGAGCTAAACCTTCATCCAACTTGTTTTCATCATCAATTTCAGTAGATCAAGACTTTGGAGTTTGGATCTTGGAGTAATTTGAAGCAATTTTCAGATTTGGAGTGGTAATCTCATTTTCCCCCATTGTTGTTCTTGATTCATCTTCCACAATGTAGATCCTTTGTTGATCTTGTTTGCTTGATCTTTGGATCTTGCAATTTGTGTTGATTACTGGTTTTTGCTGTTGTTTTACTCAAAATTTCGTGCACAATTGCATCCTTAATCATGAGGTTTTTGAATAAATGATTTTCTGCTGTTTTTACATTGTTAATCGATTAACCAAAACATGCACGAATTGGTTAATCGATTAACAGTTGAATTCTGCGCAAAAAATTGGAAGTTTACACTGGTTAATCAATTAACCTAATTACACTATGAAGTTTTTAATCGATTAACCAGCATCCAGAATGTGAAAAATGTTTGTTTTTGGGACTGTTTTGGTTTTTTTTGCAATTTTCTTCCCTTTCCTTTGTTCTTAGCTTTAGATCACATATTTTTGTGATTTAATTTGGCTTTCTCTTCATCTATTTCTCTTTTCTTTGGATCGATGAAAGTCTTATGGATCATTAGAATTTCTTTGTCGAATTCTTGATCAAGACAAGATCGTTACCTTCTTTTCTTTTCGTGCGGTATTGCTTTCGGATGACGATCTACATATCATTCATCTAGCATGCCTTAGTACAAAGAGTTATTGACCGGCCTCATTTTAGGGTAATTACTCCGTAAATTACTCGGTGATTGCTTAACATAGCGCAACATTATGTCCCTTATCGGAAAACAACTCAATGTTGATTGATCTTCGGTATTAGGTTTAAAATCTATGAAGCTTCTTGTTGTAGAGGCTTTGATTCTAAGAATCTTCTAACAAGTCTTCATTAACCTTAACCTAAGTACACTATTCAATCATTATTGATCACTTACTCTAACAACTAACAACTAATTACTAACTTCTAACTTCTTTACATTTCCTTCTCGCTCCCAATCTCTCTTTTACTTTTATGCTCCATTATTATCATTTCATATCATGTTTATGTTTCTGCGATTTTTCCTTTGTCCGTTGGACATATGTTTATGCTTCCGCAATTTTTCCTTTGTCCGTTGGACATATGTTTATGCTTCCGCAATTTTTCCTTTGTCCGTTGGACACATGTTTATGCTTATGCCTTTTTCTCTTTGTCCACTTGGACCTAAAACATTAATAAAGGCCAAAAACTCTAAAAAAAACGTGTGCTTCTAATCTTGGACTATGGTTACTATCCTTTGCAATGGACATGGAGTTTTGCACCTAGACCTTGGACTTCAATGCTATTCTTGAATCCTTGGATTTAGAACTAGGGCATTTTCCCTTTACTTTGAATTATAGTTCGAAGACTTTGGACTTCAATGCTATTCTTGAAACCTTGGACTTAGAACTAGGACCTTTTCCCTTTGCTTTGGAATTATGGTTCGAAGACTTTGAAGCCTTGTGCTTTTGCTTGGTTTGTGGTGAAGACAACTACATTTGTGGTTAGATCTTTCTTATCCTTAGCTTTTACTTTATGCTTTAGGATAGTCACTTCTTCTCCACCCCATTCTTAAATTTTCAAAACCTTCCCCCTTTTTTCAAAAATCTTCTTGATTTCAAACTATCACCTCTTTCATAATCAAACCTTGACTTTGTCAAGTGATTTTACTCATTTCCTTTCATTTCTTAACAAATGCTAAACTACATAAGCATACTGACACCTTTTTTTTAAAAGACTTTAAAAAACACCAAACTCATTCAAACCTCTTTTGTGCCCTTGTGCACTTTTCCTTTAACTTTTTCATAAGTTTAGACATGATTCATTTCTTTAAGCGGAATTATTCACTTGTAAATGACGACTTGTCTTTACATTTAAAAACAACCAAAAAAACAAATTTCATTCTTTGTACCATGAACTACGGGGTTTTGATCCTACATTGCACATCGTGGGTACGTAGGCATGAGGCGACAAGTCTCTCCAAACACAAAAATCTTAAAAACAATTTCTCTTCTCATCTCCTCAATCGCCTTTCAAGCAAACCTTTTTCAAACCAAAAGCGGTAGATATTTCAAAGGGTTCCTATAGAGTACTATAGACGTTTTGGGTGCTAACACCTTCCCATTGCGTAACCAACCCCCCTTACCCGGACTCTCTTCACTTGTTCTTGTTGTAGAGCTTGTGTAGGTTTTGTTTGCTCTTTTTCCTTTCCTTTTTGGATAAATTAAAAGTGCGGTGGCGACTCTTGCTTTTCGAGTTAAGTTAATCAATAGCTTACACTCACGATTTTGCCGCTACAGAAAATTGGCGACTCTGTTGGGGACACATTCCCTTGAGGGGTTTAGCCTACTTTGATTTATTTACTGATTTTCGTATGATTTGCTTGTTTCTTGTTTGTTCTGTTTGGGAGTTCCTCTGTGTGCGAGATAGGTCCTATACCCGGACCAGAGTGTACTTTGAGATAGGAGGATGGTATAGTCAAGTGAACTTTTAGGGAGTCGAATCCTGAAAAAGGAGAACTTGAGAATCCATCCACTCGGTGGTTGCCTCTTTGGAATTACTGATGCCGATCGAGCGATCGTGAAGGCATTACTTTTTCCATAGAAGCCTATAACACTGAGAACCGTAGTAACCTTTAACCCATCCTAGCCATTTTAGGATCGTGGCACGGAAGCTATGAAGATGCAAATCTGACTTAGCTGTTACGCGATGCCACACTCAGGTTAGATTCTCTTGAGGATAACTACCAACCTCCGAGCAAATCGATGCGCTGGTGTGTCTGATAGTGGATTGTGGACCCTGGGCACTCTGTTAGAACCGCTGTTTTCTGCATGTACAATGAAGACAAACCTTAATACATACCTTTGTGAGTTGGTTTCTTAACCTCGACTCCATGCTCGTGACTCGAACCTTTGAACCCGTGTGCTTTGAGTGATCTTGTTTGTGGTTGTTGCATCCATGAACTCTTGCATCCATGAGCATACATCTGCATTTATCCTAGTCGCCTCAGAAACTCACTTCAACTGTCTTCTTCTCCAGTTATCTGTTCACCGTCAAGCTATTTCCTCAACACAACTACGGAACTAGAGCTGCTGTAAGATTGAGAATGGAAAGTTAAGAACAACACAACGCCAAAGTCAAAATGGAAATTGATGAGTTGAAGGCCAGCATGACCAAACTCACAGAAATGCTGCAAGTTCTGATTGCTAGAGGCGAACCACCTCAGAGGATTGTGATTGTTGAAACTTCACCTGCTGTTGTTGACTCTCCACTGACTCAGCAACCAGCTTCTACTTGGCCAGAATTTGGGTTACCTCCGAATTACTTGCCACCTTTTGCAACTACTCCTATGTTTGTCTCGCCAGTATCTTCAGCTCCATTGTTCACTGAACCTCAGCCTGTTGTGCACTCTGTTGCTCAAGCTATTCCTGAGAATCCTTTCTTGTACCATGCTGCTGGTCCACAATCTGAAAGTCAGGGAGAACCTAGATACATTGAAGAAGTCAGAGAGCAATGGCAAACTCTAGACAAAAGGATAAGAGTCGTGGAAGGAAGTGATGTCTTTAGTGCTGCTGCAATGGACATGTGTTTGGTTTCCGACTTGTTTATACCTGCAAAATTCAAAACTCCTGATTTTGGGAAATACAAGGGGCACACCTGTCCCAGAACCCACTTGGTGATGTACTGCCGCAAGATGGCTGCTCATGCCAAAAATGACAAACTGCTCATTCATTATTTCCAAGACAACTTGAGTGGGGCTTCAATGAAATGGTATATGGGACTTGAGAAGAACCGTATCCAAAGCTAGAATGACTTAGCTAGTGTTTTCTTAAAGCGGTATAAGTACTATCTGGACATGGCACCTGATCGCCGTCAATTGTAGAATATGTCTCAGAAAGAAAAAGAATCCTTTAAGGAGTACGCTCAGCTCTGGAGAGAGCTAGCTGCTCAAGTGGAGCCACCCTTGGCTGAAAAAGAATTGGCTGGACTGTTCATGGACACTCTTCAGCCACTCTTTTGGGAAAATATGATAGGCAGTGTATCATCTGGTTTTGCTGACCTAGTCACTATTGGAGAAAGACTAGAAGAAGGTACCAAGAAAGGAAAGATTACCAATGCTGAAGCCTTTAGTGGTGCTAAAAAGTATGCTAGGAATTTTCAAAAGAAAAAGGATGGCGATACCCATGTTGTTTCAGTTGAAGGGAAACCTCGTCGCAGACAACAACAATATGTAGCTGCAGTTGCTCCTGTTGTCAATGCTCAACCAGTTCAAGCTCCTCGTCAGCCTGTTAGACAAAATCAGAATCGCAATAGGGTTAACTTTGATCCTATCCCGATGTCCTACACTGAGCTGTATCCATGTCTTGTAAAGAAAGGTTTGATTACAACGAGGGATCTACCTCCTCCTCCAAATCCTCTTCCAGCCGGCTATAGGGCTGATCTTCATTGTGAGTTCCATCGAGGTGGGGCAGGCCATAACTTGGAAGGTTGCTATGCATTGAAAGCAAGAGTACAATAATTGGTGAACTCAAAGATTCTGACTTTTCTTGATGAAAATCCCAATGTTGTCAACAATCCTTTGCCAGAGCATGCCAAGTGAAGTTTGAGTCATTTCAGACAGATCATCTCCTTAAGCCAGTGTTTCAGATAGGACAGCTCATCCTTGCTGCTGATTAATCACTAGGCCTTGTTTCTTTCTGTTTGAATTTTTCTTTGATTGTATTGACTGTTTGCTTTCGAATTTTATTTGTACTTTCATGGTAATTTCAATGAAATGAGCATTGCAATGTTTTGATTCAATTCATTTATATCCAATGTGTGCATCTTTATGCTTTCTTTTTCACAAAACAAAATTTTTTCTCCTGTTCATTTTCTTTATCAAGCTTTTGTTTATGCAAAGATTGGAGGGAGGATGATGAAAACGAAATACCTAAAATTGCTAAACTGTATGCTTTCAATTTGAAACTTGGCTGAGGATGTACAGGCATTGTTTCAACTCCCAAACACTGGAGAAATAAGGAAGTTAATCCTTTGTCAACCCCTTCGAGCCTAGAAGTTGGAGTTTCTTTCTGTACGAAAAAACCCGCAATCTTAACCTGGGGATGGGTAGTTCTCAGTTAATTTGACTATGCATGCAAAACATTTTCCAATAAAGGTTACAATCACAAGCTTTCCTTCGCACACATCAAAGAAGTGTCGAAGATGTTTTTCAAGTCAAAAGCCAATAATGGTTCACCGTAATCATTAAGCCAGGCAGTCACTACCTTTAAAAAAAAAAGAATAAAAAAAAAAAAAAAGCCCGCTAAGTCGAAACCTATGAAGGAGACTTAGGCAAAAATTGGGGCATCCCGCTGACTGTAAGCTCAAATGACACAGTTCAGGAAAAAGTTAGGGATAACAAAAGAAAAATCAAGAGGTTACCAAAATCCTCAAAGACAAAATGAGTTGACCAAGGTCCTCATCAAAAACAACAAAATGTTGTAAGAATGAGTGACTGCCATCTCAAAAATCCCTTGGCTCTTGAGTCATCATCATAACCGTGTTGCAATTCAAAATCACTTAGAACCTGAATGCATAGTTTGAATTAACTGAGCATAAGACTGAAGATCATCATGAAGAATGGGTTGGGTACAAATAATCTTTGGGCCTATATCCTTTGTTTCAAAAAACTGTGAACCAAACCACGTTACAACCTTTAAAAGACCTAATTGAAGCCAAGTTTCTTTTGAAAGCATATTACAGCAAGGTTGTGTAAATTGACTCCTAAGTTTGTTGCCAATCATTTGCTTTGATGTCTTACCTTTGCTTTCTCTTTCATTTCAAATGTCTAAACCGCCGTGTTTTGACAAGTGACTCATTTTGCTTTACATCAATAATATCATTCCAAAAATGATTTTTGATTTTAAAATTGCATTGAGCTTTGTATTAAAATTACCATGTTTGTTTGAATGATCTTATTTACAGGCAAACTTTCCTCATTCAAGAATTTTCAAACAGTTGAGAAACTTGGTCAGTGATCCTATCAGGGGCACGTTACTTCTAGATCCTGTTGTGAATTAGTTCAAGATTTGTTGCTCAGTGCAAGTTATTCTCATAATTGGTTAACCAGAAGATCTCTTTCAAGATTTATATTGAGTTTAGCCTTCTCAACATTTGTCTCAAGAACTGAAGCCATAATCAGTTCATCCCCAGCAAACTGAAGCCATGATCAGTTTATTCTCAACAATCATTTCAAGAACTGAAGCAATGATCAGTTTATTCTCAATAATCATTTCAAGAATTGAAGCCATGATCAGTTCATTTTTTCCCCTGCAGCACTCGAACTGAAGCCATGATTAGTTTATCCTCATCGATCAATCAATCGGGGGCAGTCTTCTTCAAGAATCCTCAAGATGTCTTTTCTCAAAAGACCATCAGCCTGATACAATTCATCAGTGTGACAGAGATATGTTCAACATCTTCTCTCCAAGCAGAGTGGGCAGTGTTCCCTGTGTTGAGGAATCAGAGTTCCCTTTCTTCCCTCACAAAAGAGTCTATCTCAGTTGTCCATATCATTTGCATTACATACATAAATCATTCATATATCATACATAGAAAGATTCTCATAGCTCAAAGTGTGCTTCGTGCTCATATGCATTTTCTGAGGTCCTGCTGTTATAAACATCTTACCTTGTGGTCAAAGTCCAACTTACTTGGCGCCTACCAAAACTTTTACCTGCCTTTTCATTCAGTGTCATTCCTGAATGTTGTCGTTTACCTGTCTTTTTACCCAGTGCTATTCCTGGATGTCTTGTTTATTTTCTTTCTTTCCAGTGCTATTCATGGATGTTGTCGTTTCCCTGTGCATCTATTGCTGTTGTTAGATCTTTGTACTTTTTCACCCAGTGTTATTCCTGGATCTTTGTTGTTCTTTCACTCCAGTGCCATTCCTGGATGTTTGTCTCTTTTGATCTCCAATGCCATTCCTGGATATCTATCCCTTTTGATCTCCAGTGTCATTCCTGGATGTTTGTCTCTTTTGATCTCCATTTCCATTCCTGTATATCTTGTTCCTCTTGTTTCTCCCAGTGCTATTCCTGGAAGTTTTGCCTCTCTTCTGTAATCCCCAACAGATTTACTCGGATATCTTTCAGTGTCATTCCTGGAAGTTTTATCTATTTATTCAGTGTCATTCCTGGATGAGTTTTCTCCTTTGCATTCAGTGTTATTCTTGGATGTCTTTCTCACTATCATTCAATGTCATTCTTGAATGTAATGATTTACCTTTACCTTTCAGTGCCATTCCTGAAAGTCCTTGCTCACTTTATTCAATGTCAGTCTTGGATATTGTGAACTATTTTTATCCAATGCCATTCTTGGATACTTATGATATATTTTCCAGAACTTTTCTTACTTCATTCACTGCCATTCTTGAATGTAGTGATTTACCTTTACCTTTCAGTGCCATTCCTGAAAGTCCTTTCTTCAATCCAATGCCATTCTTGGATAACTTTTCCTCAACAGAGTCTAATGCTATTCTTGGATGTTTTTTATGTTTACCCTCTTTTATCCAATGCTATTCTTGGATACCTTTTCCCCAGCCAAGTCCAATGATATTCTTGGATATCTCTAATTGTTTAACCTTGCTATCCAATGCCACTCTTGGATGTCCCCAGTGAAGTTTTTCAAATGGAAGTTTTGTTTATATCCAATGCTATTCTTGGATGACTCTGATGTTTGTTGTTGCCCCATTCAATGCCATTCTTGAATGTTGTAGTTCCATTTATCCAATGCTATTCTTGGATATCTTATCCCCAATAAAATGTTTTTCACCTCCATCCAATGCTATTCTTGGATGACGCTGTTGTTTTTACCAGAAACTTTCTTGTTGTCTAGTGCCATTCTTGGACATCTTTTGACATGCCTTTTGTCTTGTTCTTCACCTCCATCCAATGCTATTCTTGGATGTCACTACTCGTCTTCCAGGGTCTTGTCCCTCTCTTTCCAACTATTGATGGATAATTCTTGTCACCTTGACAGATCTCCAGAAATAGCTTGTGTTCCCTGGCGTTTATTTTCGCGTCTTCTCACTCAATTTACCATAACTCCCTTGTTTCAAGTTTCCCCGCGGTTTGTTTCATCCTTTGCATTCATATCATCTGGTGGCATCTTAGGGCTAAAAATTTGGTTTTCTGTATTTAAGTATCTTCAATCTTGTCGAGACGAAGTTTTAATCTTCATATCTCCCGATAGAAGAGACTTAAATAGAGGCAGCTGTAAGACCCTAATTTTTGACCCCTAAGATTCCACATATCATTCACATCTCATTTTGCATCTTATACCACAAACAAGATCATGCTTTGGTTCCCTTGTCCCTCTCATTCTTTGGGTTTATGCCTTGCAGGGTTTACCGAGCATCTATGTGTTTTCTAATTCAATTTATTGCTTTATTTGTTTATATTTTACTAACCTTTAATCAAAATCCAAAAATATTTTGTTTTCTCTTTATTGACATTTTCAGGGGAAGAACATGTTAAAAATGCCAAAATAACAGTCCCTCAGCTCGAATGAATTTCATCTGATAAGTCAAAGTTGATATGCGAACAATTCAAAATCATCTGATCAAGAGTTTCCAAGATTTAATTGATTTTTATTCAAGAGACTCCAAGGTTCATGTGTTTATGTCCATGCCATCTTTGACAAGCAAGAAAAATCGAGCCAGAACCAAGACAGCACATCAAAAAGCCATTTTTCTCAATTTTTCATTGTGTTAATCAATTAACCTAATTGCACGGTGAAATGGTTAATCGATTAACACGTGCAATTTTTGACAAAAATGTTCCAAATTCAAATTCTGCAGGAATTGGCACCAATTTTCACTATTTGGATCACATGTGGAATATTCTAGACCATCTCATTTTAATTCCCTACATCACTTTGATCAATTCCTACCATACGCCTTCACTAATCACCACTCTTTTATGAATTTCCCTCCAAATTCAAATTCCACGCCTAATTTTCATTTCCAAAGCAAACTCCAATCCACCAAATTTTCCAAGCTGAAACTCTATAAATAGAGCCTTTATTTCATTCATTGTTCAAGCTTTGGATAGCCAAATTCACCTTGTCAAAATTCTTCTTGACTCTCAATTTTCTCAAACCACCAAAATTCACCAAAGCTCATTTTTCTTCTTTTGAAAGTTAACAAGAATTCACATTGATTCTTGTTCAACTTTGAGCTAAACCTTCATCCAACTTGTTTTCATCATCAATTTCAGTAGATCAAGACTTTGGAGTTTGGATCTTGGAGTAATTTGAAGCAATTTTCAGATTTGGAGTGGTAATCTCATTTTCCACAATTGTTGTTCTTGATTCATCTTCCACAATGTAGATCCTTTATTGATCTTGTTTTCTTGATCTTTGGATCTTGCAATTTGTGTTGATTACTGGTTTTTGCTGCTGTTTTACTCAAAATTTCGTGCACAATTGAATCCTTAATCATGAGGTGTTTGAATATATGATTGATCAAGGATTATGCAATTTTCAAACTGATTTTTTGTTGTTTTTACAGTGTTAATCGATTAACCAAAACATGCACGAATTAGTTAATCGATTAACAGTTGAATTCTGCACAAAAAATTGGAAGTTTACGCTGGTTAATCGATTAACCTAATTACACTATGAAGTGGTTAATCGATTAACCAGCATCCAGAATGTGAAAAATGTTTGCTTTTGGGATTGTTTGGTTTTTTTTGCAATTTTCTTCCCTTTCCTTTGTTGTTAGCTTTAGATCACATATTTTTGTGATTTAATTTGGCTTTCTCTTCATCTATTTCTCTTTTCTTTGGATCGATGAAAGTCTTATGGATCATTAGAATTTCTTTGTCGAATTCTTGATCAAGACAAGATCGTTACCTTCTTTTCTTTTCGTGCGGTATTGCTTTTGGATGACGATCTACATATCATTCATCTAGCATGCATTAGCACAAAGAGCTATTGACCGGCCTCATTTTAGGGTAATTACTCCGTAAATTACTCGGTGATTGCTTAACATAGCGCAACATTATGTCCCTTATCGGAAAACAACTCAATGTTGATTGATCTTTTGTATTAGGTTCAAAATCTATGAAGCTTGTTGTTGTAGAGGCATTGATTCTAAGAATCTTCTAACAAGTCTTCATTAACCTTGACCTAAGTACACTATTCAATCATTATTGATCACTTACTCTAACAACTAACAACTAATTACTAACTTCTAACTTCTTTACATTTCCTTCTCGCTCCCAATCTCTCTTTTACTTTTATGCTCCATTATTATCATTTCATATCATGTTTATGTTTCTGCGATTTTTCCTTTGTCCGTTGGACATATGTTTATGCTTCCGCAATTTTTCCTTTGTCCGTTGGACATATGTTTATGCTTCCGCAATTTTTCCTTTGTCCGTTGGACACATGTTTATGCTTATGCCTTTTTCTCTTTGTCCACTTGGACCTAAAACATTAATAAAGGCCAAAACCTCTAAAAAAACGTGTGCTTCTAATCTTGGACTATGGTTACTATCCTTTGCAATGGACATGGAGTTTTGCACCTAGACCTTGGACTTCAATGCTATTCTTGAATCCTTGGATTTAGAACTAGGGCATTTTCCCTTTACTTTGGAATTATAGTTCGAAGACTTTGGACTTCAATGCTATTCTTGAATCCTTGGACTTAGAACTAGGACCTTTTCCCTTTGCTTTGAATTATGGTTCGAAGACTTTGAAGCCTTGTGCTTTTGCTTGGTTTGTGGTGAAGACAACTACATTTGTGGTTAGATCTTTCTTATCCTTAGCTTTTACTTTATGCTTTAGGATAGTCACTTCTTCTCCACCCCATTCTTAAATTTTCAAAACTTTCCCCCTTTTTTCAAAAATCTTCTTGATTTCAAACTATCACCTCTTTCATAATCAAACCTTGACTTTGTCAAGTGATTTTACTCATTTCCTTTCATTTATTAACAAATGCTAAACTACATAAGCATATTGACACCTTTTTTTTAAAAGACTTTAAAAAACACCAAACTCATTCAAACCTCTTTTGTGCCCTTGTGCACTTTTCCTTTAACTTTTTCATAAGTTTAGACACGATTCATTTCTTTAAGCGGAATTATTTGCTTGGAAATGGCGACTTGTCTTTACATTTAAAAACAACCAAAACAAACAAATTTCATTCTTTGTACCACGAACTACGGGGTTTTGATCCTACATTGCACATCGTGGGTACGTAGGCATGAGGCGACAAGTCTCTCCAAACACAAAAATCTTAAAAACAATTTCTCTTCTCATCTCCTCAATCACCTTTCAAGCAAACCTTTTTCAGACCAAAAGCGGTAGATATTTCAAAGGGTTCCTATAGAGTACTATAGACGTTTTGGGTGCTAACACCTTCCCATTGCGTAACTAACCCCCTTACCCGGACTCTCTTCACTTGTTCTTGTTGTAGAGCTTGTGTAGGTTTTGTTCGCTCTTTTTCCTTTCCTTTTTGGATAAAATAAAAGTGCGGTGGCGACTCTTGCTTTTCGAGTTAAGTTAATCAATAGCTTACACTCACGATTTTGCCGCTACAGTGAGCAATGTTTTTAAGTTGATATTTTTTTCGGAAAAAATATTTTAAAGCCAAAACAAATGTCAAAAATGTATTTAGTCCCAAAGGTGTGATTGAAAATTACATTCCGGTCTCGCTTTTATTAATATTTTCTCAAACAAGCTTTTATTCTCGCTTTAATTTTCCTTCTTAAAGTCTAAATTTATCCGACTAGTCTTAGATTTACATAGCAATAGTAGATAGCGCTAACTTAATTATTAGTTTATGTGGGTTCGACATCTTTTGTATTACTTTGATAAAGTCTATGCACTTGCGGATAAGCAACCACACGAAGCACACCATGTTTTTGGCGCCGTTGTCGGAGACCTAATTTAGTCAATATCGTAACTCCATTGTTGCGCTATATAGACTATGGAAATTTCTTTTCCTATTTGTCATATGTTGTATGCCAAACACTCACTCAAAGGGAGAAGAGTTAGAATAACAGAATGATGAAGTAGAGCGTCTTATTCGTCTAAGACGTAAGATTGAACAATATCGAGCCATATTTATGCCTATGGCTGCACTTGATACAAAACCTCTTAAAGATTATGTCGTTTCATCTCAGGATTAACCGCATTCAAGCATTGTTCAACCTGCAATCCAGGAGAACACTTTCGAACTAAACCATCTCTGCTGCAAATAGTGCAACAGAACCAGCTTTGAGAAAATCCCATCGAGGACCTAAATCTTCATTTGTCAGTGTTTGTGCATTATGCCGACACACTAAAAAGTAATGGTGTAGATCCAGAAGAAATTCGACTACCTTTATTCCCATTTTCCCTTAAAGATAGAGCTAGAGCATAGCTATAGTCTTTTCCTGCGAATTTAATTACTACGTGTAATGAACTAAAGAAGGTATTCTTAGCTAGATATTTTCCACCAAGCAAAATGGCAGCTCTAAGAAATCATATAACTACGTTCAAACAAGCCGAAGGAGAGTCACTCTTTGAAGCGCGGAAAAGATATAAGGACATGATGAGACTATGTCCTCATCATGGATTAGAAAAATGGCTTATCATTCATACCTTTTATAATGGTCTTTTCTACAACACGAGAATGGCCATGGACGCTACTATTGGCAAAGTCCTAATAGATAAACCTTTCAATGAAGCCTATCATGCTTATCGAAAACATGGCTCAAAATCATTACCAATGGGGAACTAAATGAGTTCCAGTCAAGAAAGCCCAATCGAAAGGAGGAATGTTTGAAATCAATGGGATTTTTCATGTGAATGCCAAGGTCGAGCACTAACAATAATGATCAATAATCTAACTATTACCACCCCAGTCATCGTGGCTGCTGTAGCTCCAAATTGCGAGATTTGTGGAGCCCAAGGGCACATAGCTACTAATTGTCAACTATTGGCAGAGACTATCCCTGATCAAGTCAAATATGCCCAAGGAAACCCCTATTCGAACACGTACAATCCTAGATGGAAGAACCATCCTAATTTTTCTTAGAAGAATAATAACATATTGTTTTCTCCCAGCCCTCCACCTTCTAATTCTCAAAATTTCCACAACGGAGCCCCAATAGCTCCTCCTGTTCTTAGAAAATCAAATCTGGAGCTCATGTAGGAAAACTTCATTGCATCTCAGACCCACCAAAACAAAGAGTTTATGAATTAAAATGTTCATACTAACGAGCTTGTGATATAATTGGCAACCAAGGTTGACGTCGTGACTACTCATAACAAGATGCTAGAAACTCAAATAACTCAAGTAGCTCAACAACAAGCGGCCACTGCTGCTCCTGCTGGCATATTTCCTAGCCAACTCCAACTAAATCCTAAAGGCCATGCAAACTCTATTAAACTACAAAGTGGGACAGAGTTGGATGGGCCTGTAGATCCGAGAGTTAAAAACCCTGCAATGTATAGAGGAGTATAGGAAGAACCTAAAAAGGTCACTAATAGAGATCAAGTAGGAAAAACAACAACTGATGAGAGGACTACACCTACCACTGAAGAGGCTGTTGAAAAAGAAAAACCATATGTGCCTCCGTTGTAATGCCCTGTATAATATATACCTAGAATAATACAATACAAGCATTGTATTTGGTACTGACACCATCATAAGTGCCTAATGGCGTAATTCACATAATTGACCATTCTAAAAACATAATACATTCTATGGTACAAGATATAGAAATTAGCCAAAATAATAGAAACTAAGATCAATATACAATATCCTCAATTGTATACAACAAAATAATACACAGCGGAATAAGCTCAACTAAGCTTCTCTTGAAACATCCAAGCCTAGCTCCACTTGTAAATCAAACCTGCAAAAGCTTCCTGAAAATAATCAACAATAATGGGGTGAGATATTAAATCTCAGTGAGTTCCCTATCTTATGGATTCTCTCGGCTCTACAAGGTTCTAGCCAAATCCTAACTCAAGTCAAGGGGAAGGTAAATGACCTTGAGTTCTCAATCTCACACACTATATGGAAACATGTTCATGAGTTCACCAACTCAAAATATCAGTAATCGATAACCTGCACCAATGCATCCCCTTTTCCTGTCCTCTTCTACGTCTAGAAGTCGACCCCAGTCATGGATCCTTGTAGTTACTTGGCATACGAAATGGATTCGGGTTCTACGGGCCATTAACCGTTACATGTCTCTTTACCCTTAGGCTTCAATCGTACTCACACGTGGGAATCAAACCTGCCAAGTAATTGTGCACATGTTTCAGAGGAGCTCGAGACTCATGAAACGCACTCGGGTGAAACAGTTACGATTACGTGATCACACATACAAACGTGATTGTATTCGAAAATCATAAGGCCACATTCGCCTTAAGGCCATATTCGCCTTTTCTCATAATCCCAAAAGTTCAACATGTCCCATACTAGTGTTTCACTCTCTCCTAGACCAATCTCGCCACGGGTGCACCTTTCTACACCAAGTGCCCGAGACTTGCCATCTAGGTTTTCTATCACAATTCTATTCACAACCTAGAATCATATCATTAGGTTTGGGGTAAGTTTTCTCACTCTTCCTAATTCATTTTAAGCATGCATATTCTCTCAATCATGCTTAACATCAATATTAGACAAAGCATATTACAATTTGCATAATAGAATCACATATAATAAATCAATCATAAGTTATATCACCCTTAGGTTCCCTCTGATTGATTTAATCGGGTATCGAAAACAATATTTTTCAATCTTATTCCGTAGGATCTTTTCACAACTTTGCATCGGCTATAACCATGCCACGATCGGATTTACGATCCAAAAGATATGGATTTTCAACATATCACATAATCATTATTTCCATTCATTTTCCACTAAATAATTAATCCCACATTATACCCATAATTTTCATTTTTTATTGGGTAGAATATTCTCCTAGCTTTCCATCGGTACCAAGAACGCTTAAATCGGGTATACGAATCGAAAGTTGTGGATTTTTAAAGTAAAGAGAATTATTTGAAAACTCCCAGGAGCGCCCGGCGGTCAAAGCTTCGCCCGGCGGAGCCCCCTGTGCCTGCTACTTCACCCAGCGAAGTAGCGACGTAAGTCCCATGTCAAAAACCAAAAGTTCCAGAATCAAAACTTGCTGCGCCCCTCAACTTTCACCCGACAAAGCAGCGGCGCAAGCCTGCATCGCCCGGCGCCCAAAGCGCCGCCCGACGATGTGTATCAGAAGCAGAATTTTCTGTTGCGTTTTCATGGTTCCAAGGGTTCCAAAATTCACCCTTTCCACACCAAATCATTTACAAACCACAAAACAAGTATCAACAATTGATCATATGCATAATACCACTACACTACGCAATTTATATTGATTTTCATCCGTTAGATTTCATTGATTTATCCGTTTAATCATTTTCTCTCAAATCTAACCTAAGTTCAAATCATGGATTTCTAGAACTTAGAGTTCTAACTAGAATCCATCTTAGCATTGAAGAGGAGGTTGAAGGAGATGAGATGATGAATCCAAGCTTCTTCTTCTTCTTCCAAGACTTTCTCTTCTTCTTTCTCTTTTTCTCCTTTTTTTCTCCTTTCTCTTCTTCTTACTATCTTTTCTTTTTCTTTTCTTTCTTTCTCTTATATATATATATATATATATATATATATATATATATATATATATATATATATATATATATAATCTTTATTATATAATACAATCCAACGGGGTAAAATATCTCCAATTGATATTTTGTCGTCTCAAACCAATTGATCAATTATTCGAGTTACCTTAATATACTCTCTCAAACTAATAATTATTGATCTGTCTCTTTCATTAAATAATTGATCTCTTCAGAGCTCATCAGTTGCTCTATTGATCCTTCATGTCAATTCTTAACGCACTTAGAGGATTCCATTAATCCAATTTACCAAAGATAGAGCACATAGATACTCATCTGATCTCATCAGATATCTAATTGAGCATTTAGATAATATGGGGTATTACATCCGCCCTCCTATAAACGAAAGATACCATCACTACAACAAATAACGCTTTTCATGCCGAAGCTTTCACCTCGAACAATGGAAAACTGAGGTATAAAGCCAAGGCACACTATTTTTTATTATTTAAAAAAAGAAAAACATAAAATGAAAACAAAATAATTTTCTTTTCTCAGCAAAATGAACACAAAATGTTCTAACCCTTCGGTTTTATATTTAACCGAGGCATAAAATAATAAGATTTTACTATAAAAGAACTCATTAAACATATTTTACCCTAATTTTTACTAATATGAAACCGCCCCAAGCATCATTCTTTGGAATTGATTGCAAGACAGAAAAAATCTTCAATGTTTTTCTATATTTAACAAAACATTTTTTCCGCCCTTGCAATCTATCTCACATAATGGTGTTGATGTTGTCGTTGTTGTATTTTTTGGAATAATCCTCAGTTAAAGAAGGGTACTCAGATGATAGATTACAAGTGCATAAAATTATTTCTGTATAAATTAAACAAAGAATGGAGCTTAACCAACAATGAAGGGAGCTCAACCTTTGAAAAGAGCTTAGTTGATAGATTGCAAGTGTAGAAAATCATTCCTGCTTCAAATTATACAAATAATTGAGTTTAACCAACAAAAAATGGAGCTCAAAAATAATTGTTTTAGTGGGTATCCAACAAAATCTGGATATCACCAAATATTTGTTGTAAACAATGTTTTTTTAATATTTTGTGTAAACAATGTAATTTAAAAAATAAAATAAAATAAATAGTTACCTTGGTTTTCATTAAAAAAAGAGGTGATAGTTAAAATAATAGCTCAATTTTATAGTAAAACCGAGGTGGTTAGTAATCATATTTTACTAAAATATATGTAGTCGCCCCAAAGAGAGGAAATAGTCACCACCGTCCATTTCTATCATGAGTTGCTACTACAGATCTCTGGGATGAAATGCAAGTGCACAGAAAATAAAAATTTTCATTGGGAAACAGATCTCTAGCATCTTGCATGGGACCTGTACATGTAAAATAAAAGTTCTCATTCGAAAACAGATTTTACAATGTATTTTTAAAATTTTGTGTAAACAATGTATTTTATAAAAAAAAAACTACTGATTCACCTCGGTTTTCTTCTTGGCCGATGGGATAGTTAAGTTTTTTTTACGATATTTATCATCCTTAAACTAATTTTTGCCGTCCATTTAATGTTTATCAACGCTCAAGAATCTACCATTAGTTATCCGCGTGAAACCTAAGAGACATCTGTTATAAAAGCATGCTGAATATTGAAAATATAACCTAAATGAAACATAAAGCGCTTGAAACATAAAGACATTTTGAAAAGTTCTCTAAGATGGATTGCAAGAGAAAAAAATTAATCGGGTTTAAGGTTTGTTTTCTTGAATATTTATTTGAGCACAAAATCACTTATTTGAATATTCATTTTATTCATCTAACCCTTATTTTATTTTACTTCAGAAATAATAAAAGTGATGTTGGTGGGGTTCGAGCCCATGTGCAATTAACTTACCTCTCGGTTTTAATTCCACTGAGGTGATAAATGGCGAGATTTCATGTCGCCCTTAGTTACCTCGCTTCTATAGCCGAGGTATTATGCATTTCACGTACGAGGTAAGAAGCGCTTTTAATAGTAGTACATACCCTCAAAGGCACACAAAATCTAAGAATGAGGGAGTGTTTAGGGCCTCAACAAATAACTGAATTAATAAAATATCCAACTGAAGAAATGTTAGAAGAAGACGAAGATGAATACCATAAACAATATGCATATGATAACCTTAGGGAGTATTTAACGCTCACACCAAATCCTATGCCGAGCCCTAAGCAGCCATCAGTAGAACTCAAATTACTACCTAAAAACCTAAGCTATGAGTTTCCTGATAAATGACTTGATCGCCCGGTCATAGTTAGTGTTGATCTATATAGAGAAGAAACAAAGAAACTCTTGATGGTATTGAAAAAGTATCCCACAACTTTAGGCTCGAACATTTCTGATTTGAAAAGAATAAGCCCCTCTGTGTGCATGAACAGAATTATGCTAGAGGTGGATTCTAAAGCCTCTAGAGAACACCAACGGAGGATTAACCCTTTTAGGATTCCAACATGGACCTCACGTCTACACTAAGGTACCCGGAGGTGATGATATGCAAGCTGCATTAGATTTTTTCTTGTATGGCATCACAAAGGATTTTTTCTGACGTGTAAATAATTTACCGCTTTCCTAATTCAAGAATAAAATCAACACTTTTCAAAAAGAATAAAAATAAGCTCGATCCAACGTCGAGTAATTTTCACAAAAATTAAACCATTTCAATATCACTTCAATAATCATTTTCAAACCCGAATCCATTTCATCTTATTTCAATATCAACCCCTATTTTCTCACTTCAAACCATCTTCATAATTCATTCCACAACAATAGTAAAACCCTTGATCCAACGTCAAGTGGCATTTTCTCGATTAAACTCAAAAACACCTTAAAAATACGATTAGGATTGTGTGCCACGAGCCTTAAGTAGTGGAGAAGAGTGAGAATTGAGGTTTCCTACCCCCACTCTGAGTATTTTGAACGCAAGATGCTTGACTTGGTTGTTTGAAATACTCGCCTCCACTCATAGTCTTTAGTGCAATTCGAATAAAAAACAACATTCTTTTTAAAACCCTAAAATTAACATTAACACATCAAACCTATATTTTCTCGCCCCCGTGCGACCAAAGCAAATCCAACCTATCTTTTCTCGCCCCTCGTGTGATTGAAACTTTTTAAACCTAATTACTCGCTCCCGTGCGAACAAACACCTTTTTGCAAAACAACATTGTTTAGTCCCTTCTAACGTGCATACAAACTAGTGCTTAAGCCTCCCCAGAGAGTAGACAAGCCAATGTTTAACCCTTAGAACATGATCTAAATACTTGTTCATTAAAAAACACAAACCAATAAACTGTAGTCTCTACGAACTTTGGATGCTATGATTCATCATTTCATAATGATGATACGTAGGCACGAGGGCGCCAATCCTTGGCGAGCACACTAAAAAATAACGGACATACATTTAATCGCAAATCTAACAAAGTGGTTCCCCTTGAATACAACGGAAGTGAGGGGTGCTAATACCTTCCCCTTGCATAATAGACTCCCAAACCCAAATTTGGTTGCGATGACCATTTTCGTTTCTTAAAGGTTTTATCGATATTTTCCTATTCCTTCATTGGGATGAATAAATTTCAGTGGTGACTCAATTCGAACTAATTTTTCCACGACCCTGCGAAGGATCGTATTTTTTGAGGTACGACAAATAAACTTTGCTTCAATTAGGTCTTTTGAGGTATTTTTTAAGGCTCAAATTTTTAATTTTACCCCACCCCATTATCCTTGATGATCCCTGTTCCTATGCGCAACTAATTTGGCCCTTCATTCAATGTTCTGAGAGAGGTTTTGAAGCTGGAAATGTGATGGTTCGAGAACAATGTGGTTTTTTTTGAAGTGGCAGTCACTCACCTTTGTTTAACCATACAATTTTGTTTTTGCCAATAATTTTGGTGACCCTTTGATTCTCGATATGGTGGTCTCATAATCTTGTCTTTGATTGAGGATTTTAGTGACCTCTTTTGACATTTTCTTTTTATCTTTTTTTATCCCTAGTTTTTTCCTAAGTCATTTTTTCAGGTTTTGACTTAGCTGACTTTTTTTTGTTGCTAAAAGGTTGTGACTACCGTGTTAAGGGTTAGTGAGGAACAACCACTATAGACTTTTTGAGTTTTCATGATCTTTTTGACATCGAATGATGTGTATGGGGAAGAAGATGTGGTTTATCCACATATGGGATATTTTTCTTTCGAAATTCGAATGCATAGTCAAATTAACTGAAGACTACTCTGCACATGGTTAAGATTAAAGGGTTTTTTCGTAAAGAAAGAAACACCAACTTCTAATCTCAGAGGAGTTGGCTATGGATTAAATCCTTATATCTTCGGTGTTTGGGGATTTGAAACAATGCATTACATCTTCATCAAGGTTTTATTCAAAAGCATATTGTCCGCAGTTTTGGGTTTTTTTTATTTTCATAATTTTTCCTTCAATCTTTGCTTAAACACCTGTTTGATAAAGGAAAGTGAACAGGAGAAGTATTGACATTATATATTTTTTTATGGAAAAGGAAAGAACGAATATGTGCAGAGTGAATACGAATAGATTGAAGCATACTCATTTCATTAATATTACATTTTAAAAAGAACAAGTTTAAAAGCAAGTCACATTTAACAAAAAAGAAAGTGTTAGAACAAGATTTGGTTCTGCCATATATCTCTATGTTTTGATAATAACAAAGTAATATTTGTATGAGAACAATTTTGGTACTCTAACATTTGTTTTCTGTAGAATTAAAAAACAGGATCTGACTCTGATAGAGACCATGTGCAACGTCACTCTGATTTGACCAAAAGTCGCTTCTGCGCCAAAGAAGCAAGTCTGCTTCTGATCTACTCATTTTCAGATAGATTCTAAGAAGATAATATGTTGTTGCTGCAATGCTCTCTTGGATTCTGCCTCTGAACCTGACTCTGATAATTTACTTCTGAATTCTTTCTGGCTTCTGAAGTCATTATCTTCTGAAAACTAAGTGTTGAGGACTCTGAAGACAAGGTTCTGCAGAACAACGTTCTGAAGACTTGAGTTTCTGAAGACTAAGTGTTGAAGACAAGGTTCTGCTGAACAACATTCTGAAGACTCTGAAGACTTGAGTTTCTGAAGACCAAGGGTTCTGAAGACTAAGTGCTAAAGACTCTGAAGACAAGGTTCTGGTGAACAAGTTTTGAAGACTCTGATGACTCAAGACTCTGAAGACCCAATGATCAACTCTTCTACTTATGCTTCAATCATCTCTATTCAGAAGCCTCTGATGAATAGAAGAAGATGAAATATTTGCGAGGGAAAATAGTACATAGTACGTATCAAACACGTTCTTTTCCACTACCATTCCACTACCCTGATTTGGTGGTACAAAGGACAACTTTTGTGTACGATTTTCATCCCTGCGTAACGACATTATTTCAAGTCACCAGCAATCTTAATGATATTCCTGGTCTTCCCTCTGTAGCGTGATTTTTTGCATGGTTGTGAAGCACTATCGCTTTGTGTATCCTATTGAGCTGGTTAAGGAAGGGAAATAGATGTCTCCAATTAACCCTGCTTGCATACTGAGTTTGAACAGATGACCGTTGGCTTACAGATGCTTTTAAGATTGTGGGTCTCTCTTAGGTTATTTTGTTAAAAAAACAGTGTCTAGGCTATTGGTAGGATATTAGGACTGATGCTTTTGGGTTGATATATGGGGATATGGGATTTTGGGTTTTTTATTAGTATGCTCGCTAAGATTTTTCAATCTTATGCCTACGTATTCCCGTTTAACGAAACAGAGAAATCATAGCGATCGTAGTTCCTCCTATTCTATGGGAGGAAAAAGGTTGGTTTGGTGTCTTGTTCAAAGCCCAAGACGTGAAGCTAAATGTGGTTTGTATCTTGTTCAAAGCCTAAGATGTGAAGCTGAAGGGTCTATTTGTATCTTGTTCGAAGCCCAAGATGTGAAGCTAAAAGGGTTTGACTTTAGAGAGAATTTGTCATCTCTAAAGGGGGATATTTGGTCTGTTTGTCACAATTGTTGGGTGACTGATTATAAAGGAGGATTACTTTAACTGGGATATGTGAATCCAGCAATGCCATAATTTCCTTTATAGGGGTTTTTTAACCTGGAGGAGAAGACTTTAACTCAGTTTAGAGCAATGATATCTTTCCTTAGGAATTTCTCCTGCTAAAAGAGGGACAGTGGCGTGGATGTAAATAATCCAGAGGCTTGCCGCTTACAGCAATTAGATGAAGGAAAAGGAGTTGTTGATGTTTGTATACTGTGAGCAAGGCACAAATTTTGATGCTAACAGGTTGATTGACTCAACCGGGGTTTTCTTTATACAAAGCCTAAGAGGAGGCTATTGACCCAACAAAAGGGTGCTTTTTATCTGTCTCGTACGAAGCCCGAGATAGAGGCTAAAAAGGGGTTAACTCAACAAGAGAGTGCTAACAGGTGACTAACTCAACAAGAGAGTGCTTTTATACGTGTCTTGTAGAAGCCCAAGACGGAGGCTAAAAGGTTTTGACTCCACATGAGGGTCTTTTATACTCAACAAGATAGTGGTTTTGTATCTCGTACGAAACCTGAGATGGAGGCTAAAAGGGATTGACACAACAAGAGAGTCTTTTATACTCAACAAAAGAGTGTGAAAAGGTTAGCTCCGCTGGGGAGAATCATTGTACAAAACCCAAGAGGAGGCTATTTGTGCTGGTAATTGTTTCAGTTTAGTGACAGGTCCAGTATGTTGGATAAAATAGAAAATCAGTTCTTATGAAGGGAACGATTAAAGGTATTGTTGTGCTTTGGGATTGATCATAGGATCAGGGTTATTTCCTGTTCTTTAAGGAAATGGGAAATCCAAAGGGTATTGAGACTGTCCAAGTCTACTGGTGTTTTGAGAAATCGATTCTCAGGTAGTGAATGCCCAAGAGAAGGCTGATACGTTAAGGGATGAAGGTCAACCTATTAACATGTCTGACACTTGACTCAGAAAGACAGCTCTAGTAAATTAATGACTAGGTTCTGTTCCTATACCTGTAGAGGTCTCTGGGTCCTTGTACTAAGCCCAAGAGAAGGCATGAGAGCTTTTAAGAAGCCGAAGGGTCCTTGTACAATGCCTAAGAGGAGGCGGGGATGCTTTTAAGAAGCCTGTGGGTCCCCAAACCCCGAGAAGTTCAAGACATGCCATTCACCAAGAATAGATCAAGCGAGGAAAGTCTGAGAATTTGTAAGAAACTCAAGAGATGCCATTCACGGAGAAAAGATCATCTATGGGGAGTTAGAGTTTCTTTGACGATTTCTAAGGGTGACAGTCTGAGAAAGGGTTCACAGAGAATGCTGCCTTTCACGTCTCCATATTGTTTAACCCCAAGAGGAGGGAAAACTGTGTCTGGTAATCCTATGGGGATCTAGTTTTGTTTGTATTTAAGAGTGACCAACAGGGCTTTACCTAGTGCTAGACGTAGTTGTCGGGGAAAACTCTAAATAACTATACTAGTATTACATAGTGGATATATGACGAGTATATAAAAGTTTGTGAAAGAAGACTTACAATGAAGAGCCCCACAATACAGTTATATATATATATATATATATATATATATATATATATATATATATATATATATATATATATATATATGAAAGCGGATAAAGAAAGCGGGTAAACACTTACTCGGTTGTAGAGCTTCCATGTGTGAAGACATAGCTTCTCAATGGTTTTGATGAAGACAACAATGTTCATTCAAGGTTTTATGTACAAAAGGAAATGGATCAAAGACTTCAAAGCTAGAACAAGTTTCATATTAATTCAAGTCTTGAAAATTTCTCAAAGAAGGAAAAAAAGAAATGCATAAGACTTGTCTACTCTTGCAAGATAGGATTAATCAAACTTTTAGGTATATGAAATTCTTGACTAAAACAAATCTTAGTGCTCAAGTTTTATAATCATGCTTTAAAAAGTCATTCTTTGATTTAAAACCTTGAGAAAATATTTTTCAAAGTTTATCTAAAGTCTTGGTCATATTTTTTGATGATATATGGCTTAGAATCATTTGCATTAAGAATTTTTCAAATTTTACACTGATGCAATCGATTGTCATCCTGATGCAATCGATTGCACTAGGCTAAATTTTCAAATCTTTTGCACGTTACACTTGGTGCAACCGATTGTCATTCTGATGCAATCGATTGCACCTGAAGCTTTTTTGAAAAATTCTTTGTTTAAAAGCACCTTTTCATGATACCTCTTGCTTGCATCTTTTCCATTCATTGTATAATAATTTTTAGAAATTCTTTCAAGCATTGCCTTGATTATTGAATAGGTGCATGCACACTATATATTGAATTCAAAGTTTCTTTTGTAATTCACCTCTTTCAAAAAACTCTCTACAATCTCTAAGCATATTTTTCCATAACAGAAATTTTATACAAGATACTTTTTGAATACCATTTTCATATTACATACATAAAAGTATCATTTGAGCACTTAGAGAGTTTATGATATTGAAATTTCATATTTGAAAGAGAAGAAATCCTTCATAGGATTTATATACTACAAACTTGTTTAAAAAACTCTTGTTGTAACATATCTTATTTTTCCAGGATTGTTGGATATAAGATTGTTTGGTTGTAAACCTTGTTATCCGGATTGTGGATACAAGAGGTGCATTTGTGAGAGGTTGATTCTCGGTTGGACTTTAAACTTGTAAAATCCAAGAGGGTGTTCTTGGTGTGGATTGTTAGAGTCTTGCATAGGAAGACTAGGTGTGTCTTGTCCTAAGATCTAACATTAGTGAAAATATCTTTCGTGTTGAAAGGGGAGTGGAGTACTCTCGACCTGTGAGGGGAACCACTATACGTCTTGGTGTTCTTTACTTTCCGCATTTACCGCTTTCCTCACTTAGAAACTTTTAGGAAAGTAAAACTCAAAAACCGTCAAAAATCCAGATAATTGTCTAAGAGCCTAATTCACCCCCCTCTTCGGCACACATATAACTTACACCATGTTGTTTGGTTAGTTTGTTTAACAAAGAAAGCTTTGATAACAATATTCTATTTAAAATCAAAGGAGAAAGTGCCTTGAAAATATTGTTGGGGCTTACTGCTCAAGGACAGGCCCAAGGTTTCATCAGTGATTGCACTATTGTTTTGAATTTGTACAGGGACTTATACAAGTGACTGAGGCCCAAAAAGGTTTTCTGTACAAAGGGATGGGTCTTACACTCTCTCAAGAGGCCCAAAGGTGTTTAAAGAAAAAGAATGGGGCTTATAACACGAGGGTAGGCCCAGGTGATTTTTTTTTAACTGGCGATCGCGTCGAGGTTTCTTTATCGTACTGGGTCTTATACAATGCATTGAGGCCCAAAAAAGTTTTGGTTAAAAGGGGGTTGGGTCTTACACTCTATTAGAGTCCCAAAGGTTTATTTTTATACAAGTGGTGGGGCTTACAGCTCAAGGAGAGGCCCAGGGTTATTTGTTTTGAAAACGGCGATCGCGCCGAGGTTTTTGAAAGCACAGTGGGTCTTATAAAATGACTGAGGCCCAAATATTTTGGTTTCAAAAATGGGTTGGGTCTTACACTCTATTAGAGGCCCAAAAGTGTTTAAATATGGGTCTTATAACTCAAGGAGAAGCCCAAATATTTTTGTGAAAAAGGCGATGATCGTGTCGAACCTTTTGACGGTATCGGGACTTATACAACACACTGAGGCCCAAAAAGGTTTTTATTTACAAAGGGTTGGGTCTTACACTCTACCAAGAGGCCCAAAGGTGTTTTAAAAAGATTTGATGAGGGTTGAATTGATCAAAACTCTAATTTGTTTTCAAAATATATTTTAATTGAATAAAAATTCAATTAAAATGATCAAAATTGTTAAACATGTGGAAAACAAATTGTGATCTTGGATTAATGTTTCAAAAATTATGTTTCTATTCACAAAATGATTGGAAATCACTAAAATTCGAAAAATCAAGAGGGAGAAAATATTTTAAATGTAAAAAACAATTAAAATATTAATTCTTTACAAAAATATCAAGTATATGAAATAAATAATAGTTTTGGGATTTTTTACGAAAATAAAATATTTTAACATTTTTGTGAATTATTAAAAAAAGAACCAACTCAAAATCATTAAAACTCAGAGAGAAATTAATTTTTGAATCAATTAAATAAAATCACAAAATTCAAATATTCAAATGTTCAAAAATGGCGCCAAGAACATGGCAAGAACACGCGCCACCCTCTGTTTCTGCAGATTTGCGTTTTCTATCCAATCTTACTGAATACTTGATGATATCATGCAATCTACATATCAATCTACTCGTTTTTACTTCACTATCATGTCTATGGTCTTTAATTTCATTTATTTTAAACATGGAATAAGAAATCAAAGAGAAACCTCAAGAACCCTAAAATTTTCATGAAGGTTCAGAAATTCCATACACGATTCAAACAAAGCAATTGATTGAGGGAAAACACTCTATGCATGATTATGAACATATGGCCAAATTATTGTGCAGCAAAAAATGCATGGATCATAGACTTAGAAGAGCTCATGCTTACCTCTTGCAGCTGGTGATCGTGTTTTGTGTTAGAGGTGTTACAGCTTGGTTCCAAGGATATGGACAGCTTCCCTAGGTGTTATGGAGTGTGTCTGGATGCTTGGAGTGGATTGAAATGATCTGGAACTTGAGATGGTACCCCAACTGCAAATCTGTCAAGAACTTGAGCAGTTGGCTAGTGATTTTGTGATTTTGGTGTTCCAGATGTTGTGTGATTGTTTGGATCACTTCTATATGATGTTTATGAGGTGTGTGTGTGATTGGTTTGATTGGAATAGCTCTCAAACTCAAAACCCGATAGTGACTTGCTTTGGAAGGCAATTTTGGAGTGAAGAAGGAGATTTTAAGGAAAGCATTTGTTTGATGGCTTTGGTGTACTCAAACTGATCACAAATGAGCTCTATTTATAGTAGAGCAAGTTTGTTTTGCAAGGAATAGTGAATGGCAACTGCTGCATAGATTTGGCCAATGTTGATCAATGAGAATCCAAGTCTCCTCTAGCCATTGACTAGAGGTTAGGGCACAGGCTGCTGGTTCCCTTGGTCTTGGATAAGTCTTGTCTAAATTCAGTTGGAAATGGCTCAGTCCATGCCACCTTGGTGCATCCATTGAATGCTCCAAAACAAAATTGGAGTCTTGTCCCCTCTTTAGGGGTTTCTAGGTTTGGCATGCTATTTTTAGTTCCAAGGACTTGGGAGGCTTGGGATCAGAGTTGGTTCCTCCTTGGTCTCCCCTTGAGGTGTTCAGATTGATAAGTGTGTTTGTCATTTGCACAAATTTGGCAAATCGAGCAAAATGCACAAATCTGCCTTGCTTTGACAGTTTTCAGCAAGGCATATTGCCATTGTCATATCTCATGGCTCAAGTTGAATTTGATGGAGTTCTTGGCCATTTTGGAAAGCCCTCATATGATACAACAACTGTTTGATCATATTTGGTTTTGATACTTTTTGGATCCAAGTGAAAAATGCCCCTACATTTGGAAAAAAGTGAAGGCAGATTCTGACTTAGTGAAAATTTCACTAAGTGTTGGAAAAAAGTGACATTTTCACTTTTTGTGATTTTGATCATTCCATAACTTAAAATCCATGAGGAATTGGAATGAGTTATGTTTGAAGCTTTTGTAGAGTGCCATGAGAGCTACAAATCCAGCTTTGGATGGGGAAAAATGGCCTTGTGGTTTAGGAGTTATGATCCTCTAAAGTTGGTATCCTAGCCACTTTGTTTCATAACTTAGAAAAATTTCTAAGTTTTTATGGTTACCCCTTTTACAAGTTATCCCACTTTTCTTTTTTCTTGATGAATGATGATTCCAATCACACATTAACATCATTTTAGGGTTAAGGAACCATAATTGTGAAAAATCTTAAAAAGTCAAAGTTGACTTTTGTGCACAGTTGACTTTTTATCAGATGAATTTCAAACTGTGCGATCCTCTATGAAATCAAGTCCTTGACCTAAATCAAACTTGATGGATTGATTTCATAGGTGTTATAGGGTGTATTGAATCATGTCTTAGGGTTTGGGAGCATGTCCTGGTCAAAAGTCAAAGCTACAGTTGACTTTTTCATCAAAACCCTAATTGTGGTTCAGATGAATTTGAAACTTGCTGCTCAAGCTTCTTGGATCAATCCATTGTTGCAAATGGATCAATGTGATTTATTAGAGACCCTCAAATCATGTCTTGAGGTCTTGGCTCATGTTTTTTCCCAAAAGTCAACTTAGAGGTGAATTAGGTCAAGAAACCCTAATTCCTGATCTTTTGTGAATGCATCCCCTGAGGTTAAATTGACTTGATGATTAGGTTCATGATGTCCCTTGGAGCATAATAGGTTATGCTTTGAAGCATTGGCTCATGCCCAGAGGAACATTCCCATCTGGAGGCCCAGGTCGACCAAAACCCTAATTTGGTGATACTGGCGATCTTGAGGCTTAATCCACTCAGAATGTTGCAGCCTTGTGCTTGATTCTTGAATTGGGAGTCCTCTTGATCCTTTGTGGATGTTTGAGAGGTTTAGACAAGTTAAAGATCATGTCATTCCTTGATTGATCCTTTGTCTAAAGCTCTGAGAGGGCTTGAAACCCTAATTTTGATTGTAGTGGATGCTCACCCATCATTGGGGAGACTAATGAGGTATGATGGCCCATCCATATTGTGATGATGATTTGCATAATGATGGGAAATCTTAGTGGTCAAAATTTGGGGTATGACACCCTCCAACTGATCTTTTTCTGGCTATATAAGGATTTGATCACTTGAAGAAAATAAGAGAGACACATGCGCAAACAGTAAAGCACCACAATGCAACACAGGAAACATTGTTCATACTGTATAGATTTTCTTTAAGTTACTTGAGCTATTCATAGTGTTTATATCTACTTGTGTAGAAGTAATTCATTGTAAACATTAATTTTGTTCAAAGAGTTGTTTGTATTCCTTAAAGGACCAGTTAGGTCAAAATCTTTTAGAAGAGATAGTTAGTATGTGCTTGTTAGTCACCAGCAGTTGCTAGTGCAATGTAATCAGTTGGTTATAGTGGATTAAGTTCTTGTGTATAAGGCGAAATCACCTTGGCGGGTGGACTGGATTAGCTTGATAGTTTTAAAGTGAACTAGGATATATCGTGTGTCTTTTTATCTTGTTAGTTTCTTTGTGATCTTTGTTTGAGTTTCACAAAAAGCTTTCATTTTTGAAAACCCAATTCAAACCCCCCTTTCTTGTGTTTTCTCACACCTTCAATTGGCATCATTTTTGAAAACCCAATTCAAACCCCCCCTTTCCAGTACCGATCCAATATTTATATGAGATATCATGGCTGCAGCTAATGCTAATCCTATTCAAGAAGAGAAAGATCATTATAGTGCCAAACCACCAGTCTTAGATGGTGAAAAGTTAGACTACTGGAAAGATAGAATTGAAAGTTTCTTTCTTGGTTACGTTGTAGATCTTTGGGATCTTGTAGTCGATGGCTACACTCACCCAGTTGATGCTACAAGAGTAAAAGTGTCTAGAAGTGCTATGACCAACCAACAAAAGAAATATTACAAGAATCATCATAAGGCAAGAACTATACTGCTAAATGTTATCTCTTATACTGAGTATGAGAAGATACCAAATAGAGATACTGCCAAATCTATTTTTGATTCTCTAAGAATGACTCATGAAGGAAATGCTCAAGTTAAGGAGACAAATACGCTTGTCCTAATCCAGAAATATGAGGCATTCAAAATGGAAGATGATGAAACAATTGAGACTATGTTTTCAAGGTTTCAAATGCTAGTCGCGGGACTCAAAGTTCTGGACAAAGGATACTCAACTGCTGATCATGTCAAAAAGATCATCAGAAGCCTTCCCAAGAAATAGAGACCTATGGTAACTGATATAAAGCTATCTAAGGATATGAACAATATAAGTCTTGAAGAACTTGTTAGTTCTTTAAGAAGTCATGAGATAGAGCTAGAGGAAGATGAACCTCAGAAGAAAAGTAAATCTATTGCTCTTAAGTCTAAACCTGAAAAGGAAAAGGCTTATCAAGATGAGGAAGAATTAGAAGATTCAAATGAAGAATCAGAAGATGGGCTATCACTTATCTCCAGAAGGATCAAAAAACTTTAGAAACATTGGCAAGGAAATTTCAGAGTATCAAGAAGGAACAAACTTCGTACTGACTCATCATCTAGACAAACTCTAGATCTTGGTTTCCTACCAAGGAACTGGTCTAAGTTTCTGACATAAACTTCCCCTCGATCCTGGTTTCCTACCAAGGAACTGGTCTCAGTTTCTGAAATAAACTTCCCCTCGATCCTGGTTTCCTACCAAGGTACTGGTCTAAGTTTTTGAAATAAACTTACCCTCGATCCTGGTTTCCTACCAAGGAACTGGTCTCAGTTTCTGAAATAAACTTCCCCTCGATCCTGGTTTCCTACCAAGAAACTGGTCTAAGTTTCTGAAATAAACTTCCCCTCGATCCTGGTTTCCTACCAAGGAACTGGTCTCAGTTTCTGATATAAACTTCCCCTCGATCCTGGTTTCCTACTAAGGAATTGGTCTCAGTTTCTGATATAAACTTCCCCTCGATCCTGGTTTCCTACCAAGGAACTGGTCTCAGTTTCTGATATAAACTTCCCCTCGATCCTGGTTTCCTACCAAGGAACTGGTCTTAGTTTCTTTTGTTAATAAGCTTTCTTGACAAGGGACGCTATTCGCAGCGGTTTTCCTCAAACTTCTCTCCGAATTTTCCTGGGGAGATGCCATTTGATGGAAAAAGTTTCGATGTCAGACTTACTGGGGACCCCATCCGTCTGAGCTGTAGAGGTACAGAAACTTCTCTGTTTGGAGACGCCATTTGTCGACTCTATCGGGGAAAACGAGTCTCTTGAGAGACTGCTTCCGCTTGGGGATATTACATCATACTTTTCTCGAGGTCTTCTCGGAGAAATGCCATATGATGTACCCCAATTTTGAGGCGCCGATGACTTTGTTAACATTGACTTTCTGGGGAGAAGAACCAATGTGCTGCTGAGAGTCTTCGGTTAAGAGGCTTCCTCTGGGGATTTTCCTTAATCTGGGAAAGCGAAGACATCATCTTTAATGGCGAAGAGTGTCGTTTATTGAATGTTTTCTTTCCTTTTCAGAGGTTCAAGTTATCAAAGTGGTCGAAAACCCGCTACAATCTAGAAATAAACTGGAAGAGGGACTGTTTGGACGCACCGTTTTGTTGAAACAGTTTTAGGGGGTGTTTTTATCGTCTCCACAGGGATTCTGCGATATTAGATGCTTGCCGTTCAATAGTCACAATGTTTTAAGTTAAAGAGTTTCAAATGGTTCTCAATTTTGGTTAACATTAATTGGTAGCAAAGAGTAAATTTGTGGCAAAGAGTTTGAAAGGTTTTTAGAAAAGCATGTCAAGGTTAGATTTCGCTAATCCTTTTCACAGATATTCGATAAATCAAGCATATGAACTTAGTTTCCGACCAATACAACCGCGTATCCTCTCGACTAAGTTTATGTCTAAAGCAAAGTCGTGAGTATCGTTGTTTAGACTGTTAGATGATGTCTCACGCTAACAATCGAAACAACAATCGTTAAGATCAACACAAAGCAAATAACAAATCCCAAATCTATGTCTAGAGTTTGGTTTTCAAGAGATGAAATTCTTAGGTCATGATTTGTAGAATCTATGTCTAGAGTAATACAAACCACAAATACATCATTAAGAACAAATAACTCCATCTATATTGATCAATAACCTTGTTCATATACAAAATATCAAAAGAAATACATATGATCAAGATCAACTACATCTAACCTTAACACAAGAGTGTTTAGCTACTCATTCTCATGGTAGCTTGGATGACAAGTTTCAAGAGGAGATGAATGAACATCCACGTCGAATAATCGAGAATGGATGTGACTTCAGCTTCTCTAGGTGAAAATTTCCTCTTGGATGATCAAAAGACAGAAAACTATGTTTTTGGGTGAAAATAGCAAAAGATCCCCTTCAAGAAAAGTGAAAAATCTATTTATACAACACAAAAATCTATTTGTTCACAAAAATGGCACCTTAAGTGCCTCAGACTTAAACCGCCCACAAAAGTTATCGCGGGTTCGCTAGGCGAACAAAATCATTCGCGAAGCGAGCATTCGCCAAAAACCTTCGCCCCAACGAATTTTGGGTCCTTTTGCCCCTGCCTCTTTCTGCCTCTCTTCGCTGGAAGCTTTGCCTAGCGAGCAAAGCAGCGGACATTCACTGGCTCCCTCGCCACAACGAATTCTACTCCCTTTTTCCACTGCCTCTTTCTGCCTCTCTTCGCTAGAAGCTTCGCCACCATTCGCTAGGCGAACGTTCGCTGGTGACTTTGCCTGGATTCGCCAACACCACAAGTATATTCCAATGTTTGAAGAACAACACAAATCACCACTAAAATCAACAAGTTAAACATGGAAAGTAATGAAAAATACCAAGTATTGAATACAATTATGTAGTATGTTTGACATCTAACAAACTCTCCCCAACTAACTCTTTGTTTGTCCTCAAGCAAATTCTGCCTCTTATTGAAAAACAAGAGGATTTGCTCGAGTATAAAATTCAACCAAGACAAGATAAACGGGTCAAATAAACAATAATCACAACAAAGCAACAATTACACAATCCTAGAATTTACAATGTAAAAGAACTTGACTCTTAAACAACTTCAAACGATGTTTCAAGAGACAACTAAATTTTCATGCACATGTCAATCTAACACTCCACTTCGAAAAAGGATTGAAGGGCAATGCGCATACAAGCACGGGACAATTTCACTCAAATGACAAATGATGCAAATACTAAGCAATTCATACAATATCGAAATAATCACGAAAGAAATCATGGAAGCACAAGATCACTAAGGGCTTCAAGGTTGTAGCTTGGTCAGGTTAACAATAAAGGGACATTTCTAACGGCCATTGAATTAAAATTGCCGATGCAAAAGAACATTCACTCTACAAAGTATTCTCAACACCTCAACTTCATTCACCAATTTTTCTTTATCACACCTTCTCAAACTTCCTTGCACAATTATTGGATCCATTTTTTTTTCAAGCAAGCATTATTTTCTCTTTTGTACACACATATTCACATACTCTTCTCTTTTCATGCTTGCTTAAATGTTTTCACAAGTTTGAGCAATTCACCAATCCTCCATTTCATTCTCCCCGACTTATTTTTGACTTAACCTTCGTGAATGTTCCTTGCTTTTTAAGGCAAGGGAGTCAATTAAAACAAAAGTTTCCAGGTTCAAGAAGAAAAGATTTTAGAAGCTCTCAAAAATTCAATGATGACCTTGATTTTTAAAATATGTACAACACCAAGTTCATCACCGAAAGAGATCTAACAAATTTAGGCACAAAGGGGCTAACAAATTCTCGCTACTCACGGGTAAATTACTGTTTAGAAATGGTTGTGCTCAAAATCAACAAGTGCCTTGATCATTTCTAATACTTCCACAAAATCACACACATCACAAGATGAAGCATGAATTAAAAGTATAAAACAAAATCTATCATTAATCCAAAGCATATAGTATAACCTGGAGGTTTCTCACTTTTGTGATTTTTGGACCTAAATGACATAAGCAATCAATACAGTTGTAACAAGAACCATAATTTCCAATTGTACAAAGACACAAATTCTAATACATTCTAAATTCTAGAACTAGGTAACTATGTACCTTGCCGACAATATCATGCTTAAATTACTATCATCGCCATCCAACTTGGAAGAGTTTTCTTTTAAGATCAAGAATCACCAACCTAAACTTCCCCCAGTTCCATCAACAAAAGAAGGAAACATTAAATATTCACAAGCATACCAACTTAAAACATATAAACAATTAAAAAATATATTAACATTCAAAGAGTTGAACATTCGTAAACTGAAGAATTCAACTCTTAACACATAAGCATACCAACCATTTAAGTGTTGGGCATTCGTTAACTGAAGAACTCAACACTTAATACAATAATTAAAACCGAAATATTAGTAAAATAAAAACAGAAATTTTTTACTGAAAACATCAAATACTACTACTAATAATAATAGCAATGTACTGGTGTGAACACACCTACAGAGTCAAAAGTACCACCAAAGGGTACATAAACATCATACAACCAAAAATAATCCAACACAGTGGATAAAGTACATCACTACTAAACTGAAATAAAACAAAATACAATAAAACATGATAAAACTTCACTTTGTAGCACAAAGGAAGTACAAAAGTCTGAAATCAACAACATTAGTCCTCATCGGACACCGCAATCTCCTCCTCCTCAGAACCGCCAGCAGAACCAGTTGCCTCATCATCATCATCATCACCAACAACATCATCACCAACCTCATCATCCTCAGCAGCATCATCTTTACCCCCTCCAAAAAATGGCCTGCCATCAGACCAACCAGCATGTGCTAGGAACTTCTCCCTAGACATCATCGAGTGCTCAGTGGCAGGGCCGCGAATCTGCAACTGGAGTACCTGCATAAAATCATGAAGGTCAGTCATGGCGCGCTGTGAAGCTGCCATCCAATCCCAGTTGTATTGACAAATCTCCTGCTGAAAAAGATAAAAGGCCGGTGATGCCGATCCAGAAACTCCACCATCCCATGCGCTAGCATCAGTACCAGCACCAAAAGATTCTCCAATTGGCCCTCTGGGCCTACAAAACTTATCCACATATCGATCATCTATAGCCGATGGAATCGTGACTTGCCTGCGTGCGGGTATATCAACTCCAGCATGAGCACACAATGACATAATGAGACACGGAAAAGCAAGTGGGGCATTCTTGCGAGCCGCAGTACCTCCAAGACCACTTAGAACAATGGCCTTAATCTCATCCGCAATAATGCAGGCCACGTCAATCTCTACATTCGTCTGAATGCTATGGATAAGATAGGCCAAAGGTATAGGGATGGTGTTATGATGTGACCTTGGCGCGATGTTGGTAAGCACAAAAAGCAAGATGAGATGGACCAATGGCTGCATATCCACCCTTCGGAATCTAATTGCAACCCCGGATGAGTTACGCTCAACATATTTACCCGGAAGGAGTAGATCACGGGTCATCTTTGGAATGTCACGGTGAAGATGAAAATATCGATGATAAGCATCCAACTGACTACCGGCTAATGGTAACGGATCACCCAGAATCGTGTTAATAGTCCTCCTGTCGAATCTCACAACAGTCACCCTCACAAGAGAGGTCCAGCTAAAATGCTCCCCATCACCGGGCAGTGCATTTGCGTAAAACTCCCAGACAATATCTGCATTATAACCATCCAAAGGTGTCATTAAGCGACCCCACTTCTTTTCCACAAAAAGTGCATCCACCGTCCGGTAACTTCCACGGTCACTTAGAATGAACCTCTTCTCAGCCAAGATATGCTTTCTTTCCAAGGTCTCGTAGCGGGCCGCCTGTTTGGCACCTCTGAATCTAGTGTCATCAAACTGCACTGGTACCTGCCTTGAAGTTGAGGCTTTCCTTTTCTTTGCCGGGTTGGTTGCCATTTTAGGTGCCATCTGCATAAAACAACCAATAAAACACAACAACAGCAAACCAACACATTAGTGAACCAAGGCAACACAGCAAGAGACTTAAACTTAATAAAAAAAATAATTAAATTTTATTTTGTTCGCTCCAGGTGTCGCTAGGTGAAGGATGGCGAACATTCGCCCCAGGTTCGTGAAGCGAATGCTGGCGAATGCTCGCGTAGGCTCGCGAAGCAAACACATCAGCGAACCCACGAAAATGTAGAAAAACAATATCAAACAACCAGTCCAACAACAAACTCACTTTTAAAACATCACCCTATTCATAATGCTTTGGTAATATACAACATGCAGCACAAAAACAATATGAACAGAGGTACATGAATTTTGAAACCCTAAGTGATTTACATCCAAAATCCAAATCATTCTCTAAACTAATGCCAAACAGAAATAAACATGGAAAGGGTGAACAAACCTGAACTTTGCAAGTGAAAAAGTAGGAACTAGGAGAAATGAGCAGGTAGGGACAATGGGTACAAGAAATCTTGAGCGGTGAGAAGGTTTTGAAAATGTTGGGAGAGGCAAAGTGAGCAAGGAAACTAGGGTTTCCCTCTCATAATTCTCAGACAAGTTGGGTCATGGGCCCAATTGGTTGGCCCACCCAAAAATTACCCCCAATTTTAACTGATGTGGCAAATCACCATGCCCTGTCTCGCTAGGTTCGCGAAGTGAAGGAGCCAGCGAATGCTCACCCCAGGCTCGCTAGGCGAACGCCAGCGAACATGACATAATTTTTTCAAAATTTTCTGCATTTGACCACATCTTTCAACACTCCAAAACTTTAACCAATACCACAACAAAACAGCAACAAAGCAATAAATACTTACAATGTTGGGGTGCCTCCCAACAAGCGCTTGTTTAACGTCGGCTAAGCTCGACGGTCCAACGCAACCTCAAGGATCGCGAAAAGGAACAACGGCGGGATTCCGCTCGAAATCACCTCCCAGATAAACTTTCAACCTTTGACCATTAATAGTCCAATTCTCCTTTGACGTTGTGTCTTCAATCACAATTTCCCCATATGACTTGATTTCCCGAATCCGAAATGGACCCGACCACTTAGACCTCAATATACCTGGAAACAATTTCAATCGAGAATTGAAAAGTAGGACCAGCTGTCCCACTTCAAACTGTTTGATCACAATTTTCCTGTCATGGTAAGTTTTGACACGCTCTTTATACAGCTTATTGGAATCATACGCTTGGAGGCGCAATTCATCCAATTCATGCAATTGAACTTTTCTTTTGTCACCGCTCAAAGTTGGCTCAAAATTCAGAAATTTTAAGGCCCAAAATGCCTTATGCTCCAACTCGACCGGTAAATGGTAATTCTTACCGTAGACCATTTTAAAAGGGGTGAGACCAATCGGAGCCTTAAAAGTTGTCCGATAAGCCCACAAAGCATCATCAAGCTTATTTGCCCAATCCTTCCTTGAGGATGAAACTATTTTTTCCAAAATTCATTTTATTTCTCGGTTCGACACCTCCGCTTGCCCATTAGTCTGAGGATGATATGGTGTTGCAACTTTGTGCTTAACACCATATTGCTCCATAGCTTTTTCAAGCTGAGTGTTGCAGAAGTGGGATCCTCCGTCACTTATCAACACTCGCGGAGTACCAAATCGAGCAAAAATGTTTCTTTTCAAAAATGTTATTACGGTTTTTGCATCGGCCTTAGCACATGCTATTGCCTTAACCCATTTGGACACGTAATCAACAACGACCAAAATGTAATCGTTCGAAAATGAAGATGGAAAAGGTATGACAAAATCAATTCCCCAACAAGCAAATACTTCAATTTCCAACATATTTTGTAAAGGCATTTCATGCCGCTTTGAAATTCCACCACTTCTCTGACATTTGTCACAACTTTGGGCATGCGCATGCGCATCTTTGAATAAAGAAGGCCAATAAAAGTCCGATTGAAGGACTTTCATTGTCGTTCTTAACCCGTTAAAATGTCCTCCATACGGAGAGTTGTGACAATGCCACAGTATGTTTGTGGCTTCATCTACTGACACACATCTTCTCAAGAGGTTGTCGACACCAAGTTTAAACAAATGTGGTTCATCCCAAACAAAAGACTTTGCGTCCGACAAAAATTTCTTTTTTTGATGGTGAGTTAGACCATCCGGTATTAATTCGGCGGCTTTTGTGGTTAGCCATGTCGGCGAACCATGGTCTAATTTGCACCCTAAACAATTTTTTATCTGGAAACTCCTCTTTGACCTCACATTCCTTTTTGGTCACGTCAACGTTCACAAGGCGGGAAAAGTGATCCGCCACCAAATTCTCGGATCCTTTCTTGTCACGAATTTCTAGATCAAATTATTGCAACAAGAGGATCCAACGAATTAGCCTCTGTTTAGAATCGGGCTTGGTGAGCAAATACTTAATCGCCGTGTGATCCGTGTAAACGACAACTCGCGACCCAATCAAATAGGAACGAAATTTTTCCAATGCATACACTATTGCAAGCATCTCTTTTTCAATTGTTGCATAGTTAATTTGAGCTTCGTTTAAAACTTTGCTCGCATAGTGTATAGCATGAAAAAAATTTGTTTTCCGCTGACCCAAAACAACACCCACCGCATAATCACTCGCATCACACATTAGTTCAAAATCCAATTTCCAATTAGGTGTGATGATTATGGGTGAGGTAATCAAACTTTTCTTTAAAACATTAAAAGCAAACATGCAAGATTCATCAAAGTTAAAGAACTTATCTTTGTTGAGCAAATTGCTCAATGGCTTTCCTATCTTCGCGAAGTCCTTGATGAACCTCCGATAGAATCCCGCATGTCCGAGAAAACTTTGAATGCCTTTGACATTAGTTGGAGGAGACAACTTTTCAATCACTTCAATTTTGGCTTGATCAACCTCAAGAACTTTGGAGGAGACTTTGTGGCCCAACACTATTCCCTCCGTAACCATAAAATTGCACTTCTCCCAGTTTAATACCAAATTCGTCTCAACACACCGTTCAAGCACAACCTCTAAGTTTCTCAAACAAAGATCAAAAGACGCTCCAAAAACGGAGAAGTCGTCCATGAAAACCTCCATCGTATTTTCAATAAGATCGGAGAAAATAGCTTGCACACAATGTTGAAACGTTGTCGGTGCGTTGCATAGACCAAACTGCATCTTTCGGTAGGCAAAAATTCCGAAAGGACAAGTGAATGCAGTTTTCTCATGGTCATCCGGGTCCACTGTATTTTGGTTATACCCGGAATAACCATCCAAGAAGCAATAGACTTGTTGGCCCGACAATCTTTCTAACATTTGGTCCATAAAAGGAAGTGGAAAATGATCTTTCCTTGTCGCGGTGTTTAGCCTCCTATAGTCTATGCACATCCTCCACCCTGTCACCGTTTTTGTCGGGATCAACTCATTTTTTTCATTACGGATCACGGTCATTCCTCCTTTTTTTTGGCACAACATGGACCGGACTTACCCAAGGACTATCGGAAATCGGGTAAATCATATCGGCATCCAAGAGCTTTACAACCTCTTTTCTTACCACTTCTTTCATCGTTGGATTCAAATGGTGTTGCGGTTGAGCGACCGGTTTGAAATCCTCTTCCATGAATATGCGATGCATACAATAAAAGGGACTTATGCCTTTGAGATCAGAAAGATTCCATCCCATTGCTTCTTGATTTTTCCTCAAAACTTGAATTAACCGGTCTTCCTCATTGTCTGATAAAATGTTGCTTATGATAACAGGTTTATTACCATCGTCATCCAGGAAAGCATATTTCAAATTTGAAGGCAACACCTTCAATTCAAGTTGAGATTTCGTATCACTCACCTCTTTTTTTAGCACTTCCTCTTCACATTCCCAAGGTTGCAACTCCTCCAAAGATTCAAGTTCCTTTAAGCACTCTTCAAGTGCTCTTTCCTCTTCATCGGAGAATACTTCAAAGGAATCATCAAGAGCTCTTTTCAAAGGGGACACTACATGAACTTGTTTCGTGACATCCATAACCACTTCTTCCATTACATCTATTCTGAAACAATCACCTTTGTCGTTTTTGTGTTTCATGGCCTCAAATAGATTAAAACACACATCCTCATCTTGGACTCTAACCTTCATGAGACCGTCGTCCATATCAATCGCCATTCTAGCAGTTTTCATAAACGGTCTCCCAAGAATCAATGGAGCGTCTTCATCTTCCTCCATTTCAATTACCACGAAGTCAATAAGAAATAAGAATTTGTCCACTTTAACCAATACATCTTCCGCTACACCGTGAGGACGGGTAGTGGATTTGTCTGCGAGTTGCAATGTCATTTGAGTGGATCTCAATTCCATGTGTCCTAACCGTTTCACAATCGACAAAGGTATCAAATTGATACTAGAGCCCAAATCAATCAACCCGTTGCCCACGTAGATATTTCCTATAGTAACCGGCAAGGTGACTCGTCCCGAATCACATTCTTTCCTCGGGAGAGTACGTTAAATGATAGCGCTACAACTAGCATCCACCGTGATAGTTTCTTGATCCGTATGCCTTTTCTTTTTTGTGAGAATATCCTTCATAAATTTTGCATACTTTGGCATTTGCTCCAAAGCTTCGGAAAATGGAATGTTTATTTGTAATTGTTTGAAAATATCCATAAACCGAGCATAGTGCCTCGCACTATCTTTCTTTGTAGGAGCATGAGGATATGGTAAATTTTGGATCGGAATATTATTCACCGGTTCTTTCCTCTTCCTAGTTTTTTTCAAATTTTCTTCACTCATTCTTTTTTTATCCTCACTTTTTTTTCTTCTCATTTTCAACTAGCTCGCCCTTGTAGCGAGCAATTTTGGACGCGGTTGCGAAGCGCTATTGCTCTTTGGTGTCTACAGCTCGATTCATTTTTTATCCTATTAAAGCTGATGAAGAAAGGGAAATAGATGTCTCAAATTAACCCTGCTTGCAAACTGAGGTTAAACAGCGGTCTGTTAGGTTACAGATGCTACAAAGATTCAGGGTCTCTATCGGGTGTATTTTTTTAAAAGTGGTGTTCGGTTAATTGGTGGGAGGTTTAGATATTAGGACGGATATATGAAAGTATGGGATTTTGGGTTTTTGTTTAGTGTGCTCGCTAAGATCTTTTCTTTCAATCTTATGCCTACGTATTCCCGTTTACCGAAATAGGGAAATCAGAGCGTTCGTAGTTCCTCCTATTCTATGGGAGGAAATGGTTGTTTTGGTGTCTTGTTCAAAGCCCAAGACGTGAAGCGAAAGGTGTTTGTATCTTGTTCAAAGCCCAAGATATGAAGCTGACAGGTCTATTTGTATCTTGTTCAAAGCCCAAGATGTGAAGCTAAAGGTGGTTTGTATCTTGTTTAAAGCCTAAGATGTGAAGCTGAAAGTTTCGTCTTTGGAGAGGATTTGTCATCTCTAAAAAGGGGTTTGTTTGTCACAACTGTTTATAAAGGAGAATTACTTTAACCAGGATATGTGAATCCGGCAATGCCATAATTTCCTTTATAGGGGGTTTCCAACCCAAAGGAGAAGACTTTAACTCAGTGTAGAGCAATGCTATCTTTCCTTAGGAATTTCTCATGCTAAAAGAGGGACAGTGGCATGGATGTAGATGATCCAGAGGCTTGCTGCTTACAGAAATTAGATGAAGGGGAAGGAGTTGTTGATGTTTGTGTACTGTGAACGAGGCACAGCTTTGATGCTAAAAGGTTGATTGGATCAACCAATGGTTTTCTTATACAAAGCCTAAGAGGAGGCTAAAAGGTGTTTCGTACAAAGCCCGAGAGAGAGGCTAAAAGGTTTTGACTCGACGATGGAGTCTTTTGGTATCTCGTATAAAGCCCGAGATGAAGGCTATTTGACTCAACAAGAGAGTTTTTTTTTTGTATCTCGTACGAAGCCCGAGATGGAGGCTAAAATTTGTTTGGCTCAATAAGAACCTTTTTATATCTCGTATAAAGCCCGAGATGGAGGCGAAAGGGGTGATTGACTCAACGAGGGAGTCTCTTATGTGTCTCGTACAAAGCACGAGAGAAAGGCTAAACGTTGTTTGACTCCGCTGGGGAGAATCATTGTACAAAGCCCAAGAGGAAGCTATGGCGCTGTTTCAGTTGAGTGACAGGTCCAGTATGCTAATTTAAAGAGAAAATCAGTTCTTATATGAGCAACACTGTACTCAAGGATTTGATTCGAGGATCCGGGTTATTCCTGTTCTTTAAGGAAGTGGGAAATCCGAATGGCATTGAGACTGTCCGAGTCTATGGGTTTTCTTCCTATTTAACGAAGAGGTCACTTGAGAATGTCTTTGAGACTCAAGGATATTAGACTGTCCGTGTCTAGAGTTTTATCTTTTGTACTATGCTTTGAGAAAAAGTAGTAGACTCTTTGAAAGAACTGTTCTATGCAGATGACTGAGTTCTATTCCTATACCTCTAGGAGGTCGTCGGGACAATTTGTACGAAGCCCAAGAGGAGGCTGGAAGCTTTTAATAAGCCGATCGGTCCTTGTAAGAAGCCCAAGAGGAGGCTATCATTCCCGGAGGAAGAGATCATTATACAAAGCCTAAGAGGAGGCGGTGAATACTTCTAAGAAGCCGGCGGGCCCTTGTACTAAGCCTAAGAGGAGGTGGGGTTGCTTTTAGGAAGCCTGTGGGTCCTTGTACGATGCCTAAGAGGAGGCCGATGCTTTTAAGAAGTCGGTGGGTCCCCAAACCCCGAGAAATTCAAGACAGGCTATTCACGAGGAATAGATCAAGCCAGGAAAGTCCGAGAATTTGGAAGAAGCTCAAGGATTCCATTCACGGAGAATACATTCATCTCTGGGAGTAGAGTTTCTTGACAATTCCTAATGAGGACAGCCGAAGAGAAGACTGTATCTGGTGATCCTATTGGGGATCTAGTTGTCTATTTCTACGAATAAACGCGACGGCTTTTCCTAGTTCTAAACGTAGTTTCCTGGGAAACTCTAAATATCTATACTATTATTACACAGTTGATATGAGTTTATGAAAGAAGACTTACAGCAAAACAGCCCCACAATACAGTTATATGTATATGAAAGCGGTAAATGAAAGTGTATAAACACTTACTCGGTTGTAGAGCTTCCATTTTGTTTGGTTAGTTTTTCAACAAAGACAGATTGAAAACAACAGTATATTCAAAATCAAAGGAGAAAGTGCTTTGAAAAAGAAAGATTTGGGGCTTACAGCACAAGGAGAGGCCCAGGGTTTTATCTGTGAGTGCACTGTTTGAATTTGTACAGAGGGACTTATACAAGTGACTGAGGCCCAAAGATTGTTTTTTGTACAAAGGGATTTGGGTCTTACACTCTCTCAAGAGGCCCAAAAATTTTGAATGGGTCATACTACCCGAGGGTAGGCCCAGATGGTTTATTTTAAACTGGCGACGATCGCGCCGTTTATTCGAAAATGTATAGAGGGACTTATACAACGAATAAGGCCCAAAAAGTTTTCTGTACAAGTGGGTTGGGTCTTACACTCTAATAGAGGCCCAAAAATTTTGAATGGGTCTTACTACTCGAGGGTAGGCCCAAGGTTATTTTTCAAAAGGCGACGATCGCGCCGTTTGTTTTTGACAATATCGGGACTTATACAATACACTGAGGCCCAAAAATGATTTGGTCAAAAAAAAGACTGGGTCTTACACTCTATTAGAGGCCCAAAGTGTTTTGAAAATGATTTATGAGGGTTGAATTAATCCAAAAATCCTAATTTGTTTTCAAAATGTGTTTTAATTGAATAAAAATTCAATTAAAATGATCAAAATTGTTTAACATATGAAAAAGAAATTGTGATCTTGGATTAATGCTTCAAAAATTAAGTATTGACCTACAAAATAATTAGAAAACATTAAAAGTTGCAAAATCAAGGTGGAAAAAATATTTTAAATGTTAAAAACAATTAAAACATTAATTCTTTGCAAAAATATCAATTATATAAAATAAATAATATTTTGGAATTTTTTGGGAAAATAAAATATTTTAACATTTTTGTGAATTATTAAAAAAAGAACCAACTCAAAATCATTAAAACTCAGAGAGAAATTAATTTTAGAATCAATTAAATAAAATCACAAAATTCAAATATTTGAATTTTCAAAAATGGCGCCAAGAACACGCGCGTGTTCTGGGTTTGCCCAGATTTGCATTTTCTCTTCAATCTCACTGAATACTTGATTATATCATGCAATCCACATACCAATCAACTCGTTTCAACCTCACAATCATGTCTATGGTATTTAATTTCATTTAAATTAAACATATAACAAGAAATCATGAAAAATCCTCAAGAACCCTAATTTCTGCATGAAGGCTAGGATTTTTGATACACGATTCAAACAATGCAATTAATTGAGGGGAAACATTCCATGCATGATTATGAGCATATGGCCAAATTATTGTGCAGCAAAAAATGCATGGATCATAGAGTTAGAAGAGCTCATGCTTACCACTTGCAGTTGTGATCGTGATTTGTGTTGGAGGTATTACAGCTAGGTTCCAATGATCTGGATAGCTTCCCTAGGTGCCATGGAGTGTGTCTGGATGCTTGGAATGGATTGAAATGGTTTGGAGTTGAAGATGGTACCTCAACTGCAAAACTGTCAAGAACTTGAGTAATTGGCTGGTGATTTTGGGAAATCTGTGTTCCAGATGTTATGTGAGTGTTTGGATCACTTCTATATGATGTATGTGAGGTGTGTGTGTGTGTGATTGGTTTGGTTAGAAAAGCTCTCAAACTCAAAACCCGATAGTGACTTGCCTTAGAAGGCAAAATTGGAGTGAAAGAAGAGATTTTGAGGAACGCATCTGTTTGATGGCTTTGGTGTACTCAAACTGATCATAATTGAACTTTATTTATAGTAGAGCAAGTTTGTTTTGCAAGAAATAGTGAATGGCAACTGCTGAGTAGGTTTGGCCAATGTTGGCAAATGAAAATCCAAGTCTCCTCTAGCCATTGACTAGAGGTTAGGGCACAGGCTGCTGGTTCCCTTGGTCTTGGATAAGTCTTGACTGAATTCAGTTGAGAATGGCTCAGTCCATGCCACCATGATTCTTCCATTGAATGCTCCAATCCAAAATTGGAGTCTTGTCCCTATTTTGGCAATTCTAGGTTCAACATGCTATTTCTTGTTCCAAAGACTTTGGAGGCTTGGCTCAGTGATTGTCCCCTTTAGATTCAATCCTCTGAGGTGTCCAAGTGGATAGGAGTATTTGGATTTGGCTGATTTTGGTAAATCGAGCAAAAATGCAAAATCTGCCTTGCCTTGACAGATTTCACCAAGGCAACTTGCCAATGTTGTATCTCATGACTCAAATTGAATTTGGTAATGTTCTTGGCCATTTTGGAAAACCCTTACATGATACAACAACTGTTTGAACATGTTTGGTTTTGATCTCTTTTGAATCCAAGTGAAAAATTCCCATACATTTGGCAAAAAGTAAGGTAAAAGCTGACTTAGTGAAATTTTCACTAAGTGTTAGAACAATGTGACTTTTCTTGAATTTGATCACTCCATAACTCAAAATCCATGAGGACTTTGGACATAGGTCAGTATGAAGCTTTTGTAGAGGGCAATGTGATCTACAAATCAAGCTTTGAATGGGGAACAATGGCCTTGTGGTTTAGGAGTTATGGTCCTCCAAAGTTGGCACATTAGTGTCACTTTTTCCATAACTTAGAAATATTTCTAAGTTTTTATGGTTACCCCTTTTTCAAGTTATCCCACTTTCTTTGATTTTTCTTGATGAATGATGATTCAAATCATACATTAACATCATTTTAGGGTTAAAAATCCATTTTGGTGAAAAATCTCAAAAAGTCAAAGTTGACTTTTGTGCACAGTTGACTTTTTATCCGATGAATTCCAAACTGTGCAATTCTTCATGAAATCATGTCCTTGACCTAAATCAAACTTAATGGACATATTCCATGGGTGTCATAGGGTATATTTAATCATGTCTTAGGGCTTGGGAGCATGTCCTGGTTAAAAGTCAAAGTTACAGTTGATTTTCCTCGCCAAACCCTAATTGTGGTGCAGATGAAATTGAGACTTGTTGCTCAAGCTTCTTGGATTAATCCATTGTTCCAAATGGATCAATATAGTTCATTAGAGACCCTCAAACCCTCTCTTGAGGTCTTGGCTCATGATTTGCCCTAAAAGTCAACTTAGGGGTGAATTAGGTCAAGAAACCCTAATTCCTAATTTTTGATGAATGCATCCCCTGAGGCAAAATTGACTTGATGATTGGATCCATGAGGTCCCATGGAGTATATTAGGTTATGTTTTGGATCATTGGCTTGTGCCCAGATGAAAAATTTCCATTTGGGGGCCCTGGTCGACCAAAACCCTAATTTGGTGATACTGTCGATCTTGAGACTTGATCCACCTAGAAGGGAGCAGCCTTGTGCTTGATCCTTGAAGTGGGAGTCCTTTTGATCCATTGTGGATGTTTGATATGTTAAACAAGTTGAAGATCATGTCATTCCTTGATTGATCCTTTGTCTAAGAACTCTAAGAGGGCTTGAAACCCTAATTCTTGATAGTAGTGAATGCTCAACAATCCTTGAGGAGATTGATGAGGCATGAAGGTACATCCATATTATGATGATGATTTTCACAATGATGGGAAATATAAGTGGTCAAAATTTGGGGTATGACAGATGCCCCTATTTAATCTTCTTGGACACGAAGGTGTGAATGGCGAAGGTATTTGGGCATTCGGGGTGCAAGAGGATTAAATATCGGAATACCCAAAATTTTGACGGCATCTATGAATGGTAATTCACACATTCATCTTTTTTCTCTAAGCAATGATGCTTAGAAAAGGTAAACTTCCCCTCGATCCTGGTCTTCAGCCAAGGAACCGGTCTCAGTTTCTGATGTAAACTTCCCCTTGATCCTGGTTTCCTACAGAGGAACTGGTCTCAGTTGCTGATGTAAACTTCCCCTCGATCCTGGTTTCCTACTAAGGAACTGGTCTCAGTTTCTGATGTAAACTTCCCCTCTATCCTGGTTTCCTACCAAGGAACTGGTCTTAGTTTCTTTTGTCAATAAACTTTATTGACAAGGGACGCTATTCGTAGCGGTTTTCCTCAAACTTCTCACCGAATTTTCCTGGGGAGATTCCATTTGACGGAAAAAATTTTGATGTCAGACTTGCTGGGGAACCCATTTGTCTGAGTTGTAGAGTTGCACAAACTTCTCTATTGGAGACGCCATTTGTTTCTACTGGGGAAAGCGAGTCTCTTGAGAGGCTTCTTCTGCTTGGGATCTTACATCATACTTTTCTCGGGATATTCCCGGAGAAATGCCATATGATGGGGTCCAATTTTGAGGTGCCAATGACCTTTTCATTAGTGGGTTTTTCGGAGAAAAACTGCCGTACTGCCGAATCTCCGATTTAGGAGGCTTTCTCTCGGGATTTTCTTTAATCCGGGAAAACAAGGATATCATCTTCAATGGCGAAGAGTGATGTTAACTGAGGGCTCTCTGGTCTTTCAGAGGTTCAAGTTATCAAAGTGGTCGAGGACCCAACTGCAATCCAGCAATAAAACTGGAGGAGAGAGATTGTTCAGACGTAACATTTCTTGACGAGGGAATGGCTGACAACTCGATTGAGAGGACTTTTACCACTAGGGGACAAGACCGACTAGAGTGATAATGATGCAATATGACTGTGAATGTAAATCAATAATGCATGATGCATGTATGTCTATGCTGACAAAACTGACGCGACATACAAACTAAAAGATGAACACGACTGGATACTCGGCCATTGCGGGGCGAAGAAGTACCGCTGGTTCAAGATAGCAATTCTGCCTTTCTTAGGAGAGACAGTCCCTGTTGGGAGCTATGTTGATCGGGCTTAGGAGATGAGAACTCGGCCGAGGTGTGTCAGACGAAACAAGGTCTCTGACACAGTTGATCCCTTCATTCAGGCGTACTAGCGTAGAAGGAGTACTTTGATTTCGTACTTTGAGGTTCGATTACTTCTGGAGAAGCGACCGATGTTCTTCTGATGTTCAACAATCAAAAGAAATTGCCATCTTTATTTTAAAAAAGCAGAAAAAATTTTATCAAGTAAATTCATTTTTGTTTTATTTCAAGAATCGTTGACCATGTTAAAATGTCGTTCTATAAAGCTAAAACAAGTAAGAATTACAAACAAAAGCACAAGGGCTCAAATTTTATTGATAGGATGGAAATCACCCGAACGCGTGATTCCATAAAGTATATACAAAGTTAAAAAAAATGGTAATTTACAGGGAAAAGGACTACGTTGAAACATAACGACCACTATCCTTCTACCAACTTTAAATTCGGGACATCCTGAGCTTTTGTCGAAGATGACCTTGACTGGAGTCTCTGATGGATGGCATGACTGCTGAGGAGATGAACTGATCAGACGTAGTTACTTGCCATTAATCCCTAACTTTTGCCTGGATTGTACTTGGAGATTTCCAATCCACCGGGATGATTTTTGATCATGTCTCTAATTTTTTCCTAGACTGCCCTTTCGGGTTTTCAATCCACCGAGACGTTTTTTTTTTAGTTTAGGCGAAGTATTTCTTGACTACGTCAACATTCGTGGGGTAGGCAAATTCCTCTCCATCCATGGTTGCAAGTCTCAAGGCGCCGCCTGAGAAAGCTTTCGTGACCACATAAGGGCCATCATAATTCGGAGTCCACTTGCCCCGAGAATCAGTGAGAAATGATTGTATCTTCTTGAGCACGAGGTCTCCTTTTCTGAAGACGCGAGGTCGGACCTTTTTGTCGAATGCCTTCTTCATTCTCTGTTGATACAGCTGACCATGGCCTAGTGCCGTGATTCGCTTTTCTTCGATCAGATTCAGTTCGTCGTGTCGGCTTTGACACCATTCAGCTTCGGTGAGCTTAACTTCCATCAATACTTGGATTGATGGGATCTCTACTTCTATGGGGAGCACTGCTTCTATGCCATACACTAGAGAAAAAGGGGTTGCCCCTGTTGAAGTGCGGACAGATGTACGATAACCGTGAAGAGCAAAGGGTAGCATGTCGTGCCAATCTTTGTAGGTTACAACCATCTTTTGAACGATCTTCTTGATGTTCTTATTGGCCGCTTCTACCGCTCCGTTCATCTTGGGTCGGTAGGGAGATGAGTTATGGTATTCAATCTTGAACTCAACGCACAACTCTTTCATCATCTTATTGTTCAAGTTAGATCCATTATTAGTAATGATCTGGCTCGGAACACCATAACGGCAAATGATATTGTTTTTGATAAATCGGACCACCACTTGTCGGGTTACATTGGCGTATGACGCTGCTTCAACCCACTTGGTGAAATAGTCAATGGTTACTAGAATGAATCGATGTCCGTTTAAAGCCTTGGGCTCAATCATGCCAATCATGTCGATTCCCTATATGGAAAAAGGCCACGGGGAAGAAAGAACTTTGAGATGTGATGGCAGTACATGAAATTTGTCGTAGTATATCTGACATTTGTGACACCTCCTTATGTACTTGTAGCAGTCGGATTCCATGGTCAACCAGTAGTACCCTGCTCTTAAAATTTTTCTCGCCATTGCGTGTCCACTGGCATGAGTGCCAAAGGATCCTTCATGGATTTCTTTCATCAGCATTTCTGCTTCTGGTCTGTCTACGTATCGGAGCAAGACCATGTCGAAATTTCTCTTATAGAGAGTGTCACCGCTCAGGAAGAAGTTTCCAGTCAATCTTCTGAGGGTTTTTCTATCCTTCCTTAGTGCCCCAGGTGGGTACTCTTGTTTCTGAAGGAAGCATTTGATATCGTGATACCAAGGTTTATCGTCTATAACTGCTTCGATCGTGAAGATGTAAGCGGGCCTTTCAAGGCGCATTATGTCGATCTTAGGTATGTCATTCCATTGACTTACACTAACCATAGAAGAGATAGTGGCTAATGCATCAGCCATGTGATTCTCATCACGAGGGATATGATGAAACTCAACTCCGTTGAAGAAAGGTAGCAACCTTCTTGCGTAGTCCTTGTAAGGAATCAACCCTGATTGGTATGTTTTCCAATCTCCTTTTATCTGATTGATAACCAGGGCTGAGTCGCCGTATACATCCAAGTTTTTGATCCTTAAATCAATTGCTTCTTCGAGACCCATGATGCAAGCTTCGTATTCGGCCTCGTTGTTGGTACACTTGAATGTAAGTCGAGCGGTGAAAGGAATGTGGGTACCCTGAGGGGTAACAATGATTTCCCCGATTCTGTTTCCATAATGATTAACTGCTCTGTCAAAGATAAGTCCCTATTGGGAACCTGGTTCTGGCCCTTCACTGGGTAGCGGTTCATCGCAATTTATCATTTTTAGATACATGACATCTTCGTCTGGGAAGTCAAACCCGATTTATTCTTGATTGTCAATCGGTTGATGAGCCAAATGATCGGCTAAAATACTTCCCTTAACGGCTTTCTGAGCGTGGTACTCTATGTCATATTCTGATAACAGCATCTGCCAACGGGTAATCCTTCCCGTAAGAGTAGGTTTTTCGAAAACGTATTTGATCGGATCCATTTCGGAGACCAACCAAGTAGTATGACGAATCATGTATTGACATAGATGTTTGGCTGCCCAAGCCAAAGCGCAACAAGTTTTCTCGAGCATCGTGTACCGAGTTTCACAGTCGGTGAATTTCTTGCTCAAATAGTAAATGGCAGACTCTTTCCGTTTAGTTTCGTCTTGTTGGCCAAGTACACACCCCATTGAGTCCTCTAGAACTGTGAGGTAGATGATCAGTGGTCTTCCTTCCACTGGAGGTGATAGAATCGGAGGATTCAACAGGTATTCCTTAATACTGTCGAAGGCGGTTTGGCAATCTTCTGACCAAACGCAATCCTGGTTCTTTTTAAGTAATTTGAAAATCGGCGCACATGTGGCGGTCATGAGGAATATGAATCTGGAGATGTAGTTCAAACGTCCCAAGAATCCTCTGACTTGTTTTTCAGTTTTTGGAGAAGGCATTTCTTGAATGGCCTTGACCTTGTTAGGATCAACCTCAATTCCTTTCTGGCTGACGATGAACCCTAAGAGTCTCCCTGAACGGACACCGGAGGTGCACTTGTTGGGATTCAAGCGAAGTTTGTACTTTCGCAAATGCTCGAATAGTTTTGACAGGTGGGTCACATGCTCCTCTTCTGTTCTAGATTTTGCAATCATGTCATCGACATATACCTCTATCTCTTTGTGTATCATGTCATGAAAAAGAGTAGTCATGGCCCTTTAATAGGTTGCCCCGACATTCTTCAAACCGAACGGCATTACCTTGTAACAAAAGGTGCCCCATGGGGTGATGAACGAAGTTTTCTCCATGTCTTTCGGCGCCATTTTGATCTGGTTATAGCCCGAGAATCCGTCCATGAAGGAAAAAACTTTGAACTTTGTTGTACTGTCTACCAGCACGTCAATGTGTGGTAAAGGAAAGTCGTCATTTGGACTAGCCTTGTTCAAGTCTCGGTAGTCGACACACATTCTGGCCTTTCCGTCCTTTTTGGGAATGGGTACAATGCTGGCTAACCATTGAGGATACTCTGATGTGGCGAGGAAACCTGCGTCAATCTGTTTCTGTACCTCCTCTTTGATTTTGATGGCCATGTCCGGGTGAGTCCAGCCTCAACCTTTTCTTTACCGGCGGACATTTCGACTTTAACGGTAAGTGATGTTCCACGATGCTGGTATCCAACCCTGGCATATCCTGATAGGACCAAGCGAATACATTGGGAAACTCTTTGAGAAGCTTTATCAAACTCTCTTTGGCAATTGGACTGAGCAGTGCCCCAATCCTGATTTCTTTTCTCTCTTTTTCCGAACCCAAGTTTACCATTTCCAACGGCTCTTTGTGAGGTTCAATTGACCTTTCCTCCTGTCTGAGTAGTCGAGAGATCTCTTCTGGAGTTTTGTCGTCATTTCCTTCTTCAGCCTCGAATACCGGGAACTTAAAGTTGGGAGAAGGCATCGGATCGTATGTTTCATCGGGGTTTAAAACAAGCAATCTGCATGACGTGATGATTCGTGTTTAGAAGAGATAGAGAGAATGCAAAAGTGTGTGCAGTGTTTTATTTTACTGCTTGTTTTTATTTTTAAATTGTTTTTTTAGGATTACCATTTTCTGAAAAAGCAAAAAGAGAAAACAACAATTAATGCGGAAATTACAAAACGATGTTATTTTATTAATGAACAAGTCGATCCTTGAAACTACAGCCCTATAAAACAAAACTCTTTCGCTTTGGGGGAAGCGAAGAGGGAAATTTACAGAAAACGAGCCCTATCAAAACATATGTTTCACCTGGGCAGGGTGAAAGGTTAAAAACAAAGATGGCAATTACTTTGACTGATGAACGATCTTCGGAACCTCGACGGCAACCCATTGGCGGCGAACTCCTCGGTGAATCACAAAGTCTGGCACCTTCCTTGATTTGTCTTCAGAAATAACGCTGATTTCTGGTGGAGCAGGATCATTGGAATCTGTCTCCCAGGCAGAATTGTCGTAGGAGAATTTCTTTGTTGCATTTTGCATAGCATTTGTGCTCTCAGCTGTATCTCCCCATCCAGTAGGTTGGATATCTTCGAGCCTGATACGAGAGCTTTCGGGAGCGGTGTACTTGACCATATAGTCGTATTTTCCACTTGGTTGTCCCAGGGTGTCCCATATTTCCTTGGAACTGGAGGAGTCATCTCTCTCGATGACGTTGACCTCGGGAAAACCATAGTTGATGAATTCAAGTCCTGCAAATGTTGCAAATTCATCGTCATGTTGAGTAGTTTCTGAATGACCTGAGTGTTGATCCCATGACATGGTGGGGACACAGGTATTCTGTTCAATGACAGTCAGCTGATTTTCATTGTTCGGCTGACTCTCTTGCCCCAAATCTCCTGGATAAGGTTGCCACATTGGCAGACCATCCATTGGGCCATAGTAATTATGGTCAAAGTTGTCTTTCATCAGAGTGTCCTCCTCTAATGAATTTGGCGGAGCACGGCATCCTTCCGGATCACAATCTCCATAGATCATTTCGACATCTGACCGTGGTATAAATCTCGGACTCTGTACGGGATAGAAAAATGGTATAGGCACCTCTTCCTGAGACATATAACCGTCCTCGTTTAGATAGGACTTCCATTCTTCATCTGTGTCAGAGGGATCCTCCTCATTGATAGCATGGACTATTTGAGACACTGGGTGAAGGAAACCTCCACTGTGGAAGAAGTTTTGAAGGGGATGAAGACTTTCATCGTTGGCAGCTGTCTGAGTACAGGTTGCAGAAAAACCAAGACCCTTCTTTGTTGTATTGCTAGTAGGAATGACAAGTTGTCCCCATCCGATTGTATTGGTACTCTCGACCGCTTTGATAGCATCTTTGTATGAGGAAATCGAGGTTCCTCCTTTGAACTGATTGTCCTTGCTCACCGACAGTGCTTGGAACTGAGTTCCAATAACCTCCTCGGGTTCTATACCAGTAGATGATGATAAACTACTCACGAGCAAGGCTTGTTCCCCACAAACTGTGACAAGTTGATCGTTCTTGGCGAACTTTAGCGTTTGGTGGAGGGTTGAAGTAACCGCTCCAGCCTGATGTATCCAAGGTCTTCCTAATAAACAAATGTACATTGCCCGGATGTCCATGACCTGGAAAGTGACTTGGAAAGTATAAGGACCAATAGTTATGGGAAGATCAACTTCGCCGATAACCGTTTTTCTGGATCCGTCGAATGCTTTGACGACGACCTCGCTGATTCTCATCGGAGGGCCTTTGAATGATAATTACATCAAAGTGGACTTCGGCATAACATTCAGGGCTGACCCTGTGTCTACCAGTACGCTGGCTAAAGCATCGTCCTGGTAGTTGACTGTGATATTGAGCGCCATGTTATGACGACGACCCTCTTCAGGTAACTCCTCATCACTATATCCCAAATTGTTGCAGGAAGTGATGTTAGAGATAATGTTATCGAACTGTCTGATTGTTACATCCTGTTCCACAAAGGCTTGCTCCAAGACTTTCTGTAGAGCCTCCCTGTGGGCTTCTGAACTGAGTAACAGTGATAATATCGAGATCATTGAAGGAGTTTGTAACAGTTGATCAACAATGTTGTATTCACTCCTTTGGATGAGCTTTAGCATCTCATCATCATTTTTTCGAAAGGTCGGGATTACTGGATTGACCGACTGGTAGATCAGGAGCTTCCGTCTGAAGTTCCTTTTCTCTGTTAGGTTCTCCAACTCCTCGGTTGAAGATTCTACCACTTCGTGTTACACGACTGATGTCTACAATGTTCACGACGGAGGGTAATGGAATTTCCTTTCCATTTTCAATGGTCGTTGCACCGTATTTGTAAGAGATAGCCTAAGTTGATTCATACGATAATGGTCCTGGCAGATAGATGACTATGGGAACCTTCTGATTTTTCTGACCATCATAAGTAATCTCGATTCGTTCCCGGTTGGGAACTTTAGATTCGTCAAGTAGAGGGATAATGGAAAAAACATCTCTGGTCCTGCGATGACCAGAGATTGTGACAATATCCTCAACTTGATCGGCAAGGTAGTCTGGCGTCCAGTTGAGGGGTCCAGAACCCGGATATGGACGGATTTCTCCACGATCCACCTGACCCTGAAGAGCTGCTCTCACAAGGTAACACGCTTGGTTACTTTCCAAACAGACGCTACAACGGTCATAATTGTGTGGTGGCACCTGGCCACGCCCACTTTGAATACAATGTAACCTCACTAGGTTAGCTTCCACGAGTCAGACATCCTGACTTTGACGCCGAGTGGGGTTTCTGTTATTGATACTAATTTGCTGAGTATCTTCATCCATATAGATTGGCATCCACCAGTGATTTAACAAGTGCTGAAGTGCCTCCTGGACAAGGGTACAACCTCGATCATTTTTGCAACCCGCTTTATAGCTTTGATAGTCATGTGATATTAAGAATCCGAGTCGGACCTGCTCAGCATGTAACTCTACCAGGTTGGTATTCATCACGCGGATATTGAAGATCTGAACCATGTTGATCTGATAAGGGTTCCTATCATGGTAGTCTTGGATCCATCCAAGATCCATCTGACGCTGGAGGGCCTCTTGTATGAAAGAGCATCCCTGTTTGTTTACCGAGCAAGTCAGACAAGAACTGTAATCGTGTCGCGGCAGATTATGATATTGGCTTTGCCTTGAGTGCATTGCCACCAAGTTGACATTCATTGCACGGATATCGTGGTTCTGAATGATGTTAGAATTCGTGTAAACCATGTTAACTCCACGAACTTGGTGCTCCTGGATCCATCAGAGATCCATCTGTTCCTGTAGAGCTGATTGCACCACAGAACATCCCTGATTGTTTTTGGAGCAGATATCACACTGATGATAATTATGAGGTGGCACATGGCCATGTCCACTCTGTCTACAATGCATCTTGACCAAACTGGTCTTCAATAAGAGTACATCGTGAATTTGATAGACATTGCTAGATTCTCCTTCTATCAAATTGACTATAGCCTTCTCGTGTTGAGGCAGCGGGTTCGTAAGAACATTAGGATTTGTATCCTTGAAGGATAAGACCCCGCTCCTAACAAGTTTTTGCACGTCGGATTTGAAATTGAGACAATTCTCTATGTTATGCCCTGATCCTCCTTGATGATAAGGGCATGTCTGATCCACCTTAAACCAGAAAGGAGGATTTTCCGGTACTGTAAGAGGGGACTTAGTCTGAATGTGCCCCTTGGCTAGCAGTAATGGAAATAGCTATACGTACGATACGGGTATAGGATCAAATCTCGGTGGCCGTGTTGTACGGTTGTTGTTATATGGAGGACGAGCCTGCTGAAGAGGCCGTTGTGCCCTTTGCTGATCAGGTTGGCTCTGCGCAACCTGAGGTTGATACGTAGGAATAGGTGCAGGGTTGATAGCAGGAGTTACAGCTGCTACCGGCTGATAACGTCGCCTTTGCTTTCCGAGAGAGATATTCCCAATATCTTGCTCTTTTTCTTAGAGAGAGCACTACCGTATTTTTTAGTACCGCTCGTCGATCCAATGTCTTTTACCAAACGTCCTTCTCGGACGGCTTCCTCAAGACGTACGCCTATGCCCACCATCTCGGTGAAATCACTGGGTGCACTGGCAACCATTCGGTAATAGTAAAATGAGCTTAAGGTTTTTAAGAAGATCTTTGTCATCTCTTTTTCCTCAAGAGGTGGTCAAATTTGAGCGGCAATCTCATGCCACCTTTGAGCATACTCCTTAAAGGTTTCATTGTCCTTTTGCGACATCGATCTAAGTTGATCTCTGTCGGGTGCCATGTCCAAATTGTATTTGTATTATTGGACGAAGGCAGTGCCAAGATCTCTGACTGTGCTGATCGTAGTACAGTTTAAACCCATGTACCATTTGAGTGCGGCACCGGTTAAACTATCCTGGAAATAGTGAATCAGTAGGTCCTGATTCTCCGTCTGAGCTGACATTCGCCGAGCGTACATCACCAGATGGCTTTGAGGGCAAGAATTACCCTTGTATTTTTCAAAGTCGGGCACTTGAAATTTGTGCGGAACTTTCACATTGGGGACCAAGCAGAGGTCTGCGGCGTCCTTTCCAAATAAATTCTGACCGTGAATGGCTTGCAGCTCCTTCTGCATTTTCAGGAACTGCTCCTGGAATTCATCAATTCTATCAAACAGAGTTTCCTTTTTACCAGAAGGTATCGGTGGAATCTGTCCTTCCGGGACAGTGTGCACCACAGGGGGTGGTACCGTGACTACGGTAGCGAATCTTGGCGTTTCTCGAAGTTTGTAACCTTCAGGAGTCTTCAGTATGCCCCTGGAATCTTCGCTTTCCCGAAGTTTGTAACCTTCAGGCCCAGCGGCTTCTGTTGAGATTCCCTGATCTTCAGTGATCGGTGGAACATATCCTTCTGGGATATAGTTAACAGGCATGCCCCAGGGACGATCTTTCGGCATCTGATACCTAGGATCAAACTTCTCCACTATGGGCGTCGAGGTGATCTCTGAGATCACAGTCCTTTGTAGCTGAGCTTCTGCCATGGCTTGCATGTCGTTACGAAGCTTTCTCATATCCTGTCTCAGAGCGTCGATCTCTTCCTTCAACTCTCTGTTTTCTTCCTCAAGATCATCCATCTTTTTCTGACGATTGGCCCGAGTATTGTACGAATGAGACAGTTTGACTCTAGAACCGAGACACAAACGTGAGATTTGTAGGTAAGAAGAATACGCCATGTGAGAATGATGAATGCAATGATTATATTAATTGTTTTTTGGTTTAATCAAAATAAACTTCGACAATTAGATTGCAAATATCAAACAGTGGGGAAACCCCTTTTTATTGAAATTCAAAGGATTACAGAAATGGAAATACAGTAGATTACAAGGTACAGAAACAGAAACCTAAGCTAATGGGTCCCGAGTCCTCTCTGAAGAGAAATCGGGTGCTGACTCTGGTACTTTCCTTTTCTTTGACCGGGGCTCTTGGGCCGTTGTCGGGTTGTCATTCCTTTGCCAGGTGAAAGGAGCGAGCAAATTCCTTTGGTCATCTTGATTCTCTACAGCATGTTGCTCCAAAATTTCAATCAGAGCATCTTTCTCTTTCAGTAGTTGCTGTATTTTGATGCACTCTAAGTCGAGGGTGCGGTACTTGTTCTTCCAAGACCTTCTCTCCTTTTGAACTTTGTTGAGAGTAACCTGAAGTTTTTTCAGTTTCCGTCATGAAGTACATGACAGATTCCCTCAGCGAAAGAATTCCGTGACGAGGATAAGGCATCTTTAGCTTGAGATCTCTAGTTTGTACCCAATGGAGATAAGGCTCCACCGAGACATAGTCCGATTTTCCTAGAGACTCCCGCCCTTTCTTATGAACATGTTTCCAAGCATGCACTATTTCCGTCTTTAGTGCTCTGTCATTTTATCCTTCCTTGAAGAAAAGACCTTCGAGATGAGCATTCAGCGGAATATACCTCATCGGGTATCCAAATTGACGGCGAACCAACACCGGATGATAGTTGATTCCTCCTTTAGTTCCTATGAGGGGTACGTTGGGGAAGTTTCCACAACGATCAATGATCCTGATTCCATCATAAATCCTATTACACCAATCTATGTCAAAGTTGGTGAGAGACATGATCTTCTGCGACCAGTGCAAGGCACTCTTATGATCCCAGAAAGCAGCAGACTTGGGTAAGTGCGAGATAAACCATTTATAAAGCAGAGGTACACAGCATGTGATCTCCCCTCCGCTGTACAAATTTCCCAAGTGTACAGAATGATACGCATCTGCGAGCAAAGTCGACACAGGGTTTCCAATGAGAAAAACCTTAATGGAGTTAATGTCGACGAAGTTATTGATGTTGGGAAACAAAAATAACCCGTAGGTGAGCAAGACAAAGACGCTTTCAAAAGCAGTTACGTTTCCTATACTGGCAAAATACAGGGCTTTCTTTGTCAAGAACTGGGTTGGCAAACCTTGGATGCCACCCTTAGTGGTTAGGTGAGTCCTGACCTCAGACTCGTCCAAATGAATTGCTCTTGCAATGGTCTGATTCTTTGGAATTTCTTCCAGTCTAGAAAATGGAGCTCGATCAACGATGTGTAAATCAATCAGATGAGAATACTCCTCCAGCGTTGGTACGAGCTGGTAATCCGGGAATGTGAAACAGTGATAAACTGGATCATAAAACTGAATGAGCGCATCCATAATTCCCTCAATCACATAGACTCTTAACAGAGATAGCAAACCTCTGTATTTGGCTCTGAAGGCCTCTTGGTTTATGATCATTCTCGCCAAACCTCTTAAATCCCCTAGTTTTGGAATCCTGAAGGTATACCTATGAGTTCTTCTTCTACCGAAATCCATTAGCGCAATCCTTTTCTCTGATATTTGCAATCATAGTCTTAGTTTAATTTAAAAAAATAGAGAGACTAGAAGAGAAATTTTTTTTGAATGTTTTAATGTTTTTTAGATGAATGCATGAATGCAGCACACAAAAACATAGAAAAAACATGGGGTCAAAGGGTCGTTGTCATGAAGTCAAGGCTCTACCCATCCCCAAAGGTTTATACTAAGGTGATTTTTGTACCTGTACTCATTATCATCAGCTCCTCCCAGGAAAGCAAAACAACAAGCGGATCGCCAGCGAGTTGTAGAGAAATCTTAGAGTAAGTGCCATTCATCGAGAATAGATCACCATCCTCAAATGAGGGTAGTATCGCGTAACAACTATTCCCAATAGTTTCCACACTACAAAAGGGTTTGGCTCCTCAGCTTCTCAGACATCACAATCGGCCCATTGTCTAGGTGAGAGAATGGGTTGCATTGGTCAGCCTCCACTAAGGTTGATGGTCGACCTCGTCGCCATCACTTATCTTAAGTGTATACTCAATCTTTCCACATGCGGCATCACACGCATTCCCATTAGCAGAAAAATAAACACGTATATCAATTAGGAAAAGCAGTATATATATTTGTCCTAAACATCCTAGACCTTTAAAGCTATGAATCCTAAGTTCCTAACAGAAAATGGGTTCCCCGACGGAAGCCCCAATCTGTGGTATTCACACAAGTGAAGAAAAAAAGGGTTAGAGGAGCCCCACGGTGGGCGCCACTTTTAAAGTTTCCACCTAAGAGATGGCAAGAGAACAAGATCTTGCTACAAAGGTGAGATAGATCCCAATGACAGATCCCCAGCAGAGTCTCCATTTTCCCCAGTGAAGTCGCCATTTTTCTGTAGCGAGCGATTTTGGACGCGGTTGCGAAGCGCTATCGCTCTTTGGTGTCTACAGCTCGATTCAATTTTTATCCTATTAAAGCTGATGAAGGAAGGGAAATAGATGTCTCAAATTAACCCTGCTTGCAAACTGAGGTTAAACAGCGGTCTGTTAGGTTACAGATGCTACAAAGATTCGGGGTCTCTATCTGGTGTATTTTTTTAAAAGTGGTGTTCGGTTAATTGGTGGGAGGTTTAGATATTAGGACGGATATATGAAAGTATGGGATTTTGGGTTTTTGTTTAGTGTGCTCGCTAAGATCTTTTCTTTTAATCTTATGCCTACGTATTCCCGTTTACCGAAATAGGGAAATCAGAGCGTTCGTAGTTCCTCCTATTCTATGGGAGGAAATGGTTGTTTTGGTGTCTTGTTCAAAGCCCAAGACGTGAAGCGAAAGGTGTTTGTATCTTGTTCAAAGCCCAAGATATGAAGTTGACAGGTCTATTTGTATCTTGTTTAAAGCCCAAGATGTGAAGCTAAAGGAGGTTTGTATCTTGTTTAAAGCCCAAGATGTGAAGCTGAACGTTTCGTCTTTGGAGAGGATTTGTCATCTCTAAAGAGGGGTTTGTTTGTCACAACTGTTTATAAAGGAGAATTACTTTAATCGGGATATGTGAATCTGACAATGCCATAATTTCCTTTATATCAGTGTAGAGCAATGCTATCTTTCCTTAGGAATTTCTCATGCTAAAAGAGGGACAGTGGCATGGATGTAGATGATCCAGAGGCTTGCCACTTACAGCAATTAGATGAAGGGGAAGGAGTTGTTGATGTTTGTGTACTGTGAACGAGGCACAACTTTGATGCTAAAAGGTTGATTGGATCAACCAGTGGTTTTCTTATACAAAGCCTAAGAGGAGGCTAAAAGGTGTTTCGTACAAAGCCCGAGAGAGAGGCTAAAAGGTTTTGACTCGACGATGGAGTCTTTTGGTATCTCGTATAAAGCCCAAGATGAAGGTTATTTGACTCAACAAGAGAGTTTTTTTTTGTATCTCGTACGAAGCCCGAGATGGAGGCTAAAATTTGTTTGGCTCAATAAGAACCTTTTTATATCTCGTATAAAGCCCAAGATGGAGGCGAAAGGGGTGATTGACTCAACGAGGGAGTCTCTTATGTGTCTCATACAAAGCCCGAGAGAGAGGCTAAACGTTGTTTGACTCCGCTGGGGAGAATCATTGTACAAAGCCCAAGAGGAAGCTATGGCTCTGTTTCAGTTGAGTGACAGGTCCAGTATGCTGATTTAAAGAGAAAATCAGTTCTTATATGAGCAACACTGTACTCAAGGATTTGATTCGAGGATCCGGGTTATTCCTGTTCTTTAAGGAAGTGGGAAATCCGAAGGGCATTGAGATTGTCCGAGTCTACGGGTTTTCTTCCTATTTAACGAAGGGGTCACTTGAGAATGTCTTTGAGACTCGAGGATATTAGACTGTCTGTGTCTAGAGTTTTATCTTTTGTACTATGCTTTGAGAAACAGCAGTAGACTCTTTGAAAGGACAGTTTTATGCAGATGACTAAGTTATGTTCCTATACCTCTAGGAGGTCGTCGGGACAATTTGTACGAAGCCCAAGAGGAGGCTGGAAGCTTTTAAGAAGTCGATCAGTCCTTGTATGAAGCCCAAGAGGAGGCTATCATTCTCGGAGGAAGAGATCATTATACGAAGCCTAAGAGGAGGCGGTGAATACTTCTAAGAAGCCGGCGGGTCCTTGTACTAAGCCCAAGAGGATGCGGGGTTGCTTTTAGGAAGCCTGTGGGTCCTTGTACGATGCCCAAGAGGAGGCCGATGCTTTTAAGAAGCCGATGGGTCCCCAAACCCCGAGAAATTCAAGACAGGCTATTCACGAGGAATAGATCAAGCCAGGAAAGTCCGAGAATTTGGAAGAAGCTCAAAGATGCCATTCACGGAGAATACATTCATCTCTGGGAGTAGAGTTTCTTGACAATTCCGAATGAGGACAGCCGAAGAGAAGACTGTATCTGGTGATCCTATTGGGGATCTAGTTGTCTATTTCTACGAATAAACGCGACGGCTTTTCCTAGTTCTAAACTTAGTTTTCGGGGAAACTCTAAATATCTATACTATTATTACACAGTTAATATGAGTTTATGAAAGAAGACTTACAGCAAAACAGCCCCACAATACAGTTATATGTATATGAAAGCGGATGAAAGCGTATAAACACTTACTCGGTTGTAGAGCTTCCATGCTGTTTGGTTAGTTTTTCAACAAAGACAGATTGAAAACAATAGTATATTCAAAATCAAAGGAGAAAGTGCTTTGAAAAAGAAAGATTTGGGGCTTACAGCTCAAGGAGAGGCCCAGGGTTTTATTAGTGAGCGCACTGTTTGAATTTGTACAGAGGGACTTATACAAGTGACTGAGGCCAAAAAATGATTTGGTAAAAAAAAAAGGACTGGGTCTTACACTCTATTAGAGGCCCAAAGTGTTTTGAAAATGATTTATGAGGGTTGAATTAATCCAAAAACCCTAATTTGTTTTCAAAATGTGTTTTAATTGAATAAAAATTCAATTAAAATGATCAAAATTGTTTAACATATGAAAAACGAATTTTGATCTTGGATTAATGCTTCATAAATTAAGTATTGACCTACAAAATAATTAGAAAGCATTAAAAGTTGCAAAATCAAGGTGGAAAAAATATTTTAAATGTTAAAAATAATTAAAACATTAATTCTTTGCAAAAATATCAATTATATAAAATAAATAATATTTTTGGGATTTTTTGGGAAAATAAAATATTTTAACATTTTTTTGAATTATTAAAAAAAGAACCAACTCAAAATCATTAAAACTCAGAGAGAAATTAATTTTTGAATCAATTAAATAAAATCACAAAATTCAAATATATGAATTTTCAAAAATGGCGCCAAGAACACGCGCGTGTTCTGGGTTTGCCCAGATTTGCATTTTCTCTTCAATCTCACTGAATACTTGATTATATCATGCAATCCACATACCAATCAACTCGTTTCAACCTCACGATCATGTCTATGGTATTTAATTTCATTTAAATTAAACATATAACAAGAAATCAGGAAAAATCCTCAAGAACCCTAATTTCTGCATGAAGGCTAGGATTTTTGATACACGATTCAAACAATGCAATTAATTGAGGGGAAACATTCCATGCATGATTATGAACATATGGCCAAATTATTGTGCAGCAAAAATTGCATGGATCATAGAGTTAGAAGAGCTCATGCTTACCACTTGCAGCTGGTGATCGTGATTTGTGTTGGAGGTATTACAGCTAGGTTCCAATGATCTGGATAGCTTCCCTAGGTGCCATGGAGTGTGTCTGGATGCTTGGAATGGATTGAAATGGATTGGAGTTGAAGATGGTACCTCAACTGCAAAACTGTCAAGAACTTGAGCAATTGGCTGGTGATTTTGGGAAATCTATGTTCCAAATGTTATGTGAGTGTTTGGATCACTTCTATATGATGTATGTGAGGTGTGTGTGTGATTGGTTTGGTTGGAAAAGCTCTCAAACTCAAAACCCGATAGTGACTTGCCTTAGAAGGCAAAATTGGAGTGAAAGAAGAGATTTTGAGGAAAGCATCTGTTTGATGGCTTTGGTGTACTCAAATTGATCACAATTGAGCTCTATTTATAGTAGAGCAAGTTTGTTTTGCAAGGAATAGTGAGTGGCAACTGCTGAGTAGGTTTGGCCAATGTTGCCAAATGAAAATCCAAGTCTCCTCTAGCCATTGACTAGAGGTTAGGGCACAGGCTGCTGGTTCCCTTGGTCTTGGATAAGTCTTGACTGAATTCAGTTGAGAATGGCTCAGTCCATGCCACCTTGATGCTTCCATTGAATGCTCCAATCCAAAATTGGAGTCTTGTCCCTATTTTGGCAATTCTAGGTTCAACATGCTATTTCTTGTTCCAAAGACTTTGGAGGCTTGGCTCAGTGATTGTCCCCTTTAGATTCAATCCTCTGAGCTGTCCAAGTGGATAGGAGTATTTGGATTTGGCTGATTTTAGAAAATCGAGTAAAAATGCAAAATCTGCCTTGCCTTGACAGATTTCACCAAGGCAACTTGCCAATGTTGTATCTCATGACTCAAATTGAATTTGGTAATGTTCTTGGCCATTTTGGAAAGCCCTTACATGATACAACAACTGTTTGAACATGTTTGGTTTTGATCTCTTTTGAATCCAAGTGAAAAATCCCCCTACATTTGGCAAAAAGTAAGGTAAAATCTGACTTAGTGAAATTTTCACTAAGTGTTGGAACAAAGTGACTTTTCTTGATTTTGATCACTCCATAACTCAAAATCCATGAGGAATTTGGACATAGGTCAGTATGAAGCTTTTGTAGAGGGCAATGAGATCTACAAATCAAGCTTTGAATGGGGAACAATGGCCTTGTGGTTTAGGAGTTATGGTCCTCCAAAGATGGCACATTAGTGTCACTTTTTCCATAACTTAGAAATTTTTCTAAGTTTTTATGGTTACCCCTTTTTCAAGTTATCCCACTTTCTTTGATTTTTCTTGATGAATGATGATTCAAATCATACATTAACATCATTTTAGGGTTAAAAATCCATTTTGGTGAAAAATCTCAAAAAGTCAAAGTTGACTTTTGTGCACAGTTGACTTTTTATCAGATGAATTCCAAACTGTGCAATTCTTCATGAAATCATGTCCTTGACCTAAATCAAACTTGATGGACATATTCCATGGGTGTCATAGGGTATATTGAATCATGTCTTAGGGCTTGGGAGCATGTCCTGGTTAAAAGTCAAAGTTACAGTTGATTTTCCTCGCGAAACCCTAATTGTGGTACAGATGAAATTGAGACTTGTTGCTCAAGCTTCTTGGATTAATCCATTGTTCCAAATGGATCAATATAGTTCATTAGAGACCCTCAAACCCTCTCTTGAGGTCTTGGCTCATGATTTGCCCTAAAAGTCAACTTAGGGGTGAATTAGGTCAAGAAACCCTAATTCCTAATTTTTGATGAATGCATCCCCTAAGGCAAAATTGACTTGATGATTGGGTCCATGAGGTCCCATGAAGTATATTAGGTTATGTTTTGGATCATTGGATTGTGCCCAGATGAAAATTTTCCATTTGGGAGCCCTGGTCGACCAAAACCCTAATTTGGTGATACTGTCGATCTTGAGGCTTGATCCACCTAGAAGGGAGCAACCTTGTGCTTGATCCTTGAAGTGAGAGTCCTTTTGATCCATTGTGGATGTTTGAGAAGTTAGACAAGTTGAAGATCATGTCATTCCTTGATTGATCCTTTGTCTAAGAACTCTGAGAGGGCTTGAAACCCTAATTCTTGATAGTAGTGAATGCTCAACAATCCTTGAGGAGATTGATGAGGCATGAAGGTACATCCATATTATGATGATGATTTTCACAATGATGGGAAATCTAAGTGGTCAAAATTTGGGGTATGACAACCCTCAACATTTTTTTCTACTTCAATCTCATCACTATCTTTCTCTTTTTCAACTCCAACCTCCTCCTCCACTACAACTTCACCTACACCCATGTCAATCTCTCTTCCACTTCTTGTTAGAATATCCTTACAATGCTCTTTAGGATTTGGTAGAGTATTTGTCGTAAAGTTTCCTTTTTGTTGGTCGGCCAATTGTTTTGATAATTGCCCGACTTGTGTTTCAAGATTCCTTATGGCCATATCGGTATTCTTCTGATTGGACATTGACATTTGCATAAATTGCGTGAGAGTGTCTTCCATCTTCGTATTTCCAACGGGAGCTTGCGGAGGTTGAGTGTAATTTTGGTATTGTTGACGGTTTGACGGTCTGGCTTCTTGCGGTCTCCACGGTTGTTGATAACCTTGGTTACCCCGTTGTTGGTAACCTTGGTTGCCATGTTGATACGGAGGTCGGGGTTGGTACCCTTGATTTCCAGCATAGTTTACCTCCTCCACAACTGGAGGACAATGTCCGGTAAGATGGTCGCCTCTACAAAGTTCACAAACCAAGACTTGTACATTTTTACTCGAGGAGTCATGAATTTCTTTAAATTGTTGAGGAAGTTTAGACATTTGTTTCGTCAACAACTCAACTTGCTGGGATAATAACTTGTTTTGAGCAAGTATAGCATCATTGGTTCCCAATTCCAAAACTCCAGGAGTCCTTTGAGAAGGTCCACGGTTATGACTTCCTTGATGGTCATTCAAAGCCATCTTATCAATAATGGTGGTGGCTTCTTCAGCGGTTTTGCTCAGTAAGGATCCACCAGCGGTGGCGTCCAACAAGGTTTTATGCACTAGTTGAAGTCCATTCCGAAAAATATGAATTTGAGACAATTCATCAAAGCCATGCCCCTTGCATTTCCTCAACATAGATTTGAATCTCTCCCACGCTTCGTTGAGAGATTTGTTGGCACCTTGTGTGAACACCGCTATTGCGGTCTTTACCTCCATGAAATGATTATGTGGGAAAAATCGCTCCAAAATTTTTTGTTCAAGTGAATTCCAATCAGTCATTATTGCCGTCGACTGATCAAGATACCATTCCTTGGCTTTCCTAATGAGGGAATGCGGGAATAGTCTCTTAAACAGAGATTCCTCTTCAGCTTCGGGCCCACCAGTTGCTCCCGCAATCTCATAGAACTTTGTCAGATGTGTAAAAGGATCCTCATGATCCATACCAGTAAAAGGACTTTCGTATAGCAGTTGGAGAATACCAGTCTTCATTTCTGAAGGACGACCGTTCTACGCATTGCGAGAAAACTGTGCATTGTGTCTCAGACTGTTGGTACATGGTCTAGAAGCAGGTGGTGGTGGTGGTGGTGGATGTTCCATAGCTGGAAGTAATTGTGGAAATGGTGGTGGTGTAGAAGTCGAACTTCCGTCTTGTTCTCGCCTTTGTCTAGCTAGTTGCCTCCTTCGTCTCGTTCTGCTATTGGTTCTACGAGCGGTTCTTTCAATCTCAGGATCGAACAGAAGTTGGTCCGCCGGTAGTTTCCCTCGCATAAAACAAATTCTGCACACTAAACAAAACAAATTAACAAGTTCAAGACAAAGTTAACAAGCTTAAATAAAACAACTATTGTAATGCTTGCAATATCAAACAACAATCCCCGGCAACAGCGCCATTTTGTTGAAACAGTTTTAGGGGGGTGTTTTTATCGTCTCCACAGGGATTATCCGATATTAGATGCTTGTCGTTCAATAGTCACAATGTTTTAAGTTAAATAGTTTCAAATGGTTCTCAATTTTGGTTAACATTAATTGGTAGCAAAGAGTAAATTTGTGGCAAAGAGTTTGTAAGGTTTTTAGAAAAGCATGTCAAGGTTAGATTTCTCTAATCCTTTTCACACATATTCGATAAATCAAGCATATGAACTTAGTTTCTGACCAATACAACCGCGTATCCTCTCGACTAAGTTTATGTCTAAAGCAAAGTCATGAGTATCGTTGTTTAGACCATTAGATGATGTCTCACGCTAACAATCGAAACAACAATCGTTAAGATCAACACAATGCGAATAAAAAATCCCAAATCTATGTCTAGAGTTTGGTTTTTAAGAGATGAAATTCTTAGGTCATGATTTGTAGAATCTATGTCTAGAGTAATAAAAACCACAAATACATCATTAAGAACAAATAACTCCATCTATATTGATCAATAACCTTGTTCATATACAAAAGATCAAAAGAAATACATATGATCAAGATCAACTACATCTAACCTTAACACAAGAGTGTTTAGCTACTCATTCTCATGGTAGCTTGGATGACAAGTTTCAAGAGGAGATGAATGAACATCCACGTCGAATAATCGAGAATGGATGTGACTTCAGCTTCTCTAGGTGAAAATTTCCTCTTGGATGATCAAAAGACAGAAAACTATGTTTTTGGGTGAAAATAGCAAAAGATCCCCTTCAAGAAAAGTGAAAAATCTATTTATACAACACAAAAATTCAGCTGCCTTCGCCTAGCGAATGTATTAAAAAATGGCACCTTAAGTGCCTCAGACATAAAACGCCCACAAAATTTATCGTGGGTTCGTTAGGCGAACAAAATCATTCGCGAAGCGAGCATTTGCCAAAACCTTCGCCCCAGCGAAATTTGGGTCCTTTCGCCCCTGCCTCTTTCTGCCTCTCTTCGCTGGAAGCTTCGCCTAGCGAGCAAAGCAGCAAACATTCGCTGGCTCCCTCGCTACAACGAATTCTACTCCCTTTTTCCACTGCCTCTTGCTGCCTCTCTTCGCTAGAAGCTTCGCCACCATTCGCTAGGCGAACGTTCGCTGGTGACTTTGCCTGGATTCGCTGCTGCTTTCTTGATTCTATGGCAGCTTGCATCAACTCATTGTGTCTTATATTCTTGATCATTTCATGCCTATTTCTGCATACTAGCACACAAATTACAAGCACCACAAGTATATTCCAATTTTTGAAGAACAACACAAATCACCACTAAAATCAACAAGTTAAACATGGAAAGTAATGAAAAATGCCAAGTATTGAATACAATTATGTAGTATGTTTGACATCTAACACGTTTCCTGACAAGGACAGAACTGACAACTCGATTGAGAGGACTTTTATCACTAGGGGATAAGACCAACTAGAGTGATAGTGATGCAAGATGAATATGAATGTAAATAAATAATGCATGACATATGTATGTTTATGCCGACAAAACTGACGCGACATACAGACTAGTAGATGAACATGACTGGATACTCGGCCACAGCGGGAGATAAAAAGTATCGCTGGTTCACGATAGCAATTCTACCTTGCTTAGGAGAAATAGTCCCTGCGGGGAGCTACGTTCATCGGGCTTAGGAGATGAGAACTCGTCCGAGGATGTCAGATAGAGTATTCGCATCTGACATAACTGATCCTTTGTTCAGACGCACTGGTTTAGAAGGAGTACTTTGATGCTGCACTTTGAAGCTCGATTACTTCTGGCGAAGCAATCGATGTTTTTTCGATGTTCAACAGTCAAAAGAAATTGCCATCTTTATTTTAAAAGCAGAAAAGTTTGACAAGTAAATTCATTTTTGTTTTATTTCAAGAATCGTTAATCATACTAAAATGTCATTCCGTAAAGCTAAAACTAATAAGAATTGCAAACAAAAGCACAAGGGCTCAAATTTTATTGATAAGATGGAAATCAGCCAAACGCGTGATTCCATAGAGTATTTACAAAGTTAGAAAATGGTAATTTAAGGGAAAAGGGTTAACATTGAAACACAATGACCATTATCCTTCTACCAACTTTGAATTCGGGGCATCCTGAGCTTCTGTCGAAGATGACCGTGACTAGAGTTTTTCTTCTGATGGATGGCATTACCGCTGAGGAGTTGAACTGATCAGACGTAGTTACTTGCCATGAATCCCTAATTTTTGCCTGGATCGTACTTTGAGATTTCCAATCCACCGGGATGATTTTTTTTTTATTATGTCTCTAACTTTTGCCTGGACCGCCCTTTCGGGTTTTCAATCCACCGAGACGTTTTTTCTCTTTTAGTTTAGGCGAAGTATTTCTTAACTACATCAACATTTGTGGGGTAGGCAAATTCCTCTCCGTCCATGGTTGCAAGTCTCAAGGCACCGCCTGAGAAAGCTTTCATGACCACATAGGGGCCGTCATAATTTGGAGTCCATTTGTCCCGAGAATCTGTGTGGAATGATTGTATCTTTTTTAGCATAAGGTCTCCTTTCCTGAAGACGCGAGGTCGAACCTTTTTGTCAAACGCCTTCTTCATTCTCTGTTGATACAACAGACCATGGCATAATACCGTGATTCTCTTTTCTCCGATCATATTTAGTTCATCGTGTCGACTTTGACACCATTTAGCTTCTGTAAGCTTAGCTTCCACCAATATCCGGATTGATGGGATCTCTACTTCAATGGGGAGCACTGCTTCCATGCCATATACTAGAGAGAAAGCGGTTGTCTCTGTTGAAATGCGGACAGATGTGTGATAACAGTGAAGAGCAAAGGGTAGCATCTCATGCCAGTCTTTAGAGGTTACAACCATCTTCTGAACGACCCACTTGGTGAAGTAATCAATGGCTACCAGGATAAACCGATGTCCATTTAAAGCCTTGGGCTCAATCATGCCAATCATGTCGATTCCCCATATGGAAAAAGGCCATGGGGAAGAGAGAACTTTGAGATGGGTAGGCGGTACATGGATTTTGTCTGAGTATATCTGACACTTATGACACCTCCTCATGTACTTGTAGCAATCGAATTCCATGGTCAACTAGTAGTACCCTGCTCTCAGAATTTTTCTCGCCATTGTGTGTCTGTTGGCATGAGTGCCAAAGGATCCTTCATGAATTTCTTTTATCAGCATGTCTGCTTCTGGTTTGTCTACGCATCAGAGCAAGACCATGTCAAAGTTTCTCTTATAGAGTGTATCACCGCTCAGGAAGAAACTGCCTGCCAGCCTTCTGAGGGTTTTCCTGTCTTTCCTTAGTGCCCCAGGTGGGTACTCTTGTTTCTGAAGGAAGCATTTGATATCGTAATACCAAGGTTTGTCGTCTAGGACTGCTTCAATCGTGAAGATATAAGCGGGTCATTCAAGGCGCATTATGTCGATCTTAGGTAAGCCATTCCATTGAACTACACTAATCATGGAAGAGAGAGTGGCTAATGCATCAGCCATGTGATTCTCATCACGAGGGATGTGATGAAACTCGATTCTGTTGAAGAAGGGTAACAACCTTCTTGCGTAATCTTTGTACGGAATCAATCCTGATTGGTATGTGTTCCAATCTCCTTTAATCTGATTGATAAACAAGGCTGAGTCGCCGTATACATCCAAGTTTTTGGTCCTTAAGTCGATTGCTTCTTCGAGACCCATGATACAAGCTTCGTATTTGGCCTCGTTGTTTATGCACTTGAATGTAACTCTGGCAGTGAAAGGAATGTGGGTACCCTGAGGTGTTATGATGATGTCCCTAATTCCATTTCCGTAATGATTGACAGCTCCGTCAAAGATTAGTCCCCATTGGGAACCTGGTTCTGGCCCTTCACTGGGTAGTGGTTCATCGCAATCGTTTATCTTTAAATACATGACATCTTCGTCCGGGAAGTCAAACCCGATTGATTCTTGATCGTCAATCGGTTGATGAGCCAAATGATCGGCTAAAATACTCCCTTTAACGGCTTTCTGAGCGTGGTACTCAATGTCGTATTCTGATAACAACATCTGCCAACGAGCGATTCTTCCCATGAGAGCAGGCTTTTCAAAGACGTACTTGATTGGATCCATTTCTGAGATCAACCAAGTAGTGTGACGAATCATGTACTGGCGAAGACGTTTGGCTGCCCAAGCCAAAGCGCAGCAAGTTTTCTCAAGCATAGTGTACCGAGTCTCGTAGTCGGTGAATTTCTTGCTCAATAGTAGATGGCAGACTCTTTTTTTTTTGTTTCATCTTGTTGGCCAAGTACACAACCCATTGAGTCCTCCAAAACTGTTAGGTAAATGATCAGTGGTCTTCCTTCCACTGGAGGTGATAGAATCGGTGGGTTCAACAGATATTCCTTAATACTGTCAAAGGCGGTTTGGCAGTCCTCTGTCCAAACGCAGTCCTGGTTCTTTTTGAGTAATTTGAAGATCGGCGCACATGTCGCGGTCATGAGGAATCCTCTGACTTGTTTTTCAGTTTTCGGAGAAGGCATTTCTTGAACGGCCTTGACCTTGTTAGGATCAACCTCAATTCCTTTCTAGCTGACGATGAACCCTAAGAGTTTCCCTGAACGGACACCGAATGTGCATTTGTTGGGAATCAAGTGGAGTTTGTACTTTCTCAACCGCTCGAATAGTTTTGGCAGGTGGGTCACATGCTCCTCTTCTGTTTTAGATTTTGCAATCATATCATCGACATATACCTCGATTTCTTTCTGTATCATTTCATGAAACAGAGTAGTCATGGCCCTTTGATAGGTTGCCCCGGCGTTCTTCAATCTGAACGGCATTACCTTATAACAAAAGGTGCCCCATGGGGTAATGAACGAAGTTTTCTCCATGTCTTTCGGCGCCATTTTGATTTGATTATAGCCCGAGAATCCATCCATGAAGGAGAAAACTTTGAACTTTGCTGTACTTTCTACCAGCATGTCAATATGTGGTAAAGGAAATTCGTCCTTTGGACTAGCCTTATTTAGATCTCTATAATCGACACACATTCTGACTTTTCCGTGCTTTTTTGGAACTGGTACGATGTTGGCTAACCATTGAGCATATTCTGATGTGGGGAGGAAACCCGCGTCAATCTGTTTTTGTACCTCCTCTTTGATTTTGACGGCCATGTCCGGGTGAGTCTGTCTCAACCTCTGCTTTACTGGAAGACATTCTGATTTCAATGGTAAATGATGTTCCACGATGCTGGTATCCAACCCTGGCATGTCCTGATGGGACCAAGCAAACACATCGGGAAATTCTCTGAGAAGCTTTGTCAAACGCTCTTTGGAAGTTGGACTGAGCAGTGCCTCAATCCTGATTTCTTTTCTCTCTTTTTCTGAACCCACGTTGAACGTTTCCAATGGCTCTTTGTGAGGTTCAATGGACCTTTCCTCCTGTCTGAGTAATTGGGAGATCTCTTCTGGAATTTCTTTGTCATCTTCTTCTTCATCCCCAAATACCGGGAATTCAAAGTTGGGTGAAGGCATTGGATCGTATGTTTCAACGGGGTTTAAAACAAGCAATCTGCATGACGTGATGATTTGTTTTTAGAAGAGATAGAGAAAATGCAAGTGTGTGCAGTGTATTTTTTTTTTGAAAAACTGCTTGTTTATTTTGAATTGTTTTTTTTAGGATTACCATTTTCTGAGAAAAGCGAAAAGAGAAAACAGCAATTAATGCGGAGATTACAGACCGACGTTATTTTATTTATGAACAAATCGATTCTTGAAACTACAGCCCTATAAAACAAAACTTTGTCGCTTTGGGCGAAGCGAAGAGGGAAATTTATAGAAAGTGAGCCCTATCAAAACATCCGTTTTACCTGGGCAGGGTGAACGGTTAAAGACGGCTATTACTTTGACTTATGAACAATCTTCGAAACACCGACAACAACCCATTGGCGGCGAACTCCTCGGTGAATCACAAAGTCAGGTACTTTCCTTGATTTGTCTTTAGAAATGACGCTGGTTTCTGGCGGAGCAGGATCATTGGAATTTGTCTCCCAGGCAGAGTTGTCGTAGGAGGATTCCTCTATTGTATTTTGCATAGCATTCGTGCTCTCAGGTAAATCTCCCCATCCAGTTGGTTGGATGTCCTCGAGCCTGATACGAGAGCTTTCAGGAGCAGTGTACTTGACCAAGCAGTCAAATTTACCGCTCAGTTGTCCTAAGGTGTCCCACACTTCTGTGGAACTGGAGGAGTCATCTCTCTCGATGACGTTGACCTCAAGAAAAGCATAGTTGATGAATTCTAGTCCGGCAAGCTTTGCCAATTCATCGTCGTACTGGATATTTTCTGAATGACCTGAGTGTTGATCCCATGACATGGTGGGGACGCATGTATTCTTTTTCAATGACGCTCAACTGATTTTCATTGTTCGGCTGATTTTCTTGCCCCAAGTCTCTTGGGTACAGCTGCCAGATAGGCAGGCCATCCATTGGGCCGTAATAGTCGTGGTCAAAGTTGTCTTTCATCAGAGTGTCCTCCTCTAATGAGTTTGGTGGAGCACAGCATCTTTCAGGATCACAATCTCCGTATATCATTTCGACATCTGACCTCGGTATAAATCTCGGACTCTGTGCGAGATAGCAAAAGGGCGTAGGCACCTCTTCCTGAGACATATAACCGTCCTCGTTGAGATAGGATTTCCATTCCTCATCCGTATCGGAGGGATCTCCCTCGTTGATGGTATGGACTGCTTGAGGCACTGGGTGAAGGAATCCTCCACTGTGGAAGAAGTCCTGAATGGGATGAAGACTTTCATCATTAGCAGGTGTCTGGGTATAGGTTGTAGAAAAACCAAGACCCTTCTTTGTTTTATTATCAGTAGGAATGACAAGCTGTCCCTATCCTTTTGCATTGTTATTTTCGATCACTTCGAGACCATCTCTGTATGAGGAAATCGATGTTCCTTTTTCTGATTGATTCTCATTGCTCACTGATAGTGCTTGGAACTGAGTTCCAACAACCTCCTCGGGTTCTACACAAGTAGATAATGACAAGTTGCTCACGAGCAAGGCTTGTTCTCCACAAACCGTGACAAGTTGATCGTTCTTGACGAACTTCAGTTTCTGGTGAAGCGTCGAAGTGACCGCCCCAGCCTGGTGTATCCAAGGTCTTCCTAATAAGCAACTGTATGTTGCCCAGATGTCCATGACCTGGAAAGTAATTAGGAAAGTGTGAGGACCGATAGTCATGGGAAGGTCGACTTCGCCGATAACTGCTTTCCAAGACCCGTCATATGCTTTGACGATGACCTCACTGCCCCTCATTGGGGGTCCTTTGAATGATAATCGCATTAAAGTGGACTTCGGCATAACGTTGATGGCCGATCATGTGTCTACCAGTTCGCTGGCTAAAGCATCGTCCTGGAAGTTAACTGTGATATTGAGCGCCATGTTGTGACTTTTGCCCCCCTTTGGCAAATCCTCATCACTAAATCCCAAGTTGTTGCAGGAAGTGATGTTAGAGATGATGCTATCGAACTGTCGTATTGACACATCCTGTTCCACAAAGGCCTGCCCTAAGACTTTCTGTAGAGCCTCTCTGTGGGCTTCTGAACTGAGTAAAAGTGATAGCACTGAGATCTTTGAAGGAGTTTGTAACAGCTGATCAACAATGTTGTATTCACTCCTTTGGATGAGCTTCAGCATCTCATCATTGTTTTTTGAAAGGTCGGTATCACTGGATTGACCGACTGGTGGATCAGGAGCTTCTGGCTGAAGTTCCTTTTCTCTGTTAGGTTCTCCAATTCCTCGGTTGAAGATTCGACCGCTCCGTGTTACTCAAATGATGTTTGCAATATTCACGACGGAGGGTAATGAAATTTCCTTTCCATTCTCAATTATTGTTGCACCGTATTTGTAAGGGATCGCCTTAGCTGATTTATACGGTAATGGTCCCGGTAGATAGATAACTACAGGAGCCTTCTGGTATTTCAGACTGTCGTAAGTAACTTCAATCAGTTCTTGGCTAAGAACCTTTGATTCATCCAGTAGAGGGGTGATGGTACAAACATCCTTGTTCTGTTGATGATCAGAGATTATGACAACGTCTCTGATTTGATCAGTGAAGTAGTCCGGCGTCCAGTTGATTGGCTCGGGACTCGGACACGGGTGAATCTCTTTACGATCCAACTGACCTTGAAGGGCTGCCCGCACAAGGTAGCATCCTTGGTTACTCTCTGAGCAGACTCTACAACGTTCATAGTTGTGTGGTGGCACCTGGCCACGCCCGCTTTGAATGTAGTGCAACCTTACTAGGTTTGTTTCCATAGATCGGACATCCTGACTTTGACGCCGAGTAGGGTTTCCATTAAGCACACTGATTTGTTGCGTGTCTTCATCCAGATATATTGGAAGCCACCAGTGGTTTAATAAGTGTTGTAAAGTTCTCTGAACGAGAGCGCACCCTTGGTTACTCTCACAACATTCTTTACAGTTCTGATAATTATGTGAAGTGAGAAAACCGAGTTGGACCTGCCTGGCATGTAACTCCACCAAGATGGTATTCATCAGACGAATATCAAAGATTTGAATCATGTTGATCTGATAAGGATTTCTATCATGGTAGTCCTGGATCCATCCAAGATCCATCTGACGCTGGAGGGCCTCTTGTACAAAAGAGCATCCCTGTTTGTTTACCGAGCAAGTCAGACAGGAATTATAATCGTGCCGCGGCAGATTGTGATACTGGCTTTGTCTTGAGTGCATCTCCACCAAGTTGACATTCATTGCACGCATGTCGTGGTTCTGAATGATGTTGGAATTCGTATAGGTCATGTTGACTCCACGCACTCGATGCTCTTGGATCCATCCAATATCCAATTGTTCCTGTAGGACTGATCGCACCACAGAACATCCTTGATTGTTCTTAGAGCATATAGCACACTGGTGATAATTATGAGGTGGCACATGGACATATCCTTTCTGTCTACAATGCATCTTGACCAAGTTATCCCTTAACAAGAGTACATCATGAATTTGATAGGTGTTGTTAGACTCTCCCTCTATCAAATTTACTGCGGCTTTCTCGTGTTGAGGAAGCGGGTTTGTGAGAACATTAGGATTCGTATCTTTGAAAGATAAGACCTCGCTCCTAACAAGATTTTGTACATTGGATTTGAAACTGAGACAGTTTTCTATGTTATGCCCTGGTCCTCCTTGATGGTAAGGACAAGTCTGATCCGTTTTGAACCAAAAAGGCAGATTTTCCGGTACTGTAAGAGGAGACTTAGTTTGGACATGCCCCTTGACCACTAACAATGGAAGCAGCTCTGCGTACAACATGGGTATAGGGTCGAACCCTGGTGGTCGCGTTGTACGGTTGTTGTTGTACGAAGGACGAGTCTGCTGAAGAGACTATTGTGTCCTTTGCTGAAGTTGCTGTTGGTTCGGTTGGCTCTGCACAACCTGAGATTGATACGTAGGAACAGGCGTGGGATTAATAGCAGGAGTTACAGCTGCTACTGGTTGATATCATCGCCTTTGCTTTTCGAGAAAGATATTCCCGATATCCTGCTCTTTTTTCTTAGGGAGAGCACTACCGTATCATTTCGTACTACTTGATGATCCAGCGTCTTTTACTAAACGTCCTTCCCGGATTGCTTCCTCAAGACGAACCCCCATGCCCACCATCTCGGTGAAATCACTGGGCGCACTGGCGACCATTCTGTCGTAGTAAAATGGGCTTAAGGTCTTTAAGAAGATCTTTGTCATCTCTTTTTCCTCAAGAGGTGGAGAAATATGAGCGGTAATTTCACGCCATCTCTGAGCGTACTCCTTAATTGTTTCCTTGTCCTTTTGTGACATCGATTTGAGTTGATCTCTGTCCGGTACCATGTCCAAATTGTATTTATATTATTGAACGAAAGCAGCGCCAAGATCTCTGAACGTGCCGATCGTAGCGCGAAGGGCCTGCAGTTCTTTCTGCATCTCCAGGAATTGTTCCTGGAACTCATTCATTCTGTCGAACATGCTGTCGTTTCCACTAGAAGGTATCTGTGGAATCTGTCCTTCCGGGACAGTGTGTACCATGGGTGGTGGTATAGTCATTATGGGCAAGACTCTTGGTGCCTTCCGAAGTTTGTAACCTTCAGGAGTTGCTGCCATGCCCCTGGCATCTTCGCTTTCCCAAAGTTTGTAACCTTAAGGCCCAACGGTTCCTGCTACGGTTCCCTGATCCTTAGCGATCGGCGGAACATATCCTTCTGGGATATAGTTGATAGGCATGCCCCAGGGACGATCTTTCGGCATTTGGTACCTAGGATCATACTTCTCCACTATGAGCGTTGATGTGATCTCTGAGATCACAGTCCTTTGTTGTTGCATCTGAGCTTCTACTAGAGCTTGCATGTTATTATGAAGCTTTCTCAGATCCTCTTTCAGAGTCTCGATCCCTTCTCTCAACTCTATGTTCTCTTCCTCGAGATCATCCATCTTTTTCTGACGATTGGCCCGAGTATTGTACGAATGAGACAGTTTGACTCTAGAATCGAGACGCAAACGTGAGATTCGTAGGTAAGAAGAATGCGTTTATGAGAATGGTGAATGCAATGATTATTAATTATTTTTGTTTATTCAAAGTAAACTTTGACAATTGGATTGCAAATATCAAACAGTGGGGAAACCCCGTTTTATTGAATTCAAAGGATTGCGGAAATGGAAATACAGTAGATTACAATGTGCTGGAAAAGGAAATCTAAACTAATGGATCTGGAGCCCTCTCTGAAGAGAGCTCAAGTGCTGGTTCGGGTGCTTTCCTTTTCTTTGACCGGGGCTCTTGGGCCATTGTCGGGTTGTCATTCTTTTGCCAAGTGAAAGGAGCGAGCAAATTCCTTTGGTCATCTTGGTTTTCTACAGCATGCTACTCTAAAATCTCAATCAAAGCATCTTTTTCTCTTAACAGTTGTTGTATTTTCTTGCACTCCACATTGAGAATACGATACTTGTTCCTCCAAGACCTCTTCTCCTGCTGAACTTTGCTGAGAGTAACCTGAAGTTTTTCCGTCTCAGACATGAAATAAAGGACAGAGTCCCTTAATGGAAGAACCTCCTGACGAGGGTAAGGCATCCTCAGCTTGAGAGCTCTAGTTTGTACCCAATGGAGATAAGGCTCCGTCGAGACACAATCTGATTTTCCTAAGACTCTCGTCCTTTCCTATGAACGTGTTTCCAATCGTGCACTATTTCCGTCTTTAGTGCCCTGTCATTTTCTCCTTCCTTGAAGAAAAGACCTTCCAGATGAGCATTTCGCGGGACATGCCTCATCGGGTATCCAAATTGACGACGAACTAACACTGGATGATAGTTGATTCCCCCCTTAGTTCCTATAAGGGGTACATTTGGGAAATTTCCACAACGGTCAATAATCCTGATCCCGTCGTAGATTCGATTGTACCAATCGATGTCAGAGTTGGTAAGAGAGATGATCCTCTGCGACCAACGTAAAGTATTCTTTTGATCCAAAAATGCAGCAGACTTGGGTAAATGGGAAGTGAACCATTTGTATAGCAGGGGTACACAACATGTCATCATTCCTCCATTATACAAATTCCTTAAGTGTGTCAAATGATACGCATCTGCGAGTAAGGTCGGTACGAGGTTTCCGATCAGGAAAATCTTAATGGCGTTGATATCTACAAAGTTATCGATGTTGGGAAACAAAAATAACCCGTAGGTGAGCAAAACAAAGATGCTCTCGAAAGCGGCCACGTTCCCTATACTAGCAAAGTATAGAGCCTTCTTTATCAATAATTGGGCTGGCAAACCCTGGATGCCACCCTTAGTGGTCATGTGAGTCCTGACTTCTGACTAGTCCAAATAAATTGCTCTTGCAATGGTCTGATCCTTTGGAATTTCTTCCAGTCCAGAAAAGGGAGCTTGATTACTAATATGTAAATCAGTCAGGTGAGAATACTCCTCCAGCGTTGGTGTAAGCTAATAATCCAGGAATGTGAAACAGTGATAGACCGGATCGTAGAACTGGATTAGTGTGGACAGGATTCCTTCGATTACGTAGACCCTTAACAAGGACAGTAGTCCTCTAAACTCGGCTCTGAAAGCCTCGTGGTTGGTGATCATTCTCGCCAAATCTCTCAAATCCTCTAAGTTTGGAACCTTGAAGGTGTACTTGTGAGTTTTCCTTCTACCGAAATCCATTAGCGCAATCTTCTTTCTCTAACATTTGCAATCATTGTCTTAGTTTAATTTGAAAAAGAGAGACTAGAAGAGAAGATTTTTCTTTATTTTGATGTTTTTTAAATGAATGCATGAATGCAACACACAAAAACATAGAAAAAACATGGGATCAAAGGGTCGGTGTCATGAAGTCAAGGCTCTACCCCCTCAAAGGGATAGTATCACAAATGATTATTCCAGCAGGTGGGGTGATCATTATATACAATCGTTAGTATTATTCCAGCAGGTGGGATGGTATTGCAGATGGTTTTTCCAGCAGGTGGGATGATCATTATATACAGTAGTTTATATTGTTCCAGCAGGTGGGATGGTGATAAACAACTATATTCTCGGCAAAGTCCAACGTTGGTTTGGCAAAGCTTCCAAATCCGGTTTGGTAAGCATCGAAGTCCAATGTTAGTTTGGCAAAGCTGCGAAAGTCCATATGAGGATGGCAATTTTGAGATTCCAAAGCCGGTTTGGTAATCATTGAAGTCCAACGACAGATTGGCAGAAATCCAACACGAGTTGGTAAAAGTCCATTGTCTAGAATGGCAGAGCAGCTAAAGTCCATCCATAGAGTGGCAAGCCAGTAGTCGCCTGGCGTCGTTCAAAAAGACATTGTTGAAAGTCCATCCACAGTATGGCAAGCCAGTAGTTGTCTGGCGTCGTTCAAAAGACAGATCTCTCTGATAACGTTTCATTGAAGATTCGATGCAGCAGTCCCGTTGGGTTTATATCCCTTTTGTTCTTCGTCATCCAGAGAAATTTTTTGGTTATATTTGGTATTCAATCACTAAATACCTTGAAAGTCTGAAAGCAATCACTTTCAGGCATTCAGGTCTACAGTGTTTGAATAGGGGCAGCTGTAATACCCCAAAATTTGCTCTCTCTTTTGTCATCATAGCATAGCATTATCATATATCATATCATATCCATCCCATTAGCCTTGCATTGCATCTTTAACATAGAAAAATGAAGGATAACATCCCTCTTACCATCAAGGCATGTGATCAGGTGGAAGATGGACAATCAAGGAATCATTCAAGGCACAAAAGGTCAAACAAGTTGCCTCAAGGCAAGCCAAGAGGTCTTTCATGTCTCATAATATCTCAATTGATCATCCAAAACCTCAAGAAAGTGAGACTCAATAGGAGATTGAAGCATTACATCCTTCACTATGCAAGAGGTCTAAAAAACTGAAGGAAAACCCTCAAAAGAGAAAGTTCATTGGTTCAAAATCACCCTCAAGTGGCATATCTCATCATCCTTTAAGAGGATACACAACATACTATGAGGAATTTGAAATTGAAGACTGCACATTTTTCCCCTTATGAGGTAGGTATCAAAACTAGGGTTTCCAATTAAATCAAGTCATCTCTGATTTTTTGGACAAAACTTGATGTCATGGTATTCTACATGTCCTTAAGTGTATGTGTGTGGAAAATTGCCTCTCAATTGGTTTTAGAAGTGGTTCAATTGGAAGAAAGATAAAAAATCAGGAAAATTGGGGCTAAGTCAAATAATCAGAGGAAAAAGTCAACTCTTAACTTTTTGAGGCCAAATTCATGAAATTCATGTTATATGTGACCACTGTACAAAATTTGATCAAGAAACTCCAAAAGGATCATGAAAAATCAAGATTTGGAAAGTTGCCATTTTTGGAAGAAGTAGGGTTTCTAAATAAGGAAAGTTTTGGCCATTTTGCACCAAACTTTGAACCAAGGCCATTCAAAATTGAGACATCAAATAAAAATTCCACCAGGCCACAACAAAAGATCTTGCTTCAAGCTTCAAATCCATATAAAGAACAGTTCCATTGGATAAAAATTGAGTGAGATATGATTGATCAAAGTTTGAGCAAAGTAGGTTCAAAATCAGGTCATGACCAAGGATTCCCAGGCCCACGTGCCATCATTTCTACAAACATGTGGTGGACCAAATGTTTTGATCAATTACTCATGGTTAGAGGCCTCAAATGAAAAATCTTTCAACATGAAAGTGGTTCTTCTATGTGAGATCTTCAGAATTGGTGTTCATGATTTGTTCATTTGATCAAAGGATAAGAAGTTATGTTGGTCTCAAGATAGGGTGATTATGCTGAAAACCCAGGCGCCATGTTGCTTTTCCAATCAACCATATGCCTCGCCCACGACCAGTTCCAAACTTGGATGTTCTAGGCCATTTTCCAACCTCTTCTACGCATCATTTCAACTCAATTCTTATACCAAACTTGTTCTACTATGTTCCTTTTTTCCAATGATTCCAAAAGCATGCAATTCCATGCCATGAACATGGAGAATTTCATTGCCAAACATCCACTGTTGCATTGAATATGTTGTTGTTATAAAACTAGAAAATAAATATTGTTATTGTTGTTATTTAAAGCATTCACACGTATACTTTTCCACACATTCCTTTACCTCATTTGGCCAAGCAAGTTTCATACGCATACATACATATACTCCTTGCCATGCATCAAAGGGGAAGTGGAAAAAACTTGTCGTGCAAGTTATGCTGCTACCTCAGAATAATACATCATCACCATTCCTTTCACTTACACTCCACCATAACATCATGGACATCCACCACCATATCACACCCACAACTGACTCGCCGTAACTAACTTGACTCGGTTAGTTAGAGGCAGCTCAGTTAACTCAACTTGGACTCAGTTAACTCACACATTTAACCTTGGTTCAAGCCACTAACCTACACATATAAATAGAAACTTCACTCACATTTCTCATTTTCAATACTCATTCTCTACACTCACCTCAGAAATTCTCTCTTTCTCTCTGAGTTTTCTCACTTTCCTCTCCATGATTTCATCTTCATTGTTCTTCCATTGCTCATTGTTTTGGTGTGGTTGAATCAAGAGCAACAAGAACAACTCAATTTCTGCAAGTTTAGCATCACTGCAATCTTCAATATCCTTCATCTACCTGTGAATCAATAGCATTTATTTTGCTAAGGTTGAAGATCTAAAAGCATAGAATCTCAAGCTTTTCTCTGGTTTTTCTCAACACTTCCAGTTTCTCCACGTTTTCAGGTTTCATCACTCAACTTTTTTTTCATTCGATTCTCATTAATTTTAAGTTGTTCTTGTTGATTTTAGCTTGCTAGAAGCTCTGTTAACTCCGGCTAGTTGATAGGCCTCTTAAAGGCGTAGTTTCAAAAGTTAGGGCATGTTTTCATCTTCTCTGTTCTCTCTGTGTGTGACTGTTCTGTGAAAAATAGTTGCGTATTCTTAATCTCCATTATCTCAGCTTCATTTTGGTATGCGCATTGTGCATTTCTGTGGACATGTAAGATTTGCAGGTGGTGGTTCTCGCCGGAGAAGGTGACCGGAGGTCCCTCTCCGGCCGGTGGTCATTGTTCTAGGGTTCTGTTTGCAGTTTGAATATTGGCCATTGATTTGTTCTCATCGTGTGGCTCATGTGATGACAACACATAAAAATGTCACATGTCTGGCACATGTTTTATATTTTGATCCGAGTGACATGTGTGTGCGTGAGTGTATGCTAATTACCATGGATGATTGATCATGAACCACATGTTTGAAGTACTTTCTTTGATTGACTTGATCCAATGCACCAAAGCGTGCCAACGCATTACTGAAGCATGTACATCTCACATGGTATTATGGTGGACTTTGATGATTGTGTGTGTGTGTGTAGGAGGAATATCATGCGCTCTCAGTGGTAATGGTTGGATGTGTGTATTTTAATGACTTATCCATGTTGACTGAGATGTGTGGCTTTGATTGATTGAGCATGTTGACTGTGCATACACGCATCACACAGGATCACGTTTTTAAGTGGACTCTGATTCTTAGGCGCACCCCCCACTTTAGGCCCATTGTAACTTTTGAACGTGATATGTTGCTATCTGCACCCCCTACTTGTGTTCTTTCATTTTTATTTTCTTCATTTCATACACGTTTCATTTTTAATTTTTAAAATTACAAAACAACATCAGAAAATTCTGGAAAAATTCATGAGTATTATCAAGACATTTAGGAAATTTTTGATATTTTTATTTCATGATTTTATTACATTTTTGCCACTGTTTCATAATTTTATTTGAATTTCTATGTGTATGCATTCCAAGTATGATACATGAATTTGTGGAATTTTGTTCTTGCTCATTACAAACTGTTTTGACCTGATTCTTTTTGCATTGATTCACTAATACATTGAAGCATGTTATGTGATTTTTATTTGATTTTTAGGGCACTTTATGACATGTTTTGATGCTTGTCTTTCCACCACTTTGCATGATGTTTCCACTTGACCTAATGCATTGTTTGAAGTCATTTTGCTTTGAATTTTGACATGCTATCTTGATGTATGATTTACTTATGACTTAGGCATTCGAATACCATGCTTGCATAATTTTCATAAGTCCATTCGATTTTTTTTAGATGCATTACATTTGAAGCATAATACATGTCATATCATTCTACCATTTAGTGCATGTTTGCATGAATTCTTTTGTGCATATTTGTATGAGCATTTGCATATTTTATGAGCCATTCATATGATATTATAGGTCCTTGGTACACATTATAGGTCATATTTACATGTTCATTTCAACTTGAACTTTGTGCATCCTTAACGTGTATTGTTTGCACTTTCCTTTTGAACTTTCACTTCACTTCTTCTTCTATTACTTCTTGAATGTCTTGAATGTTGATTCATGAATACTTTGAGATGTTTATAAACCATTTTTCATTTAGTTTCAATTCTGATTGTTGGATTACATGTTCCATTTATGCATGTTCTTTTCATTTCTTTTCATCTTTCATCTATCATTTCTTATGATAACATGTTTGAATGCTATGGATGATGATTGTTGCTTATTCATTTGAACTTGTATGATGATACTCACTTGTTGTCAATATGATTCACATTCTGGTTGTGATATTAAGATTTGATTCTTCATCTTATTCTTTTGAACTTTAATGTGTAATAAGTACTTTTTTTTTACTTCTTATACATGTTTCTATGTTTACTAACCATGTAGGGGCTTTGGTAAGTTGAAATTGAGTGTGGATAAGGAATCCACATTCAAACCTCTTTCCTTTCATCTTTTACAATTCAATCTTGTGTTTTGTTAAGTACTTATGTGCTTTCTTTGATTAACTCATTACTTTCCCTTTTGAGTTACAATTCATCTTCTACTTTAGAAGTGAATTGTTTAACTCATTCCTTCTTTAGACTTTAGGTTTTGCAACCTCACAAACCATTAGGATCACTCCCTTAACTAATCAATTAGGATTGAGTCTTAGTTCACATAGATTCTTACCTTTCTCCCCCACTTGAGTCTTTCATCTTCTCATCTCAAAGAAAATTCAAAATATCTAATAAAGGTAGGCACTTATTGCATTTAGGCCTTTCATATAAAGAAAAGATTATAAGGGGTCTTCTCTTATAATCTTAGAATGTGTAGCATATGGCCCATCGTGGGTCATGTGTTAAACATTTGATCTTGTATGAGGGACTTAAATGTAATACTTGTTGAAGATACAAATAAAGAAAAACACTTCTTCATTTCATAATCAATAAAAATACTTAATAAATACAAGTATGCTAGTGTGTTTGAACCTTAATAAGTGGAACTAAATGTGAGGGTCTTCTTCACACTTAGTGTACATTCTTACTCATTCCATCTTGGAATGTGAGGATGTATACATTCCAATTATTAAGATTTAGATACACTATCATATGCAAACAAAAATGAAAAAACTTTTAAAAGCCAAAAACAAACAATAACGTCTTTCCTTTGGGAATTCTTTTCTCACCTCATTCACTCTCAGCGTACGAACGTGCTTCTACTCGTTCTCTTGCAAGATGGTAACGCACTCGGACCAGCGAGCATGCAACACCTGAGCTAGAACGTTAGCCGTTCCCAAAAAACACAAACAAAGCGACCCTCGTTGAGGGGAACTACGTCACTCTGATTTTCATGTTCCCAATGAGATACGTAGGCAGTGGGGTAGGGCCCATTCGAGCACTTCTTTTATTTTCCCTACATTTGTTTCTCTTTCTCTTTCCTTTCCTTTTCCAGTTCTCCAGCTAGCAGTTCCTTTTCCAGTATCCTTTTCTTACACCCTTTGATCGAGACAAGCAAGCGTGGATCCCATCGGGTACGATGGACGCGTGGGGGTGCTAATACCTTCCTCACGCATAACTGACTCCCGAACCCAGTTCTCTTGGTCGCAAGACCATGCTCTTTCCTTTCCCTCAGGTTTACGCAGTGTTTCCTTTCCCTCTCTTGGGATAAATACACATTGCTGGCGACTCTGTTTCGGTGCCACTTTCGCGTTTGTACTAGGATGAAAATCCCGGGAGCGACATATATATATATATATATATATATATATATATATATGAAAGCGGATAAAGAAAATGGGTAAACACTTACTCGGTTGTAGAGCTTCCATGTTGTTTGGTTAGTTTGTTCAACAAAGAAAGCTTTGATAACAATATTCTATTTAAAATCAAAGGAGAAAGTGCGTTGAAAAGATTGTTGGGGCTTACCTCTCAAGGAGAGGCCCAAGGTTTTATCAGTGATTGCACTGTTGTTTTGAATTTATACAGGGACTTATACAAGTGACTGAGGCCCAAAAAGGTTTTCTGTACAAAGGGATGGGTCTTACACTCTCCCAAGAGGCCCAAAGATGCTTAAAGAAAAAGAATGGGGCTTATAACATGAGGGTAGGCCCAGGTGATTTGTTTTTTTGAACTGGCGATCGCGTCGAGGTTTCTTTACCGTACTGGGTCTTATACAATGCATTGAGGCCCAAAAAAGTTTTGGTTAAAAGGGAGTTAGGTCTTACACTCTATTAGAGGCTCAAAGGTTTATTTTTATACAAGTGGTGGGGCTTACAGCTCAAGGAGAGGCCCAGGGTTATTTGTTTTAAAAACGGCGATCGCGCCGAGGTTTTTGAAAGCACAGTGGGTCTTATACAATGAATGAGGCCCAAATATTTTGGTTTCAAAAATGGGTTGGGTCTTACACTCTATTAGAGGCCCAAAAGTGTTTAAAGATGGGTCTTATAACTCAAGGAGAAGCCCAAAGATTTTTGTGAAAAAGGCAACGATCGTGTCGAACCTTTTGACAGTATCGAGACTTATACAACACACTGAGGCCCAAAAAGGTTTTTATTTACAAAGGGTTGGGTCTTACACTCTACCAAGAGGCCCAAAGGTGTTTGAAAAAGATTTGATGAGGGTTGAATTGATCAAAACCCTAATTTGTTTTCAAAATATATTTTAATTGAATAAAAATTCAATTAAAATGATCAAAATTGTTAAACATGTGGAAAACAAATTGTGATCTCGGATTAATGGTTCAAAAATTATGTTTCTATTCACAAAATGATTGGAAATCACTAAAATTTGAAAAATCAAGAGGGAGAAAATATTTTAAATGTCAAAAACAATTAAAATATTAATTCTTTACAAAAATATCAAGTATATGAAATAAATAATATTTTTGGGATTTTTTGGGAAAATAAAATATTTTAACATTTTTGGGAATTATTAAAAAAAGAACCAACTCAAAATCATTAAAACTCAGAGAGAAGTTAATTTTTGAATCAATTAAATAAAATCACAAAATTCAAATATTCAAATGTTCAAAAATGGCGCCAAGAACATGGCAAGAACACGCGCCACCCTCTATTTCTGCAGATTTGTGTTTTCTATCCAATCTCACTGAATACTTGATGATATCATGCAATCTACATATCAATCTACTCGTTTTTACCTCACGATCATGTCTATGGTCTTTAATTTCATTTATTTTAAACATGGAATAAGAAATCAAAGAGAAACCTCAAGAACCCTAAAATTTGCATGAAGGTTCAGAAATTCCATACACGATTCAAACAAAGCAATTGATTGAGGGAAAACACTCTATGCATGATTATGAACATATGGTCAAATCATTGTGCAGCAAAAAATGCATGGATCATAGAGTTAGAAGAGCTCATGCTTACCTCTTGCAGCTGGTGATCGTGTTTTGTGTTAGAGGTGTTACAGCTTGGTTCCAAGGATATGAACAGCTTCCCTAGGTACTATGGAGTGTGTCTGGATGCTTGGAGTAGATTGAAATGATCTGGAACTTGAGATGGTACCCCAACTGCAAATCTGTCAAGAACTTGAGCAATTGGCTAGTGATTTTGTGATTTTGGTGTTCCAGATGTTGTGTGACACTACGCCTAAGAAAGGAAAAGACAGCGCTTTTTTTTGCCTTTGACAGCGCTTAAAAGCGCTGTCTAAGGTGGCGCTGCCGTAGGTAAAGACAGCGCTTTTTTTTATATGAGAAAGCGCTGCTAAAGGCCTACTTTAGGCAGCGCTTTACCTTTAAAAGCGCTTTCTAAAGTAGGCCTTTAGCAACGCTTTTAACTGGAAAAGTGCTTTCTAAAGTGGGCCTTTAGCAGCGCTTTTTCTATCCTTTTATGCTTTCTATTGGCATCTTTAGGCAGCGCTTTCTCAGGAAAAAGCGCTTTCTATTGTCCCCCTTTAGACAGCGCTTTTGAAAGTGCTGTCTAATTTATTTTTTATTTTCACCTTTAGGCAGCGCTTTTAATTGAAAGCGCTTTCTTTTTTATTTTTTATTTTCACTATAGGCAGCGCTTTTTCTTAAAAGCACTTTCTTTTCTTCACGTTGTTTTTTAATGATTTTTTAAAAAATCACATTTTCCTTCTTTTTTATGCAGAAACCTGTATATTTTCCTTCATATATTAAGCCATTTCCATTAACCATTTCTAATCCTTATAAATCACATAAACCATTCTAATCCATGATTCACATTTTAGGCCATTTTCATTAACCATTTCCATAATTAAACCATTCTAATCCATAGACCATTCACATAATAATTAAACCATTCTAATCCATAAACCATTCACATAAACCATTTCCATAATTAAACCATTAACATAAACCATTCACATAATTAAACTATTCTAATCCATAAACCATTCACATAATTAAACCATTCTAATCCTTTAACTTCTAAAAATCTCCTAATATACAACAACTTCCAAAACTATACAATTACACTCCATAATTATACGCACCAACTTCCATACCTTATATGATTCTTTTCTCAATAAGGTATTCACACAATTCCTCCTTGATTTCTTTCAATTTATCTTTCGTGTAATGAGCACACGTGTATTCATCAAAGTACTACATAACAAAACACAATATGCATGATTTAGTTTAAAATAATAAATTATATGAAATATCCGATAAGTATTAAAATAAATCCTAAGTTATAAATCCATACCGTGATGGGAATCTCTAATTGATCCAAATGAAGGATTTCTCTCATAAACCTCAAAACGAAATAACCGCAGTCTATACCATTACGCTGACGAGGACACTACACATAGAAAAACAAATAAGAATTAATATATAGTTGTCTTGTGTTATCAAGTAGCATCACTATTATAAGCAACATTGTGAAAATCAATATACCTCAACTTTGATCCATGTAATGTTGGTTGCTTTAGACCGTGATACTCGAGTTTCTCTTTGTGCTCGGTATACTAGTATTGTTCTATAAAAGAAAAACGTAAATTTAGAACAATCTCATAGAAATAATTAAATATACAAATACACACGAATATTTAGAACAATCTCACTTACGTATCAACCAAATCCTTCATATTCTGATATGTTGTCCAATCATGATCTAATGAATTCAGATAATACACCACTTCTCTTGTAGGATTAATAGTAACCAACAACCAGTGTCCACTGTAAAATATAACAAAAGTTTAAATGGATAATTTCTACGCAAAAGATACAAAGATTAGAATGAAAATCTTACCCGTTTCCAGTATTATACGGTGAAAGATACAAACTTTCTGTACTGCTGGCCATAAATCTCTCGAGTAAGTGATCTCTTACTGAATTTGGATCAATAGCAATTGTCGGTGCATTGACACGGGCGCAAGACAAGAAATAAATGTTTGACAATTAATTCCCGCGCATCAATTTGTCATACAAGCACCTTAAATAAAAACATAATAAACATTAGACTATTTTCATTGAAATGTGTAAATAAATTGTTCAACTAATTAAATAATAGATTGATCGGAGTACCAGATGTATGAATGCATAACACCGATGTCTAATTCAAGATGCCGAAAAATCTGTTCCATGTCCTCTTTTGCAATTGTTTCGGAATGAGGAAAACCAAAAACACCTTCGTCCATATCTATTTGACGAATAACACCATCCATCAAATTTGATGTTGCCACAAGTGTTTCAAGACACATCCAAAAGCGAGGTGTAAGAGCTCTTTTTGCCTGCCCGGTCTTTGTAGGAGCTCTTTTCTTGCTGGCATGTTGTGAAACTTGGGCAGGAACCTAAAAATCATATAAGTTAGGTAAAGTATAAAATCATGAAGCTTTTGAATTCGGATCATAGAATAACACTTTCAATGTACCTCTTTTTATGATGCAACAGACTCGTTGTGTGGCAAAATCCCTTTATCCTTAGATGCGGGTTTTGTAGGAGTCTAACATTACCATGTAAAAAAATGTACGTAATGGTTCAGAATGATTTTCATAATGGTTCAGAATTGACATTTGAATACTAAAAAATTCATAATGGTTTTCAACATACCTCATCATCTATGAAAATGAGGTCTGACGGCCATGCAACAAATGATCCTATTGCATCCCGCAACAACGTTATCTCTGAAACAACGTCAGATATCGGTAGCAACGCATCCAGCTCTAATGCAATATCAACCGATACTTTCAGATATCCATCAGGTAGCGGTTTATGGTGAAGTAAATCTCCCAAAGTTTTATGCACTTTTCCCTTGCCAACTATGCGATAAGTCGGTGACGATAAATACAGCTGACAAGATTAAATGCCCTAAACCAATAATAAATATGTTACTGTTAATGTGTATATATGTCAATTAAAATGAATGGGCTAATTTAATTTCATAATAACATATATAATTACCTCGGGAATTTTCATTTGACAATTGATACTAGCTTTGTCACTAGTATCTTTCAACTCTGAACCGTGCTTTTTTGCCTCATACCTCTCTTTATCCTTTTGCAATTCACGGACTTGTGCTTTTAATTCCTCCAACGATTGCATCACTTCGTGATTGCTAGGATTTTTTCTCTTTGGATGTTTATACAAGGAAGATGGAGTCACACCAAATCCTTTACCCCTCACCCGACCGGAATACTCAGGAACATTTAGTACTCGACTAAGTATGCTCCTGCAATCCTCCTCACCTGTGGTTAAGGATTTAGATAGAGTCTTACATTTAGTACTCGACTAAGTATGCTCCTGCATAACATCAAGAAAATGTCTTACATACAACGACTTCCAATATGGCAGTTCAAAAAGAATTGACCTCTTCTTCCACCCTCTCTTGACAAGTGTATGTGCAAAAGGCTTGCCAAACTGAGTACTCACATCTTTCACCTTTTCAAAAATTTGATCACCTGTCAATATAGGTGGAGCTCTACCTTGTTCTGGCTCTCCATTGAATGATTTTCTCCACCCACGGTAGTGATGATTAGAATTTAAGAATCTACGATGACCGAGAAAGACATTCTTTTGACCAAACTCCAATCGCGTCGAATCTGTTTTATCTTCACAAATAGGACACGCACATTGACCTTTTATGTTGTACCCTGATAAATTTCCGTATGCTGGAAAATCATTAATTGTGCCAAACAACATGGCCCTCAAGTTGAAACTTTCTTTCCTATACCCATCATAAACCTCCACGCCGTTCTCCCACAAAAACTTTAAATCTTCGATTAAGGGTTCCAAGTATACGTCTATGTCATTCCCTGGTTGTCTAGGCCCGGAAATTAACATAGATAACATCATGTACTTACGCTTCATACATAGCCATGGAGGTAGGTTATAAATCATAATCATCATAGGCCAAGTGCTATGTGAGATACTTTGAAGACCGTGTGGGTTCATTCCATCAGTAGATAATGCCAAGCGATGGTTTCTTGCTTCTTTTCCAAATTCAGGATAATCATCATCAATTTTCATCCACTGTGGTGAATCTTCCGGATGTCGAAACTTTCCATCAATAATTCTTTCATCTGCATGCCAAGTCAAGTGTCTTGAATCGGTCTCACTACGAAACATGCCTCTAAATCTCAGAATTATAGGAAAAAACCATAAGACTTTTGCTGGAGACACCGCATTTAGGACACTCATTTAATGATGCATACTCATTTCGAAACAAAACGCAATCGTTTGGACATTCATGTATCTTATCATAGCTCATGCCAATAGAGCACAACATCTTTTTGGCCTCATATGTTCGATTGGGAAGAACATTATCCTCTGGAAGCATATCTTTCATAAGGGCCAATAACTCTGTGAAACTTTTATCCGACCATCCATTGCCCGCCTTTAAGTTGTACAACTTTAATACCGCAGACAATCTTGTGAATTTAGTGCAACCATTATACAACAGTTTCTCTGCATCACTTACCAACCTCTCAAACATTTTGGGACAATACTTAAGATCTTCTTCAAGAGTTTCTGCAATCTCTTCGACTCGATCATAATTGTATGTATCTGTGCCATTGTCGTTTAAAGCATAGGTCGTATTATCCCCCGGTTCAACATTCCCGTTAATTTTCTCACCATGCAAATTCCAACATGTATAACTTCTATCAATTCCACGCCTCTTTAAATGCGATGCCAACTGAACCGCGTCAACCCGACTCCCAAAACTGCAACCCAAGCAAGGACATATCATTCGACTGGGGTCTTCGGCGTGCGCAACAGCAAACTTAACGAATTCTGATACCCCATTCTTGTACTCTTTCGACAATCGACTTGAAGACATCCATTTCTTATCCATAGTTACACTAATTAAGCTAAATAAAAACAAAATAAAAAATATTTACCTGTAGGAAAATGATCCGACTTTCACACTTTGATCACAAGTAACCCCTATATATAGCAAATTCAATAAGTTAGTTCTCAATCATTGCAAGCAATGCTCATCCATCATAGCAGTTCATTCAAAGCAGTTCATTCTAATGGTTTTACTAATTAAGCTAAACAAAAACGTTAATTATTCACGCAACTATAGCAAAAGAACAACTAATTACCTGTAGAGAAGTAATCAAGTTCTAGACCCACACAATGTAAGATTCCTCCAACGATCAGACTTTCACTCTGCACCTGTAAAACAATCATACTATCAATATCAATCCAACTTTTCACTTTTCAATGTCTCTTCAACAAGATATATCCTATGCCAAATTCTAATAGTAATTTATTCAAGAATTCTACATAATATATATTGACTCAATCCTATACCTCAAAATTCTTCAATCTAAGTTGTGTTGTATTTTATATTTTCAACAAATATCTCATTCCAATAATGTTTTCTAGAACCAACATGCGTGTTACAACATATGAACCCTCAAGAACCTATGCATATTTCTATTATTTCCTATACATATACAAATAAGAAAAGTATTATTACAATTACCATGTTGACACCACTTCCATCTCCATATGCTAACAATGAAACCTATGAAATTGAGCTATTTTATGATTTTTGATGATGACGCATGTTAATTAATCTTAGAAATTGAGCTAACTGTTGCTTTTAACATGACTACACAATTATATACAATTTAACAAACAATGCAAAAAACAATTGATATATTTACATAAAGATGCCATTAACTAACTTAGTTCTATGACTCATTACATCATTAAATAAATTATCAATTTCCTCGCCTATATCATCAAAGAGCTTTTGTAACTCACAACTCTCTGCAAATCTTTGGCAGCATTATGTCTTACTTTATCAGCAGCAACAAGGTGAGCAACAACATAATTAGTAACAACAAAAAACTAGAGTAAACAAGTTCATTTATAACTACAACAACCCTAAACAACATAGAGTCAATACAACATGATTCAATACAACATGAGCAACATTCAAGAACCAACATTTCTTCGTTCAAGAACTCTCAAGAACCAACATTCAAGAACCAACATTCAAGAACCTAAAATATGATGACAGTAACTCTCAAGAACCAACATTCAAGAAAATATGCTAAACTTAAACTCTAACATCTCAAGAAAACCTAAAATGGTCGGAGAAGAATGTGTACCTGCACGATAACGGTCGGAGAAGAATACAGAATGCCTCTTCTTCGTTTTCGTTTGCCGCTTCTTCTTCTTCTTCGAACAAAAAATGAGTAGCAGACGGTCGATAATGGAAAAAATGCAGAGAGAACGGAAAAAAATGAGAGATAACGGTCGGAGAAAGGAGGAAGGAGAAAGGAAGAACAGTCGCGAGAGTGAAAATGATTAGAAAAACTGAATATGGCTCTTATGAAAATGTGGTGTTTTAAAATTTTTAATTAATAAATGACCTAAGACAGCGCTTTTGAAAAGCGCTTTCTTAAGTTCTATATTTAGCAGCGCTTTTTCCTTATAGGCGCTTTCAAATGGGGGGCCAATTTAAGGCCTTTAGCAGCGCTTTTTCAAAAGCGCTTTCTAAGGTTAACATTTAGCAGCGCTTTTAGAAAGCGCTTTCTAAGGTTATACTTTTAGCAGCGCTTTTAGAAAGGGCTTTCTAAGGTTATACCTTTAGCAGCGCTTTTATAAAAGCGCTTTCTCAGGTGGTGTCTATGTAAGGCCTTTAGCAGCGCTTTTAGAAAGCGCTTTCTAAATGTAGCCTTTAGCAGCGCTTTTATTTAGCGAATTTTTTCCAAAACTTATAGCAGCGCTTTGTAATAAAAGCGTTGTCTTTTTTGTGCTGCCAAAAGCGAATTTTGGCGTAGTGTGAGTGTTTGGATCACTTCTATATGATGTTTATGAGGTGTGTGTGTGATTGGTTTGATTGGAATAGCTCTCAAACTCAAAACCGGATAGTGACTTGCTTTGGAAGGCAATTTTGGAGTGAAGAAGGAGATTTTGAGGAAAGCATCTATTTGATGGCTTTGGTGTACTCAAACTGATCACAAATGAGCTCTATTTATAGTAGAGCAAGTTTGTTTTGCAAGGAATAGTGAATGGCAACTGCTGCATAGGTTTGGCCAATGTTGATCAATGAGAATCCAAGTCTCCTCTAGCCATTGACTAGAGGTTAGGGCACAGGTTGCTGACTCCCTTGGTCTTGGATAAGTCTTGACTGAATTTAGTTGGAAATGGCTCAGTCCATGCCACCTTGGTGCATCCATTGAATGCTCCAAAACAAAATTGGAGTCTTGTCCCCTCTTTAGGGGTTTCTAGGTTTGGCATGCTATTTTTAGTTCCAAGGACTTGGGAGGCTTGGGATCAGAGTTAGTTCCTCCTTGGTCTCCCCTTGAGGTGTTCAGATGGATAAGTGTGTTTGTCATTTGCACAAATTTGGCAAATCGAGCAAAATGCACAAATCTGCCTTGCTTTGACAGTTTTCAGCAAGGCATATTGCCATTGTCATATCTCATGGCTCAAGTTGAATTTGATGGAGTTCTTGGCCATTTTGGAAAGCCCTCATATGATACAACAACTTTTTGATCATAGTTGGTTTTGATACTTTTTGGATCCAAGTGAAAAATGTCCCTACATTTGGAAAAAAGTGAAGGCAGATTCTGACTAAGTGAAAATTTCACTAAGTGTTGGAAAAAAGTGACATTTTCACTTTTTGTGATTTTGATCATTCCATAACTTAAAATCCATGAGGAATTGGAATGAGTTATGTTTGAAGCTTTTGTAGAGTGCCATGAGAGCTACAAATCCAGCTTTGGATGGGGAAAATGGCCTTGTGGTTTAGGAGTTATGATCCTCTAAAGTTGGTACCCTAGCCACTTTGTTTCATAACTTAGAAAAATTTCTAAGTTTTTATGGTTACCCCTTTTACAAGTTATCCCACTTTTCTTGATATTTCTTGATGAATGATGATTCCAATCACACATTAACATCATTTTAGGGTTAAGGAACCATACTTGTGAAAAATCTCAAAAAGTCAAAGTTGACTTTTGTGCACAGTTGACTTTTTATCAGATGAATTCCAAACTGTGCGATGCTCTATGAAATCAAGTTCTTGACCTAAATAAAACTTGATGGATTGATTTCATAGGTGTTATAGGGTGTATTGAATCATGTCTTAGGGTTTGGGAGCATGTCCTGGTCAAAAGTCAAAGCTACAGTTGACTTTTTCATCAAAACCCTAATTGTGGTTCAGATGAATTTGAAACTTACTGCTCATGCTTCTTGGATCAAACCATTGTTGCAAATGGATCAATGTGATTTATTATAGACCCTCAAATCATGTCTTGAGGTCTTGGCTCATTTTTTATCCCAAAAGTCAACTTAGGGGTGAATTAGGTCAAGAAACCCTAATTCCTGACCTTTTGTGAATGCATCCCCTGAGGTTAAATTGACTTGATGATTGGGTTCATGATGTCCCTTGGAGCATCATAGGTTATGCTTTGAAGCATTGGCTCATGCCCAGAGGAACTTTCCCATCTGGAGGCCCCGGTCGACCAAAACCCTAATTTGGTGACACTGGCGATCTTGAGGCTTAATCCACTCAGAATGTTGCAGCCTTGTGCTTGATTATTGAAGTGGGAGTCCTCTTGATCCTTTGTGGATGTTTGAGAGGTTTAGACAAGTTGAAGATCATGTCTTTCCTTGATTGATCCTTTTTCTAAAGCTCTGAGAGGGCTTGAAACCCTAATTTTGATTGTAGTGGATGCTCACCCATCTTTGGGGAGACTAATGAGGTATGATGGCCCATCCATATTGTGATGATGATTTGAACAATGATGGGAAATCTTAGTGGTCAAAATTTGGGGTATGACACCCTCCAACTGATCTTTTTTTGGCTATATAAGGACTTGATCACTTGAAGAAAATAAGAGAGACACATGCGCAAACAGTAAAGCACCACAATACAACGCATGAAACATTGTTCATACTGTATAGATTTTCTTTAAGTTACTTGAGCTATTCATAGTGTTTATATCTACTTGCGTTGAAGTAATTCATTGTAAACATTAATTTTGTTCAAAGAGTTGTTTGTATTCCTTAAGGGACCAGTTAGGTCAGAATCTTTTAGAAGAGATAGTTAGTATGTGCTTGTTAGTCACCAGCAGTTGCTAGTGCAATGTAATCAGTTGATTATAGTGGATTAAGTTCTAGTATATAAGGCGAAATCACCTTGGCGGATGGACTGGATTAACTTGATAGTTTTAAAGTGAACTAGGATATATCGTGTGTCTTTCTATCTTGTTAGTTTCTTTGTGATCTTTGTTTGAGTTTCACAAAAAGCTTTCATTTTTGAAAACCCAATTCAAACCCCCCTTTCTTGTGTTTTCTCACACCTTCAATTGGCATCAGTGCTCTGGTTCTGATTGTGATAAAAGTTTTATCAACACTTCACCGTGTTTAGTACCGATCCAGTATTTGTATGAGATATCATGGCTGCAGCTAATGCTAATCCTATTCCAGAAGAGAAAGATCATTATAGTTCCAAACCACCAGTCTTTGATGGTGAAAAGTTGGACTACTGAAAAGATAGAATTGAAAGTTTCTTTCTTGGTTACGATGTAGATCTTTGGGATCTTGTAGTCGATGGCTACACTCACCCAGTTGATGCTACAGGAGTAAAAGTGTCTAGAAGTTCTATGACCAACCAACAAAGAAAGATTACAAGAATCATCATAAGGCAAGAATATACTGCTAAATGCTATCTCTTATACTGAGTATGAGAAGATACCTAATAGAGATACTGCCAAATCCATTTTTGATTCTCTAAGAATGACTCATGAAGGAAATGCTCAAGTTAAGGAGACAAATGTGTTTGCCCTAATCCTGAAATATGAGGCATTCAAAATGGAAGATGATGAAACAGTTGAGACTATGTTTTCAAGGTTTCAAATGCTAGTCGCGGGACTTAAAGTTCTGGACAAAGGATACTCAACTGCTGATCATGTCAAAAAGATCATCAGAAGCCTTCCCAAGAAATAGAGACCTATGGTAACTGATCTAAAGCTATCTAAGGATATGAACAATATAAGTCTTGAAGAACTTGTTAGTTCTTTAAGAAGTCATGAGATAGAGCTGGAGGAAGATGAACCTCAGAAGAAAAGTAAATCTATTGCTCTTAAGTCTAAACCTGAAAAGGAAAAGGCTTATCAAGCTGAGGAAGAATTAGAAGATTCAAATGAAGAATCAGAAGATAAGTTATCACTTATCTCCAGAAGGATCAACAAACTCTAGAAACATTGGCAAGGAAATTTCAGAGGATCAAGAAGGAACAAACGTCGTGCTGACTCATCATCTGGACAAAAGAAGTAGAGTTCTGGAAAAGAAGTCATCTGCTATGAGTGTAATGAGCCAAGTTATTACAAGAATGAATGTCCAAAGCTTAAGAAAGACAAGAAGCCTAAGAAGAACTTCTCCAAAGTGAAGAAGAGACTCATGGCAACTTGGGATGACTCTGATTTTAAAGAAGAAGATTCTGATGGAGAACAAGCAAACGTTGCATTAGTGGCAACAACAATTGACGCTGAAGTATCTGGAGAACTAGAAGATAAAATGCTATCAGAACCATAATCAGACTTAGACTCCGACTCAGAGGTATTTTCTAAACTCTCTCGTTATGAATTAGAGTCGTGTCTTTCAGAAATGCTGGAAAAATATCAAACTCTTCAGCGTAAATACAAGGATTTTAAAAAATCCCATGTAATTGCTTCTGAAGCAAGAGATAAGCTTGAGCAGAATAATTATTCTCTAAACGAAAATATTGTTTCTTTAAAAAATAGTAATTGTGCTTTGAAAAGAAAAATTTCCAAACTAGAAGAAGAATTAATCTCCAATGTCTCTGACACTAGTTGTGTCAACAAGTTTGATAGAGAATTCCAGTACTTTCTGGCTAAAAGCATAGATAGAAGAAAAATAGCTTCCATGATCTATGGAGTTAGCAGAAATGGCAAGAAAGGTTTGAGGTGTACAGAAATATTTGAAATTGACGAAAGTCAGACTGTAAAACCAAAACCTCTTTATGACCATTTTGTGCCTTCTGGCACTGAGCTTGCACATAATCCCCCACCGACATAGAAATCTATTTCTAAAGCTAAATATCATGCACAAATTCCACTTGATTATCATGTTGTACATAAGCCCAAGGTTGTTAAACACTCTGGGAAAACTAACAAAAGAGGACCCAGAAAGTGGGTACCTAAGGACAAGATAATCTATGTTGCAGATATCCTTAGCAACTCAGTTGAAACACCAATCATGGTACCTGGACAGTGGTTGCTCGCGACACATGACGGGAAGAAGGCATATGTTCCAAAGTCTGGAACTTAAGCCTAGAGGCTTCGTTGGTTTCGGTGGAAACCAGAAGGAAAAAATCATTGGCTCTGGAACTGTTTGTAATGATAAACTTCCTTCTATTACCGATGTTCTTCTGGTCGAAGGTTCGATGCATAACTTATTGTCAGTTAGTCAACTTAGTGACAATGGCTATGATATCATTTTTAATCAAAATTCCTGTAAGGCTGTCAGTCAGAAAGATGGCTCTATCCTTTTTATCGGAAAGAGGAAAAACAACATTTACAAGATTAGACTTTCTGATCTCTGTGAGCATAATGTCAAATGCTTAATGTCTGTTAATGAGGAGCAATGGGTATGGCATAAACGTTTGGGCCATGTTAGCATGAGGAGGATTTCTCAGTTAAATAAGCTTGAACTTGACAGAGGCTTACCAAATCTGAAGTATTCTTCAGATGCTCTTTGTGAAGCATGTCAGAAAGGAAAGTTCTCTAAAACTTCCTTCAAAGCAAAAGATGTTGTGTCTACCTCTATACCGTTAGAACTTCTACACATTGATTTGTTTGGACCAGTGAAAACTGCTTCAATCAGTGGAAAGAAGTATGGATTAGTTATCGTTGATGACTATAGTCATTGGACATGGGTATAATTCTTGAAACACAAGGATGAGTCATATTCTGTGTTCTCTACCTTTTGCTCACAAGTGCAAACAGAGATGGATTGCAAAATAGTCAGAGTCAGAAGTGGTCATGGTGGAGAATTTGATAACAAATACTTTGAGAATCTTTTTGATTCCCATGGCATTTCCCATGATTTCTCCTGTCCCAGAACTCCACAACAGAATGGAGTAGTGGAAAGGAAGAATAGGACTTTGCAAGAAATGGCTCGTACCATGATCCAAGAAACTGACATGGCTAAGCACTTCTAGGCAGAGGCAGTAAATACAACATGTTATATTCATAACAGGATCTCTATCAGACCTATTATGGGTAAGACTCCTTATGAATTATGGAAGAATAGACAACCCAACATCTCGTATTTTTTCATCTTTTTGGTTGTATTTGTTTTATGTTGAACACTAAAGAGAATCTTGGCAAGTTTGACTCCAAAGCTCAAAAGTGTTTACTGTTAGGATACTCTGAATGCTCTAAAGGCTACAAAATCTATAACACAGAAACACAAATTGTTGAGGGATCAATTCAACCCTGAAAAGTCAAAGTTAGTTGAAAAGTTTGCAGATTTGAAGATTACTCTATCAGAATCCAAGGAGGAAGATTCAAAGGAAGGAGACAAAGATGTAGAATCTACAGAATCAGATACGACCTTACTAGAAATAGTGAATAGTCCATCTCATCAGAAGAAGAATAAACTAAAGACTTCTCATTCTGAAGAATTGATTCTGGGAGACAAAGATGATCCAGTCAGAACTTGTTCATCATTCAAATCTTATGAAGAAAACCTTATGGGTTTGATGTCTCTAATAGAGCCAACATCAGTTGATGAAGCTCTTATGGAGAATGAGTGGATTCTGGCTATGCAAGAAGAGATGAATCAATTCACCAGAATGATGTTTGGGATCTTGTTCAGAAACCAAAAGGTGTCCACGTCATTGGAGCAAAATAGGTATTCAGAAACAAGTTAGATGAGAAAGGTGAGGTCGTAAGAAACAAAGCACGACTGGTACACAAGGTTGTAGTCAACAAGAAGGGGTAGACTATACAAAAACCTTTGCACCAGTTGCCAGGTTAGAATCTATTCGTCTTTTAATTTCCTTTGCTGTAAATTATGACATCACTTTATATCAAATGGATGTAAATAGTGCATTTTTAAATGGGTATATTTCTAAAGAAGTGTATGTGCACTAACCTCCTGGTTTTGAAAGTTCTGAAAACCCAGATTTTGTTTTGAGACTTAAAAAATCCTTATATGGTCTGAAATATGCTCCCAGAGCTTGGTATGAAAGGCTAAGTAACTTTCTTTTGGAAAATGACTTTACCATAGCAAAGGTGGATACAACACTCTTTTGCAAAACCTTTAAAAATGGCATTCTGGTTGTGCAAATTTACGTTGATGATATTATATTTAGTTCTGCTAATACTTCCTTGTGCAAGGAATGTTCTAAGTTAGTGCAGGCTGAATTTGAAATGAGTCTGAAGGGAGAACTCGGATTCTTTTTGGGAATTCAGATTGATCAACGTCCAGAAGGAACGTACATTCATCAGAGCAAGTATGCAAGAGAACTTATGAAGAAGTTTAATATGTCAGAAAGTAAACCTGCAAAGACTTCTATGCATCCGACATACATTCTGGAGAAAGAAGAAAGTACAAGCTTTATGGTTATTGTGATGCAGATTATGCTAGAGACAGATTAGAAAGGAAAAGTACTTTTGGAAACTGTCAGTTTCTGAGTAACAACCTCGTCTCTTGGGCAAGCAAAAGACAATCAACCATTGCACTTTCAACTGCAGAAGCAAAATATATCTCAGCATCATTGTGCAATACTCAGATACTCTGGAAAAAGAATCAACTAGAAGATTATCAGATACACGAGAGTAACATTCCTATCTTCTGTGATAATACTTCTGCTATTTATTTATCTAAGAATCCTATTTTGCATTCTAGAGCAAAACATATTGAAATAAAACATCACTTTTTACGTGACTATGTTCAAACGGGTACTTTTCAGTTAAAACTTGTGGATACTGACCACCAGTTGGCTGATATTTTCACAAAACCCCTTGTTGAGGATAGATTCGTATTCATTCTAGAAAATCTATTTATAAAACCGTGTCCATAATGAGTAGATGAAATTTTGATATGTCAAGTCACCAGAACTTCTGAAATAAGATTTTGACGTTAAGTAGATTGTTTTATTATTTATTTAATGTCTTTCTGATTAATGATACTTCTACATGTTAGAAGAAGTCTTGATCAAAACCTTGTCTAGTCAGATACCTCTTGGTATTCTTGACTTTGGGAATATCAAACGTGTTCTCTTGAAACAAACAACTATGATTATTTTGTGACACCTGTCCAAAATCATATCATATCTTACTGTTGAAGAGACACCTCGAGCGTTGTGGTTTCGTGAGACTAGGTTTCAAATAATTATTTCCTATTGCTCCCACCTTTTCATAATCATCAATTTTTTATAAATACTCACCATGTCACCATCACACTCTACACTACTTTTCACTTCCCACACTTTTTCTTAGAAACCCTAAAACCCTTTTTGCTCTGTAAACTCCATCATCTTCTTTAAATAAGTTCTCAACAACAAAGTGTATTCGAATTCTCTCAACAACAACAACTTACAGAATCGTCTTCAATGGTTTCAACAACAACTGCTCAAATGGCATCAACATCACTTCATTAATCACTATCCACATTTTAGAAACCAACTAAAATTCATATTGTGGATCGCCTGTCTCATATTCATCTGGTTACTCCTTTCTCAGAACTGGAAGTTTTATCTGAATGGCTAGTAGACTTTGATAACTTGCTTGAGAATGGAATTGACTTGTCTAGGGAACTAAATGCTTAAGGTTGGAAAACCTATTTTGATCGTCTCTACGGTCCCATTTTTTCCAATCTTATCAAGGAATTCTGGAGATTCACTGACGTTGATGAACACTTCATCGTATCACATGTTTTGGGAAACAAGTTCATCATCACAGAGAAATCCATAGCCAGGTTACTTGGAATGGAAAATTCTGGAGGAAAGCGTATCTACAAGATGAGTTCCAAATCCAAGTTTCTATCTGATGTGGTTAACCCAACAACTTTCACATAATCATCTAGTTGAAAACCACCTTTCAAGAGTCAGGATTTATCAAAGGAGCTTCGTGTCTGGCTCAAAATCATTCTGGGATGTATCTATCACAGACCTGCTTCAAGTTCTTCTGATTTCCTTAATACTGATCAGAAATACATGCTGTATTATTTGATGAAAGGAGAGAAGATCTGCCTCCTTTCAATTATTTTTAGATACCTCAGAGACTCTGTAAGAGAAACAAGAAATCAATCAAAGCAACTTAAGAACTACATTCCTCTTGGTCGATTGATCTCAGATATTCTGATTGAGAGTGGAATGATTGATCATCTGACAAAGTTGCCAATCACAGATGAATTAAACATCGTAACTGGAACTCCTATGAACAACAAAAATCTGAAGAGAATGCAGATTATTGATGAAATCAGAGTTGAACCCAGCATAACAACAGACTGGGAGAGTCTGAAGTCAAGAAGGGTGATTATCAACGGATTCCCTCTGTTCACCAAGCATGACAATCCAGAGGTTATAGAGGCATACATACAGCTTCGAGAAGCCAAAGACTGTGATGTGTCTGGATTCAGGATTGAAGATCTTATGGATAATCCTCCTGATATGATGAAGAAGAAGAGGCCCTACACCAATGCAACTCCTCAGACGAAGACGGCAAAGAAGTGGAAGAAAGGTCTAGGTGAAGCCAGCACAAGGAACATCTCATGACATCCTATCCTGAATAGACAAGTAAGTCTTC